>CP092868.1:63448765-63597793 GCA_030710605.1 Cordylochernes scorpioides
GGGAAGGCATGGCTCATCAGTGGTGAACCCTCCCAGCGGTGGCAAGATGGCGAAACTGCAGGGAGGGTTCACTGATGAGTCATGCCTTACCTCTTTCAATTTTTAATCAATTGAGTATAAGAGAGAGGGCTGTAGTTTAAAATAAAATGTATACAAGAAAATAAAACCTAATCCAAATACAAGTGTACTGAATGATGGTAAAAAACGTTGTTACTGAAACCTCACACACTATTTATTTAGATTTAGTCTTATTTCCTTTTATTTTTATAATCTATATACAATAAAAATTATACCTTATCAATAAAGATTTTAAAAAGGTTGAAGTAATTGATCGAATGAAGGTAGCACCATCAACTAATGACGATCATCCTCCTGGAGCATTAAGTAAGTTTCCGACAGTAGCCTGGGTAGTGAGACATGAAACACACCGCTGGCTGTCATCTCTTTGGTCCTGAAGTTGGCGTTTGACACCCTGAGCAGGAGCTACCTGTTCGCCCTGCTGGAGAAGCTGGGCCTACCATCTACCTTCCTTGGGTGGATTTCTGTCCTCTACGGGGAAGCAGACGCCTCCATCCGGGTCGGAGATGTATACATCAAGGCCTTCCCACTTCTCAACGGGGTGAGACAGGTCTGCTGTCCTCTTCAGCATCGAAGTTGGACCTCTGCTACGCCGTTTCGAGAGGATCTTGGACCGCGTTAGCGTGGTCGCCTATACGGATGACTACATACTCTTCATCAGGTGCGACGTCAGTTTGAGCTCGTGCCCCTGATCTTCGAAGAGTTCGGCATGACCTCCAGGGTAACTGCCAACCTCGACATGAGCTGCAGGCTCTGGTGTGGTTCCTGGAAAGACCAAACTCTGGGAATCTCCTGGACGCTTGAGTTGCTGACTGTCCTGAGTTTTATGATTACTGCCGGAAACACCGTCGCCTCTCAGGCCTTCCACCTAATAGGGCTGCTGGAACCACTCATCAGGAGGTGGTCTTCCGCGGCCAACAGCCTGGTCCTGGGATCCATATTGCACCCTCTGCATGACTATATTTCACCTGAAACATCCATCGGCCTGCTGCATCGGCCTGGGAACGAGCCGAGTCTTGTGGCTTCCCGGAGGCATCCTGGTTCGCCCAGTCTCCGGGGGTGAGGTCGGCCTGCTGAACATCGTGGGCCAGCTTCGGCTCGCCTGTCTGAAGGGGCTCCAGGCCTCACTGCGCGGCGCCGCCAACAGCTACTCTTGGCATCTGGCAGCTGGGCGTGGCTGACTTCGCTGGTTCCTGATGTTCGGCTCTCACAGAGGAGGAGTAAACTGTCGAGGCGACAACAGTTTATTATGGCAGCCAGACCTTTTGGCTCCTGAGCGCTTGCTACGGGCGACTGTCGGTGTCTTTTCCAATGGTGCCTCTGCCCTAGTGCGCTCAACGCGGGCTGCGCTCCTGAATTTCCCCGAACCTGGGAGTCTTCTGCCAGCGCCTCCAGCAGAAAAAAACTCGAGCTCCAGCTATCATGTGAACCACGAGGCGGATCCTCCACCGTGGATGTGCCCTGCTCCATCCCCTATGCCGACCCGCGTTGCAATTGCTTTTCGTGGCGCGACGCAGACATCGCCATACAACTGGCCCAACGCCCTACCCCATCCTGCATATATGCTTATCTGCGGGGCCAGCGATGGGTCGCTGGAGAGTCTACATCTGCCTACAATACCTACGGCGTATGGTGTAGATGTTACCTCCAGGGACATCGGCGAGCCACCTGCCCTTTAGGAACCCACAGGAGTCGTCCTGCCTATCTTCAGAGCACCATGAGGGGATCGGTGTTGTTGCCTCTATCCTACCAGCCTCTCACAATTCCGCAGCATCTACATTGGCCGCGGAACGTTATACAATCATCCAGGCAATCCCTGTGACAACATCAAGCCAAGCTGAGTCTTCACCAGCGGCAAACGTTCGGTCTCCAAGAGAGTTTAATGCTCGATTTAATGCATCGCCATTTTTATTGCATTAATCTTTGTACCAGATGACGAAATTCCAGCAGCATTTGACATTTTACTTCCTCATTTATCACCCGACGTTTCGAAGTCGTTTAATGGTTTGTCAACAATTTTGTACATAAAAGAATGAGACGTCAGTTGAGTATTAAAATTGGGGTTCGCGATACTTCTTTGTTACCACCAAAATTCTGGCGTGTGTTTGATTGCTTAAGTTTGGCACAGCTTCACGCATTCAAACTATTGTCGAGGCTTTTAGCATAGAAGATGGACAGGTGTATGCTGACGTTTATAAAATTATAGAAGAAGTGATAAAAAGAACAGGATCAAGTTTATACCAAGGAATACATTCTTCGCGGCGAACTCCAGACAAAAGGTTATATGGTAGAGGATGAAAGATAAAGTTGGACTGTGTTGGACTATCGATAGAATATGTGCCGGCTTATGGACCTGAAGATCTGAGAAGCCATTTGCTTCTAGGATGTGATGGTCTATCTTGATATTATCGCTCACAATATCTCACTGGAAATTGGCCATTTAAACGCCTACCAATTTATGTATAGATAGTATGCGCGTGATAGAGATATGAATTAATATTGAAACTGTAGAAGCCGAGAGACATCCTTCCAGCCTACTGAGATGACAGACCACGGCAAACATATAACTCTCCCGATCACGCCTTCTACAATCACAGGCGAAAGACCGTAGACTTTACAACCAGAAACATACTCCAGTCTATTACCAGAAGGATGATCTTGTGTGGGGTTTTACTCCCATCCGAAAGTAGGGCTCTCAGAAAAGCTACTGAAGAGATACCTCGGTCCCTACAAGGTGACCAAGAAGCTTTCAGAAGTTACGTATGAAGTAGAGCCCGTGGACCCGTCTCCCCGATCATGGAAAGCCAAGGATATCGTCCATGTCATTCGGATGAAGCCCTACCTGGACCCTGAAGAACAACATTCCATTCTGCTAGGGAACACCAGCCGTGATAGATTTCCTTCTAGAACAAGGGCTTAAACAAGCTAATCAGCGGGTCTCTGTTTTCTCTAAAGAGGGAGTAATGTCAAGAAGCATCCAGATGGGACACCTGCCAATCATCCCTGGACCCCGGGAGGGACCGCAGGTGTGAGGGATTCTCAGAAGCTGATCTGAAAATAAGGAAAACGGGACGGTGGCTGACGCCATTCATTAGGATTATCTTTCTATTGGGGTAAGTTGTACTTTCTCTCTCTCCCTATAAATACCCCTTATATATTATATGGAATCCTCACAATCTACCAAAGAGGTGTTTCGCTGGCAATGTGGCTGGGCCAAATCTATGGCTAGAACATAGATGGAAAATTTTCCGGGAGGAAATTAATCCATAGAAGCAATGGGCGCTTCTCCCGTCAAAATAAACGTCATAATCTGACGCCATCTATTGACCGTCGCCGCAACTAGCTGTGAGGATTCCATTAGATCCCGTGTGGATCTCATGGAATAAAGTCCGCCCTAGACTGACGAGGGCCATTAGCCCGAAACCATGGTCTCTAGGTGGACGCTTATCAGTTTGCCAAAGTTGGTGTTGTGGCTTTGTCACCGACCCGAGGCCGCTAGTTGCGGCGACGGTCAATAGATGGCGTCAGATTATGACGTTTATTTTGACGGGAGAAGCGCCCATTGCTTCTATATATATATATATATTTTTTTTTTTAAATTCAAAATATTATACAATATACCTGTATACATTATTGTATATGAGTAAACAGCATTTGAACTTGAATTTAAGCATGTCATATTAAATTCCAAACAATGAAATTTATTTTGAAAAGAACGTCGGAGGGGTTTGAGTTATAATATTTAAATCATTCTATTTTTAATATTTACGTTTCAATTTCAGATCTTCTTTTAGAATATATTAAGTGTATAAGGGAGGAGGATTATAAAGCAAATGTTGTGATATGATGCAATTTCATCAATTTTTAATGTTCAAATTATAAGATGGAAATGTGTAGATATGTATGTTGATGCGAAATACATATTGATATATCATTAATAAAATATATAATAGAAAAACCTATCACTATAACAAAGCAATTTTGAAATCTAGAGAACAAATTTAAACCCTTTTTCTTTCTTAATAAAACCTGCTTCCAGCAGGAATAATAATAAATATATAGAGAATAATAAAAACAAAGAAAGGGATATATCCTGACCACGAGCACAGGTGCTTTTTAAATGGCAGAACGCCAAGTTTGACTTGAATACCTATTTCTTGGTTTCTCAAGAAGCCTCTGGGACCAAACGATTTTTGGTCGTAACGGTACAGCCTGCTCCACACTGACGAGGGCCGACAGCCCGAAACGCGTTCCTGGATGGCTTTTCTTGATTTATCATGAACATGGGTTGGCCAAATATCAGGGAACAGGATAAATTAACGTTTAGTTGATTTCTGTTCCACTAGATGGCGCTCTTCCATCTAAAAAGCAAATGTGCTCGTGGTCAGGATATTCCCCTTCTTTGTTTTTTTAATATCAACAGCTGACCTTTTTATTTTTTAAATTATTTTTTTTTCACATAAGAGAATAATAACATAAACAATAACTGGACATTTCTCGAAATTCAAAATATATATTAGCCATATCAAAATACAGTTTATTTTTACGTAATTAACCACATTTGTAAAATCAAAATTGACTATACATAATATAAAGAAACTTCCTATGAGAAATCATATAAAATTGGAAATTCCTAGTGTATTCCCTCTTGAAAACAATCTTTCTTTGAAGGTTATGTGTGTCTGTTATAATACTTTTGCTTATACAAAAGTAGGACGGTTCGATCATTACTCAGTGATATATTTGATCGATTATGTTTAGCATTTACAAAATGATTAGATTTTTAAGCCTTGTAAATTGATTCTCGGCCTGGTAACCAATTAGAATGTTCACAAGTATCTACAGTTCTGTGATACTGCATTTTCTCTTTTTATCGTTTTGAAGAGGGAAGTAATATAATTCTTTATGAAAGGAAGGCATTCAGAGTTTTTCTTTTAAAATTTAAAATAAGAATATAAACCGTAGCAATGTGTTTCTTTATTTGTGTAATGTGCAAGTTTTCGGATCTTTATAATACAGGCATCGGATGCTTGCGGATCTTATACTTTATAGCAATTTTCTCTTCTAATGGAATATTTCAATATTCAACGTGTGAATAGCATCCACTATCGCAATTATGCAAATAAGAATTCTAATTTGACATATACCTTTGTAGCAACACTAAAATAACTAATTTTATTTTCAATTTTTTTCAAGGTTTATCATATTCATACTTTTGTTGATAACGGTTATTAAACAGAATTCAGGCCTAAACGCACAAAGCAAACGGCTGTTATAGCCTGTCTGAACAATGATTTAGGCGAGCTGAGTGTTGCGCTTTTGAACAAAATGACTGGGGTTTTCAGTTTGAAACTAAAACGATTAGGTAGTGCAATTAAATGATATGCAATTATAAAATATAATGTGAAAATAATTTTAAAAAAACTCTAAAAGCAAATTTAAAAGTCTAAATTTTTGAATTGCTTTAAACTTGAATAGGCTTTATAAGTATAAGCCAGGCATACCGCCCTTATATATTCTCTCTTCTAACAATTTGCACTTATTCTTTAAATAAGCAAAATTGGTTGGAAGGTAAAGCGCTTCTTTTGTTCATTGAAGTGATGCAAGTTATTGAGCGTACAAGCACTTCACCATGCTGTAAAATATGACAGTAAAAGATGGTAAATGCAAGGTATTATATAAGAGATAGGCTATTTACATATTGAAATTATTGTTAACTAGCAATATTGCTATTCAAAAAGTTTTGTTAAAAAAGTTTTTTTTTCTGGAGAGACGTTCGGTTAGACATCGCTCCGCATATTTCCCGGTAAATATTGTTTAACTTTTATTATCTCAAATTCTAATGAAATAAGTTGATATATCAATGACATCTTTGTATTCTGGATAGGGTTTCTTTTATTCGAATAAATTTGTTTTGTATTTAATGTTGTAATCAATATGTAAATCCTAAATTAAGTTAACAACGGATGAAATTGTTCGAGCATTGAGTGTAAAACTCTATTAAGTATTATTAATATTTTAAAAGAAATTTCCATATACAGACAAAATAAGGTAACTATAAGAATTATCTAAGAAGGCTCTTCCGTCAAATTAAACTTCAACACTAGACGCCAACTTTTGACCGTAGCCGCAAACTACCGGCCTCGGATCGGTCACAAAAACATTTGCCAAAGCTAGTGTTGTTGGTTTTGTCTCCGACCTGAGGTCACTATTTTGCGGCGACGGTCAATAGATGGCGTCTAGTTTTGAGGTTCAATTTGACGTGAGAAGAGCCCCATTCTTTCTTAGATCATTTTCCTCTCGGCAAAATTCCCATCTATATAAGAAGGATATTTCATTTTCATCAACAATGGTAAAGCAAACTAAGAATTGAATTATAGCCCTAAAAGAAATGATCAATCAGAACCTTTCTTTGTTTTGTTTTTTTATATAATTGTTTATAAAGCAATGGGCGCTTCTCCCGTCAAAATAAACGTCAGAATCTGACGCCATCTATTGACCGTCGCAGCAACTAGCGGTCTCGGGTCGGTGACAAAGCCAACAACACCAACTTTGGCAAACTGATAAGCGTCCACCTAGAGACCATGGTTTCGGGCTAATGGCCCTCGTCAGTCTAGGGCGGACTTTATTCCATGAGATCCACACGGGATCTAATGGAATCCTCACAATCTACCAAAGAGGTGCTTTGCTGGCAATGTGGCTGGGCCAAATCGCGTCAGATTCTGACGTTTATTTTGACGGGAGAAGCGTCCATTGCTTCTATGGATTAATTGCCTCCCGGCAAATTTTTAATCTATGTTCTAGCCATAGATTCGGCCCAGCCACATTGCCAGCAAAACACCTCTTTGGTAAATTGTGAGGATTCCATTAGATCCCGTGTGGATCTCATGGAATAAAGTCCGCCCTAGACTCTCTGACGAGGGCCATTAGCCCGAAACCATGGTCTCTAGGTGGACGCTTATCAGTTTGCCAAAGTTGGTGTTGTGGCTTTGTCACCGACCCGAAGCCGCTATTTGCTGCGACGGTCAATAGATGGCGTCAGATTCTGACGTTTATTTTGACGGGAAAAGCGCCCACTGCTTCTATGGATTAATTTCCTCCCGGCAAATTTTCCATAATTGTTTATGTTCAACAATTATAAATTGACATAATTATCTCTGGCGTAGATATAGCGTTTTTTGTGCTTAAATTAAAAAAGTGTTATAAAAATATGCAAAATATATATTTACATAGAAGAATTTAAGTTCACGAATAAAGTACATATCATTGCTTTTAAAATATATATAAATTAACCGAAAGGCTAGGGGTATAGCATTTCGTGAGCTGAAGAGAAAATAAAATTACTTTTGTATGTTTTTGATAATAATTGTGAAATGAAGATTGTGATGTTGACGTATTAGGTAGGTGGCGATTTTTCTATTAATATGCTATTTGGTTCTAACGATAAGAACGTTTCTAGTAACATTCGCTATTGCTTGTTTTTGATATGGTGGTAATGGGCTATTGCATGTTTGAGATTTAATGCATTTTCACCCATTTCTCTTTACCGTGCTTCAAAATGTTAGAATGTACCAACATCATTGATCATATAACAGTGTTAGGTTACCCAATTTCATTCATCCATAGACATTCCTATCAATATAAACCTCTCCCGCAAGGTTTAGAACACACTATACCATCCTTTATTCTATAATAAATGCCATTATAGCTCATAAGTTGCATAAATATAGTTAAGCCACTTACTTCAGCAACAAATTCAACCTCGGTACTTCACTCAGGGAAGAGCATCACTAAGTCTGTGAACCGACTTCCAGCTAACAGCTCTGTGATACTTTCCAGAATGGTTGCAAGGTTTTCCCACTATGTACTAAGTGCAATTATCAACCTGCAACCCCAAAACACATTATTGACTGTATTGACTTATCCATTGATGAGCTCTACTCATCCCCAGCAGACACCACAAAAGTATCAAGTTCTACAAGCTTGGTACCCTAATATGATTGAGTGGAGATAAGAAAGAAGTCTTTACTCAGAAACCCGATCACCAGAATTATAACATTTCCTAATCTCCTCTATCTAAATCTAATGCAATATAATCTGATACCAGCAAACAATACAATGCCATACGTGTAAGAGAAACTAGTATAACAATAGAGATCAGACAAGGAGAACATGCTGGAAACATAAGATTGAAGAAACTCCTGTTTCCAAATTTAAGGGGCTAAATATATTTTATTTGATGTAGAAAGGTGCCATGGTGGTGATATTCAAAGGAAAAGGAAAACGATTTAAATTGGTGAAAATAAATATTCAACAGATAAACCTCGTTAGCTAGTCATTGAAATATTTTGTAAAATTCCATGCTTTAAAATGCTTTAAAATTATTCAAATATCTTTACGAAGAATACAAAAACTTTGACCAGAAAAAAAAATTGTGTTTACCTTCAGTTCTCAAATAATATGCAATATTTAAAAAATAAAAATGGTAAATACTTATTAATTTAGACGAAACATCTACATTATGAATTCTTATATATCAATAATTCTATATAAATAACGATACAATTTTGCCACGAAATACCACAAACTTTGAATCCATGTAATCAAGAGATCATACAGAATTTGAAAATACAATATTGTAAATAGTAATTCAGATAATTATCCATCACATGATGTTAATATATATTTTAAGTTTAATTAATTGATTGTTCTCACAGAGTATGTGTGTAAGATCACTAGAAAATAGGCGCTAACCGCAAGAAGGTAGGTTTTTGTTTAATATTTTATTAGAAGTTATTCTATTTTGTTTATATTCTCTCTTGTAAATAAAAAAAATAATGTTTTATCAATCTTCTTGGAATCAGTAACTCTAAAAGGTCTAAGCAAAGTCAACACATGATCAATTCACTAATTTTAATAGTCACTTATTCGAATTTGTAATTAGAATTAACGATAATTTGCCGTATATAATGTTTAAGAAAAATATTATATACCAATGTAGTGATAATACATGTCAAATAAGGAACAACTAATTTTTAAAAACATTTTTTATTAAATAACATTAACAATTAAGCCACGGGTGATTTAAATGAGAAGTAAGATTTAAATATATAAAATATTGTTAAGATATATATTTAAGATATTTGGCTATCAAATTTTATAACTTATTTTAAACGAATAAAATCGTTTTGCGAAATATTTGTACCACAAATGAGAGATTCTAAGTACAAATAGAAATGCTTTTCTAATATGTGTAAAAATATGCCAAATGTTCGAATTTTATTTGATATTCATACTTTATGATATGTAAAAAAGATATTTCGGTCTAAATATTTTTCAAGCCCAAATGTTTTATAAATATCTATTCAATATAAAATATTTCCCTAGAGTCTTTCAAATGGAAATTCAGCTTTTTTTAGAATGTCAGGCAAAATGCATAAATTGGAACCTTTTAAATATTACATACGATTAGGGTGAATATTTAAATTTGGCGCCTAAATTGTAGTCTTAAAATTCAGTGAAATTTCGTCCTCATATAAAATAAATGAGCATATTTTCAATATATAATATGTGCACTCTTTTCCAATTGAAAAAAATAATTTAAAATGTTTACATACGATAATAAATTTTAAAGAGCATTTTAAAAGATGACTAGATATAGAAAAATTGCTTAACATTTTGCATTTATATTTTGAAATATATCTCACATTGTAATCAAATATTTTAAATTTCAAATTTTTAAAAGAATCAAAAATATAAAATTAAAAAAAACTTAATATCATTTAATCTCAATTCTAGAGGCATCCAAAAGTAAAACAAATAATGATAAAACAAATTTGCTCTCACTTTAACAGTTATATAAATAAATTTATACTTTTTTTCTCTCTCTCACACACATTCAAATAGATAATTGATTGTCATTATTAAAATTTTGAAATCTAAAACCTAAATATTTGCAAAGCCTTCATTTTGAATTATTTCAAGTATTTCTTTTTTAATTGTGGTATTACATTTTTTAAAATGTTCATAAAAATTTATTTTTCAATTTAAATTTCGACTAAAATACTTTAATTATAATTATAACTTATTTATAAAGTTATATTTTCATAGAACACTCAAATTAAAATTGATTAACTTGAAATATTTATTGTGTTGTATTATGAAAATAGGCTTGTGTTTTATATACTTTCTATATGAAGCATTTTGATATTTTAACAACAGAAATATATGAATGGCTTAAAATTTCATTATAAATTTATATGATATGCAATAATATATTTTAATTCTTCATGTTAAGAAAACAAAATTAGAACATGCAATGAAGGTTATAACGATATTGAAGGGAGCAAATATTTCTTTAAATATTGACAGTTTTTTTATTTAATAAAGAATGTTAGTATTTAGAATTGCTCAAAATATTAAAATTTATATAGGTTTCCGTTATAGTTTTAATTATGAAGAATATATCTTTATATGAAAAGTGTCAGCATATAGAGGTGCCATTCAAAGGTCTGAAACTTTGTCGTGATAGAGAAATTTGCTATAAAGAGTTTTGTTACACACCGATTATGGGTTATGAATAATGCCAGTATATAAATGTGTCATTAAAGAGTTTGAAATGTGTGTTATAAAAATGGTGTCTGTATATTAAGATCATTGATGAATGAGAGAATATTATACCCATCATAGAAGTTAGAGTTTAAAATAGTTTTTATAAATAGGGTTTTGCTATAAATATCAACATATATAGTGGTTTTGAAAATAGAGCAATCCATAAATAAATCTTTAATTAAAAAGGCATATATTGATCAAAATATCATTTATTTTACCAATATTTCAGTTGGCTGAACACCAACCTTTATCAAGGTATTATCTCAAGGTAATACCTTGATAAAGGTTGGCGTTCAGCCAACTGAAATATTAGCAAAATAAATGATATTATGATCCAATATATTCCTTTTTAATTAAATATAGTGTTATAATTAGAGGTTTAATCAAATTTTGTTTGTCATGGAATTTGATGATAAAGAATTATTTTAAGTTTTATCGCCTTGCAAATTTCATTGTAGTGAGTTTTACTTTATAAAAGTTGGTTATAAGGAAAGAGAGAAGCTTTTCTCGCTCCAATTTATATATAGCATAAATTATAAGTCATTATATACATTGATATTTCAATGCAATATGCATTGACGCAAGAATCCCTTGTGGGGTAATCGGGTCTTATTTGACAATAAATAAATTATAAATGCATTAAAGTTAAAATGAGATTCATTATTTTTCAAAATATATATTTATTAAAAATGGAAAAGTATAAATAAACATTCCTATAATATTGGCACTCGGAACTTTTATGAATATATTTATTGAAGGCACTTTTACATTGTTAAAACACTTAAAACATAATAAAAACAATCTCATTATCAAAATGTGTTTTTAATATAAAATATTTATAAAGTAATATATTCATATGAACATTTTTTCTATATACAAAAAAAAGTGAAAACTTGATATTATTATATAAATATTATTTTATAAGTGTAATATACCTTATAAAAATATTATAATATACTCTGTTTAATTAATTTATTTTTGATTGTTTGGATTTAGCAGCACTGTAATTATTGTTGTTGTTATGAATATATTAAAAGTGTATGTTTGACATTAGAAAGATATATAATTAAAATTTGTTTCTTAATTTGGTAAAGCATATTTATTTAATCGAAGGAACATCACAATAAGTATATGGTGTTACTATATAATCCATTTGGAATTTCCTAAATAAGAATTATTGAATTGAAAACTACTTAGTTTAGCAGATATTTTGGGGGCAAATTAATAAATTCAAACTAATTTAGAAAACATAAAATTATCTTTAAAATCAACAAAGTGTAAAAAACACGAATAAAAATTAAAGCATAGCTTGTAATTGTATATTTTCAGATATTTACGACGGGAGATCCAAAAATACCATTTTATAATACCATTCATATAAAAGTATAATTTTCAATTTTCCTTTTCGAATAAAACTTTAGTATCTTTCAAATTAGTATCCATATTAACACTAATATACTTTTAAAATTCCTTCGCCATCTATCGTTAAAAAAATTGTAATTATTATTTTTTAGCAATGTTTCTTTCACTTGCCAGAAAAATGTATTTACAAATTTCAACTAATATACTTGTACAATCGGTTATTTTATATTTGAGAAGCATATATCTTTATAATTCGTACTTTTGAGATATCAGCTAACGCCGTGGTGATCGGTATTTTACGTCTTCTCCGTTCAAGTACGATTCGATCCTGAGGAAGAAGTTGGCTAAACCTGGTGAATCAAGGTATTCTGGCTTGAACGTGACCATTTATTTGATTTCTGTTGAGTGAAGTAAGGTCGCAAACTTCGCTGTCACTTTACGGCTTTCAAATTCATTGGTCAAAATCCTTTGAATTGTGCTCTAGGATAACTTAGATAAGTATTAGAGTTCGTTGATAATTCCTTATCAGATCTCCAATTTAAGATTAAGGATTCACAGATAATGTCTTTGTTTAGAACAGTTATAGGAGGAATGGAATAGGAATGATCTTTAGTTAACATTTCCCCCATTACTTAATCAGGAAAACCAGGTAAAACTTGAGTTTTTCAAAGGATATGTTCTTTGCAAGCTGATAGCTACGTCACAACAATTTCACTGAGTTATCTATTTAATTCCAATTAATAAAACATATTTCACAGCTGTATACACTTTTTTTATTTGGAAAGTCGCCAAAAATGAATATCCCTAAAACTATAATTGTAGATTTTGGGAGACGCTACATGGCAGATTGACACAATCAACCTAATATTGCAAGTACACTAAGCTGAGCATTGCGATTCCGGTTATTTTTTGGTACCCATCGTATAAAAATATTCTTAAAAATAATTTCCATCTAGTAACTATTTGTAGGGCATAAATGTCAAATTTATTTATATTTTGTAAAATATTTTTTTTTCTCTTTATATTCATATTTTTTCTCATATAGCATGAAATAGTTTATTTTATATTACAGGTATATTTATGTATCTTTGATGATGTGCTCTAAAACTATATATGTATATTCATCTCAACAAACACAACAGATTGATATAAAACAATTTTTTTTTTTGCATCATCTGATTGGGTGAAAGGTTTTTTAAAAAATAAATATTAATTTAAGACTTAGATCTATATTCTGTCATCAAGATGATTACACAAGAGTTGTAGAAAATATAATTATTTAAATATATGAACAATTATATATATACAGTTGTGTAATTATATTTATGATTGCATAAAATTGGATGTCACTAAATGTTTGTCATAATTTGAGTTTGAGAAGTTTCGTTATTGACTGGATGGATTACAACACCATTGGTAGATGGGTTTAATGGTACTTTAACATCAATTTCATCAATAGAGTCACCTTTGTCTTTGGGTTGTCTAGTGACGAGACTTAGTAGAATAGGTATGACTGCAAGGCTATTGGCCAATGAGAACAATAAAAGCATTATTCCAGTTTTAAATAGAATAAGATAAGCATAAGCTGGAAGGAAATATAGAGCACATAGTCCGACAATACTTGATAAGCAGCCTTGTACAATTGGCATACCAACTCTTCCGAGGGCATCTCGCATTTTTTCGTCAAGACTTGACTTTTTGGAGGACGTGAAAGCATGCAAGATATGTGCTGTATTGTCTACAGATAAGCCAATGAAGAGAATGACACCAAAAAGCGTTAGGGCATTTAGTTTTAATCCCCAGTAGTCCATATAACCTAAAATTCCAAGTTCTATAACGATTAAAGACAATGCTACAGCTAGACCAATCATAAAATCAGGCATAAAGATAAACGTAACAACCAACATGGCCAGGATGGTGAAGCTAATGGTTGTAACAAGAGTTTGAAAGATTCCTGTAAGGGCCTCGAGGAAGATTATAAGAGGATGGAAGAATGAAATCTTGTAATTGAATTGGTCAAGACGATTTGCGATCCATTTGTATCCATCAATCATGAAAACAGGATTTGAAGTATTAACCATCTGAATCACAAATCTTGAAGAAAGAATTTCTGTATAGTTTGCATTAAAATAGACGTCGTTCTTAAATCTCTGGGATTGCTTAAGTCGGAAGAATTGAAAACGTAAGCAGTTAATGAAGCCAGCTTTAGTCGACACATTGTAGCCACGGATAATAAATGATCCTTGGCTATGATTAAGGAATTTGAGGTAGTAGGTAAGCCAGAATTCATTTAGGATTGGTTCACTGGCCACATAGGGGCTCTCTTGAATATCTTTTATTAAATCGTAAAATTCTTTTTGAACTTCTTTCTTTGAATAATCTACAGGTTCTTCAATAATGAACTGAAGTCTCGCGCTATAACGGGAGAATTCTTTAAGTTCTAATTCAGTAAAGTTTTTTCCGTGAGAGTCATAAGAGTAGAAATCTGAAAGCTGCATAGCTGTTTTAAGCTGGGTGAAACCATAAATAGATATGCCGATATGTATCACAAAGAGACCCAGAATCAACCCTTTGATTGGTTTCTTGGTCAGAAATTTTCCATAGTAGTCTCTGAAGAAAATCATTCCGGCATTCTGAAAATCACTCTCTTTTGCAGTCTTCTTTTTATCCGTTTTGTAAAGACAAAGAAGTTTCCCGATCCAGTTAGGGTTCTCTGAAACATTAACTAATATTAGCAAGAATATATAATATCATATATTATACCATTGAGAAAAAGTTTATATATGTTCTATTATTCTTATTATCGTTTTTCTCCAAATGCAAAATAAGCTCAAATCATTGCAAAAAAAACTTTATTTTTAATAAAGTAATATTCTAATCCATATTTTTAATTCAATATAAATATATTCATTGGAAGGTCTGATATTTTTTATAAGTTTTTACTTTACCAATGTTATTTGATATTTTTCAATACTCTTTTATTCAATTACAATAATCTCTCACAATGTTGTATTCCTCTTATTGATTTCCTAATATCAATAAACCATATTTTTCTTCTACTCCAATATAAAGTAACTAACATGTAAGGCTTTTATGATGTGTAAAAATTATAAATTGATGAAACTTCAAATAATGTTAATTGTTTTCAGTTATCTAAAGAATGAGAGATGATGTATAAATATATTAGATATGCATGATATTGACAATGAAAGAATCACATAATGAAATCATATAGAATGCCCCTTCTAAAGAATTATATCAGTTGTATAAAAAATGTTTCTATACAAATTATTAAATTGTCCAATTTTATTTAAAAATAAATGGTAATTTCTAAACTAATGTCTACTAATTAGATATTGGAGATGTAAACATTGAAGCAAGAACGTTTTTTATGCATAAAACAAACTTCTACAGTCTACTTGTTTTATTTCTTTAAAAAATAAACACTTCAGAGGATACTTGTTTTATGTATAAAAGAAACGTTTGTGCTTTAATGTTTACATTTTCTGTATATAGATGGCACGTAATAGCTTAATATTAATTAGATATTACTGAATATATCTGAAAATATTTATATCCCTGACAAATATAAATAAGTGATAATATGCCTAAATTAAAATATGATTTATGCTGAGGAAAGATTCCCAAATGAATAGAATTAAGTAAAAAAAGCATATATAAGGATAGACCACTCAAGTCAAAGATTATTTACTTAGGATCTTATAATATACCAATCTTATATATTATTTTCTTAATTTCAATTGAGAAAGAACACAAGGGATAGTAATGATTATTAAAAGTATAAAATCGTGAGAATAAGAGTGCATTGTAACTCATGCTTCGCTTTACGATTTTGTACTTTCAATAATTTACTGATCTCCAGTCACTTATTCAACTTATAGTAATAGATTTTAAATTCCTTTCATAAAGCAGAATATATTAAAGTAATGCAGACAATAATTGAAAATTTACCAGATTCCTTTTTGACCTGAACCCATGGGAAAATGCCATGGTATCCAGCTGCCTCAAGACGTCCAGTGAGAGTCATGATGCCACCCATGAAAGTAAGCTGGTTGAGGTAGACTAAGATGCAGGAGACGACAGAATATATGCCAAAGATACGGGTGGCCAGATAGGGCATGGAAGTGCAGGCCAGAAATGATGCACAGTTGGTCACCGACGTTAGAGTCACCGACACCGCAGAACGCTCGTACGACTGAACCAAACGTTTTTCCACGCTGTCCTTTGGATCTGTAGTTCGCCACGCTGCCAGGAAGATGAAGGTGTCGTCGATCCCGATAGCTGGACAATAGGAATCGTGAGATCACCGTAAGCACTAGAGAATCTCACATATTTGTTCAGAAAAATTTGAAGGATAAAAATTCTAGACTAGTTTATTTGTGTATCCAAATTTTACTTATTCTCTGTCATTCATTAATAAAAAATAATGAGGTAAATATATTTAACTGAATATTAGGCCTTCACTTGTCTTCAAATTCCTTCTATTTTGTGTGATATTTTAGTTATAATTTGTAAATAGGTTTGACGTCTCAATATATATTTGTTTATTATAATTTAGAATTGAAACATATTATTTTATAGCACTTAAACGACTTTCAGACTTCTAATACATGAAGAAACTAGACCAATTGGCATTTTATTTAGAAATTAAGGGCTTCATATATTAAATTATTATCAATATTATATAAATATATATTTTTTGTACATTATTTTCTTCAAATTCACTCATATAAATTGGATAAATCATATTGTATTTCTTATTAAGAATAAAATAGGAAATATATTTTTTGCTATTATTCCATACTTGAAGTGAAAATGTTATCTATTTTTGATGTATGAAAATGGAATTTCTGGAAATCGTTGTTAGCTTAAGATAAAATGGTAATTTAAAATTAATACGAAATATTAGACAAGACATGAGATGACTGGCTACTCTCTTGAAAATAAAAGAACACCGTAAAAATCTAAACCAAATATTTTTTCAATAATATTTCTGATAGACATTACAATCAATAAAAAGGGTGGCTTGTCAAAGGATTCAATTTCAAGATTAAAAATTTCAATTGGTCTTCTCTATAAAAAAATGGTAAGGGAAGATCGACTTATAGTTTTATTCAAGAGGCATAAGTGCAAGGTATAATTTTAGTATTAAAAAGGTAGTTATACATATCAAAAAAGAGAGAGATAGAATATAAAATAAATATTTTTTAAAGAGTGTACCGATATTAAATTTCTATATCTTACAAATCAAAACTAGATAAAGCGAAGTATTACCAAGAAGAAGGAATGGTACTCCAAAGTTGATGGGTGGAAAGGTGAGTCCAGCTAGAAGACAGATGCCACAGCCAGCCATTACTCCCATCAGAGATGAGACACAGCCGAAGATTCCTAGCCAGGGCTTAGTGACCAGAGGATCTGTAGAAAGACAAGCCAGCGTGCAGAAGATAATCATGACGACCCCTGTCATGAGGAAAAGTGGTAGAAACTGTACTCCAATCTTTACAAACTCATCACGGTACGAGCTACTGGCCATCTTGCAAACCCGTAAGTACTGTAATGGTATCTGGTCAATCAAATCGAGATAGGCATGCTCCCAAGTTGTGAGTAAAGCTTCTTTCTCTGGATCCACGTTGTCGAGGAAGTAGACGAGCTGAGCCTTGGTGGCGTTGACCACATGTCCCTCAGAATCCAATGTCACTCCGCTTAATGTAGCTCCATAATAATGGAACTGAAGTTGATCCTTGCTTAACTCCAATGGATATTGAATCTTGAATTCTCCACTAAGAATCTCATCAAGGTGTTCAGCAAGGTTGATAGTTGGATTGACAAAACACGTCCCATAGTATCTCGCACAAAGACTTTCATAGTCCCACTTTTTCCCTTTCGGATCAGTAATCGCCATGGACCTGACAATCCTGTCAATTTTGAATATCTCGTCAACGATGTGCTGTCTAAATAGAGAGCCCCCATCTAAAGTTTCCACCAGCAACCTGCCATAGCCGCTAATGAACTTGGTCTCCCGGCCGATATCATAGTGTTCTTGTTTACTGAGAGGGAAGTTGTGAAGGATCAGTTTACGAACTCGATGGTAGGAAGATCCTGATGGGCCAAAGAGTTTGACAGTATCTCCATCAATCTCTGCTTTGAAGCACCAGATGCTTGCAACCGCCGTGAAAATGACAGGTGCGATGATGAACCACCAGGGTCTTCGGGCTACCAGAGATCCCAAACCCCGGAAGCAGTAGGTCAATCCCACGGAAAGGTAGAGAAGCTTCTTTTGACACATCCTGAAATCATCCAAGTATTAGAAATGTTTCTTTTAAAAATTGGTATTTTACAAATGATATCGAATAGAAATAGGAATCAACAGATAGGAAAAGGATGTCCTGGAATATAAAGGCTCATACATCAGGACATTATTTGGAATAAAACATATTGGATATTTAGAATAAAACAATAAGCAAATAATGCGGAATTCACAGACGCTATACGAGGCAGATGCTAAACAAACAATATGTCGACAAAGACCCCTCAATCACTTGACGACACTAAAATATATATATTACTAGCGGATGTATCCGGCTTCGCCCGGTTTTTACCCGAGTAAAGGTTTGTCTAACGAACATTTGTTAAAACAATTATCTATAAACTTATAAAAAAATATATATTTTGATAATTTGAAACTCGTAAATTTGAATCTCTCGATAAAGTGAACATTTTTTCCCGGTCCCTTGAAAAATACTCGATAAGTTGAATAAAATCAATATTAATTGGTTCCCTCGGTAATTGGAAGTTAAAGGAATAGTATCTTGCTTTGGAATTGTATCATTATTCTTGTCTCAAATAAATTGCCGTGTCATCCTGAATTTTGTCTTTCCTAATTTTCTACATTACAAAATCATCATTTTATATCTATTCTCCCAATATATATATTGAGATAAATGATAAAACTAACTTTGACTTGTGCGCAATTAATAGGTAGAAAATCTTACTTTTGATAAATAATCTTTAAGATAATAAACTTAGTGATAATAAAACTTATAGATAAAAAAAACTTGTTATCCCCCGCTAGGGGGCGCTGCTTGCGAGTTAAATCTACAAATAACTCTAAGGATATTCAAGATATTCAAGAAATTATTTTTCGAAAACCTTCCCGGGGATATATCTAATAATATCCCAAAATTTCACGGCGATTGGATGTATGTTTTTTGAATCTATAGAGTACGGACAGACAGACATTCAATTTTATATATATATAGATAGAACTTATTAATACACATCTTAAAGAAAATTGGGTACCGCGAAAGATTATGATTTGTGCTTCTATTGATACTCAATCTGTTTTAGCTTCGGACTAGGAAAGGCTACCACTTGATAATTCTTGCCTGCCTGAGGACTTTGTTTAAAACTAACAGCAATATAATACAGTATATTGTCTAGTTTGGAAAAAATATATTTCAGAAGTCAATTATTATTTACAAAAAAATAATCGAACATATATGTCATAAACCCGGTTAAGCCGACAATTGATTTGGAAGCAGGTTGGGTTGAGTGGCAAGGCGTGCAGAGTGGGAAGCCCGCACGGGACAATAAGGACAACGTTTGGGATCAAAAGGCGTTGTCCCAAGACGTCTCAGGTGGCACCAGGACCGGGGAGAAGTTGAGGACTACCAGAGGAAGGTTCAGCGTCAGGCCTGAAGCCGCGGGTTCAGGGGGGCCAGCCGATATGGCGGCCACGAGAGTCGCCGTGAGATGACAATGGACCTAATACTGAGCGTGCCTGTCATAAATATGAACTGTGAAACTGTTTGTCTGGCAACCCATCACTTTTGTCCTGCCCGGATGGATCCCCGGGGATTGATTCTGATTGGTCAGTGACTTGTGTAAGTCATCTTCCCCTGCGATCCGGTTGCGAACTGGCGCCATCCTGAGACGACTGGGATCCACCAAGAAAGAAAGACTCCCAGCCAAGATAATTTCAAGGTAAGACATATATATCTTTTAATAAATATCATCAACAAATAACCCCTAAATACTCCTCAAGAACAATTTACCGTAAACAAAATTATAAAACAAACACGGATAAGAAACCACAAGAGACTAGAACTGAGAATGGTAGACCAATATGCCTCAAATGCAATCGGCCTGGACACATCGCTAAATACTATTGAACAAAATATTTCAGCATGTTATACCTTTCTCACGCACAAGGAAACCAGCCCTAAATCTCTAGGACCGATGATAAGAGGGGGTAACAGATAAACCTAGAACAGGTTCCAATCTTAAGACATGCCGATCTTTTGCGCAAAACCAGGCATACCCACGCATAATTGATATACTGACCTGCAAGATTTAAACTAAGCGACGCGTCCTATTCGAGAAACCAAAGCAAGTCGTCTATCAATAATATTAAAAACTAGCGGATGTACCCGGCTTCGACCGGGGTTTTACCCGAGTAAAGGTTTGTCTAACGAACATTTTTTAAAACAATTATCTATAAACTTATAAAAAATAATAGATATATTTTGATAATTTGAAACTCGTAAATTTGAATCTCTCGATAAAGTGAACATTTTTCCCGGTCCCTGTGTGCCGTGTCATCCTGAATTTTGTCTTTCCTAATTTTCTACATTACAAAATCGTTTTATCTAGTGAACATTATTTTCCCGGTCCCTTGAAAAATACTCGATAAGTTGAATAAAATCAATATTAATTGGTTCCCTCGGTAATTGAAAGTTAAAGGAATAGTATCTTGCCTTGGAATTGTATCATTTTTCTTGTGTCAAATAAATTGCCGTGTCATCCTGAATTTTGTCTTTCCTAATTTTCTATATTACAAAATCATCATTTTATCTATTCTCCCAATATATATGTTGTAGATAAATGATAAAACTAACTTTGACTTGTGCGCAATTAATAGGTAGAAAATCTTACTTTTAATAAATAATTTTTAAGATAATAAACTCATAGATAAAAAAAAAACTTGTTATCATCATCGCAATGAGGGCGCTGCTTGCGAGTTAAATCTACAAATCTGCAAATAACTCTAAGGATATTCAAGATATTAAAGATATTATTTTTTAAAAACCTTCCCGGGGATATACCTAATAATATTCAAAAATTTCACGGCGATTGGATGTATGGTTTTTGAATCTATAGAGTACAGACAGACAGACATTCAATTTTATATAATATATCATCATAAATATATTATCCAAGTATATTTGGAATACTTCGGATTTTGCAATGATTTAGTGGACACAGGCACAGATAGGAGTCGAAATGAAAAAATTCAACACAGTTTTTGCTGGTTAAGATGGAATAAAATCTTGATATGATCAGAAATATATAAATTGATATCAAAATTGATGGCGAGGCTTTTTCTTATCGTTTGTTGTAAAGAAATCTAATTTTAAAAAGCTAATGCTGGGAAGAGACCTATTGAAAATAATTAAATCAAAAGTTAATTGTGAAGAGATGAACAAATATAATATGATAAAAATTATGAATAAAAAATTAGAAAAAAAGTACATAAAAGTAAGAATTTTAGACGATATTAATATTCTTGGGCTTTCCGCCAAACTGGTCAAAGAAGGAATTGAAACGAATGACGACGAATATCTTTTTGAACAATATAATAAGCTGATTCAAACCATTGGTCTTAGAATAGCTAGGTGCTTAATCATTGTGAAAAACAAGCAATCTCATGCTTGGATAACAATCAACCCCATAGAAGATACAGCCGAAAACCAAGTACAGATAAACCAAGATTTACCAACTTAGAAACTTACTAAAGCAACTTTTTCAAACTATTCAGATGTATTCTCTTCAAAATTAGGTACAACGAATTTGACGAAGCATAAAATGATTATCACGAATATTAACTCAATCAAGCACAAGCCTTACAGGGTTAGTTCAGCAGGGAAAGACATAATTTATGAAAAAATACAAAATATGCTTCACGAAGGATTCATTCGCCCGTCATTAAGCCCATGGGAGATCCCAGTCATATTAGCTAAGAAAAAATATGGTAGTTGGAGGTTTTCCATTGACTAAAGGAATCTCAACGATATAACTGTGAAGAATTGATCTTAAATCAGGGTACTGGGGGGAGGATGGAGAGTAGAAATTGAAGATGAGAACACAAAGAAAACAGCACTGACTAAATACCACAAGTTGTATTAATTTAATGTTATGCCTTTTGGCTTATGTAATGCTTCAGCCACTTATAACGACTCATGGATAATGTTCTCAAAAGTCTGAAATGGAAAATATATTTATGCTATTCAGATGACGCCACCTTATATATAGTCTCATGATTTTAAAACCTTAAACCTTAAAGGTTTACCTTAAACCCTAAAAACTTAAACCTAAAACCTTAAAGGTTTAAGGATATCATGAAAATGTTCACAGTAAAGCGCTGCTCTACTACCAGCTACCACTCGTAAACCAATGGATTAACAGAACGTTTGAACAGAAAACTAATCAACATGTTGTGAATGTATGTGAATGTAAAACAGAAAAGGTGGGATGAAATACTGTCATTGCATACAATTCGACCTTACACGAAACAACTGGATTCTCGCCATTCTTTCTTCTATATGGTAGAGAGCCATTGTCTCTCCTAGACAACATCCATTTCGAAATCGAGACTAACGCCGGTGATTATAATGAACACGTGAATCACCTATACTGAGGAAAGTTCATATTTGCAGAGCATTAGGAATCCACAACACAAAAAAGTGCAAGAACAGATGAATAAATATTACAATGAAAAGCATCGCGATTGTAAATGCAACATAGGAGATTTTGTAGCCATATGAACACCAATAAGGAATATAGACAAATGCGTAAAGCTTCTAATAAGATATTTTTGCCCTATCAGAAATGAACTATCTAGTATAACCTAAAGATGAACCCAACATAGACCCACACGTCGTCCATTTATCAAGAATGAAGCCCTACTTCCAGAGAATTCAAGAAGACCACGAGATAGAGCCTGAAGGAAGAATAATGTCACAGAATAAAATGTGGTGATCTACTCGGTGAATCATCATCGGTCACGTGACGCTAAGTCAGCGTTTTGTTTGTAAATAGTTTGTTTATACATTTCTCGGTTGCATTGAGAGATCTGTCAAAATTTGTAAATACTTTTCTTATTAACATAATTTTTTTTGAAGATTACTCGTTTTGGTCTCACTTAATACCTGAAAGATTGAAACGTAGAGCATTAAATATAAAAAAAAAACTTATCCTTGGTGATTTTCTTTTTCTAATAATCTTGGTATGGACCAATTGAATATTAACATGAAACCAACCACCCAGGACGGTGCAACAATATATAAATATATATAAAATTTCAAAGATAAGAGAATAACGTATTGTGGTGGTAGCTGTATACTTTTGTTTGTTGCTTTAATGTTCTTCGTGGTTTCTTATGCTTTAAAGATGAGTCTTTGAATTTATATGTAGCAATTATGTTAATGAAGGAATATGCTACTATTGAAATATGAAGTATGACCTGTTATATTGATGTGGAAAAATATTAAGAAGATTGGCTTCTGCTTCGAAATATTTTTGGTGTTCTCTAATTCTAATAGAGAGCTCTCTTGGGGATTCACCCATGTAGACAATATGCCGGTAAAGGCAGATAATCTGGTAAATAAATATTTTTCTTGTTTAGGATTAATGCTTTTGGTGATTGGGTTTCCTAAAAGTGAGAATATGGAGGGTGAACTTTCAAAGATTTTTGTTATGCCAATTTATTTTTAATTTGCGGGTTATTGCAATTGTGGAATCAGTATATGGTAAGTATAGCAAGTGTAGATTTAATGATTGGAGATATTTCTGAGACTTCATGATCTATATCTATTTCTTCTATTGAAGGGAAGTGGGTATCAAAATCGAAGAAGCTGATTTACGATGAAATCCTATGGTATTTCCAATAGAATCTGAAAATGCAGTGACGCTTAGTTGGATAACTTTTTAATCTTAAGGTATGTCAAACAAGAACTAACGATGCAACTTTTTATCATCACTTATTTCCTTACCCTGACAGATTACCTTGGAATTAGAAAAAAGCATCTTAGGATGTTAGAAAAAAAGAATAAGGAAATATTTTATACTGCGACTTGTTAGGAAAAGTGTGCGTGTTTTCCTTGATTTCTTATAGTTTGCTGCCATTAAGAAAACAATAGGAAAGCTAGATATATAAAATTGCATATAATTGCAAATTTAAATACTTTTCAAAACAAATTTACCCATTATAATTATCATAATATGTCAAATTGTTCACCCATTGTTTAGCACAAATACAATGGTCGCCACTAGTGATGCTTAAATAGTTCATAATCAACGTTAAAGAGGTGAATAACTTACTTTATAACTCATCATATAGAAATGTCAGTTTTTAAAGGAAAATATAAGAGAGAAAGAGAAAGGTTTTTCTTTTTTATTGTTATAATGTTTAAACACGAGCATTCAAACTTTTTGATTCTTTTCCACAGGTGTAACTCTAATGAATATTAAAAGCATATTATTTACATATATATCATATATATAAATGAAATAATAATATTTTTAAAATTGAGAATATCTTAAGAAAAAGGCCTCTCTTTTGATCGCGCAACTGAAGGTTTGTGATAGCATGATATAAACAGGAGAATAGAAATCTCAGAGAAATTCTGTCATACCCTAAATCAAGATTAAATAGCCATCACTATTTAAATCTCACGTATCCCAAATCAAAGTATAAATATTTTAAAATATTACAAATGTGATATTGTACTGGGATAAGGTTCGTGAATTGAAAAAAAAAATGAATCTCCTTATCGGGCAACTGAAAGTTGTTGACGGCTTTACCCATCTGTCGGAATAAATCACTTAATCGTTGCATTTTTAATTAGTCCTGAATTGGATTAATCTCCTTTCTTGATTAATCAAGGAAAACTAATCACGTGTAGGTTTTTCAGGCTGTTAGCATTCATCAGTGTGGTTCGTGTTTGAAGATAAATGCAAACATGATTAGCTAAAACCAAATAATAATGAGAGAGGAGAGCGATGCAGAAAAATAAAAGATTTTGCAAAATTAATTACGTGAAACGGAGGACAATTATGTCAATGACAATGTTTTGCACTAGTCTTGAAGATATATTTTCTGTTCTTTTAAGGTTTTGTGGGATAAAGGTTTCCAGGATTAACTGATGATGCATATTTCTAACATTGCTGTAATGGGCTATTGCTTGATTCAAGTTGAAGGAACGACCGGTCATATGTGTGTTGAAACATCAGTAAACGACAGTCTTGGTTTCTGATAACATGAAATTGCTCGTCTCTCCAACATAGGTAGGGCTGCATTTTGAACAAGAGACAGAGCGAATGGCATTAGATTTGTGCAAGGGATCTGATGGAGGATTCTTGGTAATTGGGTGTCTAAGCTTGTTATCTAGTTCAAAAGAGGAACTAAGATCACTGATTTGGCCCAAGTACAATTTTATACAGGAACCTATCGCTTTATTAGCATGGCCCCTGCGCAAGGATGACACGCAAAATCGTGAAGCGTTCCATATCGCTTTATACAATATTGAATCGTCGCTCTGCTAATCTCCACCAACTCGATAAAGTTATTTGTGAAGTAGAAGACTTGACGTAGAACTTCTAACTTTACGTTTGATTAATGAATTTAAGGTTTCGTCTGTGTGTCTTCTCTTCGACTGGCACTTTCAATTGAAGATTGTCAACATCCATTGTCCGTTAATTGTCTTTTCTTTCATAAAGACTAGAATAATTTCGATGCATTAGTTTTCAAGCCACCCACGTTTTGGTGGTAGGTGGCGACATCTTTATGCTCCAGGAGCCAGATAGATAATGATCTACGTGTAGTACATTCCGAAGTATTTTCTGCCTCATGCCCCGAGGACGTTTGGAGTTGTTTCTCATGCTTGTGATCAAGTATGACTTGTGAAGTGTGAAATTTCAAGAACATTTGACAAATTTATTGAAGATCTATATATATAATTCACATAAAATATAATAACTTTACAAATAGATTCTTTATCATTTAAACCAACCTCCAATAAACGACCATCTCCAGGAAAGACAATAAGTTTCAATACTGTATTGCTAGAGTTTTTTCATAAGATGTTATATTCTCTATATTAGAGATTTTAATTTTTATTACAATAACACAAGGCGCTCAAATATATATAATAATATATCTGCCTATTAATGCATCAATCTAATATGACGTAATAATATTATGCCATAAATTTTAAGATAGATATTACAGACACAAAACCTGTCTATATCTATTTCAAATATAAATATCGGTTTGACTAGATAGCAACCACATATTGATAATTTTTCTTCTAGATAATTGAAGAAACTCAGAATATTCAGATAGGAAAAGTTAACCAGCGATACTATGACAATTGTAATTTTTGCCACCTGAAGTCGGGAATGATAGAACCATCTGTAAGAATTATCAGTCCATCTTGGAGACAGAAAACGCTCTGATTTGTATCCAAGAGCAAATGATATTCTTAATAATCATGATGGACACCTCGTCGTAAAAAAAAATTTTATCACAAACCTATAATTCATTTTAAAGACCATTACATACCATACATCAATCCCAAAGTCACATCGTGAAAAGCTGTCTTATACCTGATAAAGAAAAGGCATTCCACGGTGGTCAACCTTCGTAAGGAAGATTGCACTAAATGATAATGTTTACTATATGGTAGAAAAAGGTATGAAGAAAAAGAGCTCTTAAATTAGATAAGCATGGCATTTACCATGGAGCCAAAGACCGACTCGAGTACAAGGAAATTAAAGAAGATGATGAAGAAAGAAAGGAAGATCCTAACTTGTTGGCGTGCCTACCTGAATTGAAGACAACACACGTCTCGATGGCATACGTTCGCTTTCCTTAATGGAAGCTAGCGTTTGTCGAAGAGGAAAATTCTCGGAAATTATTCTTTAAGTAATCAGTTAGCCTTGAAGAGTCGGGGAATTCGCATGTAGTTAAAATATTATAAAATCGTTTTGATATAATTTTTTATTTAATTACTGTAAATTCTTTATGTAACTCTAGAACTTGATATTCCCTCCCTTACAATTCTCTATTTATTCTCAATATAAAGTAATTTAATATTTTTATATATGTAATATAGAATACTACACATATAATAACCAGTAATTACCTATTTTTTGTGGGTTTTTTTCACAAATACAGTATATATGGATTATAAAAAATATACATGTAAAATATACATAAAAATCACACAAAAAAGTTTATTTATAGTCACCTCCACACATATAGATAAAAGAAATGAAAATAAATATTTTTATATACTAAATGATATCTCGAACGAGTGATGAAGGTCATGTAGCCATAAACATGTTGTGAAACTTCCTTCAGAGGTTTCCGTACAGTCTTCATGAAAAGGATGTCTATTGATAAGACTTGTATCGATTGTACTTGATAAGGTCTGTAAGTGTCCCACAAATTTTTTAACTTTAAAATTCACGCGCATTTCAGAATTTCGTAATCGTAAAAAAACTACTTTCTTGTAGCAAAAAGTCATCAGTGTTTTAGAGAACATCCTAGGAGTAATAGCCACCCAGACCTTTCGGTACATAAGCCGATCTATTTTCACTAGCCACCGTACCAAAGGAATGATGCATTCTCCATGCACAGAGCGGCCAACTGTTTGGCCCCTTGCGCCCGCCTTTATGGTCTGGCTCCATGGGGACGACCAATCAACCCACAGGCGTCTCCGAGAGTTTCATGGTCAGGTTGCTGTCCGAACCCTCCCGTTCGGACTTAGTTAAACATGTCCTACGCTCCAATAGGACTCCCCCCTTTGGCCCTCGTACCCTTAGTTCCCAGTACTCCCTGAATCTGCCGACGAATCAAGGACTTCTGAGGTACGAGATTGACACGGGGAACCGCGCGTGTGTACGCCTACTGTGTGTACCCCTTGGTTTTCCATGGCGCGTTCGGCAAGGACGCTCCCAATGGCGCACACACAGAGCGAAGACCCAAGTGTTTCGAGATTCATGGCGCCTCGTGTCAGTGGTAACACTGGCGCGAGGACGAAGCACGCAGAGTCGCCTCTCCATTCCCCTATCCCCAAGGGTGAGTGGGGGGTGGGCGTTTTAGAGGACAGTGGTAATATCATAGAATCGAAGTTAATTTTGTCTTTCGAGCTACATCTCGGTTTATAGACGTCAGTTAAATACAGCGAGAAATCGCGACATCTGTATATAGAATTTGACACTATTCATCGCGAACATTCCTTTTAACAAAATAAAACAATTTCCTTCTATCCTTCTGCAATAAGAATATTATTGAGAGAGCCTGGCTCATCAATGGTGAACTTTTCCCAGCAATTTCGCCAGTTTAATCTACAATCCTGCTCTAGTAGTGTATATTGGGCTATTGTACTTATATATCCGAACACATTTTGAGAGGGATACTCGTCGAGGTATTTAGGAAACTATGGACATGAGCCCTGAGGAAATTAGAAAAATATATGAATACATATATTCTCATGTCAATAAAATAATCCCTTTTATTAATATTCAGGTGAAAACATCAGCTCTCTTTTATCAATGTTTTTTCTCTTGCGCAGCCCTGTACAGGGTCAATGCATTGGATTTATTCTTTGTCTTCCTAGACAACAGAGCATCCAGAGCAAGATAATTTTATGCAAAGGAAATTCCCTTCTGCTCACTAACTTTAGACAGAAAAACATCTGGTGCTGCAGTTCAGAGAATTTTTAAAATTACATAATGGGCATATTCAGTCATTGAGCTAAAAATCCTAGCGTGGTTTTCTTTAAACAGTGAGAAGAGTATTATTTGTGCTATACATCTTTTGACTGGTAATGGGAGATCTCCGATCAAATATTGTTCTGCTGTTATAGAAGGGAGTGGATTTTTATAGTACTAATAAAATTTTGAAATCGCTCTTCTTACTCTTCTTGGCTAGCCTGGTCGGTAGCAGTCCTGATATTTGTTTTCACTTTATTATATTTCCATGCATCGATCAATAGCTTTCAGAAACCAATTTATAAACAAATCGATTAGACGTTTTTGAATACATGGAGGTATCCTGACTTTGTATATGTTAACATGTAGTTCAGTTTGAAGGTCTCATCAAATTTCTCTGCCACATATATGACAGGTTGATACTATATTTAGAATAATAAAGTGTCCCTCACTATATTTACAATAACATATAACATTCTGTAAATTTGAAAAAATAGTACAAATGTGATATTGTACTGGGATATGGTGCATAAATTATGAAAAAGGCCTCTCCTTATCGTGCAACTGAAAGTTTCTGATGGCTTGCTCAACGAGAATAGTTGATATTTATTCCGATAGATGGCGCAAGCCATCAGCAACTTTCAGTTGCAGATTAGGAGATGCCTTTTTCATAATCTGTAAATTGTTTTCCTCAAATACACAAATTACAATTGATTTCATTCAACTAAATTTGCATACCAACCTTTGTACATATTTCAATTGTGCTGATTTTTTTTTTTCTATTTTCATATAATTAAATTGCATACTAATTCTTGTACATATTTTAAATATCTTTCTTTCTTTTTTTTCCATGTTTAGTTTATCTTTAAAGTGCAAGTGTCCCTAGGAGGGCATAGCACTCTAAGTCGAAATAAAAAAAATAAAATTTGAACACAAAAGATAATTAATGTATTGTCTAAAGTGTTTTTGTATTTGTTACATTTGTAAATCTGCGGATATTGCTGAAGAGGATGTTTAGGAATGTCGTAATAGATAAACTACGCTACAGGGAAACTTTAATCAAAAACGGTACAATGTAATAAATGGGTTGTGAAAAACAAAGTACCCATAATTATCAGCGATTGCCAAATCAAGAGACCATTAAATCATACATTCAGAACATTGTACTTGAAACAATAAAATTTCTTCTAGCTTTTGGCAAGTTTTATCTCTTGACCGCATTACTATTGTATTTGATTGTTTGCTAATGCAGCGTGGGACTTGCTGCCAAAGAAAACAAACATCTAGTAAGAGATGGATGAATAACCCTTCAAATTATCGTAAAAGTACTCGTAATATAATTATTTTTGATTCCAAAATATGTCCCATTTAGAAAATAAAAAGCTTTGTAAGTGTAAGCTTTGTGTAGTTCCTTTGTGATAGATGATTATTGCAACGGTACATCTTGCAATCTTGCTTAATAAATGGCATGCTTCTGGACTTTATTCCTATATCTATAAATATGAATTTTTAAATTGATTTTTAATGATCTTATCTCTCTATTAAAGCAGTTGAATCGATCATTAAGAAGGGGCGAATGTCAGTAGTTCAAGATTTAGTTCAACACACATACAGACTTTTGAAATAACTCTAAAATATGTTCTCGTATGCCTTTTCAATTAAAGATTTAGAAATATATTATTATGTTTTTCCCTATAATTATATTCATTAAGGTGAAACTGCCCCCATCTATACAAACTCATTATATATTTTTATTTTGACTGTTTTAATCCATCCTCTACTACAAAGTTAATGTTTCCAATAGATGGCAGACTTGTGTCTATATATCGTTCTACCAGGAGCCCGAGATTGTATCCATTGTAATATAAGAGCTAATCTGAATATAGTACAGAACTCTCTATAAACAAAATATATAAAGAAATATACAACTAATGAACCTATATGTTAATAACTCATCTTACGTGAGGGTGGGAGAACTTTTTGAACATACCTCGTATTGTACGTATTAAATTTTAAATATGATTATTTTGATTAGAAACGTTCTCAAATTTAATCAAATATGTTTCAAAATATGATGATATATCAATTCTTATATAAATTTAATTGCCATCTATCGTTTATCAATTCATGTTCAATTTAACAAATAGTAAATAGCATATATTGCATATAAATCAAATTATATTAAAATTATAATTTATTCATAAAGTTATCATCTCGAAATAATTAGGTGACTGATATGCGAGTTGTTTGTCAATTCCTGAATATAAATTACTTGGTAATTTGTTGTGGTTTGGAGTTAGAGAAATTCTGGTGAGATTTTATATCCATTATGTTTCAATCTCCAGACATATATGGTTCACCCGCAGCGCGCGACTTGCGCTAAAGAAAACAAAAACCTTAAAAGGATAGATAAATAGCCCATCAAATTATTGGGAAATGAATATATTTATTTTTTAAATTCCAAGGTTTTGTGTGTGTATACCGCGCCTCTCTGTGTGATAAATATAATTTATGAAAATTCGAAACTATCATAGACGCGTATGATTCTTTTAAAAATTAAACTATTTATATTGTAATAACGCGCCATCTATACATATAAAAATTGTATATGTATAGATGGCGCGTTATTGCTTTGTGTTAATTTATTCCTAACTGGCCTTGTCTTTATAGTTTGCTGAAGAGCATTGCTCGAAGCAAATATTTGAATGTAATTCTACTGTCCTATAAGCTTATGTCCATAGTTTACTTGAAAACCATTTCTAAGATTCCATCCTTCAGTGTTGCATATAAAAGCAGAATGATCCAATACAGTATTAGAGCTCTGAGAAGCGGTCTGGTGGATTAAATTGGCGAAACCGCTGGGAGGGTTCACCACTAATGAGCCAAGCCCTCCCAATATATTTTTTCATCGCAGGAAGGACAGTAGAAGTTCGTTTTATGTATAAAAGAAACATTCTCTCTCTCGCCCTTTTAAGTCCTTTTATTTTATAATTTATATTGTCCTTACTGCAATGTAAAAATTAATGGGAGGGCAGTAGAAATTGTTTACTTTTTAAAAGAATCATACGCGTCTACAATAGTTTCGAATTTTCATAACAACGCTAATGCATCATAATATAAAAATAATTTAATTTATATTTTATATGTTTTTGTGTGTTTAAAATATGGAATTAGATGTAGTTCCAGTTTGTATTCTCTCTTGAATAATAAGAAGCTAAGTACACCTATGAACAATCCCCGGTTCTCACCACAATAAGGTATTTGAAAGGTCGAATTAACGAGGTATCACTGATGGTATATGAAATAACGGGATACTCGTATATCTCTGCAAAGATAAATCGCCATCAGAACAGGAAGTGACAGGCTTCCATTTATAAACAGATGAGACACTAATTTTAGCTTTCCTTAATTTCCTTAATATCTATTATGAGAAATAATTGCCTTTTTTTTGTTTGAATGTAAATGCCATATCCTTATTGAAGATATTTTCCCGACCCCACAACTATTTTTTTTTGTAATTTAGATTTTTTTTCTTTATGACTAATTGTAGAAGAGAATGGGAAGTGCCGTGATTTCAAGGCTAAGAGACAAAAATAAGACGCGTGTTTGAATGTCAAGGAAATATATTGCTTCTTAGAATAGATCACGCAATTTTTTTTTTTTTCAAGGTCAGATCTATTTTCACAAGTCCTATTGTAATTTAGGTTATTATAACAATTATGTCATTCATATATTGGGTCATATAGGAGGTGGTAATATCTTTTCAATAACGATTCTTCAGGTTTACATATTGCCCGGTATTATTCGAATAGCAACAGAACAGAGCATTAAAAACGACAGAGTGCAAATCATAAATACCTTTCATTACTGTCACTTCAAACACATAAATAATTCAATAACAGCAGAACTATATCTACTTACAAATACTAATCTGGTAATTAAAAGAATGTTTTTCCCAATAAGACTGCTATGGATGTTCTTTTCAGAAAATCGTTCAAAGCGCTGGAAGACTGACTGTCTTTTAACTTATGATCTGTGTAATATCAAAATACAAGATGAAATCATCCATATAATATTTATTTGCTTTTTCTTGGAGAATCGGAAAAAAAGATCTCTTAAGCGAATTATTCTTGCCTCAATCCGATAGTCAACAAATATATAATTGTATGGATACAATTATGTTTGATCAAAGTCTTCGCTTTGGTTTTTATAAATTCTACAAGACCGCAGTCACCGTTCGGAGGAGATAAATAGAATCGCCGAATGTCGTGGTCCATTTGGATGAGGAAAGCGAAGACTAGAACGCGGCTGATTCCACACTCGTCTTTTCAGTGATACGTTATCCTATGTACGTGTGGTCACTGGACAGGTGTCAGACTCGGAGGCTGTTGTTGGGCTCTATGCTGCTTGAAGTATAGGAGCTCCATCTATACTTCCTTACTGTGGTGAATCTGTAGAAGACTGGTGGTCCTAATAAATCTGTGTGTGTGTAAATTGCCACGTAGAAAATTAGGAAAGACAAATTTCAGGATGACACAGCTATTCATTTAAGGCAAGTGCAAACTATAATCGATAAAATATAACAATGAGAGAAGTTTACAGAGTAACAATATATAAATATCCAAATTGATAATCTGTTAATAAAATAATAAATACTTTGCAACAATATTGATGCATTCTAGTCCCTTGTCTATAATCAAAAATTCTGTTTCCTGTCGGACATACGACTTATACACCGAAACCAATGTTTACAACGTTAGCTACGTATTTGAGCTTGTGAACATGAAGCTTTGTTTTATATAGATATTTTAGGCATCGTGTAAATTCAATGTATGTATACTTTATGCGCATTCTGTACATGTACTTCTTTAAACACTAAATATGTACTTTATACACATTGTAGCGTTACTTTAAACTGATTGTACATCAACGAATTTAAAATCTATAAATCTAGGTATAGAATGATTCAGAACACAAGCTAGATTATATATATATATATAACAAAAATTACATATCCTGACTGCTCACATGAGCATCTAGCGGAACAAAAATCAACTAAACGTGGATTTAACTTTTGTGATATTTGACCAACCCATTGTCTTTATTTAGCGTAGGCCGTTGAGGTACAGCTTGCACCACGCTGACGAGAGACAACAGCTGGAAACGCGTTTGTGATTGGCTTTTTTTAATTTATCAAGAAAATGTTTTAGCCAAATATCACAGAACAATTTAAATAAACGTTTAGTTTATATTTGTTCCACTAGATGACGATCTGCCATCTTAAATGCTTATTTGAGCGGTCAGGATATGCCTTTTTTGCTCTTATGTATATATGATGGTATATGTATAAATGACCATTATATATGTTATGTATATTATATATATATATATGTGACAATATAATAATAAGGTGGGAAAAGAGAAATAATCACACAACAAGTTTGGAAGAGGAATCCCAGACAACCAGCGAGAGAGAGACGGCCCGGCCACCGCTGAGCGCCCGGCCGTTCGTATCGCACACAATTCCCCAACTGTCTAATAGTCCTGAGGGTCCAAGTAACGGGCCCCTTGGAATGTCGCTAATATCTCAAGTGACCGGACTTTACATCCTGTCTTAATAGTCCCGAGAACTCACGGGCCTCTAGTCGCCCCTTGGAATGTCGCTAGTGTCTTAAATGACCTTACTTTAGCTGCCCGTCTCTCTCTGGGTTGACTGTAGGTTTGCTTTATTATTCCAGGAAGAGTATATATTATGACATATATATATATATTAAAAATGGCATATCCTGACCAGGAGCACATGTGCTTTTCAGAAGGCAGAGCGCCATCTGGTGGAACAGAAATCAACCAGATGGCGCTCTGCCTTCTGAAAAGCACTTGTGCTCCTGGTCAGGATATGCCATTTTTAATATTGATTTCAACACCTGATCTTTTTATCTTTTATTTTTTTCTTTCGTTTATATATATATATATATATATATATATATATATATGAGACGGTTATATATAACTATTTTATATATATAATAGATGACGGTTAGTTTTAACGTCTATGTTAATGGGAAAGGTGACATTTATTTTTATAGGCAAACAATTTATATTCACGTAGTTCTTAGCCTTGGAATAACAGCATAATAACCACGAGTCGTTAGACATAAAAACAAGATTATTTGTCCAACTTTCAGTGCTTCCTTGAAGAATATGATCGGAAACATTAAGTGAATCGATTTCTATTTAATGTTATAAAAACAAGGAAAAACAATAACTATAATCTAGGAATCATAACACGAGATAGATGATGCCAGTAAAAAAACTCCAAGTATTGAATGACAGCTGGGCATTTGCCAGAGGTTTCCAAAGTTACAGGACAATCACCTAAATTATCATATAGTCAGGTAGCTCTGCAGCTCCGGTCACAGGAAGCTCCACGGGACACCTGTCAATCACCACTGGACTCCGGGGGGACGACCACAGGTGTGAGGGGTTCTCGGAATCTTATCGGCAAATAAGGAAAACGAGACGGTGGCTGACCACTCTCATTATTATTATCTTTACCTTGGGATAAGTTGTTATCTCTCTCCCTATAAATACCTCTTGTATATTATTTTATTGGAGAACTAAAAGGTAAATACCCACCTTTATAATAAATTAATTATTCCCAAATATGCCCTTGCTTTATTTATCTCCGCGACCTATTTGATAGAACTTACCACATTTACAATGCCTTAAAGTTTTATTTTCTAAACTGACGAAGACAAAATATTTTTGTTGAAACATTGAGATAATAAAACTTTAAATAGTCGAAGAAAAATAATACTCTCTCGAATTTATACAATATATATATTTGAAATTATCAAAAAAATCAAGGAATATATATATACTAGACCAGGGGTCCACAAACTACGGCCCGAGGGCCACATCCGGCCCGCAGACAGATTTTGTCCGGCCCGCGGAGACATACTTGAAAACTCCTTTTAGAGAACAAATATTTTTTATAGCAAATAAAATGTTTGTGATAAGTTGGATAAAGAAACACAGAATGGTAATGAGTAAAGACATGTATAATTTATGCAGTAAATTTAACTTCAGCATATAATAACTAACAAATTATTGAAATGAATCCAACTTACATTTTATACATTGTAAGTAATGAACAACACATACCTTATAACATGACATATGAAATGCTAATGAGATGTATGTAGTTGAGATTTTCCACCGACAATAGTTTGTAGTTGTGGACTAATTTTACTTGTACCAATTATTAAAAGAGATTTAAGATGCTCGTCAGTTAATTTAGATCTGTATACATTTTTTGTGTACTTCATTTTGGAGAAGGTTTTCTCACACAAATAAGTAGTACCAAAAACGGAAAACAGCCCACCAGCAAATTCATGCAAATTATCAAATTGTGTCAGTGGAAGACTCTTATAAAATTCCAACAAAGATGAGTTTTCATATTTGTTCTTAATTATATCACTGCACTGAAGATCAATCATTTCCATTTGAAGTTCCGGGGCTAGGGTTTCAATGTCAGCATCAAAAGGATTCTGAAAAATCTTAATTTGATTCGCAATGGCATCAAAGTCCGAGAAACGAGTATCAAAATTTATCTTCAAAGCACTCAAAGTTTCGATTGCAAAATCGATAGGAAACTCAGTCTCAGTAGTGTGGCTGAATATTTCACATGTTTTAAAATGTGAAAAACATTTACTTCGTAGTTGTGATTGAAACAGTATCAATTTCATCCGGAATGACTTGATATTAGTGTATAAATCAGGAAGATGCTGGTTTTCTCCTTGCAATCTCAAATTCAGTTCGTTCACATGTTTTGTCAAATCAACATAGAATGCTAACTTCCATAGCCATGCGTTGTTTTGTAATTCAGTAAGAGGGCGGTGCTTTTCATTCAAAAAAAATTTCGATCACTGCTCGAAGTTCAAAAAAGCGCTGAAGGACTTTTCCACAACTAAGCCAGCGTACGGCAGTATGATAAGGTAAGTCTGTTTCTCCAATCTCTGCAATAAATTGTCGGAATTGTCGGTGATTCAGCCCAAAAGATCTGATGAAATTAACAGTTGATATGACTGGTTTCAGAACGTCAGACATATCCAAACATTTTCCGCACAAAGACTGTTGATGAATGATACAATGTAAGACTAATGGTTTTGAGCCGCCGTCATTTTCTACAGCCTTTGACACAAGAGCGACCACTCCTTTATCTTTCCCACTCATGTTTTTGCCTCCATCAGTTGTAATACATTTCAAGTTTTTCCATCGAAGGTTCTTTTTATTAATGGCCATTTCAACTCCTTTAAAAATATCGGTACCAGTAGTTGTGCCATGAATACTATACATATCAAGAAGTTCTTCGTGCACTTCATAGCTTTTATCTACTCCTCTAATATAAATCAACACCTGAGCAGTATCTGACACATCCGTTGACTCATCCAAGGCCAAAGAAAACCACTCAACATGTCCATTTTTGTCGAACAGTTGAGAGGATATATTTTCAGCGATGTTTTCTACCCTTCGAGCCACAGTGTTTGCTGACATACTGACAGTTTTTAATAAATTTACCTTTTCAGGGCACATTTCTTCGACTACTGCAATTATGCATTCCTTGATCATTTCTCCATCGGTGAATGGTTTCCCACGTTTTGCAATTTCAAGAGCCACACGAAAGCTGGCACGAGTTGCCGCCTCTTGTTCAGTTTTGACTTTTGTAAATAAAGATTGCTGCGATTTCAATCCGCGCTTCAAAGCCTCGAATTTTTCTGTCCGCACATTTCCTGTATATTTTGAGTAATTTTGAGAATGTTTTGTTTCATAATGACGTTTCATGTTATATTCTTTGAGAACGGCTATGCTTTCATTGCAAATCAAACATAGCGCCTTGTTACTGGACTCAATTACGAAATACTGAATGTTCCACTGATCTTTAAATTTTCTGCATTCACTATCAATTTTTCGCTTCTTTTCCATTCTGCTAAATCACACACAAAAGCAACAATTAATAATAACATTTAATAACAAATAAACATAACAATTAATACAGGAAAATTAATAATATGCAGTGTTGCCATCTTGGCCCTCGGAACTTACTGGAGTAATCAGTATGGCCCTAAGGCTGGAAAGACCCCATCAGTATGGCCCTAAGGCTGGAAAGTTTGGAGACCCCTGTACTAGACGAATGACCCGCTTCGCCCGAGAATTCCTCCGAGTGAAATTTCCTTCATACTGAAAATACATCAATAATAAATAGTAGAAGTGCCATAGAATAGCAATACAGAAGTAAACATAAAATATGTGTGATGGAAAAAATTGTATTAGTGGTTAGGTATTTGATTTAATTATATTTTGCAATCCATTTAGTTGTTTCAAAATCAATATAGTTTAAATAGATGGCAGCTTTTGCACCCAACCCCCGAGGTACCCGCCCCAGCGCATCAACCCTTGAAATTGCCTGAGTTGAGTGAGTGACTGCGATGGATCTTGACTGCGATGCCCATCTTCTCAGTAAGAATAAGTAAAAATAGTTTTTTTTATTATTATCCAAAATACTGGCATGTAAATATTTTTCTGTAAAAAAATAAAAGATCACGTGGAAATTAGGCAAACATATGTGTTTGCTAATGACTGCGACTGCATTTTAAACGATTTTTTTTAAGAAAGAGAAAAAAAAAAACAAAGGGCAGAACAAAACTAATAAAATAAACGAAAGCCATTATTTACATACAGTAACGCTTATTTTGTAAAGTTTTTTTTATTGCATTGTGTGCACTTACCGTAACTTAGTTAGTAATATAAATATCTCTCTCAATACTTTTGTAAAAAAAAGTAACACTCGTATAAAAAAATATTTCGAAAAGAGTAGGCAAGCGACTTTAAAAAAAAATGCAGAAGGCTTTGGTCGCTTAATTGGCCTGGTGTTGTTACTTCGCCTCGTATTTACTCAGCGTAAAAAAAAGTTATTCAAATGAAAAAAAAAAAAATAAATAGCCAAAAATACTAATCAAAATGTAGCCGAAAATTTTCAACATGTTTATAAAAAGCGACATGCAAATTTTGACACCAATTGGTTCAGTAGTTTTTGAGTTTATCGCGAAACAGACATTGACTTTTATATATAAGAAGAAAGATATATATATATAAAGTAGTCTCTCCCGGCAAAAATGACGCTAAAACTAAGCACTCTCTATTAAGCCACGACACCAGCTTTGGCAAACTGAGAAGCGTTCACCTAGAGACCATGGTTTCGGGCTAATGGTTCCTGATTATGGAAATACTCGTTTGTCAAATAGTTCTAGCATGATAAACAATTTATTTTATTTTAAAATGATGAGAGTATATTCATGGACAAAACTTACGGAAGTTGTACCTTTTAGTATGTAGATCGGGATTCAGACAATAACTCTGAAAGGTATTTCATTCACACTGACCTTTATTGTAGACACACGAGATAACCAAATGTGAACAATATTACAAAAATATAACAAAAAAAACGACAACCAGAGACATTAAAGACTATTCACTTCCTTAAATATATTTATAAAAAATTACAATAGAAAAGTGTCAATATTTCAACAATTCATATTTGTAAAATTAGTTCAACTCCCCTCCCCTTTTATATTCTCAATAAGCTCGTAGCATAGCGACTTTGCGCGAAATTTTATTTTATTTGTTTTAAAAAAAACGTTATTATTTTTCTATTGCGAGTTTTATAAAATATATAAAATCCATTTGTCATAAAAGAATAAATGAGGCTTGGTTTATTCTAACAATAGCAGCCATTTTGATACAATAACTTCTCATTGTTGGGAATCGCTTTCAACAATTTGACAATATCGAGAGGATAAACAGGGTATTTTTACCCAAGTTACAATCATCACGATAAAAATTACACACATTCCTTTTTCCTTATAATTTAAACCTCAATTGTATATTATTTCTTCGGGGCATTTTATTTAACAAAAGTAATAAGGGGAAATAAGCTTCTCCTTAAGTTTTTTATTGTCTTCATTTACAATTGCTTTACAATATCGTTCTAGGAAATCAAACTTAAAGTTTGTGATTTTATCGACGACACGCTTAGAATCTCCGCCTTTTAATTTCTATAAAATAAAATTTACTTCATCTAAGTCCTTCAACTGATTGAGAAAACATCTATGAGAGAATTGAATTTTCTTATTTTTTATCTTCCACTATATCACATTCTGGTCTTCATGGTTTCCTGTCCTTTTAGTAGTATTATGAAGAGAGCTCAAAGAAAGGTTTTAAAAAGTCATTATGCATTAGTTCTGAAAGTTGATACATCACCAACTGCTATCACACTCAATCCTTCATAGTTTTATTTTTCTCTTTTAGTAGTACTATGGAGAGAGTCCAATGAAAGGTTTTATAAAATGTCATTATGCATTAGTTCTGAAAGTTGATACATAATCAACTGCTATCACACTCAATCCTTCATAGTTTTATTTTTCTCTTTTAGTAGTACTATGGAGAGAGTCCAATGAAAGGTTTTATAAAAAGTCATTATGTATCAGTTCTGAAAGTTGATACATCACAAACTGCTATTACATTCAATCCTTCATAGTTTTCTGTTTCTTTTTTAGTAGTACAATGGAGAGAGTCCAATGAAAGGTTTTATAAAAAGTCATTATGTATCAGTTCTGAAAGTTGATACATCACAAACTGCTATTACATTCAATCCTTCATAGTTTTCTGTTTCTTTTTTAGTAGTACAATGGAGAGAGTCCAATGAAAGGTTTTATAAAAAGTCATTATGTATTAATTTTGAAAGTTGATACATCACAAACTGCTATCACATTCAATCCTTCATTGTTTTATTTTTCTCTTTCAGTAGTACTATGGAGAGAGTCCAATGAAAGGTTTCATAAAAAGTCATTATGTATTAATTTTGAAAGTTGATACATCACAAACTGCTATCACATTCAATCCTTCATTGTTTTATTTTTCTCTTTTAGTAGTACTATGGAGAGAGTCCAATGAAAGGTTTCATAAAAAGTCATTATGTATTAGTTTTGAAAGTTGATACATCATCAATAATATTGAAATTAAAAAAAAAACGCTGTGTGTCGGTACGAGCATAGAATATTAAACACCGCATTTTAAAAGTGAACGTCTGGTTTGTTAAGAGGACGGAATCTGAAACCACGAAAAAACTTCATTTTTAAAGATGGAACGTCTTTTTTTGCTTCAGATAGCGCTCTGTAGTATAATTTTTAAGTGCAAAGAATATTGAGATTTTTAAAAATGGAAGTTAATTGTAAGTGCAAAGTCGAACTGCTTTTCACATGTGTAGACATGTGGTGCGCTTACAGTAAAAGCAGTCGCTAACTACCCACCATGATTATCATGGCCTGTACCACGTGTACTAGGGATAAGCAAAAAAAAATGGAAGTGTTCGCAAAGTAGGTTGTTAAGTATAAAGATACGAATAATTTTATACTTAAATATCATTTTTATTGGATATCAAAATTTAGAGTTGCTTCTTAAATTGAACTTTGGCAGTTTTATTAACGGATTCTAAAAATAGTCAAGTCTATAGTGAGACTAAATCAAGTTGAATGGAAACTTTAAACAAGTTCAGTCAACTTCAAATTTATCCATCGGGGCTAACATCTAGCTATATGTACTAAACGAATTACGTGGATTCGCCTGATTTCTGCCTATTAGGATGTATGGTCTAATAATGATTGTTTTACTAAATGTTATTTATCATTACTAATCTGAATAGTAGCATTAGTAACGATAAGAACTCACTGGTTCATGATTGCACCTATAAATATAAATGTCATAATTTTCCTAATACCCATGATGTATAATTTATTTTCGCCAAAATAAGTATGATAAACTGTAAATATGTTAAGCTTGTGTTAAATTGTAAATACAAATTCATCCATCTATACAAATCATCCATCAATCATCTACCATCAATCATCAATCTATACACTGTACAAAATAAACGTGGGAGGCAGCGCGGGCAATTGCTACGGCACGCCGCGTTCGCGCGCACACTTGAACAATTATTTTAGAAGTTTACATGCATAACTGTTGCACCCTTCCATTCGATCACGACAGATAGGACATATTTATATCAAAATATCCCCTATTATATTGTTACTTTCTTGTAAATAATAATGGTAAAGGAAGAATGACGAACCAAAGAGTTATCCGTGATAACCTGACGCCATATAACTTCACAACAGGAAAACAGGGAACAGGAAATGTCCGACCTTTGTTCCCAGTAGGGGGAACACTCCAGCTAAATGTAGATCTGGGAACTAATGAAAGACAGTTGGGAGGTAGAGATCAAAGGAGATGTGGCTGCACTGGGTAGTCACATTGCTGGAAAAATGTCAGCACGCCTGTTTCAAAGGACGTAGCCTTCTTGACACCGCTAACCTCTGCAATGTTCATTTCCTTCGCCATTCGTGTTTAATTCTAACCGCTCACATTAGCATTTATTATTTTTCACACACATATATATTGATGGATTTTTTTCCGGAAGGAGATTCATCTATAAAAGCATAGGATTTTTTACTAGGATGATGAATATAATGCATCCTACTGATGCGTAATTTGAGGAAGAGATGTTTCATTAGTTACGTATATATCGGTAATTTTCTTCAATAAAGTAAAAAATGAGATAGAATTATCACAAATTGATGTCCTTATAATAAAATTCGAATAGGAGCTAATTCAGGAATTTACTGGAAATTGGCTAAATATATTTTCTTGAAATAACAACAAAAACCAATCACGAACGCATTACAGGCTGATGGCCTTTGTCAGTCTGTAGAAGCAGAAACGAACCCTCGATGGGCCGTTAATGTAGAGCCGGGGATAAAAACTCCGGAAATAATAAAAAAAAAAGTTCAGCTGAGAGAGAGATAGTTTTCCTTATGATGGCGAACTATTATTAATTATGCTACTTTCCTGTTTTCCTCTCTATATCTTTTACACTTATTTAGATTATATTTAAAACAATATGTGTGACACGACAATATATAAAAGTGTCATTTATTATTGGTGCAATATACCAAGGTCATAGTTACACAAACCGCTCAGGTGCTTTCCATGTCCACCACAACCGTTAAAGTGAAGAAAGACCTTTTAAAGATATGTGCCAACAAACCTCGGCCTTGAATAGGGACTTGTAATTCAAGACCTTTGCAACTCAAGGTAACTTGAACCGCCAGCTGTTTTACTGATTGGTATGTAGGCCTTGTTTCTGATGGAGAAAGCTTCTGCCTTTACGATTAGATCTTTTAGCTCAAGTTCTGCTTATCTTTAAGAAGAGATTTTCTGTATGAAAAGCCGTCAAGATAAATGGCTTACTAAAGGTTTTTCAAGGTGCTGCACCAATCCCATAGTCTGTAGAATCAGACTATTGATGGTAGTGGCAGTAGATTTCAGTTTTTCTAACTTTTTAATTATATTTAATTTTCTTTTTAATCATACCAAAACGTAGAGAATTAGGAAAAACAAACTTCAAGTTGACGCAGCAATTTATTTAAGGCACAAGTATGAACTAAAATTGATAAAATATAAAAGAAGCAATGAGGGAAGAGTTCACGCAGAGTAATAAAATATATGAACATCTATTAATCTTTGAGTCAAAAGGCGATTCATTAATTAAGATTATAAAAAAAAAATTAAATCCAATAATCTATTAATAAAATAATGAATACTTTGCTACAATATTATTCTTATATATTAAGTATTATTATCTATATAGATAATACCGTAACAGAGTTTTCCATTGTAAAGTCCTGAGCTATCTCCTCCGAAGATTCTGAACTACACATAACAATCTATATACCAAAATTTTCGTTATTTTTTTCTTCGTGTCATAGGCCTGTTTTTATTTTCCTAATGTTAACAGTTATTTTTATTTTTTAATTTAATCTATTTTACAATCGTAGATTTTTTGCATTTATCATCATCAATCATTTGTTTTGAAATTCCGTAGAAATTCCGTAGAAATGTGTTTTGAAATAATATATATATCTGATTAATTTGATTATGTAAGTACTTTGTTATAGTTTTTCATTTAAATATATACATTTTTCGATTTGTAGATTGAATTATTACTTTATTCTATAATAATTATCTTTTATAACTGTTTGTTATAGTTTTTCATTTGAATTTAGCTCCATTTTTGTGTCTTTTTTCTTCTGTATATTAAAAAAAATATTGAAACTTAGTTTTTCATTTAAATATATACATTTTTCGATTTGTAGATTGAATTATTACTTTATTCTATAATAATTATCTTTTATAACTGTTTGTTATAGTTTTTCATTTGAATTTAGCTCCATTTTTGTGTCTTATTTCTTCTGTATATTGAAAAAAATATTAAAACTTAGAATTAAGCTTTGCTTTTTCATATACATGTTTGTTACACATTTAGCAATATATATACCAAAATATTTTTTTGACTACTTAACTCTTTTAGTGAATTTTTGTCAGGGGGGCTGCAAAAGTGCCTTACTTATTTTGGAATATTTAACTTTTTTGGTGAATTTTTGTCAGGGAAGCTAAGGACTGCCATAATCATGCAATATGTTGATGTTCTTCTCATAAAAAAAATATTTGGGTTTAGAATTGGGCTTTGCTTTTTTATATACATATTATTTGCACTTTTTTTTTTTCATCAATTGTTTCCTCACATGCTTGGAATTTTCTTTTTATGCCTGTCCTGGCTTTCAGTTTTATAGTTTTCCTCTGCTTGGTTCTTATTTTACCTTTTTTTTTCAGCGTCTTTTTTGTATTTCTGATTAAATTAATTTGTGGGTTCTTTGTTATAGTTTTTAATTTTACATTTTGCTCAATTTTTTGTGTCTGGTTTTCTTTTTTGCCGTATCTTTCATAATTCTTTTTTGCAGTATCTTTCATAATGTCTTTGGCATCTTTATTTTTCTCAATAAGAGGCTAATTATTTATTTGTATACTCAATTGTTGATTACTTAATTTGTTATATGATAAAATGTTATATGATACATACAATTTTCTACATTTTTGCACTGTGCAATTTAATCTGTTGTTTATATTGAGATCTTTTACATTAAATTTATTTTGACATGTATTTGCTCAACTTGGTTTTTAGTTTAGCTTTTTTTTTTCAGCGGCTTCTGTATCATGCCTCGCAGAGGCCGTGGAAGACTCGCTTATAGGACTCGCCACGGGAACAACGCCCCTAATCCTATTTCTCCTGTTCCCACTGAATATATTATTGGGGGCCTCGATATAGTCTGCCCTTACTGCTCAGCCCTTCATTTCCCTGGCGAAACTGTTGGTAGCTCCTGCTTCCTGGTATATTGACTCTTTTGGATTCTGTGCTTAGGCGTGTGAATCCGTATACTTCTGCTTATAGGCAGATGCACCAGGTGGAACTAGCTGAGGAACACCGGGCTCGCATTGAGAACCGGCAAATGTGTCAGGTTCAGATGCTCATCCGGCAAAATCATTGTAGAGATCTTCGCCGATATAATGCCCCAAGTGTAAGTGAAGTTGCGGCCATTTTTGTTGATCAAGATGGCCATGTACCTTCTAACAGAGATATTGCTGTTTTTCCGCATGATTGTGGTTTAGTGCGTATTTCTCCACTTAATCCTAACTGTGACCCAATGACATACCCTCTTTTATTTCCTGCCGGTGATCCTGGTTGGGCAATAGGAATCTTACATGAAGAAAACATGCGCACAAGCACTAGAAACCATGTTACCATGCTTCAGTTCTATAGTTATAGGTTGGCCATCAGACCTGGCTTTTCGCCCATTCACTATGGAAGGAGACTATTTCAGCAATATGTTGTTGATGCCTATGTTAAAACAGAGGGCAATCGCCTGAACTATATTCGCCAAAATCAGTCCCTGCTTAGGGTGGAGTTATATCAAGGTCTGATGGATTATATCCATGAGCTGGAACATTCTCGGGGTGTGCGAATAGGCCGTATTTTTATTCTTCCATCTTCCTTTCCTGGGAGTTCCCGGGCCATGCAACAAAACTATCAGGATGCAATGGCCATTGTTAGAAAGTTTGGAAGACCTGACCTATTCGTGACATTTACCTGTAACCCACGTTGGACTGACATTGTTGAAAATCTTCTTCCTAACCAGAATCCTTCTGATAGACCGGATCTGGTGGCTAGAGTTTTCAATCTCAAGTTACAACAATTACTGCACGAGATTGTTAGTCAGCATGTATTGGGAGTGGTCATTGCTCGGGTGCATGTTGTTGAGTTCCAAAAACGCGGTTTACCGCATGCCCACATGCTGTTTATGCTTAGAGAAGAAGACAAGCCTAGAGACAGGGATGCCATTGACAGATTGGTTTGTGCAGAAATTCCTAGCCCTACTATGCAGGTTCAGCTGTATGACATGGTTCGTAAACATATGATCCATGGTCCTTGTGGAAACTTCAATCTTCACTCACCATGCATGTCTGATGGCAAGTGTACTAAAGACTTCCCTAAATCATTCCTGCAGCTGACTGAGGCTAACAATAATGGCTATCCTCGCTACAGACGTCGAGATGACGGCCAGACATTTGTTGTGGGCACTCACGAGGTGGATAACCGCTGGGTTGTTCCCTATAACCCCTATCTGCTGGTTAGGTTCATTGCTCACATTAATGTGGAGGTCTGTGCCTCTGTGAAAAGTGTCAAATATCTTTTCAAGTATGTATATAAGGGACACGACAGGGCTGAGGTGGAAGTGTCTGTTGGAGAATTAGATATGGAAAGCAGGGCACATGATGAAATCAAAAACTTTCTTGACGCTCGGTATGTAAGTGCTCCTGAGGCAATGTGGCGAATGTTTGAATATCGCTTGCATGCTCACTCGCATACCATATGTCGCTTAGCTGTTCATCTACCTAATTTTCAATCTGTCTATTTTGTTGAAGGTAGTGAAGAACAGGCTCTTGAAAATGCCTCACGCAGACGCACAACTCTGACTGCCTGGTTTCAGCTCAATTGTGTTAATGTATCCGCAAGATCACTTTTATATGGAGACATACCTTCCGCTTATGTTTTCAGGCAGAATCAATGGAGTGCTAGAGTTCGGGGTGGGGCTTTGTGCATTGGACGTATGTGTTCAGTGAATCCTAAAGATTCTGAGCGTTACCACCTCCGGCTTCTACTATTACATGTTGCAGGTGCTCAGAGTTTTGAAGATTTGCGAACTGTGGATGATATTGTTTGCTCCACTTTTAAAGAGGCTGCCCAGCGCCGTGGATTATTGGCTGATGATTCTGAATGGGATGCATGCTTAGCTGAGGCGGCTTTGTTCCAAATGCCTTGTCAACTGCGGCAGCTCTTTGCGACAATTCTCATCTACAATAATCCTACCGACCCTGTATCACTGTGGACCAAATACAAGGGGTATCTTAGTGAGGACTTTTCTAGTGCAACATCTGACGCAGCTGCTGAACAGATGACTCTCAGAGAGCTTGAATTCCAGCTGAGAGAAAATCGCCTCAGTTGCCACCATTATGGACTTCCTGCACCCCTAACCCCACTTCTTGATTCAGGAGAGGATCACCTTGATGTTAATGCAGAGCTGCAAATTGGGACAGAAATGTATAGGTCCCTTACACCAGATCAAAAGTCAATTGTTGACACAATTGTTGATTCCCTCAATGTAAATCCACGTTGCTTTTTTATTGATGGGCCTGGTGGTACGGGCAAGACATGTTTATAACACCCTAATTCATTGTGTTAGAGCCGTTGGAAAAATTGTCATTCCGCTGGCCTCCACTGGAATAGCGGCTACCCTTTTGTCAGGTGGCCAGACTGTCCATTCCAGGTTTAAGCTGCCGCTTCCCTTGCTTGAGAATTCTGTAGCTGCGATCTCGGCCAATAGTTCTGAGGCTGAGCTTATTCGTAGATCATCCTTAATTATTTGGGATGAGGCTCCTATGGCCCACTACAGAGCACTTGAAATTGTGGATCGTCTCCTAAAGGACATTATGCATTGTGACCTTGCTTTTGGCGGAAAGGTTGTTGTTCTTGGAGGTGACTTTCGCCAAGTGCTACCTGTGGTACCTCGAGCTTCAAGAGCTGAAATTGTTGCTGCTTGCATTAAGCAAAGCAAACTATGGCCATTGTTTGTGATCTTGCGCCTTACTCAGAATATGCGCGCAGGTATTGATGCACAGAGCTTCTCTCAATGGTTACTTAAAGTTGGTGATGGTGATCTACCTACAGACCAACAGGGCCTCATTTCTCTTCCAGAAAGCTGTATCTTTCATGGGGTTGACCTGGTGCAGGAAATATTTGGTTCTTCCTATGGTGATATTACCGCCCTTAGCCAGTCTGTGATTTTAACGCCAAAAAACACAGATTCATTAGAGATTAATGAAAAAGTTTTGGATCGCTTACCAAACAGGAGTCAGTGTTTTCTCAGTGTTGACAGTGTCGAGTGTGAGAATGTGGAGGAACAAAATAACTACCCTACTGAATTCCTTAATAGCCTTACTCCCACAGGAATGCCTCCACACCGGTTAAACCTTAAGATTGGTGCTATTGTTATGCTCCTTAGAAATTTGAATCCTAAGCAGGGTCTCTGCAATGGCACACGTATGGTTATCCAGCGCATGCGCTCTCATGTCCTAGAAGCACAAATACTGACAGGGACCAAAGTTGGACAAACTGTATTGGTGCCAAAAATATCTTTGGCTCCTTCAGATACCAACCTTCCCTTCATTCTGAAGAGGCGTCAGTTTCCACTAAGGTTGGCTTTCGCCATGACTATTAATAAGGCTCAAGGCCAAACCTTTGCTAGAGTGGGTCTCTTGCTACATGAGCCCGTGTTTACTCATGGACAGCTCTATGTGGCTTTTTCACGTGTGCGAACTTTGAATAGCATACGGGTAAAGTTGAACCCACGTATTTATAAAACTAGAAATATAGTTTTTAATGAGGTCCTTTAAATGCATTTTTCCTTTTTATGTTGTCTTATCTGCTATATAGTTGTGTTGTATTCAATTTTATTTTCAGATTTGTTTTCTTTTAATTTTTTTTTTCATTTCAAATAAATGAATGTATGCCTTTTATGTTGTCTAATTTGGTTTATTGTTGTGTTGTATTTAATTTTCTTTTAAGATTTGTTTTCTTTTACTTTTTGTTTCATTTCCAAAAAATTTGTTTAAAGTTTCACCAATGCCTATAAACAAAAGGTAATAAGACCAAATCCAAATAAATAAATAGTGTGTGACGTTTCGGTAACAGCGTTGTTACCATCTTCAGACAAAAGTACTATGGCCTACGGCCATACCACGTTGAAAACACCGGTTCTCGTCCGATCACCGAAGTTAAGCAACGTCGGGCTCGGTCAGTACTTGGGAGGGTGACCACCTGGGAACACCGGGTGCTGTAGGCTCCTTTTTTCCATTCAGTACTTTTGTCTGAAGATGGTAACAACGCTGTTACCGAAACGTCACACACTATTTATATATTTGGATTTGGTCTTATTACCTTTTGTTTATAATCTACAATCCAAATTGTGCCTCATCAACCAATGCCTATAGTTTCTCACACCTCCCATGCTTACCCCTCTGTAACTGGCCTGTGGTGCAGTGGACATTGTTGGGAGGTACAGTAAACTCTCTACACGATTGTATCAAGTCTTGTTCTGGTAGACTTGATGCTGTAACCAGGAGGGACACTCCCTCTTTAAAAATCCTGAGTTCAACTGACCCAGTTGATGGACCTCAGCAATGGTTCCACTCCAGGGATACGGAGGAGCTGCGTCTGTGCTCATGTTAGAGTCAGAAACAAAGGCTTCCATATTTGGAATGGCCTCAAATCACAGGCAAAGTCAGACTTTCACCAAAGTGTGCCTGGATCATGGTGCCATGATCAACGAAAGCTGCACCCCTATACCCCATTCCATGAGATCATGGAATTCGTGTAATCTTTACACAAGGGGATAAGAAACATCAACAACATAGTTTCTCACCTGAAAGGATTTTTTTGTATTAGTTGTTCACTAATAAAATATTTATAATTAAGTTTTTTGATTTTTGGTCTTTATTTACCTATTTTCCCCAGTGCTCTATACATTGATTCAGGATCTATGCAATGTCTCACATATGGTTATCTAGCGCTTCACATGTTTTTAGGCTAAACCCGGGGCGTTGCCGGGTCACTCGGCTAGAAATAATGGCTGTATTTGCTATATAGTTGTGTTGTATTGAATTTTCTTTTAATATTTGTTTTCTTTTTTTTTTTTTCAATATAATTTTTTAAAGTTTTCACCAATGCCTATAGTTTCTCACCTGAAAGCAATTTTTTGTATTATTTGTTCATTCATAAAATATTTATTATTATTTTGACTTTTGGTCGGTGGAAGGCTGGGTAAACCGTTTGGTTTTCGACCACTAGGACCCGGGTTCGATTCCCGCATTGGGCACTTTTTTCTGTTTAAAAAAAAAAAAAATGCTCCAATGGCCCCCGATTCTTGCTAAAGTCCAACCCCACCAGCGAGTGCAAGTAACCGAACGGGGCTCTGGCATTTGTAAGTGCAAAGTCAAACTGCTTTTCACATGTGTAGACATGTGGTGCGCTTACAGTAAAAGCAGTCGCTAACTACCCACCATGATTATCATGGCCTGTACCACGTGTACTAGGGATAAGCAAAAAAAAAAAAAACCTATTTTTCCCAGTGCTCTATACATTGATTTAGGATCTTTGCAATGGCACACATATGGTTATCCTGCCCATTCACAGGCCTTTAGGGTAAACCTGGGGCTTTGCCCAGGTCACTCGGCTAGAAATGCAGTTTTTAGTGAGGTCCATTAAATGAATTTATCCCTTTTATGTTATCTTATTTTCTATATTGAAAAGTTAATAAATATGAAAAAAAAATTAAAAATGTTTAAGAATATTATTAAAAAAGAATCATAAAGATATTTTAAAGGAGTCCTTTAGGGATGTCTGTTTTTGCACTTATGATTCCAGAGTTACATGGTCCAGTGGGCCGTATGAAAATCGAGTTGTTCATATAATAACATGTTTAAAAAATGATATTTTCTTTTAATGTAATCTATATAGCTTGAAATAAATAAAAATAATGTGTGCTTGAACTCGGTCGCATGTGACATTTTACAGGTACATTGGGACAGCTGACATTCCCCCCCAACCCAACCCACTGATAAATAGGCAAGAAGGTATGGGAAAAGATCCCAGTAGACGCGAATTCGCGTTGGTAGCCTACAATTTTATGTTAATTTTTAGAAATCAGGGACATGAATTCGCATCCTTTAGGCTTGACACCCTATAAGTGAGGATATGAATTTGCATTATATGGGTTCAAAATGTTTCGTTGCTCGCATCTATAATACCTTTTTTTTAGTAAAGTTGTAAGTAAACATCAAACGTCGAAATTTGCATTTTAAAATGGTTGAATTATCAGAAGTGGTGAACAATTAATATTGTCGAATTACCGTTTGTTATTTGATAGGCCAGAGATTGGGAAATCAAATCAAGGTCGAATTATCGCAAGGGGTCGAATTATCGGTATTGTCGAATTACTGTTTGTAATTTCATAGGTTCTGGAAATCAAAACATGGTCGAATTAACGAATTTATACTTAGAAAGTATTTTTACTTATCCTTACTTGAAATGCTGCTTCTAGGAAATCTGAATATACCCATTGCGATTTTTAAGCCACCATCTATACTTTTAAAGTCTCTGCAGGCCCTTTGGGTAAACCCTGGGCGTTGCCCGGGTCACTCGGCTAGTTGTATATATATTGTAATACTGTATTAAACACACGTACTTTAATATTAAACATTATATCTAAATGATATCAGAGAAAGAAGAAAAAAATCGATAAAATGGAGAATGATTTATCAGTATATATATATAAATAAGGAAATAATAAATAATCAGTATATATAATATTCTAACGAAGGTATCTACCCAAGGTTAGCTTTTTATATTGTATATAAATACATATTATTGAATATATATAGGTCCAAAACATTAAAAGATGATGCTATTCAATCTTTGTTAAAAAGTGCATACAAACTACCTACCTTCTACAAAGTTGGAATGGCAGATAATGACAAAGTTTCAAATATCCTCATTGATGCTTTTTGTCCGTTCCTGGTTGTCAACCTGTCAGACCAGTTTGATCACACGCTACCTTACAATCGAAATGTATTAATTCACATTATTTATTACCCATGTGTATCTTCTTCTTCTTTCTTATCTCCACACTGGGTGAAGTAGAATGCGTCTACCTTTGTCATCAAGGCTGGGAGCACTACTCAGTGGCAGGCCGACTTAGCTCCAAAAAAAAAAAAAAGGCCACCTCTGTCATGAGGAACAGATGCCATGTGCAGCGGCTCTTAGCAAGGAGTACAAACGCTGCTCATCCTGTATCCCTGGATTAGGAGCCTTGACAGGGTACTATCAGCTGGGCCAGCTGAGCAAAGGTTTTTTACCAAGCTTGTTACTGCTCCCCCTCCTCCTTTTTCATCCGGGCTTGGGACCGGCAAAGGCGGAGTTTCCCATGTGTATTAATTCATTCTATAGATGCAACAAACAATGTGTTGGGGAGTAAGGGAAAATAACATGCTAATTGCCCTATTCTATATACAGTTACGAGCGTCATGCGTTCTTCATCTCTGTCACCGTTTGCTTTTTTTTTTTGGAATGGCGCTCTCCTATTGGTTCGCTACGATGGCGCCGCCACTGCGCGAGACACTTTTTTTGACTTTGCCCCCCCCCCCCCCACTCGCTTTTTGGTTTTTGTAACTATTGTGTTGGAGCGGGTCGCTCCTTAAATAAATGCATATATTAGTTAATAACTAAATGTAATCCTCTCTTTCTTTTTCCCAGTAAGAGACGCCTACGGAAGCCAACAGTACATAGACAGATAAAGCACATAGGCTATAGTTATTAACTAATATATGCATTTATTTAAGGCGCCAATTTATAATTATAACAAATAGTATTTGAATCAAAACATTCAATCGGGTAAAACACGGGCGTTGCCCGGGCCATTCGGCTTGTGTATCATAAGCGACATCTCTCCTGTTAATAATATTGATTGTAACAACACACTGCCTCCGAGAAAAGGTTTCTTGTCTTATTTAAACGATCACCCAAGCTTTCGGGCATCACAGACCCTTCTACAGAAGAATATAACGAAATGAATCCTAATCTTTAACTACTACTCATATCGTGTATTACATTTGCATATCTTTAAAATGTACCTCTAATCTTTAAAACTGTCTTCCAATTTTGTAAAAATAATGTTAATAAACTTCAATTAAAAAGACATATATTGGATCAAAATATCATTTATTTTACCAGTATATCAGTTGGCTGAACGACAACCTTTATCAAGGTGATATAAGATTTTAATATGTGTTTTGTTGTTGACACACATTAATAGATTATAATACCTTGATAAAGATTGGCGTTCAGCCAACTGAAATATTGGTAAAATAAATTATAAATTGATCCAATATATATCTTTTTAATTAAAGATTTATTTATAGATTGCCCTATTTTCAAAGTGTTAATAATGTATTGAAACAACGCTATTTTTAATTATTCATAAACATAATCGCGTCTTATTATTGATATATAAGAACTTTTGAATACACTTTGTGCAATAGCAAATTTAGCCAGGACTTTCCACACTACATGTTTTATTGTCCTGCACTGGAGGAGGAGAGAGAAAATCTCCGTCAAAAGATTGGTTGTGAAACAATTCGTCATATTTTATAATGACAGAAGTAGTATAAAGCAGGACCAATACATTAGCTTTTCACAAATTCTCGAAAACAGCATAAAAAATAGGCGCTACACAGATTATAGATCCAACTTAAAGAAAGGTCGTTCTTAATTTTCACTTACTGTAGATAACTGTTATGTTTACTTCTGTTTTCACATCTGAGAGAATCTTGGAGGGGACGAGTGTCCTTAATAAAGACTTTTTTTGTTGTTGTATTGAAACAAAGCATATTTTGATTCATCATTCAGAACAGAATATTAAGGCAATGATTATGATTGTACCCCAACACCAGTTTTGGAAATTTCAGATAAAAGCCAACTGGTAAACCATCATATACCCGCCGTACTCACCAGACTTAGCGCCGTCGGACTACCACCTTTTCACATATTTAGGACACGCCCTAAAAAACCAGGAATTTTCGAACTAAGACATACTCCGAAAATGGCTTGTTGACTGGTTCGACTCAAAAGGAATAGAATTTTTCAGACAAGGAATTCGAAAATTGCCTGAAAGGTGGTCCGAGTGTATAGCTAATCAGGGCAATTACTTTGAATAAAAAAATCTTTTGTTGTATGGAATTGGTGAACTTTTGAATTCACTGAATATTTTCGCGTTTCATACTAATAGACCTGGTATATAACAAAACCACTTTTCTAGAACAGTTTTAACACGTCGCATAAGCGAGCCATCTGTTTTAATGAATTCAAAATATTTTTAGGTGTATTATTCTTTTCAATATTGAACAATTTCTACTGCCCTTACTTCAATGATAATGGCCTGGGCAACAGTGGTTAATTCTCCCAGCGGTTTGACATGTTAAACAATCATATCGCTGTAATATTGCATTGGGATGTTTTGCCTTTAGTGATAATATTCATTTATTTATCATTGAAGTAAGGGCAGTCAAAAATTGTTTCATTCTGAAAAGAATCACACGTGTCAGAAATAGTTTAAATATCTTCAAACCACTTCTCTACAAAAATTCACATTGAAGATATAAAGCATTTTTAAAATACGAAACTATTTTAGACGCGTATGATTCTTTTAAAAATAAAACAATTTCTACTGCCCTTACTGCAATGGAAATATTAATAGGAGGGCCTGGCTCATCAGTGGTGAACCCTCCCAGCGGTTTCGCCAGTTTAATGGAGGGTTCACCACTGATGAGCCAGGCCCTCCCATTAATTTTTCCATTGCAGTAAGGGCCGTAGAAATTGTTTTATTTTTAAAAGAATCATACGCGTCTAAAATAGTTTCGTATTTTGATAACAGATGGCGCGTTAATGCATCATAATAAAGCCTTTTTGTCTAATGCTGCCTATTTACGTTTAGAGAGCCCTTGTGAATAAAATTTCATAAATAAGATTCTCTGAGGAAGAGCTACTAAGTTTGAAAACTGGTGAGAAGAAATGCCATAACCTGGTTAATAGAATAATCCCAACATTGTTGTGATAGTTAACATTGGTTATTACCAATACAGTATCTGATGACCGGTATATTCCAACCTATACCTTTCCAAAACCAACTAATTATGATCTGGCGTAGCTAAGTATAATTTAATGTGAATATAAAAACTAATTACCCGGACTGTGCGCTCGTCGTTAAGTGATTGGAGGAAATATTCTAATTGGGTAAGTAATAAAAGTCAGACGAGAAATAAAATAATCTGCTGATGCCATATCTGTGCAAAATTGCGACAGTAGGTGGTGTAGGTCAGAATATAAGACCGGACACCATCCTGCGTGTCATCTTGACTTCTCTTGTTAAAAAACAAATGAAAACATTAAGAGACGAATGTTGGGAGGGCTTGGCTCATCAGTGGTGAACCCTCGCAGCGGTTTCGCCAATTTAATCTACCAGAGCGCTTATTCAGATCTTTAATACTATATTGAATCATTCTGCTTTTATATGCTACACTGAAGGGTGGAATCTCAGAAATGACATTTAGGCAAACTATGGACATAAGATTTTAGGACAATAATATTATACCTTGAAACTCTTTATTGTAAATTGTCGATTTTTTTCGATTATCGGATTTTTATATCGAACCGCATCTAAAATCAATATTTCCCAAGTCCCAAATATACACTCATGGACAAACTAAAAGGCACAAATTCCTTGAGTTTTGACTATGAGTGTACTTCTAATGACACAAATCAGAAATAATACCATTCACGATTTAAGTTTAAATTATATGGAGACGTGTCTCCAAGATTTGATTATTTTAAAATTATATATAATTTTTCAAAAATTTCAAATTATTTTCAAATTGACGGTAATTCAAGGCTGAAATATCTCAGTCAAGTTATCCCAGATAGACACGTTCTGAAAAGATGCAAGACGCGTCTGGGGAGAGGATCAAGACTGTAGAATCTGCCAAACCGCAGCCTGGTGCAACAATATACAAGTATATATACATATTTGCATATACATATACAAGCATATCCATATACTTGTATAACGGTAAAACGGGAGAAACCAAAAGGGGAAGGTTTTTCTATATTCTGACCGGGTTGTTGCACCTGTGTAAGGTCAAACATGTCAGGTCGAAATAAAGAAACACTTCTAATCTAGCTTCTAGTTTTATCACCAAGATATTTGTTTTCAAATATCGTATATGTTTTGTAATTTATAACATAAATATATTGATATGATTATAGAAGTTGTTTTTTTTAAATTTACTTTTTGAGTTTTGTGGATATATATCACACTAATATATTATATCATTCCTCCATTTCTCAGAAGTTTTCAGGAATTCTCAACAATTGATGACGGCTTTAAGCCGGCGATGACACCTGATGATCATAATTCCAGATTTACATTTTTAAAGGATAGAGAACTGAATATTTTTGACCCGTGACTAGGTCTTAAGCCAATAAACGACTATATGGAATTTTAAAATATGCTCTTACATTTTTTCAATGATAAATTTCTTATTATTTTTTAAAAAGATATATCACTCAGCGAAATTATCTCCAGTGATCACGAAGCAGCACATCTACGGTAAAGTCTGTCTTCAGAAGTAGGGCTCTCAGGTGACAGAACCCAAGTAATGGATAACAAACACAGCTTGTTTCCTAAAGGTTCATTGTTCAAATTGTTCAAAAATATTTGATAGCTGTGTAGGACCTCGAGACATAACAAAAGCTTAAAACACTTAAACTGAGGAAGCCAGGTTGATACAACATCAAAATAGATAAATGTCATTTCACACAAAATGGATATTGATTCCCTAAAGACTAGGCCTATGTATCGGGAATAGGGAGGACAACGGTAAACTCTACCGTGATGGTATTATCTGTTTAGTAGACCTTAGTAATAATATTTATAATAGAAGTACAGAATGGACATATCTTGTCCAATGAACTTGGTTTAGGTAGAATGTTAAAGATGTCCATTGAGCTACCATACTGGGCGATACTGTAAATGCAACAAATGGCCTATGCTTCTAAGTTGTCGTACTTTCTTTAGTATACATATGCACATAATTAAGCACGACCTCTTACACGAATTCATATTCAAACAAGCTAAACACTTCTACAACAAAACCGACTCATGTAGATCATTTCAACATGCCAAAAATTAGGGTCCAAGGTGATAAGTTAGAATACAGTGTCTGTTTACCTCGAGAAAATAAAAATACGGCCGGTTATTCGGGATAAGTAAGAATACAGGCACTGGTTACTGGAGATAAGTAAGAAGACACGGCCCAGTAATGGTTATTTGAGATAAGTAAGAAGACACGGTTGATTACTGCTGCATAAAAAAGAACCATTTTTTAGCACAAGTTTCAAAATCTGTTTCTTCATTCTAGAAATGCAAATAAAAGTTATTATTTTCCTGATGAAATAATCACCTTCATAAAAGTCCTATTAAGTGGATATATGAAGTAATATATATAAAAACTTGAATTTTAAACTTTTTTCCTTCACCTTTTACTCTTTTTAAGGTGAGTGATCCAAACATGAGAGTTTTTTCTACAAAATTCCTTGTAAAAAAATATCTTTATGAATTTTGCCTCCCCCGCTCTTATGACACTAATGGAATTGGGGTAATTCACCTTTCTGCCTATAAAAACTGTGGAACAGCTTTCTTTTGTTTGGACAGATTAACGTTACATCATTTTAACTAAAGTAATTCTGATAATAGATATTTTTTATTTAGTTCCGCGTTCCGTGATCCTGGGGTCTGTAGAAACGGAATGCTAAACTTACTTACCTCGGCCGAACCAAGTAGATTCAAGTGTCTTTAGGCGCCATTATCCCCGAGAAAGATTTTTTGACAAGTTTCCAGAGAGCCCCCGCGTTTTATTGTCATCAACCCTCCCTCTCTATCATGCTATCTTTCTACCTTTTTCAAAGTCTACAAACAATGAAAAAATAAGCAATGGAAATTAACCATTCCATTTCTAAAAACTTCCTATTTTTTATCCCTGCTAATACCTACAATTATATGCTCAAGGACAACTAATAAAAAATTGTTTTGACTTCAATGGTGTTAGGAGTTCCTTAATTTTCCTTATAACTATATTAAATGTTATCTCTCTAAGCGATAACTTTTTGTGAAGAATTTTTAACATTGAATGAGAGAATCGAGTACATAAACGTCGCGATTATTAATTGGAAGGGAAAAAGAAGTAATTCTATACAGGAGCTTTTTTTTATCTCGAAGAAGAAGGGCCAGCTCTCTCCTGTCTATATCACGCCAAAAATATTTCTCATCTTTTTTAATATTGTAGCAAAGTATTTATTATATTTTATGTACAGATTATAAATATTTTGATATTTATATATTATACGTTTTTTTTTTGTTTTTATCGCACTATACTAAATGCTACTGTGATTGAACACATGCGCTGTGTACACATCTCAATAGATATTCCGAGCTTATGTGCTGACTACATATATTTAACTTGTCAATGCATTTTATTTCTGTGTACACCTATCCCCCGATTTACACGTTTTTCTCAGGAACGTATCTACCGTGTAAATCGGGGGATAGGTGTATTTAATATTTATATATTTTTTATTTTACTACTTTGAAAACTTCCCTCATTGCATATCTTAGATCATATATATGTTGATTTTTGTTTTACATTAAACAAATTGTCGTGTCATCCTGAAGTTTGCCTTTCCTAATTTTCTACGTTACAATATCATTGATTTCACGGCTCAGAATTCCCATCCAGTTTATTTTATCTTAAAGATAGAGGCTGCCTGGCCGGAATCCATATTTCTTTTTTAAAAAAGACACTTCGGCCAGTTAAAGTTTTATTTTCTCAATGTTTCAACAAATTTCTTTTGTCTTCGTCAACGTTTAAATTAACAAGTAATGATTGTTTTTTATTGCTATTTTTTTATCATTATCATAAAGGTTTATCTCGTTTATGAAGGTATGGTATCATGGGACATCTCTGACTTAGGATTAAGACAACCTTCCATAATGTGTCTTAGTGGCTTTTTATCACCGAATGGAACTCATAGGAAAGCCATGAGACCGTGTTTTCTGAAGTTTTCGTGTGATATAGACTCGTATCGGAGTATAAAGATGGAAAAAGAGACATTATTGTTACTTAGAAAAATAGGGAAGAACGTTTAAATCAACAGGTAATGATTGTTTTTTTTTTTTAATTGCTATTTCTTATCATTATCATAAAGGTTTATCTCGTTTATTAAGGTATGGTATCATGGGACATCTCTGACTTAAGATTAAGACAGCCTTCCATAATGTGACTTAGTGGCTTTTTATCACCGAATGGAATTCATAGGAAAGCCATGTGACCGTGTTTTCTAAAGATTTCTTATGATATAGACTCATACCGGAGTATTAAAGATGGAAAAATAAACATTATTTTCACTTAGAAAATTAGAGAAGAAACACTTCAGGATGACATAGCAATTTATTTTTTAGGGTCCCAGAACAAATTAAAACTTATTTAAAAATAACAGAAGCAACGAAGGTTTACAAAGTAACAAATATAAATGTCAAAAGATTGATATAATCTGATAATAAAATAATCAATTCTTTGTTACAATATATCAATAAATAACAAGTGATCACACAGTCGTGATGGCGAGATATAACAACCGCTGAGTATCTTCCTTATCCCCTATATCTTGTCTCTCTCTCTTCTTACTTCTAACGATATTCTCAAATTTTTGTTGTCCATGCTTTCAAAGATAAGCTAGTAATTCTTTGACTTCTTTCGTTGATAGACATATGATAATCTTTTGTCTTCTTTCTCTGTAGCCATGACAAAGAAGAATACTTTTTGGAACATCCTATCTTATAAGAAAATAAAACATTTAAGCAGAAAGTTTATTTCTTCATATTAATCAAATTTCTACTGTCCTTACTGCAATGAAAATATCCTATCTTGTATATAATCTCCGCATCACTTACATTTTAAGGCACAGTCTTTCTTCAATATTCTAAGCGGCTTTTGGGGAGAATAGTCATTGTATTCTTTTTGTTTTGTGAAAAGTGAAGTAATTTAAGACAGATGTTTAACTCCAATATAATAGCTGGGATTATTTTAGACACTCTTTGATTACAATGATTTTTTTTACTTATCCTTTTAGTCTAAATTAGACAAGATCTTGGAGGTCGTGCTCGTAAAGAAGCTCAATAACTCTTCTTGGTTCTCTGTACAGGGATCTTTTGTCCTTTCCAATGCAATTTAGTAAATGTTGGGGAGTGGCCTCTTCGGTTTTGCACCTGGTGCACATGGGGAAGCTTTTGGCTCCCTCTTTATAGACTAGAGGGCGCAGGTGACCAGATTTCCATCTGGCCAACTGTGTCGATTCCCTTCTGTTTAGTTGGAGGGTCTGTTTTTTTTTTTTGTGGTTTTCTACCTGGTACCAAGAATTCAATGATGATTTCCAGGAGTGTCTGGTCTGACGTCTAATCACCTCCCTGAGCGACTACTCTTATTCAATCAAAAAGGAAATCCTGATTTATAATGCAACCTCCAATAAACGACCATCTCCAAAGAAATAAGATGTATCCATGTTTTGGCCATATTTCTGAGATATTTCTGTTGTTTATATAGAATTTTGCCAATTTGCAAAAAGTGAAAATTATTAATAAGGTTTTTATTTTTAGACATTGTTTCTCACTGATAAATATTTCTGTGATTAAATAAATTGTTGATTTTACTTTAAATATATATGTTGTTGTTGTTGTTTATGTTGTTTCTATACATTTCTAAGTGCGGGAGAAGATATCCATTGGTAACAAGGCAATTCTTCCTCTTAATAAAAATGTATCAAATGCCTTTATTAAATGCATCACCTTAAAGAATTTTTGGCAGTCTCAGCCGATTGCATAACTCCTACTGAAGGATGTTATGAAATGGAAGCCGCCACTGTACTGATAAGGAACATAGCCCGAAACCATGGTACAGGTTGGTATCTTTTCCTAATTTACCCAAACTGGTGTTGTGGCTTATTCAATGATCTGAATTTACGTAATTGGCACAACGAATATGAAATAAATACATATATACACTCCTATTGAAGGATGTTATGAAATGGAAGCCGCCACTGTACTGATAAGGAACATAGCCCGAAACCATAGTACAGGTTGGTATCTTTTCCTAATTTACCCAAACTGGTGTTGTGGCTTATTCAATGATCTGAATTTACGTAATTGGCACAACGAATATGAAATAAATACATATATACACTCCTATTGAAGGATGTTATGAAATGGAAGCCGCCACTGTACTGATAAGGAACATAGCCCGAAACCATAGTACAGGTTGGTATCTTTTCCTAATTTACCCAAACTGGTGTTGTCGCTTATTCAATGATCTGAATTTACGTAATTGGCACAACGAAGATGAAAAGAATACATAGTTTTGATCCATTTAATAAATGTTTTTCATTCTATTTTTTAAAAGGTCTCTTTTTTTGAAGATATATTCTATGTTGCATAAGCGTGCCATCCGTTATCAAAATTCGAAACTATTATAGACGCGTATGATTCTTTTTAGAATTAAACATTTTCTACTGCCCTTACTGCAATGAATGGGAGGGTTCATCACTCATGAGCCAGGCCCTCCCATTAAATTTTCCATTGCAATAAGGGCAGTATAAATTGTTTAATTTTAAAAAGAATCTTATGCGTCTATAATAGTTTAGAATATATTATAATTGTGTAGATTTGTTATTTTTCTATTAAAATTGATTATAAGTATTCCACTGAAGCTTTCTATGAAAGACCATAGATTAAACACGGCTACCCCTCTGCTATAGAGCAGCATATATACACTGCGTGACATTGAAAATGGAACACCAAGAAATAGTGGCCAGAAAATTATGCAAATTTCAGGGTAGACGCGCCTAACCGAGTTATGCAAATGATGTAAAATGCGCAGCTCTCGTGCGCACATGGAGTAAGATAAAAGGGAAGGAACTTGCAGAAAGGACAGTATTCGTGTCGTTATTTCTTCAAGGAAAATCATTGTAGAAATTTTGATCTTGTGTCAAAAGACACGTGTAATAACAGAGAATGCCAGGTCATCGTAAACGGAGGCAGTTCAAGCAGACAGACGCTTTTACGAGGGGCATGGTGATCGGACTGAAAAGGGCAGGTTGGTCCATACGTCAAATCGCAGCTGATACACACCTTGGTGCGTCCACGGTGCACCGACTGTGGAGAAGATGGTTGGAACAAGGAAATGTGGCAATTTATAGGAATGCCGGTGCAACCAGAGTGACGTCAGCACGTGTGGATCGGCGTATCCTTCGACAAACAGTGGCGGCCCCACAAGCCACTTGTACCGCCATCCTGCAACATGTGCAAGACACCCTAGATCATTCCATCTCGACCAGAACCATTTCCCGTCGATTGGTTGCTAATGGCTTGCACTAATGCCGTCCGCTAAGAAGACTGCCATTGACCCCACCGAATAGGCGCCAACATTTGGAATGGTGCCGGGCTAGATCGACGTGGATGACGGAATGGCACAGGGTCGTGTTCTCAGATGAGTCGTGTTTCTGCTTGTCCAGTGATAGTCGCCGTGTACGCGTGTGGCGTCGAAGTGGAGAAAGGTCCAATCCGGCAGCAATTGTGGAACGCCCCAACGTGCGACAACGTGGAATCATGGTTTGGGGCGCAATCGCGTATGATTCCAGGTCACCTTTACTTCGTATTCAGGGCGCTATGACGTCCCAACGATACGTTGATGATGTGCTGCGACCGGCGACACTCTCCTACCTTCAGGGGGTACCCAATGCCCTTTATCAGCAGGATAACGCCCGACCGCACACTGCTCGCATTAGCCAACAAGCTCTGCAAGATGTACAGATGCTTCCCTGGCCACCGTACTCTCCTGATCTCTCACCAATCGAGCACGTCTGGGACATCATTGGACGCCGTTTGCATGCCTTGCCACAGCCGCGTTCAGAAGACGAACTGTGGCAAATGGTTTAGAGGGAATGGAGAGCCATCCCTCAGGACGCCATCCGTACTCTGATTGACTCTCTACCTAGACGTGTTGCTGCGTGCATCGCCGTCCGCGGTGGTCCTACTTGCTACTAAGCCGACGCCGTTCTCGCTCTGTATTATGACTATCATTTTGAAATAAAGATCACTTATTATTCGTCCCTGTCTCTCTCTGTCTGCCGAGTTTCATCACTTTCTGGCCACTATTTCTTGGTGTTCCATTTTCAATGTCACGCAGTGTATAAATGGTTACGTATAAAAAAAAATAAAAGCTTATGTCTATAGTTTGCTTGAATACCATTTCTAAGATTCCACCCTTCAGTGTAACATATATAAGCAGAATCGTCCAATACAGTATTAGAGCTCTAAGAAGCGGTCTGGTAGATTAAATTGGCGAAACTGCTGGGAGGGTTCACCACTGATGAGCCAAGTCCTCACAATATTTTCCATCGCAGTGAGGACATTATAAGTTTATTTTATGTTTAAAAGAAACATTCGTGCTTTGATGCTTCCATTTCTTATGAAAGTTATATATTGAGAGTATAATCAACACAAAAGGTTATGGAAATTTTCAGTTGTGAGATTATGACAAAACAATATATAAAACCTACCATTCGGATATTTAGAAAATATTTCCTTGTTTTGACCACAATGTGATAATTTTATTTCCTTTATTGTCAGTCAGAGGAATAATTCAGGATTCTTTGATTTTTTTTTTAACTTCGATTCTACTTGGCAACATTACAATATGCGACCATTGACGTACGCATATTTTAATTGGAATTCCCCGTAACGTGGAGATAGATGGCGCAAGCAATCATTATCCTTCATTTGTGTGGGCAGAAAATACCTTTTTCCGCCCGTATGAGGATTTTCTATGGACAGTTTCTTCACCTCCATATAGGTTTATATCATAATTAGACGGAAGATTAAAATATATGTATATTATATAATCTAAAATGCAAATATTTTATTTTTCAAAAACATGTATTTTATTTTCATCATTGACTATTCTATTTATATTTGACCATAGATTTAGAATACCTCGAATAGATTGTTGTAAATATGTATAGTTAACCTACCTATTTTTTTAAAAATCCCGAATATAGAATTCATGTTATAAATTCTATATTACTGTGATAAATAATTCAAAATAAAAACTACTTGATAAGTAAATATTTTTCCTATTTTCACGACTGCACCTCAAATTATATATTTTTCAACAAAAAAAAATCATAACATGTATATATGTTATAATAAATTTTACGGGGCTCTGACACATTTGTAAATGCAAAGTCGAACTGCTTTTCACATGTGTAGCTAAGTTCTAGGAGGTCTGTGGAAGGGACCCCACCATAGAATTCCTTTTCCCGCCCATTTTATGACACGTAGACCAATTAAAGTAACTCACTGGCTTAACGGTCGCCGAGATGGTACATCGAGCTCAAGACAGAGATGGCTGGTGTCGTGTTTGGGAGGTAATACGTACAGTGGGCCACAACGTTCGATCGCGAATAAAATTATATTACTAGACATGTGGTGCACCTTCAGTAAAAGCAGTCGCTTACTTCTACCCACCATGATTATTATGGCCTGTACCACACGTGTACTAGGGATAATAAAAAACAATAATAATAATAATAATAATACATTTTCTGAGATGAGAATAGAAATTATTGAGTATATTCGGCAATTTTACTGTTATATTAAATATAGGTAGTAAAGTTATATATCAAGATCAGTTATATTTCTATGAAAAATGACACGTTGACCAGTTAGATATTTTTATTTCTCAAGGTTTCGACAAAAATCTTTTGTCTTCGTCAGGAGAAGTAAATAAAAATAAAACATTTGGCAAGGCGTTAAAAATTGTTCTGAGGTTGCAAGGGTGTTCTCACGTGATTTTTCGAATTTAGTACAACATCTAAAGCACGAATCAAAAACAAATATTAATCTCGTCAAAAACTATGATCTTGGAATCCTGACGAAGACAAAATATTTTTGTCGAAACGTTGAGAAAATAATAACTGGCCGAAGTGTTCATTTTTCATATAAATATGAATGCCAGCCAGGCAAGCTCTTTCTTTACGATATTCATGATATAGTATGAAAAGTCATTTTTATTGATAATTTGAGGAATAAATACCTGACTTAAAGCGATAATTATAAAGAAAACAAAATACGTATTTACATAATTATAATACGTTTTGACTGGGCCAAAGGAAAATAACAACAATGACTTTATATACAAGTTGTAGTCTGAAACCGCGACATCTGGAGGTCGACTTTATAGAGTAGTTTGTATGTGTGTGTGTGTGTGATCTTGGAAATATAATTTGAAATTGAAAAACATTTTTGTATATACCATTTATATATAGCGAAACACATTATCAATGCTTATACGTATATGAGTTAAACCCACCTATATTGAAAAGATATAATTTTTCTTTAAAAATGAAATTTGAATTTGTATTTTTCACGCATTATTGTATTCCCAAAAAAAATATTAACTATACCGCACAATAGTGAAGTTTTACATAAAACACAACGTATGAAAATATACTTATTTTTCTCCAAAAGGCAAAAATGTAGGCAATTAACTCTCAAAAAGGAATAATTCAATATAAATTATATATATATTTATAGGTACACACACATATATATTAACCTATGGAGCTGAAATCTGGTTCAACCATATTAATAATGGCTACAAACAAAAATGAAATTCCAAGACATATCAAATCATTCTATGGGCTGTTAGAGCGTTCAGAACAATTTATTCAAATTGTGTTTTTTGACTTCCTTTATCTGATTCCATGGAAACAATCAAATATGACTTGGATCAATGGAAGACAAATATTCAGACACCACATTCCCCAACAATTTTAAATTATTTCATAAAGGCAAGAATGAACGATATATTTATAAATACTCTTATATATTTTGGTCAGTTTTTTCCTTCAGACATCCCTAAAGATCCCTAACTTTTTCAATATTCAATTTGTTACCAACCACAGAAACTTTGGAGACTTTTGTTTGGTATAGGATCAGTCGCCTATCCAAGGTATGGAAACAGGATTGTAGTCACTTGTTGATAGAATATCTTCCAGGACTACAGAAAGCGGGAAGTTATTGGATTCAAAGATCTATAAATGTTTATAATTAGTAAGGGTGCAATTTTAAAATTCGAGAAATTTTGTAGATATATTTATGGTTTTCTTTATTGGTTGAGAAAACCAGATACGGGTAATTAGTATTTTGAAATTTTTTTTCCTTTTCGACTCCAAATTATAGAGTCAAACTTGATTTTTTTCTTGATTTAGAATATCTAATCTAGCACATTCTTAATTTATATAACATTAACTAATATATTTAATTTGTTTTTCCTTTTTTTAAGCTTTGTAATTTCTAAATGTAAAAACAAGATATTGTAAATAGCGATGTTCTTTGGCGCAATTATCTATTGTTTGGGATATCGTGTCTGATTTAATATTGATAAAAAAATTAAATATCAAGTTTTTTCATGTTTTATATCTTTTAACTTGCTAGTATTTAGAAGAGTACTCTCCAGTTGTCATTAGCCAGCAATTTTATAATTTTAACCAGTGAATATATGGTGAAAATCACGATACTATATTGATTAAGGTCTTCTCTGAAACCACAGTAACATTCATCAAAGGGTACTCCATTCGAAATTAACAAAAAGGAGGGGGATGAGCATTTGAATAAAATACACCTTTACAAAAGAAGAAATCGCCAGACATCATCTTGAAAAAGCAATAAAGGTTTACGGTGACGTGTTTATTTTAATATTTTTAAATTATTTTAATTTATTTAATAATTTAAGAAATTCGTCGCCGTAAACTTTTATTCCTTCTCCAAGATACACCTTTTTCGCTATATTGATGGGTAATATTGTCACTGAATATAATTATTGTAAATACTCTGTTATCAGTTTATTATCATAAATATTTACCCACGTCATTACCCCTTACCATGTTTGTAGATTATCACTTGTAAAATTAATTATCACATTCTTCATCCTATAGATTTAATTAATAAATTATTTTTTACTTAAACTTTTGGAATATTTGTCATTACTACCGTGACAATATTATAAAGTTACACCGGTGGTTCTATCACGAGAATTTTTGTACATAAAAAATAGAAGTTAGTTATTTTGTAATATTTACAATTTGGTAACACTCTCTTTAATCAATATGCTTGAGATTATGTGATGCAATATGTAATGGCTGCGTCTGAATGTGAAACCGACAAATAAAATTTGCAATTTAAACATACACATTAGGATTCATATTAATGTACATTATAAACATTTTATTTGTTGCAATTAGTAACGTGGCGTCATGAGATGTTAATTTTCCTGGAAGCTCGAGAAAAATCAAGTATGGCGTCAGCCCCTAATGACTCCAAGACCTTAGGCAACTTTGTTCTTTATTTTTACATATTTTGTTTTTAACGAGAGGATCGGAAATCATTTGTTATAATTTGTCAGTAATAGGAAAATATTTTTCTTACAGAGAAAATTATAAGATTTCCAAGAAAATGTGCAAAACATCGATAATGTATTGATCCCAGGTAATTCGTCTCAATGAAATTCCACCTTTGTAAGTCAAAAATTAAATTAGACCTAAAAGAACATAACTTTAAATGAAATTCCACCTTTGTAAAGTCGAATATTTATTTCGTCCTAAAAGAATCTAACTTCCAATGGAATCCCACCTTTGTGAAGTCAAAAAGGAATTGAATTCGACCTAAAAGAACATAACTTTCAATGAAATTTCACATTTGTAAAGTCGAAAGTTGAATTCGACCTAAAATAATCTAACTTTCAATGAAATTCCAACTTTTTAAAGTTAAAAATAGATTTTGACTTAAAAACATAACTTTCATTGAATGCCACCTTTGTAAAGTCAAAAATTAAAAATGCGACCTAAAAGAACATAATTTTCAATGAAATTCTACCTTTGTAATAATTTATTGTATATATCCCTAGATACCTGATAATTTCATCTTCAAAACAAAATAATAAAATATTCATTGGATAAATTACAAATGTTCAAATTCATTTATATAGAGAGATTTATCATACTCCTAAAACTTTTCAGAATTTCATTTTTAGATATGTCATTTATCTCCAAATCTCCATTTCCATCGCCTTTATTCTTATCTTTTCATATGATCTCAAGGTCTCTCCCATAAAACAGAGAAATATAATACTCCCATGATACCATCTGTTATTCAACTATATTTTACTTTATTACTTATTTAAAAAAGAAACATGTGCGTAAAGTATTAGTTAAATTTCCAAATATTCTCCCATACTATTGCAATGTAAACCATAACGCTTGATTTTTGTGCTCACAAAAATTGACGTTTAGTTTAAGAAAAGATCACAAAATTTTGTAATAGGATTTCAGGAAGTTGACAGCAGGTTATTGGCCGACTGTAATCGGAGAGTTGATAGAGAGCTGTGTAAACAGATAGTGGTAGCTTCTCTTTTATAACTTTCTGGAGTTGAAGTCTTCTATTTACTTAGCGATCTTCCATTTCCAGTAAAACACTATATTTCACAACAAATAATACTCTTTTCTTTCAAGAACACCATATCAGAATCTTCAGTGATGGAGATACAGTATGCCATCTTTGCAAAAAAAAAAAAAGAAATTGATATATCTCAATACATCGTTGTGGTTGTCGGTATATTAATGAAGAAAGAGAGACGTTCTTTTCAAAAGTAAACGACAGCCAACTTACCTCAGTACAAAGTATTTTAACCAGCGCCATATCAAGTCAAATGGTTTCTCGGGCCCTATACAACTTTTACAAAACAGTAAGTAGGGAAAAAACTCGACGTGCATTGACAAATTGTTAAAATACTGGTGCCAATATGCACTATACCGACCATCCGGTAGAAGCCTGAAAAGTCAAAGATGGCTCAAAATAGTTTGTAGATAAATTAAGTACGTTTGAACGGAAGGTGTTGTGTTTCTATAGTTTCAATACTAGTATCATTAGTTATTTAGAATGTGAAGGACACTTTGGTCATATACTTTTTATAACGTCTCGACTGAAATAATTTGTCCTTCATAAGCATCAAAACATATGCGGCAAGGCTTTGAAAATGCTCTTTTGTCGTTACGTCGAAGAAATATAAAACTTCATTCTCCGCGAAGTGTCCTTCATTCTGAATAAATAGGAAGGCCGGCCAAGAGAGAAATCTCTATATCTTCAACGTAATGATAGTTATTATAAAATAAAATTTGAGATGAGAATAAAAAATAAATAAGAGAGAGATAGAAAAGGAAAGTAATCCTGGTAGCATCGAGGAAACGAGTTTAGGAAAGTGTAGGTTCCGTGGTAGAATCTAACCTAGTACAAGATTCAGTCAAATAATTAGAAATCCTTATCTACAGACTTTATCGGTAAAAACACTAACTTGTATCAACATCTATTTTATTTTTACTTTTCTATGGACACAGAATGCGTCTGCTTCTAGAAGTATACTATTTATGCCATACCTCACTGGCCATCCTCCCATGATTGAAACATTCCTTTTCGTCTAACATAGTGTTGAATGGTACCGCCCCATAAATGTTATTATTAAACAAAAACACGAATTACAGAAGCCTTCGATAAAATCCTCTAGAGGTGTACATAGTAGTGAAATACATAAATAAATGTTTTGATACGGTGAATATACATGGGAAGAATGGCGCACGGAGAAAATATATCTAGTCATAACATGATATTTCTAAAGTGTCTATTGATCATGCTAGAAGGGAAAATAGGTTGTGATCGCAGCTGTATTACTTAACCTAATTACGTGATACAGACAATGATAATCATGTTAGTAGTTAGCGACTGATATTTTACTGTAAGTTCCTATCTACACTTGTAAAAATCAATCCGACTTTTATACACTAACAAGTGTTACAGTTTGTTACCTTCACTCACTTATCGGGTTGAGACTTTGAAAGAATTTGGGGTATTTGAAGTATTTATATTTTCAGAAAAGAGTGCACAATTCGTCGTGTTTGTCGAAATTCGACTGTTTGTACTACTCCTCCGTCAAACCCCTGGAGTAATTGGCCAACTATATTGAGTTAGGATTCTGGTTAGAAACATTTATTTGAAGCTCTTTAATTCTGGTGGAGATGTCTATTGAGAGTTCACTAACATCCTGCAGTTGGTTCCGGGTAGTTGGCGCTCTAAGAAATCCTCTCTACCTCTAGCAGAATAACTTGGGTCGCCGAAACAATCAATCGTTATTCTGATAGATTGACACAACATAGTTATAGATTTAGGACACCAGGCTACGACGAGATAAATTGTTCCATTCTTGAATCTCTCATATTCTTATGATCACAGGGACCCCACCGCCGACTTAAAGGTGGACCAATAGCCGTTGCAAATTTTACCTATTTCTTTCCGAGATAAGAGAGTTGTGGCTATAGGATCTGATATTGACCAATAAATACAAGAGTGTATCTCTTATTGTAAAACGATTACTGTAAAACGTTGCGTTGCTTCAGTAAGAATTAATTTTTCACTATTTAAACACAATCGCGTCTTATTATTGAAATCTAAGAACTTAGAGTTCATTCTGTGCAATAGTAAATTTAGCCATGACTTACCACAATATACGTTTTATTGTCCGGCACTGAAAGAAAAGAGAGAAATTCTCCATTAAAATATTGGTTATGAAAACAATTCGCTATATGTTCTCATGGCAGAAGTAGTCAAAAGCAAACCAATGTATTAGCATTTCACAGATGATGGATCCAACTTGAAGAAAGGTCGATCTTAATCTCCACTTTCTGTAGATAACTGATATGTTTACTTCTATTTACACATCTTGGAGAATCCTGTATGGGACGAGTATCCCTAATAAATGCTTTTTGTTTTAGCTCTATTGTAAAAATAATTTTCAGCTTTTTTAGGATGCTTGTTTTCCTGATATTTTGGCGTTTCACTGCCAACTTCCTCCGGGGAATCTTTTAAATCCACATTCCCCTGAAGAAGGTGGCCGTGAGTTGCCGTAACCTCAGGAAATAAATTACTCAGAAACAGCTGACGTATTCTTTTTTGAATAATGAACTAAAAACCACTTTTTTTCAAGTTTATATTTATGTGGGGGTGTATTCAAAGTTGTTACAAAACTCGACAGAGAAAAAGACATTTGAAATAATTCTATTGACAATTAGTCATTTTTCTTGAAAATGAAGATACTTCGGCCAGTAAATCTTTTTATTACCTCGACGTTTCGACAAAAATCTTTTGTCCTCGTCAGGAGCAAACAAAAATTAAACATTCAGCAATTTTTAACGCCTTGCTGAATGTTTAAAATTTGTTTGCTCCTGACGAGGACAAAAGATTTTTGTCGAAACGTCGAGGTAATAAAAAGATTTACTGGCCGAAGTATCTTCATTTTCAAGAAATATGAATGCCGGCCAGGCAGCCTCAATATTTACGATAATTAGTCATTTTTTACTAAAAAAATTATGTTAATAAAAATGACCGAGAGAGACCGTCTCCACTGGCTAGTACTGTGTATGTACATAATACCTATAAAGTATGTAAATTTAAATACATTTTGAATGTGATTGTCAACGAAGCACATATAAAAAATACCTTGTATTACCAAATAATTTCTGAAATTTTATCTTAGATTTTACCCTATTTAACACATGACACCTCTAGTGTATATACATATTTACATACATGTGTGCTACGGTTGAGAAAGAGACATCCTATTATGGAGCAAAAGGAAATGTTTGTTTAAGAAATCGTAAACCTGTTGATACGGTAGATAATTCTCGGGTTGGCGTAACACCCGTTCTTTCTGTAGATTGCTCTTCTGACTGCCTGACTGACGTTGGACACATACACCAATATAGATGGAAATTCGTGAAGAGGCGACCTTTGTCTCATTAGATCAATATCTTCCCGGCAAAATTTCCATCTATATTCTAGCCATAGATTTGGCCCAGCCACTTTGCCAGCTAAACACCTATTTGGCAGATTGTCAAGATCCCGTGTGGATCTCATAGAATAAATTCCGCCCTAGGCTGACGGGGGCCATTAGCCCGAAACCATGGTCTCTAAGTGGACGCTTTTCAGTTTGTCAAACCTGGTGTTGTGGCTTTGTCACCGACCCGAGGCCGCTAGTTTGCGGCGACGGTCAATAGATGGCGTCTGGTTTTGACGTCTATTTTGACGGGAGAGGCGACATTTGTCTTTTTAGATAAACCAATATGTCGTCACTCTCTTTTTACCTAAACTATCATCAATAGGGTGGTAGTGTCTTGTCCATGGAGCAGATCAGATCGGTCCATGCACCCTGATCACAATACCGGCCAACTGAGGTGCCTTGTCCGTATGGATGTCCTGTTCTGGATTGATGTCTGCCATATAGAGGGCTGCAATGATGGCCGGGTATATATGGACCGAAGTGAGTTGGATGTTGTGACAGTTATTGCAGTTCCTGTAGGATCTAGTCATGTCTGGGTTTATCTTCATTCTTTTAAAATGTCCTGTTCTGATTATTGATACTGTTGTCGTTAATTCTCTGTTAAAGTTGAGGTTGCATATGGGCTGGGGTAGTTTAATTTTTGTAATGAGTTTTGCTTCATCAATACGGTACATTGAGTAGAAAGTACAAAAAGTTATAAGACGCTGATACTCTTTTTTTTTATTGTATAAAGTAGCTTTCGTGCAAGTCCTTCCTCAGTAAACCAAAACATAAAAAAGGTAAAATGGAGAGATTATATAGAATTTTAAAGATATATGCAAATATAAATATATATATATATGGAAAATTTGCCGGGAGGAAATTAATCCATGGAAGCAATGGTCGCCTCTCCCGTCAAAATAAACGTCAGAATCTGACGTTTATTTTGACGGGAGAGGCGACCATTGCTTCCATATATATATATATATATATATATATATATATATATATATATATGTTATATTAAAATCTTTCATTTAAAATTATGTTATATTAAAGTATTATTTTATTTTAAAAATTATATATTTCATAGATAAATGCTCTGTTTAAATCGACCGCCAGAGGTCACGCTTACCATATAAAATCTCGTTGTTGTTCTTCCCCGTTGGTCGACCCAAAACTTTGTAATTATGTAAATAATATTTTGTTTTATTTATCCTTACGCCTTAAGCCAGGCATTACTTTAATCAAATTATGTTTTAATATATATCACTTTAGCTCAAATAAATCAATATGATCCAAAACAACAAAAATCTTATCTTTTTTTTTTTAATATAATATAAGAATAGTCGACAGGATATTTACCTGTTTATTTTTTTCAAAATGACTAAAGCAAAAATTTTCAAATTCAACTATGCAAATTCTTCAACAAAAAATAGTTCATTCCCTAATATTCAAATTCTTCTTCAATCAAAAATAATCCTCTCCAATCAAATATAGACAGTTTCACCTACAAAAATAGCTCATTTCAACCGAAAATAGCCTTCTCCAAACAAACATAGCCTTCCTCACAAGCAAACATAGTCACCATCCCCTCCAACGCAACCAGCAAACAATTCCAGTTAACACCAGATAACTCCGGATATCTCCATATCCAGCAATTTCAAGCAGCCTTCTTCCTTTCATCTCCAGCCATCTCATCTTCCGCCCAACACCAGCCATCTCCCGAGGTCTTCAAATCCAGCCCATCTTCCAAGGTACTTTGTAACTACCTTTTACATAATTCACCTAATGTCCACTTTTCTAATTCTCACCCATGCTTCTCAATAGTTTTCATTCGCATATTTAGAGATATATTCCTTTTGTCAAATCATTTTTAGATATCAATTTTTCCATAGCTCTTTTTGCCATTTAATACCACACACCTTTTAATCCTTAGTTTTCCTTTGTATAGTTAGCTCCTAAATGCCATAATATATCTCACGCCATTTTTTATCTTCAAATAATTTAGGCCATTTACACCATATCAGTTTTAATACATCATATGCAAAGCAGTCGGCCAGGAGAACAACAATAATAAATTGCATTTTCTTACACTATCAATATCTTTTAAATAATTAGCTAATATTTTTCATTGTTTAACATATTTCAACATTTCCTTTTTTATTATATTTTGATAACACAATTATTTCCATCATATTTCTTATATCACCTAACAAATATGCAAATTTAGCGATACTAACTATGTAAATTTTACCTCTTATAATTATCCACCTTGATTCTTTTTCTTAAAATGATCATTCTTTATTGCTACCATTACTTTTTTTAATCTTTACATTTTCATACCTTGTTTTCACATTTGCCTTTTGTACATATACTTTTGTCTCAACTTATTGCTTTTTTTTATAAATGCCTTTTCTTATAATCATCAAATGTTTCCACCTATCTTTTTTACTAATGTAATTTTAATATTGTTTTCAATGTTATTCATCATTTTTCATTTATATACTTTTGTAAATATCATGCATTTTTCTTATTTTTAATAATGTCATTTTATCATGTTTTTCCCAATCTATTGGCTCACAACAAGCCAATATGATCAAGGGATATCACCCTTTTATTTTTCACTTTTTTAATATGCATTCATTTTATTTTCTTTCCTCATTTTTAATATAATATGTGTATTTTATTTTTGTCTATCCTATCTATTGGTTCACAATAAGCCAATACGATTATGGAACACTTTTTTTTTCTCTCTTTCATTTTCACTCTATGCCACATTTTCACTCTATACCACATTATCACTCTATGCCACATTTTCACTCTATGCCACATTTTCACTCTATACCACATTATCACTCTATGCCACATTATCACTCTATGCCACATTTTCACTCTATACCACATTTACACTCTATGCCACATTTTAACTCTCCACCAATAATATTTGTCATCATTCACACTTTGTAATTTCCAATCTATTGGTTAACAACAAACCAATATGATTATGGATTATCACATTTTTATTTTCACTTGCTCCCAATTGTTTTGTTATTATTCACATTTTTATCATTTAAATCATTTTGTATTTCCTCTCTATTGGTTACCATCCAAAAACCAATATGATAAGTGAATATCACCTCACCTTTTCTTTCCATGAATCATTTTATCTTTTTTAAAAGCTATATTTTTATCACTTTACTCTGAATTAACCCATATTGTTTTCTTCACAGGGGGGAAATGTTATATTAAAATCTTTCATTTAAAATTATGTTATATTAAAGTATTATTTTATTTTAAAAATTATATATTTCATAGATAAATGCTCTGTTTAAATCGACCGCCAGAGGTCACGCTTACCATATAAAATCTCGTTGTTGTTCTTCCCCGTTGGTCGACCCAAAACTTTGTAATTATGTAAATAATATTTTGTTTTATTTATCCTTACGCCTTAAGCCAGGCATTACTTTAATCAAATTATGTTTTCATATATATCACTTTAGCTCAAATAAATCAATATGATCCAAAACAACAAAAATCTTATCTTTTTTATTTTAAATTATAATATATATATATATATATATCTTTAAAATTCAATATAATATATCTCCAATACCTTTTTTATGTTTCGGTTTGCTGGGGAAGGGCTTGCCTGGAAGCTAATTTATACAATTATTAAAAAAAGAGAGAATCAGCGTCTTATAACTTTTTGTACTTTATCTATATCCGTAAACCTGTGATAATTAGTATAAAGTGAGTATAAAATTCACTTTCGTCACTAATGTTTCTTTTATTTAGTAGGTCAGCAAAATATTAACAATTTTTTTTTTCAAGCATAGGTGTTGATTATTTGACATTCATCTACAAAACGTCTGAAATGACTGATGAATGGTTTCTATATTTGATAAATCTAACTTTGATATACAGTTAAACCTGTCTATAGCGCCCCCTATTGGGACTCACCGAAATAGGGTACTATAGAGAAGAGTTGCTATATATAGTCACTTTTAATGTAAATCGCATCGTACTACGTATTTAAAATCGGGCGCTATTTAGAGGGGGCGCTATAGACAGATTTAACTGTATTTATATTGTCACGTCTCATCAGTGAAAAAAAAAAGAACTTATCATCATCACAAAAAAGGCAGAAGAAGAAAAACAACAAAGAAACGACGGAAAGGAGGACTTTTTATTATTATTATATAAAAGTTATAGATATTTGTTTGTAAAAATAGTAATAACCTTGTGTTAATAAGCTGTATTTAAATGAAAATATTATGATTAAACAACAACAACCGCTTTATTAGGACATTTCCGTCCTGTAAGGACTCTCCATACATCATTTTCATGAAGAAAAGGGAAAAAAAAACATAAACAAAGGAGAGAAGGGAAAAGGAAATCAAAGTATTCAACATAACTATACAAATTAACTCTGGAAGGAAATTGTTCTGTAATTTTAGTACTTAGAGATTACCTTGTTCTCTAACGTTTTATGAAAATCAAACAATTTTATCGCTATATATTTTTCTCGGATATTATTCTGATTAGCTGAACTGGGTTCATGTAGACTTGGATAATGTTCTTTAAGATCTTATTCCGTTCCTCGTTAACAATAGTGCATTCAGAGAAGCAGTGGGTCATTTCTTCTATGCTTTCAGTTTTGCAGAATTTACAAATTACATCTTCCTTTCTAATTATTTGAATGTGATTTTCTCTTAGTAGTGTCGAAGTAATTCTTGTTTGGGTAATTAAATTTTTGTGTCTAATGATAGGTTTCAGGATAAAAATTGTTCAGGTTTTAAACTCTTATACAATAATTTATAATTAGAATATAATCTTGTATGATCCATTTTCGCTAAGTCCTGCTGAATTAATTGTTCAGTTTTTGTACGAAAATTTCCTGGTAATTCGTTCTGAATGGTCACATAGTCGATAGCATTGTTTGTCCAGGCAAGGACGCAGTGGTGGTAAATTGCTAAAATAGTCCTGTAGAGTCCAATAGGTTTTCCTGTATTTATGGATATTTCTCTTAACCTATTCCAGCATATCTTGGGAAACCTATGGTTACTCATTCTTTGTAATCTTAAAAGGTATTTCATGGTTAATCTAGTGGTATTTAGTGTAAGTGATACTCTACCCGTTTCCAGTCTAATATTCTGATTAAAAAGAGTAAGTGAGTTTTGATATTTTAAATACATGAGACAATCGAAAATTTGGTAAAATAATACTATGCAAAAATATTAAATACATGACAATATAAACCTTTTACGAAAGAAATTAAAATTCTGAAAGAGTTATATTTAATTACTTTAATTATCAATAATATGAAGTTTAACAAACCGCGAAGATAAAAATTAGTAACTTGCAAATATCTCTCTCCAAATGTGGAATCAAGCCAAGATAGTATAGTTGATAAGAAGTTTGTGACCACTATTACACAATAAACATGTCTACACTTCAAATATCGAACCAAAAGCCTGGAGCTATTCTAGAATGTGGGATGAATGCATGGGAGCCTCAAGACAGGAACTATATTCCAACCCTACCAAGATTGTGAATTTGATCTATGAATTTAGTCTCCATGACCTTGTATAATTATACAATGGGATAATATAAAAAAAAACTTCAAATACCATTATAAACATAGCGTTAATCAGTCACTTATTGTTAGAAGAGTTTAAATACATATATTTAACACCCTACATTCCTTTTTGAAAATATATAATTAAATGTGTTTCTACAGATCGTTTCCTCATCAATGAATAAAAGACAATGTCCTCCCTTTCTAAATTCTATCCATTGCAGTATAAGGTCTGTAGAAATAACCTATAATTATATATATTTATGAAGGAAAAAAAGAGTATATATGACGAACGCCAACAGCGCGAAACGCGTTCGTGGATGACTTTTCTTGATTTATCAAGAAATTGGGTTGGCCAAATATCAGGGAACAGGCTAAATCATTGTTTAGTTGATTTCTGTTCCACCAGTTGGCGCTCTGGTTTCTGAAAATCACATGTGTTCCTGGTCAGGATATGCCTACATTGATTTTAGGATATTGTGTTAAAATATATATCTAATGGACTTCATCTATCGTATCATGCCATGATATTCATTGAGAGTAGAAAGTTTGTGATAGTTTGTTTGATAAATCTATAACATGTTTACACATGTACAATGCTTGGTAGAGAGTTATGACTTTTCTGCTCTAAGTACAGTATATTTCTGAAGTTTTAGAAGTTGTTGAATCTTTCCACTTATATACAAGTATACAGAGCTCCGTATCTGTACTCAATGGAGGGGTGGATTTGTGCAATATCGGGGAGGCCTACTAGCCAATTAATTATTTGAAAAAAAAAAACAATATTAAAGCTAACGTTGAACCCAGGTTACAAGACAGAACGACAGTACCGATCTGGTTGGATGGCGCTGGCACAGAACTTCATACTTCATACCAACAGCATGTTTTCTACCTAGACAGCGTTAAAGTAAGAAATAGCTGTTAAACTCTAACTCTTTATTTTATTAAAGTAGAAGCTTAAATAGCTTTCGTGTAATCTCTTCTCCAGTTAAAAATGTTAACGTTCCACTTGTGTGTTTAACTAAGTGATAGGTTTACACACATGTAGGGGCATGGGATTAAAGACAAACATAATGAAACCGTCATCACATAGAAGGTATGCGCACACCGCCATGCGACTTCAGTCTACATGACACTAATGTAAATAGGATATCTTGTGTTTATAGATAAAAAAAAACCGTTACTTTTATAGCACACGTGCGAGAAGGAATCAATTTGAAGCCATAGACATTGAAACAGAATACAGAGAACTTCCTGATAGTGTAACTGAATGTACTTTTGTCATCTACCAGACATGCTGTTGTATCTCATCAAAGACTGTACGCTGAAGACCTAACAAGGGGATCTTCATATCGTTATAAAACAGAAAAGTGTATTCAAGGCCAAAAGTACTTGACCCGCTAAGATATGTCTATAAACCTTGCAAAGAAGATCAGAGTGATCGAATGCAATAAAAGAGCCCCCATCTCCTGATCCGATGTTAAAACAGATCGTTATGACAGCATAGTTACCACTCAGCACACATTAGTTGACATTCCAATTATGTTAATATGATCTAGTCGTGTTTGCCTACGTAATGTAGCGACACACATGTGTTATAGAGAATCCATGTACACAGAAAGCAGAGCGTTACCAAAGCGACAACATTACGTTCCACAAAGCGGTATATATTCACTCATGTAAAAGGAGTCTACAAACAGCTGAACGTTGCGTCGACACACATGTGAGATAGAGAACTGATGTGAAGCGGTACACAGAAAGCAGAGTGTTACCAAAGTGGTACTATTACATCAATACAAAGCGGTATATATTCACTCATGTAAAAGAGTCTACAAACACCTAAGTGTTACAGCGACACACATGTAAGATAGAGAATCCATGTACACAGAAAGCAGAGCGTTACCAAAGCGACAGCATTACGTCTCCACAAAGCGGTATATATTCACTCATGTAAAAGAGTCTACAAACACCTAAGTGTTACAGCGACACACATGTGCGATAGAGAATCCATGTACACAGAAAGCAGAGCGTTACCAAAGCAACAGCATTACGTTCCACAAAGTGGTATGTATTCACTCATATAAAAGAGACTTCAGCACCTGAATGTTGCGTCGACACACATGTGCGATAGAGAACTGATGTGAAGCGGTACACAGAAAGCAGAGTGTTACCAAAGCGACAACATCTCCACAAAGTTGTTTATAAAACAACGATAGTGTCTCTATTCGATATAGAAGAAACCCAGAGAGAAGCCATTCTCCCCAACCTGTGTACAAAGCGATTCTCTCATATAAAGGGAAGGCTACAAACATGTGTGATAGACAATCTATGTACACATAAAGCAGACAACTACTCACTGCCACATGCTGTTCAATCGCCTCCAGGCAGGCAGACAGGCGTGATTGGGCCACCGCTAGCACGTGACCTTGCTACCCCCGGAGTGAGACAACGCCCCCTGTCGACCGGCTTTTATAGAGCGCCGGTCCTCTTTACCGTTATGGCTTCTTGACACATTCATAGCTATAAGTGCTTACGTCAAATGGTCTACAGTGGTTTCGTCGACATTGGAGGACACAGACTCTATACAACTCTTGTGATCTGATAGAACTAAGGAATTAAATGAGAGCCATTATGTAAATACAAACAAAAACGACCGCTAAAAGCTATCGACCTATATCTCTAATCTCTCCAAGATTTTTGAAAAACTACTAAAAAATAAAATTTAGAAATTTTATCAAGAAAATAATCTTTTAAACAATAGACACCATGGATTTATAAAATGAAATCAACGATAACATGTTTGGAAAAAAATAACAGAGGTTATATTAGAACATAGACAGAATCATTTAGTGTCGTTAATTACAATCAATATAGAGGGTGCATTTGAAAATGCATGGTGACCAGCTCTTTTTAAAAGTATACAGGGTGTGTCCAATAAATAATGAGACCGGTCAAAACAAATAAAAAATAAAATGATAATTTTCTTTTTAAAGCTTATTAAAAAATAGAAACCTTCAGCTACACTGCGGTATATCACATCACGTGATTGCGCGCGCAGTCGATAAATTGTGAGCTTGTAAAAAAACGCCTTGCATCACAACTTCTAATTTGTAATGGATAGAAAATTCGAACAACGAATTTGTATTAAATTTTGCTACAAAATTAGGAAATCGGCCTCAGAAACTTTAGATTTGTTCAAATTGGCATTTAGATGGTTTTCACGATTTAAAAATGGAATGGAATGGTTAAAGATGAGAAGCGTGTTGGACGTCCAGTTCTGCACAGGAACCCTGAAAAGGTGAGCCAAATTTCAAATTTGATAAATGAAAATCCAGGTATAGGGTTACGGGACATTGAGGAAGAAACAGGGATATCAAAATCATTAGTTGGATCGATAATTAAAGAAGAATTGCAGTTAAAGAAGACACCTTCAAAATTTGTCCCTAAAATGCTCACAATCCAACAAAAGGAGAATCGCGTTGAAGTTGCCAAAAAAAAAAAAATGCTTGAAATGGTGGAAGAAAACCCTAATTGGAAGGAAAAAGTAATAACTGGAGACGAGACATGGGTTTTCGGGTATGACCCGGAAACAAAACGCCAATCCATGGAGTGGAAAGGAAAAGATGAACCAAGAACGAAGAAATCCCGACTTTGCAAGTCAAAAAACAAAGTCTTATTGGTCACGTTCTTTGACATAAAGGGAATTGTGCTCTATAAATATCTAGAGGATGGTCAAAAAATCAATAAGGAGTCTTATTTAAACATTATGAGACGTGTACGTGAATCAATTCGTCTGCAAAGAAGTGAAATGTGGAGTTCCAAAAATTGGATTATCCATCATGATAATGCACCACAACACACCGCTACATCTGTACTGACTTATTTGGCTAAACACGGCATCCAAATACTTCAACAACCTCCCTATTCCCCAGACCTAGCTCCAAATGATTTTTTTTCTTTTTTTAAAACTCAAAATGGCTCTAAAAGGAAGGAGATTTGACACTAGAGAGTCCATCATAGCGGATTCGAAAAAAGGTCTTGAAGAACATCCCGAAAGATACCTTTTATAAATGTTTTAAATCATGGGAGAAGAGATGGAAATTATGTATAGATGCAGAAGGGGACTATTTAGAAAAATACTAATAATTTTTTTTAATCATTCTTTTTTAATTTATTTTTGACCAGTCTCATTATTTATTGGACACACCTTGTATATCAAGATATTTCACCCGCTGATTTGATTGAAATATTGCGATCTTTCTTGAATAATAGAAAAACAAATTTTACTTATGGTGATAAGAAGGTTAATAAAACAATATCAAAAGACTGTCCACAGGGCGGACCACTGTCTCCATTGCTATGGCTGATATTACTGAATGATTTATTAAACAAACTGCTGATACCCAATTCTGAAATACTGTGTTATGCTGATGATGTGACAATAATAGTTTGGAATAAAGACAAGGATGCTCTTAAAAATTTGATAAAATTAATTTTGGAAGAAATTGATCAATGGTATAATATAAAAAAAAAAAACTAAAAACAGTCTTGAGAAAACTAACATTCTGCATTTGCAGAAGAAGAAACACAAGTCGGGAAGAAGAGCTTCTTCTTGAATGGTTTCTAACTAAGAGTGTGATGATAGGCAGAGTATCTGTGGTGTGTCGATTTATTACTCCAGCGATGGCTCAGAAAGTATTTCAAAGTTAGTGTTTTATTGGAATTTCTTATTAGCTACATTTTATGGGAAGACAAAAAGGACAACACCCTGGAATGCACATCTGGTCCTCTCTGGTTTCCACCGCTGTGCCGCCCTGGCGGAGCGGTCGTCATCCTGGTGATTTATAGCGCCGCTTGTTTATTTTTCTTGACGGCGGGGTGCGGCATCCAGCAGGCCCCCACATATCCAAAGATCAGGAAATGGCTTTCTCTTAATTTATCAACCTGACCCCAGTACAATTTCATTTTTGCACTATTTCTTCCTCTAAATATTGTGTTTAATTTATGCCATTAGCTTTTATTTCTTTATATCCATTTATATTTTCACAGTATCATATTCTTTTAAATCCTCGAATCCAAAAAAATCTATCAGAGTTAGTCTCCTTTTCCGTCTATAATATCACTAAATGTTGTTACTCCTTCATATATATATATTTAGGACAAAATAATAAAGCCTCCTAGGTTGCGTTTCTTTCTTACAACATATACAAACACACATCAAACAACGCAAAACCTTCACCAAAAAAGTTATTCCTTATATATAAAATCCTAAATATATTTATTAAATAAAGACTTTAACAATGCAAAACAATTCGAACTAACCTCAAATATCAACAAGATACTTCCAGTATTTATTGTATACATCATCATCTTTATTTATTTAAAATCAATGTGTTCTCTATAAATATAGAAATATGCAAATATACAAATTACATCTTGTTTAGAAAAAAATAAATGGATAAGAAGAAAAAAAAACTAGAGACAAATATAAACACACTCTATCTCCAATCTCAAATATTTTAAAATGAATTTGTTGTAAACTCTCTCTCTCTCTCTCTCTCTCTTGTTCGGCGGTACATATACTAAAATTGGAACGATACAGAGAAGATTAGCATGGCCCTGCGCAAGGATGACACGCAAAATCGTGAAGCGTTCTCTCTCTCTCTCTCTCTCTCTCTCTAATATACACAACACAACAACAACACGATACACACCCAACACAACACACAATACATCATACAATACCAACAAACAACACATAAAATAAAATACAACAAACAAAACACAAGAAACAACACACACAAGACAACACACAACATATACAAACACACACCAAACAACACACAACCCTCACAAAAAGTTATTCCTCATATATAAAATCCTAAATATATTCATTAAATATTTTAACAATGCAAAAAACAAATCGAACTAACCTCAAATATCAACAAGATTCTTCCAATATTTATTGTATACCATAATCTTTATTTATTTAAAACAATATGTTCTATAGTTATAGAAATTTTAGCTGCATGTGTGTGCTGGCCTTCCAAAGGCCCTACGCAAAATTCAGCGAAGCTATCTAAAATATTCAACAAAGAAATGTTAACTATTTATCTAAAGCCATGAAGGCGATTTTATTACGTGGTAAATTTATATCTGGAGATCAAAGAATGTCCCACTTTCTTGTTAAAGGCATAAAAAAAGACAAAATATTTCCTTAATAAAACGAAAAGCACGTAGCAACACTTTTTTAAAAGTGTTTTTTATTTAAATCCTGCCTACTTTATATTCAGATCATGTCCTCTCAAGGAAGCCATGACTCAAGAACGCCAAGTTCCGCTAAAGATTATTGATGATTTGTATACATAAATCACAGTCTATTCTCTATTTAAGACAGAACCACGATACCAGAAATTCCGGTCTTATATCCGGTATTTTATTAACATAATTATCAGGTGCACCCTCAGATTTGAAGGTCGGTTAATTTGTTAGTATTGTGACTATCTCCGTCCTTCCAATTGGTCCACTAACACAACAATGAATGACATTCTTTTATTGTTTGAACATAGCCCCTTACAGATTTCTTATCTTTTATCCGCTATAATGGATCGCTCGTTATAATACGAAATATGTATTTGTTTACTAAGATACGGAATTTGTAGAAAATCAAACAATTTGGTCTTAGAGATGTGATTAAATAAGGAGAGAAACGTTATATTTGGATATTTAATATCTTGGTCCTCAAAGGGATTTAGTTTTAAATGGGATAGGTCTTTTTTATGATTAGTCTCATTTTTTTTTGTATACATTTATATGTAAGACCTTTTGTTGTTTATAGACCTACTTATCATTGGCTCAAATTTACTATATTCCTTGGCCGTATTTATTGTGCATATAAAATACAAGACAAATTACCTTAAAATTAACATAATTATTACTCACGTTTTAAGTCCAACACCAATGAATCATGACTACTTGAGTTGATTTTTTTTCTAATTGAATTTTAACAATGTGTGATGTAAACGTTTGATAAAAATAACTAGATCACGAAATAGCTTTTCGAGAAAATTTAATTTGTATAGTCTTTAAGATTTAGAATTAGTGAAGATTTTGATGAAGGAGATTCCGAATGGTAAATAAAAATGAGAAAAGCTTTTGGAGCTGTTCACAAGTTTTTAATTGTTATATTTTACAGATGGTTTGTGAGCTAATTTATATGTTGTCGATAATATGACAAACCTTAATCTAATCTAACCGCTAAATATGACACCATCTCCATAAAATGTCCGAGAGTATCATTGTTTTTTTAGTTCGACCTTTCAAACATAGTTCTGTTCTCTAAACAAAATGATATGAAGGTCTAGTTCATCAGTGACGAATCATCTCCTTTGGTTCTCCAGTGTAATCTACCACACCTAAGCTACGGCTAATGCAGAGAGACATAACACGGGTTCGTGGGGCACAGAACACCAACTATCCTGGTAGCTATTGTATTGTTCATTCCTGATATTTTTCATTGTAATAAGGACAGTAAAATTTGTTTTATTTGGTTAAGGAACAATTCGTTTGCTCGCTAATTTATTTTATTTCCTATTGTGAATTCTGTTTATATAGCGTGGGTAGTTGAAGGAATGCTTATTCTTGATATTCTTCTACTTTCTTATCTTCACTCAATCATATTAGGGTATAAAGCTTGTAGAGCTTGAGACTTTTGATGGTATCTTCTGGGGATGAGTATAACTCATCAATGTATGAGTCAATACAGCAATGATATGGTATCGGGCTGCAGGTTGTGAATTGCCCTTAATACAGGGTAGGGAAACCTTGCAACCATTCTGGAAAATCATTGCCTGTAAATGACCAGACTTAAGACTGGATATCAAGGAGTGTTGTTCTCTTGGGAGAACAGAATTAGTACTTGTCCCTCCTGCTCTATACCAGTCATGTGCAGCATTATATTTCCATTCTTGCAGTCATTGGGTCTTGATGGTACGTAGGAGGTCTCTTTCGTTTAGTTGGGTGGTAGATTTTCTGGTGTCAGAGTGGCCAAGAGCACCAGACCTTGCCATTCTTGATGAAGATGTTTAATCAAACTATCGAGGTGTATTTAAAAGATTTTCACATATAAGGTACAGGACAACACGTGTACACAGCCTTGTCCAGTTAACATCATTCATAGATCTAAATACAACCTTATCTATATGAGTAAATAGCTCTGATATTTTTCCATATATAAATCGTCTGAATAAGAGCAATTCCTTACGACAATCGAGTATTCTCGAATTGCTCTACTGACAATAAAACCTACCATGAACGACCTATGTGATGAGCTACGACCTCCCACAGCGACCACCTTTGTCAAATAAGAAATGATTCGAATTGAACTGATCCAAAAACTTCCAATGGAAGGTACCCTAGATGTAGCTAGTCTCTCACCGGAGGTTCTACTGGAGATATCGACTGTTAAAGGATGTCTAAGGAATATTTGTACTTGAAATATATTTGCAAATAATATTATTATTGAATTGAATAAATATATAAAAATATTTGCCGAGTTTCTGAATACAGAAACTCGGCAAATATCTTTATATTTATAGATAAAGAATTCTTCCTGAATTGAAAATTAGACGAAAAAACATGGTGAAGCTTGCACCTATGCATCAATAAAAGAAACTCGTCTTCCTTCACTATGTTTTTTCGTCTAATCTTTATATTCATTCAATTAAATATCCTCATTGTAGCTCTGAACTCCCTATGTAGTATTGAATCATCAAACTTTTGAAAGGATGAAATTGGCAAGTTTCTTCAAACACCACATTTAAACCGTATTTGTATTCATTTAAAAAAAAAGAAGCTATTTTTCAACTTTTTCAAAATTTCTTTTTTGAGAATATGAAATTATCCTTATTAATAAACCTGCACAACAGTTTCGTGCATCTTTATGAGCGTAGAATTTTACAACTCTAGAATTACGACAAAATCTTTTTATTGCCTGAGTGTGGAGAAATCTTAACAAGCCATTTTCTGAAACTCGTCTTGGTGAACTCTATGCACCCAGATATTGCGATTCATTTCTTAAAAAAAATATTGATATTGCCATGTATAAAAAACGAATAAATACAAGCGCCAGGATTACAATACAATTGCATTTTTCAACCATTCACACCATATTTATTATATTGAAGAACAGAGGGATTGCCCTGTAGGGTGAAGTACGGTGTCGTGAGCCCCGAGCCGCTACGGTAATCGTGAACAGGAAACTCTGAAATGTGGCTGACTAACTGGGCAATGGCACCTCCCTTCCATGGAGTAACAAAATCAGAAATTGACGGGTAATGCTACTGCGTCCGAGGAAGCCGACGCGCTGGGGCCTGCAGTTGGACCGGACACCACCACCAAAGAACAGAGTGAATCAACAAGAGAAATATTATTTTTTTATATTATCCCTAGTACACACGTGGTGTCTTGTCCATAGAGCAGATCAGATAGGTCCATGCACCCTGATCACAATACCAGCCAACTGAGGTGTCTTGTCCGTATGGATGTCCTCTTCTGGATTGATGTCTGCTTTTGCTCCATGGAAAGGGAGGGAGGTGCCATTGCCCCGTTAGTCAGCCACATTTCAGAGTTCCCTGTAGGCCTTCACGGTTACCGTAGCACAATTCACAATGATAATCATGGTGGGTAATAGAATTCTACGGATTTTACTATGAGTGCGCCACATGTCTACATATGTGGAAAGCATAGAGAAATATTCTGAATAACCGAAATGATAATCGACGATTGAAATAATAAATATTCTTTGAGTCAAAAGGCGATACATTGAATATCTTTATAGAAAATAGGGCATAACTGGATCTTTGGAAGAAAAACACAATTTTCTCTAAAAATATTTTGAGATTGTTCCCTCTTTATCATTTTTTTTTAACTTAAAGTTAATTTACAAATTCTTGAAAATCACATAGATTACATTTGATGCGATCTACAATAAATTGTAAATTAAGTTTATTGTGCAATAAATTGATAAAGATGGAGCAATCTCTCGAACTATTTTGAGAAATAATTGTTTTTCTTTTCTAACACATCCAGGTACGTCTTTTTTATATAAATGATTATTATGTCAAATGAGTTCTTTCCTATGGATGTTGTGAACTACAGTTCGCCAATCTTTTTGCATCTGACATATTTCTGTAAAGGAATCGATTAAAACGTCTGTTTTAAACTTTATACTGATTTTAACTCTTCAAATATGTAAATATGTATATATCCATGAACCTGCACTAAATATTGTAATCAGCTTGTATATCTATTTATAAAAGGGGAAACCCCATTTACAAGTTTGTGGACATTTCCTGGAATAAAGACTTTGTTCCTCCTCTTGGTATTTGACCAACGAACAGTGTTAAATACAGATTGGCGATAGGCATTGTCAATTTTGACCATTTTTTGTTTTGTTCGGTCTACTTTTTAACCGTTTTTGTAAAATTTGTTTTTAAAACAATTTTGTCTACTTATAGATATTATGGAATATAACCGTTCTTAGCCAAGTATATTACGAAAAATGGATTTTCTGTTGATTTTGTGAATATTATTGAAATAAGCTTTTATTTGCTTGTAAAGGAATTATTGGTCATTTATTTGGTCTTGGAATCCATGAGTATGTGATATTGCAGTCGTGGTAGAAATATTAAAAATATGTTTTAGATCATAAATAGCTGTAATTGAGCTTATAAAACACAAAAGACATAATTAAGGAAGAAATACCTGATTTAAGGCGTAAGAATAATGAAAATGAAAGACTTATTCACATAATTACAGAATGTTTGAGCCGGCCAACGGGAAACAACAACTATAGGTTATGTGCACCTTCAATTCTTTATCTTTACAACAAAAAATATTATTCATAATATATATACATTGTTGTGTGTTAACAAGTAGTCGACCGATAGTAGACGTGACCAGTAAAATTTATTATAATTTTTGTTGATTTTTTATTTAATTATTTTTATCTCTCAGAGAAACGGCACCACGGAGATGAAGGTATAAATTGTATTTGACCATTGACCACCGCTTCGCTGCAATGTGCTAAATACAACGTGCCAGTAATAAATTAATCTTCGTCCTGTTTGGATTTCGACTCGATGATTTATAAATGTCCAGCTACAGCTCCAACCCCTCCTACAACCGGCCCGGCGAGACTCCGAACATCATGACCTTCCTGGACCGGACCACGAGCTCAGCACTGCACCAAATAAACCTTCTGAGTAGTACATCCCCGCCTTTGTCTCATCACATGGTGGAGTGCAGTGTCGGCCCAGCACCTCAAGAATTGTTTAACATGCCCTGCCTTAGCTACAGCTCCATCCCCTCCTACAACCAGCCCGGCGAGACCCCGAACATCATGACCTTCCTGGACTGGACCACGAGCTCAGTACTGCACCAAATAAACCATCTGAGTAGTACATACTTGCTCTTGTCTCATCACATGGTTTAAATGCTTGAAATACCGTTAAGAGAATTTCAGAATTGATATATTTGTTATTTAATTTGAACATAAGGGCAGTAGAAAGTGTTTAATTTTCAATAGATTCATACGCGTCTATAATAGTTTCGAATATTCATAACAGATGGCGCGCTGTAGCATCATAATAAGAGGATTTTGTTTTATATATATTTACTGCTTCAACCTCCACAATTCCTGTTTGAAGATGGATAATGAAAAGAGGGCCTGGCTCATCGGTGATGATCCTACCAGTGGACTCCCTAGTGTAAACTACCACAGGAGACACCAACAAGTTATTCCCTCCGACATACAAGCATTGTCCGGTCACTTACACATGGTGGGTTTAACAGACTTCCAAACCTGGTAGAAAGACAGCTGTTAGATAGTGAGCTCTTAGCCAAGATTGAGAGCCAATCAGGCTAACCATGATTTGAATAATTCCTGAATAATTGTGTTTTATTGTGCGTTTCTTTTAAGGGTGTGTAAACATTATATTTGTGGAGAAAACCACAGCCACATCAACCAATAGTTTATTTAAACTCTCGATATTTCAGTGACTTCCTGTCTCTCTCTTCAGGGGAATGGGTGAGGAGAGTGATAGGGAGTCACTAAAACGTAGAGAATCAATTTTCAACCAAGAAATGATCTTCAGAACAATATATTTTTATCTTTATTTTAAACGACATCTCTTGGTCAAATATTCATTTCCACGACGTTTTGGTTACTTTCAATCACCCTCCTCAGGTGTGGAACAAATCAAACGTCAAGAAGGGAACATACCATATTTTAAAAATATCATATGTCTCTGCTACATGTTTGAATTGTCTCACACTTCTACAAAATTAGGAACACTTGTAGAGCAACATTTATCTTTAATGTGAAATGTATTATATATATATATATATATATTTATGGATGTTTTTAATAGATTTATATCCCAAGTTAGATTGATTAAAGTCTTCTTTGCTTTGTTTGAGATAGTAAATGATGTTTAGATATTTGTTTACTTGGAATATCCTCAATATTGCGTCTATTATTCTTAATCTGTGGATGAGATGTGAAGCTTTCAGCTGGCAATGTCCAGCATTCAAAATTTACTGAATATGTAGGCGAAGAGAAGTCTGTAAGTTCGTGTCTCAGGTTTTACTTATTTATGAAGGATTTCCCACAAAGATGGTTGTCCATGGACTGTAAGAGGTGGTAATCTGTTGACGCAATGTCTGGGGAGTATAGTGGATGGCAAAGAACCTCCTCGTTGTATGGTATCCCTGACGACCCTTGTTAGATGCGGTCTGGCCACATTGTTGTGAAGGAGTAGTACAGCATTGCGATTAGCCAATACTGGTTCCTTCTGTTTAATTATCTGGTAAAGACGTTCCAACTGCTGTGAGTACAGTCTGAATTGATGGGTTATCTATCTGATCGCAACTCATAATGAGACGCTTGGTGAGCACTCGATCGAATGAGGATCAATCAAGAAATATCGAGAAAGCAATTAAAAACAGGTTTCCACTAATGCGTCGTTTTTTATCTTAGAAGCTGAGATAGTTTGGGAGATAACCACTAGATATTCGATAACATATTAATTATACGATGAAAAGATGAGTTCTGAATTTCTCATCAGAAACCTAGACATGTTCGGAAACCCTGCTACATGTTAGATTACTTTCATTCTCTATAGCCGACTTTAGGGCTTCAGTCCCGGCCACTGCGTTGTGCATCAAGAAGGGTAAAGTATCCATATCAGAATTTTTAAAACTTTTGTCTTGCGGGGCCTGCATTCCGAGCGGCATCTCTAAAAGATTGAAGTATTCGGCAATTTGATAGATTGACGTATTCGGCAATTTGATTCGGCTGATGATAAACCCAATTTGTAGTCATCCAAAAGACATCCCGAACGAAGAGCTTAGAAAATTCCTTCGCCATTTGCCACTGCTCCAGCTATACCTGGTACCACGCACAGTATATTTACTAGTCTTTAGTGAAGCCTACGCCCAACATATAGGACAGTGATTCTCAACCTTTTTTTTGTTGCGGCATTATTTTAAAGATTTGAAAATTTGGCGGCACAATTTTAGAATTTCGCGGCACACTTTTGCTAACTTGAATGCAAGAAAATTCAAATTATGTATCAATATTTCTATGCAAAATATAAGTAATATACATCTCTAACATTCAATTTGCTAATTTCGTTATTTTAAAAAGTAAAAAAATGAAAAAGAAAAAAAGAAAAAACCAATACAAACGTGAACATAATCATATGACTAAAATTCGGCGGCACATTTTTAGAATTTCGCGCCACACAAAATTACCGCGGCACATTGGTTGAGAATCACTGATATAGGAGATTTTAAGTCATCTGAAGCAACTTTGAAAAAGGGCAAGAACCTTTTTTGGTTACCTCATATTTGCATCAAAGAGGGAGAGGGTAGGATACATCTTTTATGAGGTAAACTTAAGTTCAATTGGGACAGGATACTTTTGATATTAAATAGGATTTCAGGCTTATTTTGGAGATATTAGTGTATTTGTGACATGTCGATTGAAATTGAGCTTAAACTCGATATGACATTAAGAACTACCATTATTGCATATTGGTTGGATAGATTGTCTCCTTTTGGCATTTTCTTCCTGATGATATTTAGCGGAACTATGAAACCAGGTCTTTGCTGTACAAATCTACACATAGTTTGGCTTCGAGCACAATGAATGGGTGATCAGCCAATATTGTTTCAAATAATAATCATTTATATGTATTATTATTATTATTATTATCATCATATTAATATAAATTATTATAACACCCAAAAAAATTGGACACTTACAGAAATCTTCAGAACAAATATTCAACAAATTATGCAAGTGAGATTTAACATAGGTGTATGTATTTGTATACAAAAAAAACGAAAAATAGGTGTATATCAAAAATTGCATGGCGTAACAAACACTATATATATAATCTTTACTATATTTTGAAATATTGATTTGTTTAGGACAGAAAGTGTGTATGGTGCGTACACATGCAAACATACGTCAAAGAAAATATATATAATTCGGGTTCCTGGAACACTAAATGTCAACTACTCAGAAAATATACGTAAAAAAGGGTAACTGACAAAATATTTCAATTCTGATATGTTTATATTTGACGTATGTTTTCAGGTTAGTTAGCGATGATAGCTTCAGTAACACGGGTTTATTTTAGTCTATTTTGTAAAATGTTGAATTTAAACATTCACCATTATACGTAGATCTATACTATGATACATATCACCGCGCCATCTGTTATGAATATTCGAAACTATTATTGACGCGTATGATTCTTATGAAAATTAAACAAATTCTTTATTATTTATATATTTATAATTGTATGTAATTCTGTTGTCCTCGAAGCTTATGTCCATAGTTCATCTAAAATACCCATTCCAAGAGTCTAACATCAGTATCACTATAAAAGGAAGATCCAAAAATACAATATAACAGCAGTATGGTAGATTAAACTGGCGAAACCACTGGGAGAGTTCACCACTGATGAACCAGGCCCTCCCTTTAATTTTTCTATTGCAGTAAGGGCAGTAGAAATTGTTTAATTTTCAAAAGAATTATACGTGTATATAATAGTTTCGAATAAAGATCTATACGTAGAAATTAGTACACACACATTACACTGAGTACATTTTAAAAATTTCATGTAAACCTGTCGTGTCTTTGCATATTTGTTCGTGTTTAGCACAATTTACATAGTTTCAATTTAACTTATCTGTGCTATAAATAGGACTATGGATTAAGTTGAGGAGTCCAGTCCAGTGTTAAGAGTCCAGTAGGCTTGTTGCTTTAGATGTCTACTGTAGTTTTGGCTTGGCAATAAAGAATAATTGTTCATGTATAAGAGTAGTTTCGTGGCTCATCCTGACACGACGAAACCTTTAATAGCAAAATAATAATTTTAATTTAAAAAAGACGCGAAATGACCTATATAGGTATGCTACCGACCTACAGGGATATAAATTAAAAAAGCACAGATTTATTTTAGATTGATATATTGACTATTAGGGTATAGTGTTCACACTTCAATCTTTACATACATGTTGTAATATATTCCATTATATACCTATGTCCCCATGTGTTGCATAGTTTTAGTGTAATTGCCAAGGTGACAGAAATAAAATTCGAGTGAATGACAGCCGGCGCCAGTAGAGAAAAAAGGTCCGAAAAATGCCGGATTCCCAGGTGTGCCCCCTTCTTGCTCAAACAGATCAGTCCGCTTTGAGACACGATGATTGACAGACCCCTCTAGACAGATCTCCCCTGACCGGTGTCGGTTTCACTTACTCTCTCGCCATCTATATGGCGACATCCAACATGCCTCGTCCTTTTGTGTAATCCCAATCACGCCTGAACCCACTCTAATCATTGTAAACACAAGGACTGCAACCAACCTGTCACACTGCATTCATCAAACAGGATAACAAAACACATTAATACATGTATTATATATAAATGTGGTATATTTTATTGTGTAAGCAATAGTTACTCCGATTTATTTGAAAAAGTAAAAATTAATTGCAATATAAATAAAAAGAAACTATTTACCTGATTTAATTTTTACTTTTTCAAATATTTTATTGTCTCCTGACTGTAGTGGTGTGGTTGGTTAGATGCAGTCGTGGTGACCACAATGGTCAGAGTGGTTTCAGACGTGAATGGGATAGCACAAAAGGACGAGGCATGTTGGATGTCACCTCAAAGAGAAAGACCAGCGCCGTTCCAGTAGGGTCTGATCTACATGAGAGCCAGAGAGGAACTGTTTGATATCCGAATATGTTTATCGGTCCGACTGTGTAATCGGAGACCTTATTTCCTTGTCTGGGTGCCGGCGGACTCTCAATCAAACTTTATTATCCCGTTATGAATTACATGGTGGTCAAACTGGCGAGTTGTACTGTGTCCACATTTTTGACTGTTACTCTATAATTATTTCACATATAGAGATCAGGTGTATATTTAAATATTTATCACATAAATAGATAGCGAAGTTTGCTGCAAAATGGTGAATTCCTGCGAGGTTCTTTAACATACATACAGACAGACATAAACTTTCATAATTTATTTATTTAGTTAACTCAGTGTCTTAAAAATTGGTATGACTCTTCAATCAGGATCTTCCAAGTTGAACGATGCATATTTTTAAACAGGTAGTAGGACGTAGGCCACAAATCTAGTACAAGGGCCTCTTTTTGATCTAGCGTCTTCAAGCTGTAACTCAATCAATCTTTTTAGTAGGCAGCTTCACCGCATGGCCTATCATCTCCTTAATTCAGTTTTCCAAGTATTTTAACAAAGCAGCTGTTCTTTCCCGTTAGTGATCCTACCATATGTAACATAATCAATCCACGGTATATCACAAAACGTCTATAACAGCACACCCCAAAGGTTTTCATAAAACTGGCATATTTTAAAGCCGATTTATTTCCCGATAATAAGGTTAACGGTAGAAAGGTGGATTCTCTCTGACAAACATTTCCTCTATCTTTCTTTCGGTAGAGTTAAAGGTTTCTTTAGGCACCTTTTTTATAGGATGTTTTTTGTTTAATTCCATAAATATCAAAATTTCATTTGCTTTCCTGAATATACACTTAGTAATAGCAATATTATTTTCTTCTATAACTTTAATAATTTGGGTAAACTAGTATTTATCCTCGGAAAGTCTGAAAACGTAACCTTTGACAAAATCACTTGTAATTTTAGGTATTTAAAATATTAAATGATTTTCCATGTAATATAAATCAATACTTGTTCTTACTAATAATAACTCGAATCGCGCGCTTCTTTCTTGAGCTACAGTTTTGAAAAAATCGTTCTTTTAAACACCTGTATATGTATTAAATCCTCTCATTTAAATTTTCTTTCATCGCGCAGGTTTGAAGAAGACGCGTTTTTTTATTATTTATTCAAAAAAGAAACATTTCTTTCAAAAGGAGTGAAAAAAGAACAAGACTATAGTTGTCTGGTCAATTGAAACGGTACCACCTTAGCGGTTCACCAGCCTTGCTTTTTCCAATATTCATTTCTTGTTGTGGTGGGCTATTGCAGAAATTTATCCCTCTCTTCCACAGTAAATAAAAAAGAAAATTTCACAAAATGTTTCCAGATTATTTCTAGCTCACCCTATAAGGGTACAAAATACTATAAACGTGCTTCCCCTTACTCGTATAATTTAATAAAATCCATAGAACATCTAGGGCTAAGTTTCTTCTATAATTCTATTTCTCTAGCTTTCAGAATAACATGCTCTTCAACAGGAGCAACTAGGAGTATAACTTTTAACTAACTATACACATATTTAACTAGAACTTATACTTCGAGTTGCTCCCGTTGAAGGGCATGTTAGAGTAAAATCTAGAGAAATAAAATTATAAAAGAAATTTAGCCCCAGATGTTCTATGGATTTTATTAAATTATAAGGGAAGAACGTTTATAGTATTTTCTACCATTATAGGATGAGCTAGAAATAATCTGGAAACATTTTATGAAATTTTCATTTTCATTTTGGCTAATTATTTTATTCACTGTGAAAGAGAGGGAGAAAATTCTGCAATAGCTCACCACAACAAGAGATGAATATTGGAAGGAGCACGGCTCATTAATGGTGAACCCTCCCGGTGATTTTATATATATATATATGGTAATTTAAACCAACAACCCTATATTGTATAATACTTATAACAAGATTCTCATGTTGTATATAGAGATACATCTATAAATAATTATACGCATGATTGACATGTGTCATTGCATCACCATATGTAATGTACTTTGTACAAACTGAGGATGAATAAATAAAACTATGTAATAGATTAAGAGCTGAGCTAAGCAAGAGATCGAGATAGAAATCAACCCTAAAGAGGAATTTGGCAAGTCGTTGCCATCAAGGTCAAAAGGTACAGAATAGCGCAGACGCCCCCACGCCCTTTGGACCTGTTCAAAGTCCAAATTCTCGCATGTCTCCCTCCTCGGCAAAGTATATAAAACCTCGGTTTTAGCCGAACTCACAGTGACTTCGCCATCGGCGTGAGCCCTTGTCGGTTGTACCCAGGACCACCTCATCGACCATGTAAAACAGTAAGACTCTTCTAACTCCATCTTGTTCTCAGTTCGACTCCTATCTGTTCACGGAACTTTCCTTCTACAACTGTGTCTCTTCGTTTTTTGTGTGTGGACATTACCAAGCTTTCCACTCTGCCTCGACCACGACTGCCTGTACTCTGTGAGAAGTGTTAAAGGTCCTCCAAGGTGCAGAGAGGTACTGGAAAACTCTCCACGCCCTGACTGTCCCTCTCGGTTACTAAAGGTTTGACCCTCGGTTACCACAGCTATAGCGAGAGTCGACAGCATACCTCAACACAAATAAGTTGACTGGATACCTCTTATCACATATATATACCAGTTGAATCTACCATACAACTATTACCTTGTTCTTTTTTTTTTCTACCAAAATCTAGTAAAATAAAATTTTAGAAGAAATTTAGCCCTGAATGTTTCATTAATTTTATTTAACAAAATACTAGGAAAATAGAAAGAGATTACAGAAAGAAAATGCAATAGCATCGAATTGTGTTACCGTTCCCCAGAATTGAACCATTTAAACATATTAATTACCCACGTTCTCTGCTTCAAGAAATTACCGCCCGGATGTTACGTAATGCTGGATGAAGTGACGCCACCACCTTTCGCATTCTCTAAGCTAGCAGACGACCACGCAGAATAATCGTCTGAAGAACAAATGACCTTGAAATTCTCAACTTATCAAATAATCTCCAGAGATCTGATTAGAATAATGACGTAAACCACTTGATTTCCCCATGTTTTATAACCCGTTTTTGATTCGCCATTTTCGTAATGATAATTCCACTTAACTATTGCTATTTGACAGTCATCCAACCTATTATTAGTTTATTAGCTGTACAAACAAAAGTCTAAGTTATTTTAAGGAATGTTAAAACTTTTTAAAAATCATTTAATATAAATAAATCGGAGATACATATAGATATACAATTATTTATATTAATATTTATTAGATAAACTTTAAAAAATCTTTCGGGCTTGTCAGTTCAATATCCCATTTAATAGACAAATAGCAATTTATTGACTTTTCTAATCAATTGTCAGAAAAAATATGAAAAATAAAGAGATAATTTATTGTCACGGTAGTGATGACGAGTATTACAAACGTTTGAGTAAGAATAATTTATTGATTAGAATGCACAACTGTTTTATAATTTAATTTACAAGTTGTAATTTACAAGCATGGTAAGGGGTGATGATGAGGCAAATATTCATGATGATAAACAACAGAGTATTCAAAATACTTATTCATTGGCAATATAATAAAGGGGTAAATAAAAGGTAGTTAAAATATAGGGAAATATATACAGTTGTACACATTTCTTCAGCAAGGAAGGCTTTCCCACCTTGAGAGAGTTCTCCTCCAGACAAGGTCTTCACTCCCCAGTTTCACACCGAGGAAGTACCTATAGATGTGTGTCTTTGCAAACGCCAAGATGTCAGGGTATCATCATCCAGGCCATGTCAGAAGACCCAGCCTTGCAGCTCCCATTTATTATAAAAAAGGCCATCTACTCCAAACCATGCACAAACTGTACCAAAAAAAAAAAAAGAGTTAATGTGTTATTCCCTCAAAGGGAAAGCTTAAATTCAAGTTATAAAAACTGATGAGGCAACTTATTCTCGGATATATCTACGATATTTTAATTGAGTTAGGGTGATAATATTTATCTATATGATATGATAAGATTTATCTAAACATGCTATCCTTATGAAAGTAGATAAACTACACCTATAGTTTGAATTCTAGAAGAAGTTCTCTGCGTTGTGACTATCTAATATTAAATAACCTATTCATACTTATACTGAAGTAAAACAATAATCTAGCATTTCTTTTTCAGTGATGAAGAAGTAAATTTTCTTATATTAAAAATAAAAAGAAACTCCGTTCTTACCGGTTCCAAGCCCGGATGAAAAAGAAGGAGGGGGAGCAGTAACAAGCTTACTAAAAAACCTGGGCTCAGCTGGCCCGGCTGATAGTACCCTTAAAGGGTTCCTGATCCAGGGATACAGGATGAGCAGCGTTTGTACTCCATTTTAGGAGCGGCTGCACATGGCCTCTGTTCCTTATGTCAGAGGCGGCCATTTATTTTGGAGCTAATTCGGCCTGCCACTGAGTAGTGCTCCCAGTCTTAATGACAAAGGCAGACGCATTCTACTTCATCCAGTATGGAGATAGGAAAGGAGAAGAAGAAGAAGAAAAAATAAAAACGCATATCCTGACCAGGAGCACATTTACTTTGCAGATGGCAGAGCGCATGTGCTCCTGGTCTGGATATACCTTTTTTATTTTTAATATCAACCCCTGACCTTTTTATTTTTCTATTATTTTTTAATTTTCTCATATATTATTAACAATCTCCTAAGATATATTAAAAAGGTTTAAGAGCAATGGGGAAATGTTTGTTTTATTATAATGATAAAAGTATAAGTTTTCAAACTTCTCGGATATTCTACATGTACAGCTCCAATGAATGTCACGAGAAAGATGATTTTATATGTGAGATTTATTATTTGCATATTTCTACATCTATATAGATAATAGGCTAACAGAGTTAACAGTTGTAAAGTTTGAAGCTATCTCCTCCAAAGATACTTAACTATAACTAACCATCTACTGTATATATACCAAAATATCGTTATTTTTTGCTTTACATGATCGTTTTATTTTTATTTTCCAAATAATAATAGATTTATTATTTTTAATTTATTCGATTTTACAATCGTAGATTTTTTTTAAACTTCAAATGTTGCTTATTTGTTGGTTTTTTAAATCATAATTGTTATTTATCATCATCATATTGCTTATTTTAAAACACGTTCTTTTGTATTATTGTTTCTACGCTTCAGGTGCCTGGGTTACCTTTATGTTACTTTTATTATTGTTTTTAATTAGTTTCTAATATATATTTCGTATTTCTGATTCGTTTGTTACTTTTATTTTATTTAAAATTACTTTATTATAATTATAATTGTAAATTTAAATTTAGCCCTATTTTACTCGTAAAGATAGAGGCTGCCTGGCCGGAATTCATAGTTCTTCAAATTAAAGATACTTCGGTCAGTAAATCTTTTTTATTTTTATTTTCCAAATATTAATAATTTTTTTATTTTTAATTTATTATAGATTTTTTATCTTCAAATGTTGCTTATCTTATTTGTATTTTTTAAACAATCTTATATGTTACATATCATCGTCAAATTGTTTATTTAAAACACGCTTTTCTGTATTATTGTTTCTACGCTGTAATGACGTTGCTTTGGAGAGTCTAATGTCTCTAAGCAATGTCAAGTTGATAGGAATAAGTTGACATTCATCTAAAAAGTGGAAAATTCAGCTCGCCAACGTAGTGACATAAATTAGAAACAAGTATCCCGTGTTTACGTCAATATCCTTTACATCAGTTTTTTACTCTGTATATTATGTACATACCGTCAAACAGGTTACACCAATATGTATTCCAACGTCAAACATTAAATTGCCGGCCAATTAACTAAACTTACCTTAAAACTTTCGGTTATTGTTTTCCGTAAAAAGCAACTTTGCATCATTATGGACCTTTTTCTACTTTCTATAATTTGCTAGTGTATATAGCATCGATTTAGAAACTTTCAAAGTTTCCATTCTTTTTTATACCCACTACCATTGAATAACGATATTATTTGGCGACACCTGTATGGAATCCATTGCTCTATTTTGATAAATCTACACTCATGGACAAACCTTAAGAAATTTTTCCTTTTAGCATGTTAATCGGTATTCTGACAATAACTCTGGAAGATATCACAGTGGCCTTTATTGAAGACCCACGAGATAACCAATATACACTCATGGACAAAACCTAAGGAAGTTTTTCCTTTTAGCATGTTAATCGGTATTCAGACAATAACTCTGGAAGATATTACAGTGACCTTTATTGAAGACACACGAGATAACCAAGTGTGAACAAAATTCCCTTTGTCTCTTAAATAATAAAATAAATAAAAAATAAAAAAACAAGAGACCTCAAAGACTTACCACATCTTTAAATTATGTCCATAAGTGTATATAAGTTTTCTGCACGCGTTATATATATTGTAGCAAGGTATTTATTATTTTATTAACAGAGTATCATTTTTGATGCTTATATTTTGCTACTCTGTAACTTATCCCAAAATCACTTTATTAGGTACCACTCAAAAAGAGCAACCTAGTTTATGATATTTACAACAATGAATAATAAGTGAAGGTTATTTACTTATTAAAACAAAGTGTACAATGCGGGATTAGAACCCGGTTCATGGCTGTCGGGAATCGAGGGTGTTACCCACTCGTCCACTGACTCTTTTGCTACTCTGTAAATTTCCCTCATTGCTTATCTTTTTTTATCATTCATATAATTTTTATTTTCCTTAAATAAATTTCTGTGTCATCCTGAAGTTTGCTTTTTCTAATTTTCCATGTGGAAATATACAGTTAAACCTGTCTATAGCGCCTCCTCTTGGAACTCACCATAATATGGTGCTATAGAGAGGGGGTGCTATAGACAGGTCACTTTTAATGTAAATCGCATCGCACTATGTATTTAAAATCGGGCGCTATAGAGAGGGAGGTGCTATTTAGAGGGCGCGCTATAGACAGGTTTAACTGTATGTACTAGCCGAGTGACCCGGCTCCCCCGTGTAGTACCCGAGTGAACACTTCCCCGAAACGTAAATAGCTGATATATAAAATTAAAAGCGCCCTAATCTATAAAGAAAAAGGGTAATAATGGATGTTGAACATTTACAATGTTTACGTTTCGTAACTAAATGAAAAAGTATTAATTTTGTAGAAATTCTTTAATTTAAAATTAATAAAAAAGTGATATAGCTAGGTTTTACATATTTTGTGATGTTTTGCAAAAATAATTATATATCTTGTTTTACATAAGTGTTTAAAATTTGGTTAAAATATTGCATTCTGTTTTAATGTCCATCGATACAGAGAGCAAAACAACAACTGACTGACCCGTGCTGGCAAAGTCACGCTCCGCTGCGTCACGTGGGAAAACATACGTAGATGTTTTCTTACATGTTCTCAGCACATCCCCCTTTTTAAGACTTGAAATATATATATACATTACAAACTTTAAATGCATAATATAATTAATAATGAAGGCGATCCACAGGTTTAACAATTCGTCCACTCCGGGTTCTTATCTGGCCGTCTTCTGAGTCGTTAGAGGGATAATCCACAACTGGGGTCTTTTCATTTTCAGCCAGGTCCTCCTCCGAAAAGGTCGGCGTCGATGGGTCGGCTGGATATTGCACTGTAACTCCTTTTCGTAGATGGAACCTGTTTCGACGTAAAGTCCCAACTGGAGTATCAACCATATACGACCTTGGTGCCGATGCTTTCTGCTTTACAATCCCCCAGGTTCGCATATCTGTAATCCAAACCGTGTCACCTTCGGATAGCTCCTCCATGTCCGTAGCTCCGCAGCGTCGATCATATCTGGATTTCATATCCTTTCTCCTTCTCCCCTCCTTTCTTTTCAGGGTCTGAGAGTCCACCAACCTTGGATTAAGATTCTCTGGTGCAATTGGCAAGGTCGTTCGGAGTTTACGTCCCAGATGGTTCACTATGCCAAGAAATCTTCTTACGCCATGAACATCTGTCGGAGCAGGCATCCTCGCCACCGCTTCGATTTTCGCTGGATCTGGTCGAATACCGTCTTCATCCAGTATGTGCCCAAGAAAATTAATTCTTGGCACGCCGAAGACACACTTGGCCTTGTTTAGTGTAACTTTCGCCTCTTTCAGTTTTCGGAGCACTAAACGAAGAATTCGATCGTGAGTCTTGGAGTCGGAGGCAAATATCAGGATATCGTCCAGGTAACACATTACACCGTCCATGCCTTGCAAGATTATTGACACAACTCTCTGAAAATACTCTGGGGCGAGTGAGATTCCAAATGGCATTCTGCAGTATTTATATCTCCCAAAAGGAGTGATGAAGGTCGTTAAATGCTGGCAGTCCGGGCTCAACGGAATCTGGTGAAAGCCACTGTTCGCGTCCAGTTTCGAAAAGAATCTTGCTTCCCCCAGTTGCCCCAGCATGTGCTCCACCACTGGCATGGGATGCACTTCGCGCTGTACATGTTCGTTCAGCCTTGAGAGATCCACACAGAGTCGTATGTCGCCATTCGGTTTACCAGCAATCACAGTCGGTGCACACCATTCAGTCGCAACGTTAACTTGTGCTATGATTTCCGCCTTCTCGAGCTCTTCCAATCTTGTTTTGAGCTTTTCCATCAAAGGTATTGGTACCCGTCGAGGAGTATGCACAGCATATGGTTTTGCTCCAGGTTTCAATTTGATTTCGTAAGGGTTTCCGATCTGTCCCAGTCCTTAAAATACTTCAGGGAATTCCTTGATTGGGTTAATTCTCGTCGCAACCACTTCAATCCGCCTCGCCAGGTTCAAGAGCTCACATGCCCGGCGACTCAGAAGAGGTTCACTCAAACGACGAATGACATAAATCTTCTCCTTGATTTCATAATTGCCATTTCGCAGCGTTGATATAAACATACCCACAGTCTGAAGTTCGGAGAATTCAGCAGCTCTAATGTTGATATCACTTTCCACTAGTCGTTGCTGTCCCATTATCTTCTTGAAGAGACACAGAGGAACACATGTAACATCCGCCTGGGAGTCGAGCTTGAACTTCACCTTTTTCCCGTTCACTTGGATTTCTGCTGTCCATCGCCTCCTGCACTCGCGTTCATCATCATCGAGATTAGATGAATCCTCCACAGCTGAGACCTCCAGGAGAAAACCAATTTCTTCATCAAGTTCAGAAACAGCTTTGACTTCCGCAGTCTTCGCCTGCTTATCTGGGCAGCAATTTGCAAAATGGCCTGTTTTTGAACATAGGTTACATCTTTGTCCTTCAGCACGGCAGGCCTGTCCTTCCCTGTGGGTGAAACCTCCGCATTTTGGACATCGTGATCTTGTTTTGGCTGACTTCTCCTTCTTCCTCGAAGGCTGCTGTTGTTGTTTCGGTGATTGTTTCTTCGAGTTGAACTTCACCTGATTGACCTTTTAGCTTGTTGAGGGACGCTGCAGGTCGACTTGCTGCTGTCGAACGGCTTCCTGCTGTCGAACCATTTTCACCGCCTTTTCCAAAGTCAGTTCGCTGTCCAACTGCATTCTTTCAGATAAAGCTTTGTCCCTCACTCCAACCACTATTCGGTCACGGATCAACTGCTCATGAAGACCCTCAAATTCGCAACTATCAGCGAATTTGTACAATGAAGTGATGAATTCGTCCACTGGCTCCCGATCCTCTTGGATTCTTGAATTAAATTTCGCACGTTCGTAGATAATATTCTTTCTGACACAGAAGTGGCTGTCGAACGCCTTGAGGACGGAATCAATTTTCGTTGCCTCTTCCTCCTTTTCGAACCTGAAGGTCCTGAATATATCATCCGCGCGGTCACCCATCAAGTACATGAACAAATCGATCTTGTCCGCCTCCTCTTTCTTCTTCATTCCACTGACCACGAGGTATCGTTCGAATCTCTTCCTCCATTTGGGCCATTTGTTGGGAGTCGAGAAGTCGAAAGTTTCTGGAGGTTGAATCTGAGCCATGTTGAATTATCTTCCAAGGTACGCAAAAATCGATATTTTGCAATATACGGGTTCGTATTTTATCCAGTTATCGCTGCCACCATGTTTTAATGTCCATCGATACAGAGAGCAAAACAACAACTGACTCACCCGTGCTGGCAAGGTCACGCTCCGCTGCGTCACGTGGGAAAACATACGTAGATGTTTTCTTACATGTTCTCAGCACACATTCTAAAATAATATTTTAGTGAAGCCCATTTATTTCAGAGGTTTCTATCTTTTGATTTTATAAAAACAAGAAATTTATCTTCCTTGGCAGTGTTATGTTACCACTTATTAAAAATTTATATTTATAGATATTGAGATTGGCTTGTTCACCAGCGGTGAATCTTTCCTGCTGATAGGTAGGTAGTTCAATGTACCTGATAGAAGCTCCAAATATTCTGACCCCAGCGAGAGTAGATCTCTTTTAAAAGAACTGTCCAAAATATCGATTCTACTAGTTTCTCTTGTAGATGGCCCTCATACAAGGTTGAATCGATTTTGAAGTCTTTCAAAAATTGAGGCATGAAAGCCCCTAAAATGGCTGTTCATGGAAATCTAACTGAATGCTTGCAGTTAAACAGCCATTCATATCTTCCTAACCACGATAAAATGTAACTGTGATCCTCTGAAAATTTACGTTAAAAATATTTTGATATTCTAGAATTGTGTATGAGATATTTCTTACGATATTGCTCCAATTTTAGGATTTAAATTCCTAAAAATATAAATTTTACTCCTATAATAGTTCTTTTATATACCTAGGAAGGTTTATTGTTAAACAAATAACGTCAGTACGCGAATTTATTTTTCGCAACTTCTACCGGTTTGAAGCTAATAAAAGAAACACTCGTCTAGACGATTTCTTTTTATACGAATGGATCTTAAATAGCACTCAGTCCTGAGCCTTATTTAAGTTTCAACTTTAATAATGATTTATATTATCATTATAATCTCTCTCTCGTATCTATTACCCATTCCAAGAGTCTAACAACAGTATCACTATAAAAGGAAGATCGAAATAAATGCAATATAACAGCAATATGGTAGATTAAACTGGAGAAACTGCTGGGATTGTTCAACACTGATGAGCCAGGCCCTCCCATCAATTTTTCCATCGCAGTAAGAGCAGTAGAGATTGTTTAATTTTTTAAAGAATCATACGCGTCTATAATATTTTCGAATTCTCATAGTATCCTTTGCACGGGAGGTTGCATGGTAGCATGCACTACGCTTGTTAACAACCCTCTAAATACGTAATAGTTTACTTTTATTAATTTATCAGCTTCATGTAGATGGCCACATATATCGCGTGATTTGTATTTTTATAGAATTCAAATAATGTTTACTACACCATATTAATATTATGCATTAGCCCCCCATCTGGTATAAGAAATTTATACTATTTGTGTGTGTGTGTGTGTGACAGGCATGTTTCTTTTTTAAATAAAAAAATCATTTTCTACTGCAGAAAATCAATGAAAAAATAATGGGAGCGCCTGGATTATCAGTGGTAGCACCCTAACAGTGGTTTCGCAAGTTTAATCTACCATACCATGGAAGTATTGCATTTGTCTGTTTTCATTTTATACCGAAACTGAAGCTAAAATATTGGAAAAGGTATTTTAAATTAACAATGAACTTAAGATTTGAGAGATCAGTATAGAAATACATGTATTTATAAATGTATAGCATGTTTTTCGAGTATTGCACTCTTCCGAAATTTGGAATTAAAAATAAGAAAGAAACATAGGCGTCAAAAATAGTTTAAATTTCCTACTAGACCATATTGTTGATATCAAATACATGTTCATGTCGCAAATATTAGAATGTATTTAGTTTGCAAGATGACAACGATCTTTGACCATCTGCAGTATGACCTATAATTGACCACCTTTATTAGAAATCACTATTGTAAAATCTAAAAAAAACTATTTTTTTCATATGAGCTGTCACAAACTTCCTATGAGTGGTTACTCTTGGGAGGGAAAGAACAAGCGTTTCCATGTTTTTGGGCCCTGGTCTCTCGTGGGAGTTTGTTTCTACGGTGTTTCTAAGGTGCAAGATTGGCAAAGAAGTGGTTTCATCAGAGATTCAATTTAGGATACTCCCCAGAGACGGTCAATAGATGGCACAAATGGTGTTTTCTTTTATTTGATTAAATTGTTGTGTTTGCTTTTTATAATCAATTTCATTTCCTATAAATTCCAAGAAATAATTGCAGAGAATTTAATAGATGAAATGGCAAAACGCTTGGCTTCATTCCAGGAATTTTGTTGCGTGACCACAGCAATGTATTCAAAAGGGAAAAATGTCTTTCTGACCATTTATCGCTAACGTCAGAGATGCTGACGTCATAGGCTTTTTTTTTGCCTTTCAGCAACCTGTCAAGTTACAGATCCTACTTTGCATTTCCAGTGGAACTTCAACTATGCAAATCCTCTGGGACGATGGGAAGCACGAATCATAAAATTATTCGAACAATTAGGTTTACTGGGTTCCTTTTTTTTTTCATTTGTTGTTGAATGACTGGAGTAAGAAAAAGCTTGTAGCATTTCTCTTTTTCAAAAACAGGTTTTGGCCCAGTCACGCACACCGACCTTGAATTGAAAAGAACCTTCAAGGAGATTACCTTGTTAGTTCCTTGAGGTATCTGCACCAGGAAGATAAGGGCTAACAGCACGAAGCGTATATCTAGATGGCTTTTCTCATTAAGCCAATAAAAAGGTATTTGGTCATTCTCTTGATTTAAAAAAAAAACAACCTCTTATGTATTCCGATAGATGGCTCTATGCAATTAGCAGCATTCAGTTGCATGATCAGGAGATGCTCTTTCACATTAGATATTTGTGGAAATGAGGAGAAATCTGAAGAATACAATCAAGCATTCAACTGGTGAAATGCACCAGAACATTGCTGGCTGCTGACGGTGAAGCGCTGTATCTTTATTGTAAGCGGTCTGGCAGTGAAAATGACAACAAAGAAAATAATTAACAAATCTCCAATGAAAAAATAAATATCAAAAAGGTTCTACATTCTTCGAAAGGAGGGAGGGGGTATATTGTCTTCCTGGTTACTTTAATATTACGTTTAAAAGTATAAAACAAGGTCGTTGTTCTTATTATGCGTCATCTCGACTTCTTATACATTTCTTATATACTCATTATACCATCTTTTTATTACTTCTTGCCTACTTTTAAAAATATAAAATGAATGCTGTAAAATATGTGGAGTGACATCGTCGCCGCGGACTCCTCATCCAACATGCAGTCATATGACGGAGTGGGAGCGCACTAGCCTGAAGATAGATGAAGATCATACGCATATGAGCATGGTTACCTCGGTTTATAGGGGGCAGCACCCGGGGAGTTGGACTATGTAGGAGTTCTAGGATCGCTCTGGTCAATCAGGCAACATGGCGACCTGGCTACTGTGTCGTGTTCTCCCTGTTCTCCTGTGAGCTCACAACGAACACAGAATATATGATAATAGTGACGTCAGAGAGGGCGGATCTTTTTGGGCTTCCGTATCCAAGTAAGGACTGGCCTGATAGATGTTTATGTTCTCTCTCATCTACTTGGACAATGACAACGACCTATTATTCGACCTTACTGGGTGCCGCCCTGTCTCTGTAGGTGGTAGATTTTATAGAACTTATTTTTCTCAGGCTTGGTGTTTCTATATAAAACATTCCTATGAACAACATTGTATATTTACAACATATAAAATAAGACATATATATCCGATATATTGCAATTGGTGTGATGAAACTAAACTATCTTTATCAAACGAAAAAAACAACTTTAACTTATTTTCATAATCAGCCTCATTTAAAAATAGAACACAAAGGAATAAGCCTGAAAATTACTGATTAAATCAAGATACTTGGAGTCTCTTTCTCCAATAACAAAAACAAGATCAACTTTTCAAGTCACATAGAGGATATTGTAGCTTAATGAAACAAAATGAAAAACATTCTTTTCTCAATTTTCAAAGAATCTTGGGGATTTGGCTATAAGAAGCACAATTTATAAATCACTCATACGATCTAAAGCCACTTAGGCTAGCGAAATATGGTATCCGTATATTTCTATAGGTTCTTTACAGAAACTTCATTCATTACAACATAATATTATCAGTGGTACATGGAACCATATCATGCGAATGTCCACACCTCCTTTCACATACACCTTTCATAAAATACTACCTCAACTATAAATAAAAATACGAACTGAAAAATAAATTTTACAAAGGGAAATATTTACAACAATGAGGCGAAGAAAAAGCTATTATTATTAATCATTTGTATCAATCCATTCATAATGCTTATTACACAATTCGCACTATTTTTCCAAACGGAATTCCTACACAGTTTCATCCAAATTTTTTAGTCACTCAATTTGTCACATTACACGGAAAATTCCAGAAATACTTACATTAAAGAGGTCTATCAGAAACACCAAATTGTTCCTGCGGAGAAACTGAACAAACTGCTCTGCGCCTTATCTACGACTGTCCTAACTCTGCAGAAGTGAGACATCATTTGTTCCCTGATTTAAATGATCAAACTCTTTTACCTCAGCCACTTTGTCTATATAAATTTTATGAACTCTGTAGAATAATACATGTAAATTTGTAAATATTTAATTCTAAGTTCTATTTTGTTTGTTGTTTTGTTTCCTCTGTATTAGGCGCAAATATTTCAATACCGCGCCTGGTTAATTAATAAAAAAAAAAAAAAAGTAAACAAGAGTTTGATCTCAAAAATCGTGATTTATTATTTTAAACATTTGCACAGTTATTCACAAATGTTCATTTGTGGCAAAATACTATTCCTTCAACTTCAAATTACCGAGGGGACCAATTAATATTGAATTTATTCAATTCAATGGACCGGAAAAATGTTCAGATTATCGAGAGATTCAGAATAACGAGTTTCAACTTATCGAGAGTTGACTGTATTTATAATTGATTTGTTTGGTACACTCAAGCTCTTTAAAGAATTACTTTTTTTATCTTTAATACACACACTTCACACTTCAATTTTTTACTTGGATAATTATATTTACTGAATGAAGGAAATTAGATTTATTTGAAACATGAACCCTTCATCGAATCCCTAGTTATTTAACTCCCTCTCAAAAATACATTAAATAAAATCACATATTGACATCCTTTCAACACAAGCGCTACGAACTAAAATTAACTCAAATCCAGAACAAAGAGCTTGTATTTACTCTGTGGATGATTGTGTGACCATATTATAAATATTTCGTTAAAACCTGATTTAAAACAATAAATGACCAACCAAATCATAGATAATGTCTTTCCGTTCACAATATAATGACCAATTAAGTTTTATTTTTTAAACCACGCACAAAAACATTTTTTTAAAAGAAGAAGACAAGGAAGTCTGTTCCGTCCTAAATGGTGTCCCTACTTCCTAAAAGTGAAGTATGCATGCTGCCTGAAATAAATACAAATTATGAGAAAGTTGTAGATAGCTTAGAGATGTTGTTGTTGAGCTCTCAGTGAGGTTGAAATGTTTATCACTGCGCACGAGATTGTCAGCTTCCTGAAAGGATGTAGATGACGGAATCTGATGAATCATTTGTTTGTAGATCTGCTCTACCGTCTACAAGTATCTTACCCAGCTTACTTCTGTCTCAAACTCCGCCTTTGCCGGTCCCAAGCCCGGATGAAAAAGGAGGAGGGGGAGCAGTAACAAGCTCGCTAAAAAACCTTAGCTCAGCTGGCCCGGCTGATAATACCCTTTAAGGGCTCCTAATCCAGGGATACAGGATGAGCAGCGTTTGTACTCCATGTTAGGAGCAGCTGCAAATGGCGTCTGTTCCTCATGTCAGAGGTGGTCATTTCTTGTGGAGCTAAGTCGGTCTGACACTGAGTAGTGCTCCCAGTCTTAATGACAAAGGCAGACGCATTCTACTTCACCCAGCCATGATGGTTTCAAACAGACACCATCAAGGGTCACAACTTGATACCCTAATATGATTGAGTGGAGATAAGAAAGAAGAAGACTTCTGTCAGGTGATATTTTCACAACCAGGGCAGCACTGAATGCTTCCAGTATGAGATTCCTCAACGACACTTTCGGCCTTCACTGGACACTTTCGGCCAGGAAGGTCCCGTTCAAACAGGAATCCCTCCAATGGCCCATCAATGGAAGAATTTACATTCTCTTTTGAATTTCCATTTTTATCTATCTTTTGTTATTTTATATCGTTTCCTTCCTTCTTTTTTTCTCAATTTTAATCTTTGCTTCAATCTTCCTCTTCTACTGGAACAAGTTTCTGTTTTCCAAATTGAGATTTACCTGTTTTATATTTCCTTTTGGCAATGTGTCCATCTCATCTCCATTTATAACTTTTTTAATGGAAATTACAAAGTTATCTCCATTTGGTTGTTGGTTCACTTATCTCCAAGTTTCTTAGATTCTCAATGTCATACCTAACATTCTTTTTCATCTTTAGCTTGTATAAATGGCCTTCTTTCAGGATCTATCTTCTACTCCTATAAGGATACGTTTTTTGTTCTGATAAAACACGTTATATAAAAATTAGATTCTGAAATATTTCCTGAATTTAATAACCTTGTTTTTATATTATGAATAAGATAATCTCTTTTCTATTTGTGGATATTTTGAATGATATATGACATATTATAAATCGATCTACCAAGTGTGAATTTACAATGTTCATCAAGTCTGGAAAGATTGTCTTACTGATCTCAAAACTGAAACCGAAAACTATCAACACTCGAGTATTGGTTCCATTATGCGGTAAATATCCTATCTCAGGGGCAGCCTCATGCTGTTTGTGCATATTTTAATAATCTATGGATAAATACAGTACTCCAAGTGTATCAGAATAGATATTTTTCAATGGACTGTGCACTGTTTTTAGTTTTCTTTTTTCTTTTAAATTTTAAGCGATCGAGTGCTATCTATAATGTGCAGTGTATACTGTTCTGGGGGTTTATTAAAGCGTTATTTAGTGGACGCCTCTATTTTTAAATAATTTTAAGATTTACCGTAGGATTCGATATACCGTATTGCAAGCCTTCTTCTATCTTGATAAAAAATATTAAAAATATATAAATATTAAATTTTATAAATACACCTATCCCCCGATTTACACGGTACTTGTTTTACACGTTTTCGCTTTTACACGGTTTTCCAAATAAGTTTTTTTTTGTTTGTTTTTATCGCACTATACTAAATGCTACTGTGATTGAACACATGCGCTGTGTACACATCTCACGAGGAATCCCAAGCTTATGTGCTGACTACATATTTTAACCTGTCAATGCATTTTATTTTTATTTATGTGTACACCTATCCCCCGATTTACACGTTTTTCTCAGGAACGTATCTACCGTGTAAATCGGGGGATTGGTGTATATATAATACCGAAATATATATAAATATGTAAAAAGGTATATTAAATCTAAATAATATATAAATAAAAGATAATCTTTATTCTAATTCATAGAAGAATCTGGTGAGAAGAAGAAAGAAGATCGAGTATATCGCTACAAATACATTTTAAAATATCAAATAGGTTTCTGAAACTGTAATTGCGCTTTGTCAGTCGTCGTGAAAGCAGCCTCGAGTGTCCATTGCTAGCCAACAGGTCGTAAATGTCCCATTCTTCTTCGTTTAGCCATTCGTCACAAATCTTCCTTATTTACACAACCGAGCGACGAGTTGTCGTCTTTTGAGTTCTTCTTTCATTCTTCCTTTCTTTAAATTCTATTTCCGTAAAACCTTCAGTATATATTGCCTCATTGATTATCAGGATTTGTATATTTCTAACCATATACAGTAGAATCTCTCTAATTGATGCCTAGTTGTAGAACACTAGAGAAGAACAAACGGCGATTTCAAGATTACGAACTGAACATCTTAGAATGCTTAAATTTAATGGAAAAATCAAAACATTCCCGAAATACCCCAAATGCGATTCCCAACCAGCCAATCCTGAACATCTATTGAATTGTATTAAATCCTTCGAAAAAAAAAAGAACTCTGGGAAAACCCTAAACTATAATAGAAAAGCTGAGACAATGGACCCTAATGGAGATCGTTTAAATTAATTCAGGAATAAGCAACAACAACAGTTGTATAGCTAAAGAATCATAGGCAACTTGTAATAAGTAGTATAACAACTTCCACCATGGTTACTATGTATTTGGGATCAAAACACTCGATTAGGAGAGGTTTAAACCTCTCTCAAACTCTATTTTAATTTTATATAAATATATTGTCTATTAAGAGGTGTATATCATTTAACAATAAGATATTCTATCTAAACACAGCATTTTATACAACGGTCTGACAAAAACCTAATCGAAATACTTGTTTAAAGCCATATTGGCGGCTTTATCCAGAATTTCGCGAAAAACACAAATCAAGTTTTTCTTTTAAAACTTTCTTTGTTCTTTTCGCAGGTTTTTCTAAATTTATTCGAGAAATATCTATATAGGTTCTTCTTTAAAGGTTCCTTTGTGTTTCCCAAATTCCTGTGAAAATAATTCTATCCAAGTTTCTTTTAAGGATTCCTGCCTTTTATATACAGGCTTTGCCAAATTTCTGCGAAAATCACACTGTCGAAAAAAAAAGGATATAGGAGAAAGAATTGATCACCGGAGGATTTTATTGAACGGTCACGGTAATTTATTTATTTATTTATTTCAATTCAAAACGCTATGTCCCCCTAGGGACACTTGCGCTAAATGTACATACAAATATAACAAAGAAAATATTCAACATGGAAAGATACACAGAAGGCGAATTAGAAAGATTCAAAAATATTATTTACATATAGAGATATTCTTTGAATTTTATTTACAGTTACATCATTAAATTTCAAAATATATACATATATACACACATATACACGCATATACACGCATACGCCTATATATTGTTTACAACCAACCTCACAACAGAAGGTAAGAGAGCACACACTGCTAACTGACAAAGGCAACTATTTATATTGTAATATGGATAATACCTCCTCACTGTATGACAATATATCCGAAGGGCAGTAATCCCAGGATGAAGTTGTGGATGGACTCCACCAGTTACGGGAGGATGGCCCACGTGTGTGTGGGGAGGACAGGCGCCACATGGCATTCCAATGTGGGGGGAGCAGGACAGATTTAGACAGATCTGTAGTAACAGAGGACGTGGCAAGTTGGCTACGGGAAGTGGGCTCCGGGCGTGTGGATTAACCGGGAAGACGGTGACGAGGAGGATCCCTCTGGTGGCGGACAATGGAGGCATCTACTGTATATAGTCACTAATCTCCTTTTAAAGCTCTTGTAATGAATTATACCGTACTAAGCTGTATCCACAACGAACCCACATTGTTCTCTTAGAAACCTTGTACGCAAACATTGAAGGCTGAGAAGCGTCGTAAAAATTATACATTGTAACACACAGCAGAGTAACAGGTCACTGGTCAAAATCAATAACAATTATATCATTGCTATATTTTGTTATCTGAAAAAAATAGTCATTTCAACATACACGTATCAAGTTCTTGTTGAATAATTACTCAAATTTATGCTAATAATATATGTTTCGACTGATATTTCGTGTTTATGGTCTCAAAGCTACGTATATTCAATGTTATGTGACGAACACATGCAATTTTCTTATATAGGGTTTATCGAAATCACTGAATAACATAATTCTGAGGACTTTTAGAATATCGCTACTTTGTCTAAATTTCTGCGAAGAAAAGAAGACAAAGTCTCTGTTTAAAAGCTCAACCCATTCCGCCGTTCTGTAGGCGTGACATGACTCACCATTGTAAATTGGCTCTTTGCACGTCCAAGTCAGAGATCCATTCATTATATTTGTGAAGGTCGTGGTTCTTACGTAACGCCTTCCTTCTTCTTCTTTCTGAAATAAGAGAGTTGTTCTATTTCTGTTGTTCCTCTTCTTTATCTATCAGCAACATAATTTCTAGTTGAATTAATATATTGTCGCGTATATGAGCCTTCAAAACACCTTCAACTCCGCCAATAGATGGCGCCTTCGCCTATTTCCGGTCTGGAAATAATGTGGGAATCGCCGACTGCTGTGATCCTGTTTCCTGGGGCAAATGTTTGTAAATACACGTTTATATTGGCCCTGGGTGGTAACGTAATGTAAATACCCGTTAATTGTTATTCTAGTTATATGTGTAGGGACACCACTCATTCTCAATAATTATTCTAGAAAATGTAAATTCAAATTGTATATTTTATTTTTGGTTATAATTGATAGTTTAGAAATTATAATCTTTTTTTTTTGTAAAAAATATTTGTTATCATCATCAATTATATTGTTGCCTTCGAATTGTAAACAAACTTTGTATATTAAAGACATTTTAGATATAAGATATTAAATTAATATGTGTGAAGAAAAATAAATTGTTTAATTATTCAAAGTTGTAATAATTGAGCCTCAAGAAATGCCCACACATATATTGGTGAGCCGGACGTGATGTTCGACGTCATGTTTGACTTTATTTATTAAAAAATTGGGCTTAGTTATTTCGGGGAACTGTGCCAATATATTGTAATATTTTTCGTTCTTGTTTATGGTGCTGGTGATACTTGTGCTGTCGATGGACATGACATCACCTCGAATTGAGAGGTTAGTTATGCCATCAATTAGCCTTTTATTGCTAATGTCAAGTATCAACTTGAAATTATTTAAAAAGTCAGCTCCAATAATTCCTAAGTTCACTTCGGAATTGTTTTAAAACCTTGGCGACTTTATGTGGAGTGAAACTTAAGCATACCACCGCATATCACCCACAAAGTAACGGAAAAATTGAAAGATTCCATAGAACACTAAAAGCAGCAATAAGGGCGCACAACTCAAATAAATGGACAGAGTCAATTCCCACGGTACTGCTAGGACTAAGAGCAGCCTTGAGAAAAGACTCTGACTACTCATTGACACAAATGGTCTATGGAAAAACAATTAAACTTCCAGGTGAGTTTTTCGACGCCCCTAAAATTTCAACCACCCCGGAGACATTTCTCCACAAACTGCAAAAGCAGATGGAATCACTCAAGCCCAAGTTAACACGACACAATACGTCCCCCAAAATATTTGTTTTCAAGGACTTAGAGACGTGTTCTCATGTCTTCTTGAAGACATGCAGAGTGAGAAAATCATTGGAGCCTGCCTATGAGGGCCCATTCAAAGTTACTTCTAGGACCGACAAATACTTTTCAATCGAAATTAAAGGAAAGGAAATAAATGTTTCCATCGATAGACTCAAACCAGCCTACATACTAAAAGAGGAAGAGGACATAGCCACCACACCTGGAGTAGCTGGGGACCCAAGACTCGCCCCACCTGGAGAGGATAAAGAACCTTCCGCCAGTGCTGCCCCCAAGATGTCAAGATCTGGAAGGACAATAAGAACCCCTGTACGTTTCAGAGATAAGGTGGAATGTTACCCAGGTTAGGAGTTGTTGTCCTACATGGTCCTCATCTCGTAACTTAGTTACTTGGGAGGGAGTGATGTAGGGACACCACTCACATTCTCAATAATTATTCTAGAAAATGTAAATTCAATTTGTATATTTTATTTTTGGTTATAATTGATAGATTAGAAATTATAATCTTTTTGTAAAAAATATTTGTTATCATCATCAATTATATTGTTGCCTTCGAATTGTAAACAAACTTTGTATATTAAAGACATTTTAAATATAAGATATTGAATTAATATGTGTGATACTCCATCTCTCCTTTTTCTCTTGTGTTGAATATTGTCAGTAATTCAAAGGCGAATCTGTACAGGGCAAGATGCCCTAATAAAGCTGTTTTGTTGTTGTTGTTGTTGAATTAATATGTGTGAAGAAAAATAAATTGTTTAATTATTCAAAGTTGTAATAATTGAGCCTCAAGAAATGCCCACACATATGAAATGTGTAGTAGAAATGTCAATAATCTCTCGCCAACGCCACAGTCGCTAATCTTCTGGTAAGTCTCTCGTGTCCCCCCAGCAGTTGAAGGCCGAGAGATACTACCAGAGGAAATGAGTGCCTCTTGAGCGGTGGTTCTCAAAGGTCTTTGGGTGGGCTGCAGAGGGGGAGCAACGGGGCCCACGAAGGAAAAAGCGAGAATAGCGCGACAATATTAAATTATAAATAGAAATTTTGCCGGGAGGATATTGATCTTTAGATTTAGACAAAGGTCGCCTCTCCCATCAATAGATGGCTTCTAGCTTTGACGTCTTTTCTTACGAGGGAGGCGACGTTTGTCTTTTTATATCAATATATATACCAAAAGGGTGGATCCTTTTCATTAAAAAATGCATTAAGACAAAGCATTTGGTTCTATACTCAAGAACGAAACATAAAAAGTGGTTCTAATGAATTAACAATAACACTAGTTTTGAAAAATTCAAATAAAAGGTCATACAATGATGCACTAGCGCGCCATCTGTTATGAAAATTAGAAACTATTTTAGACGCGTATGATTCTTTTGAAATTAAACAATTTCTACTGCCCTTACTGCAATGGAAAAATTAATAGGAGATTACTGATAAGCCAGGCCCTCCCATTAATTTTTCTATTACAGTAAGGGCTGAATAAATTGTTTAATTTCAAAAAGAATCATACGCGTCTAAAATAGTTTCAAATTTTCATAAAAGGTCATACCATATACAATGATTTAGGGCTTCAGCAAAGTAAAAGCTTATCGTACATGAATACCATCCTAAGGTAATTTTTGCTGTATTCTAGAATTGAAATCGACCATTCCACCAGCTTAAAAATCTGTTTTGGAAAATTCTACCGATTTCAAAACTTATCTCGTAGATTATTGTATTATCGAAGCCGCTACTATAATGATGAGGGCCAAAACCATGGTGTTGGGTAAATGTTGTATGGGTTTTAATTGTTGAATTGAATATTTGTTGCATTAGATAGTTGTTTAATTGGCTAATTGTAATATTCGATAATCGGTACACTACTAATTCTATGATGCTCTAGCGCGCCATCTGTTATCAAAATTCGAAACTATTTTACCAGGTCTATTAGTATGAAACGCGAAAATTTTCAGTGAATTCAAAAGTTCACCAATTCCATACAACAAAATATTTTTTATTCAAAGTAACTGCCCTGATTAGCTATACACTCGGACCACTTTTCAGGCAATTTTCGAATTCCTTGTCTGAAAATTTCTATTCCTTTTGAGTCGAACCAGTCAACAAGTCATTTTCGGAGTATGTCTGAGTTCGAGAATTCCTGGTTTTTTAGGGCGTGTCCTAAAGATGTGAAAAGGTGGTAGTCTGACGGCGCTAAGTCTGGTGAGTACGGCGGGTGGGGTTAGAGTTCCCAGCCCAAGTCTTTTATGGTGTTTTTGACCACCGTAGTGTTGTGGGCTGGAGCGTTGTCATGCTGCAGAATCAGGTTGTTGTGCTTTTCACGCCATTCCGGTCTTTTATCATTCAACGCCTCTCTCAAACTGTGCATTTGTTGTTCGTAGCGACTAGTATTGACCATTTTGCCAGGTTTTAGGAGCTCGAAATATACTACGCCGGTCTGGTCCCACCATATGCAAAGCATTGCCTTTTTTCCGAAGCGATTGGGCCTAGGCGTCTGTTTTAGAAATTGGCCACGACTTTTGGCGCGTAGGATTTCTGAAGTGGATCCATTTCTCATCAGAGGTTACGATTCGGTGCAAAAATGACTTCTTTTCATGCCTGGCGAGCAGCCCTTCGCAGGTTACCAGACGCCGTTATTGCTGCCTTTCGCTCAACTCGTGGGGGACCCATCTGGAAAGCTTTTGGGTCATTCCGAGGCTGTTTAAACGTAGAGAAACAGCACCTTGAGACACCTGGAGCTGTTTTGCGAGTTTCTCCTGCATTTGGGTACTGTCCTCATCCAACAAAGCTTGCAGTTCAGCGTCCTCGAACTTTTGGGTCGGTTTTCCATGTGGTTTATTATCAAGTTCAAAATCGCCACTTTGGAATCTTTAAACCACCTGTAACACTGCGATTTGCTCAGAGCGTGGTCACTGTGAACTTCCTCGAGCATTCGGTGGGCTTCAGTGGCACTTTTCTTCCAGTTGAAGGCGAACAACAAAACCTCCCGCAAATGGGCACTTTTTGGCTCAGAAATCGCCGTTTTCCATGGGCTCCAGAAATTTTTCACGATTTGAATTTTTCTAAACCTATACGCATGCTGATGCCACGTGAGTCAAAGAACAAAACGCCTACAACAGCGCCACCGTCGGCTCAAATAAAGTTGCACAGCGGCCTCTGGCGCCCATTTTCGCGTTTCATACTAATATACCTGGTAAACGCGTAAGATTCTTTTTGAAATTAAACAATTTCTACTGCCCTTACTGCAATGGAAAAATTTAAGGGGGGCCTGGCTCATCAGTGGTGAACCCTCCCAGCGGTTTCGCTAGTCTAGCAATAGTATCACTATTAAAGTATGTTCCAAAAATGCAATATACGAGCCGTAACAGCGGTATGGTAGATTAAACTGGCGAAACCGCTGGGAGGGTTCACCACTGATGAGCCAGGCCCCTTCCTTTAATTTTTCCATTGCAGTAAGGGCAGTATAAATTGTTTAATTTCGAAAAGAACCTTACGCGTTTAAAATAGTTTCTAATTTTGACTACTAATTGTAATATTTGATAATTGGTACACTACTAATTGTTGTTTTGAATAATTGTTACATTACAAATTTCTTTATTGGATAATTGTTGAATTATTTTATTGTTGTATTGACTATAGAAGTGTTGAATTGTATACTTATTTTATTAAATAATTGTTGTTTTGTTTAATTATTGTATCAGGTATAATCATTTAATAGGATAAGTTTTCTATTGGTTAATTGTTGTATTGACTTCTTATTTCATTGGATAGCTGTTGAATTGGATAATTGTTGTATTAACCAATTGTTGTAATTTTATTAATTTAATATTAATAATATATATTATTCTTGTAGGGGTGTAGACAAGGTACTTGGTTACACTTAGGACAAGAGCCTTGCATTAACTAATTTATTAAAGCATAGGTTATATAAAGATTAAAAAGGGAAAGAGAGGAAACAAAGAGGTTACATCCTCCGTAGAAGGTAAACAAAACAACAGCGTCGTTAGGCTAAACTTTTTACTGTCAGTTGGAGGGGTGCCGACGTCATCCTTCCGGTCACGTGTTATACTTGAGTGGCGGCGCTGGCTGGTGTCCAACATATCCCCTCCCGGAAAAACTTCAGCTGGACGTTTATTCCGATAGTCCATCAGCGCTCTACAGTACTTTTCATGCTGGCTTCTAGCAAGAGGCTTGGTAAGGAAGTCAGCAGGGTTCTCAGCACTCGGAGTGTAAAAAAGTTCGATTGCTTCTTCTGAGATCTTTTCTCGAACAAAATGGTACTTTACGGCAAAATGTCTAGTTTTCGATTTGTCGATGTAATTTTCCGCATGGGAAATTGCAGCTTGGTTGTCGCAGAATACCTTTGTTTCTCCACAAATCAAACTTGACATTTTCAGCTGTTCCATCAGATTCCGTACCCATGTGATGTCCTTCACAGCTGATGACAGTGCAATGTATTCCGATTCCATAGTACTCAGAGCGGTAACTGTTTGTTTGGTGCTTCTCCAAATTATTGGTGCTCCAGCTAAAATGATGAGATGTCCAGATACTCCTTTTCGGTCTACAATGTCTGAGGCCCAACTTGCATCCGAAAAGGCAATCAAAGGTTTGCCAGTGGATCTGTAAGTTATGCCAAAGTCCTTGGTGCTCTTCAGATAACGCAGCACGCGTTTCCCAGCTTCCCAGTGTTTTCTTGTGTAGTTATCACAGTATCTGGATAGGATCCCGACTGCGTAGGCGATGTCAGGCCTGGTTCTCTGAGAAAGGTATGACAGTCCTCCGATCAGTTCACGGTATGGAAACCGCTCATTGGAATTTCTATTTTTCCTTACACTCAGGTCAAGATTGGTTTCCATTGGAGTCGAGACACCTTTTGCATCCTGTAGTCTAAAACGTTGAAGCAGTTCTTCTATGTAGTTACTTTGAGAAAAATTCATACTTCCATCTTCTGACTTCTTGAAGGATACTCCAAGCATATGAGAAATTGGTCCTAGATACTTCACTTCAAAACTGGAATTTAAGAGTTCTCTGCATTTGTTTCTCGCTGCTTGATTCTCTGAAATGGCAAAGATGTCATCCACATAGATTGAGAGAATGATCCTTCCTTCTTCAAGTTCAACTTCGTAGATGCTCGGATCAATTGGGTTACGTTAGAATCCTATTTCGTGAAGTTGTTTGTTTAAGAATTTATTCCAGCATCTTCCGCTCTGTTTTAATCCATAGATTGATTTCTTAAGCTTGCAGAACAAGTTTTCTTCTCCTGGTTTCTTGAAGCATTCAGGTTGTTCCATGTAAATAGTCTCATTGAGTGTCCCATGAAGATAAGCACTCTTCACGTCGAATTGGTCAATGAACCAGTCCTTTTCTGTTGCTATCGCCGTTAATAGCCTTATAGTTTCTGTTAGAAATGTGAAATTTATAGAGTCGCTGTTTCATCCCAAGTTGACCTTCGGCACATGTACACTGAGGCGGCGCCACCATATACCATGTGTGACGTCACTACTTACCCCTACTTCCTGCCTGCCTGCTGCTAGCTGTTTACAACTGTCATTCTATCCCTCTTTTGATTTTCTTTAAACTTGTATAACCAATAAATCAATTGGCACTCTGCTTTAACGAGTGATTCGTTAATATTTCCAATAGTTTCAAAACTGGAAACAGGAGTATAGACTTCGTTGTAGTCAATTCCTCTACGTTGAGTGAAGCCTTTGGCGACTAGACGTGCTTTGTATCTAGTGGTACCATCCACTGCATTGATTTTCTTATTTAGTACCCATCTACATTTTAAAGGTTTGATACCTTTCGGCAATTCCTGCAGTTGCCATACATCATGTCTTTCGAGCGATTCCCTTTCTTCTTCAATGGCTTCAATCCAATTAGCTACCTCAGGGCTGTTCATGGCTTCTTCATAAGTGGGGTTATTGTCCTCTGCACTTGTGGCATTTATCTGTCCACCACTATTATCCTCTTCCGGAGATTCTGCCGTCTTTCCATGACTTCGGAGTGTCATTGGATGGCTTCTCAGGTTCTCTGGGAGAGTCTCAGATAGCTGATCTATTCCACCTGTAGTTCCAATCAGTTCTTCAGTTTCTCGGTCTACTGGTTGATCTGCATTACTTTCTTCTTGAAAGGAGGCCTCTTTCGAGGAGAAATGGACAGATGGTAGAGTATCCCTTTCTCTTTTGGGCTGTTTATAGAGGATTTCTTCTTTGAATACACAATTTCTAGATTCCACCACTTGGCGTCTTTCAGGAATCCAGATTCTCCAACCTCGTCCCTGTAGAGAATAACCCACGAGAATTCCTTTAGTGGCTCTTGGCTGAAGCTTCGAATTCCTTCTTTGTTTTGGAACATGAACAAAGGTTTCGCAGCCGATTGCTCTCAGATGTTGCAGAGCAGGTCTTTTTCCAAACCACAATTCAAAAGGCGTTTTCTCTTCATTGTGTCTGTTTGTAACACGATTTCTCAAGTATGCTGCTGTGTTGGTGAGCTCTGCCCAAGAGGCGGTTGGCAGATTGCAACTGTTCACAGTACTCCTCACTAAGTTCAGCAAAGTCCTATTCATGCGTTCGGCGACACCATTCTGTTCAGGTGTGTAGACCATGGTGCGTTCATGTACTATACCATGGGCCTTCGTGAAAATATCCCAAGGAGATGAACAGAACTCTAGTCCATTATCTGTACGGATCCTCTTGAGAGAAAATCCCGTCTGATTTTCAGCTTCTTTCATCCATTCCTTGAATTTTTCTAGAGTATCGCCCTTCCTTTTGAGGAAATATACCCTTGTATATATTGATGCGTCATCAATGATGGTCAAGACAAATCTTGATCCACCCCAGCTCTCAATGTTGAACGGTCCCATTAGATCACAGTGAACAAGGGCTAGTGTCTGAGTTTCCTTGGTAGATCTCAAATTCAGGAAAGGTCTTTTTGTCGATTTTCCAATCATACAATCAGAGCACTTATCAGGTTTTCCAGCCTGACAGTTCAAACCAATGACAACTTCTCTTTTCATCATGTCTACTATGGTGTCATAGTTGATATGCATGAGTCTCTGATGCCATAAATTTAGTGGGAATTTACGAAAATTGTTGGTTTGAGCAATGGAATTTAAACATTCTCCTGATTCTGGAAATCTGGACGGAGCAGTCCTGACGAGATAGAACCTTCCTCTCTTCTCTGCTCTGATCATCAAGTTATGATCATTGTCGTAGATATGACATCCCTTCTTGTCGAAGATAACCTCATGACCATTTTCCACAATTTGTAGAACAGAGAGTACACCATGTCTGATCCCAGGTACGAACATTGCATTCTGAGCAACTATGCTTCTAAGTTGTCCAGAATTGTTGATCAGATCTACTTGAGCATTACCTCTTCCTATGTTTGAATGTAATGTACCATCAATGGTGGTCACTTGTCCTACATTCTCGTCATTCAACGTGGAAAAATACCTTCTGTTCGGAGTCATATGATGCGTGGCACCTGAGTCAATTACCCACGTATCCTCTTCTGATACAACTGCTGCATTATGCATCACATTCAAGTCCTTTGCTTCGTGATGTTGATGTATCGCTCCCTTTTCCTGTTGTTTACCGTTATTCTTTTTCAGTTTGAAACAGTCCCGTGCAATATGCCCTGTTTTCCCACATCCGAAACATTTTCTAACAGTTTTAGAACTTGATGTTCATGAGGGAATTGTTTCTTGTTAGAGTTCCTGACTGACAGTGCACCCATCCCTTCATTTGTTGTAGCATACCGGCGCTCTGCCTCAGCTAACAATTTACTTCTGATGTTGGCACTGGTGAACTCTGACTCTGGTAAGTTACACATTGTTGATATAACATTATCCCAGTCCTCGGGCATTCCACAAAGAATTAGCATGCTTAGATCACCGTCTTCAATTTTATCCCCTACACCTGTGAGTTCACTCACTATTAGATTTATGCTTCCCAAATAGGCATTCATGTTCGCATGTTGACAGAATTTCTGGGAGTACAACTTTCGACGCAGTTGGAGAATTCTGTGTTTGCTATCCCTGGGTGCATAAAGTCTTTGTAATTCATCCCAAACTTCTTTGGGGGAATTTAGATGTCTGATATGGTTCTGCTGCTCCTCACCAATAGAGAGACATATCTTTGCTAAAGCCTTATTCTGCCTCGTATTAAATTTGTTGATTAGACCAACATCTCCTCCCTCGGGTTTGACTTCGCCTGGGTCAACAATTGACCATAAGTCATTGTCCATCAGAATGAGCTTAATTTGGAAGCTCCATGAGGAATAGTTTAATCCATTTAGCTTGGTAATTTTCGTTAAACTTTCGTTAGCTTCCATTATAAGATGGCGTCCACTGAAGGGGGGAGAGAGAACAAAAAATAGGCTTACCGTTCAATGCTTCAGGCAGCTCCAATCAGTCTCATAATCTTTTCTTGTAGGGGTGTAGACAAGGTACTTGGTTACACTTAGGACAAGAGCCTTGCACTAACTAATTTATTAAAGCATAGGTTATATAAAGATTAAAAAGGGAAAGAGAGGAAACAAAGAGGTTACATCCTCCGTAGAAGGTAAACAAAACAACAGCGTCGTTAGGCTAAACTTTTTACTGTCAGTTGGAGGAGTGCCGACGTCATCCTTCCGGTCATGTGTTATACTTGAGTGGCGGCGCTGGCTGGTGTCCAACAATTATAAATATGTTATATTTAAATTGTGTTTTTATAGCGAATAATTGTTCTATTGGGGTTAATTGTTAATTTGACTTATTGTTGTATTGTATAATTGCTACATTGGATGATTGTTGAATTGTTTAATTTCATTTTCTTGGATAGTTCTTGTATTAGATGATTATTGTATTAGAAATTACAATTGTATATGAAAAAGTGAAAGTTGTATAAGCTAATGATTTTGCTTTGTTTTAAAAATGAATCGGTGTTGGTTCCATATGTTTGAATTGAATATTACACCTTAGTTCTAAATATTTTATTGCTTAAAAGGGAACACAACAAAACAAAAAAGAAACTACAATTGCGAATGACTTGAAAACTAACCAAGAAAAAAAAACAGTAATAAAAAAATGATGATGATGAAAATTTGAATATGTCTGCCAGAAAAATGCTTCAATGAATTAAAAAATAATAATAACTTAAAATTAACATATAAACTGCAAACAACAATAAACTAGAAAACATAGCCCACACAGCTATTGACCTTCGTAGAACGTCAGGAAATCTACCCATTTACTGGTGATGGTTCTTAACTAGACCATTGTACGTATTTAACCGTTTTTACCAACGGCTGTTGTTGTGGCCAATTTAGTGGTTTGAACTATCAACATAGGCAGAATAGATAATTTTTAATAGTTTAAACAAGAAAGGAGCTTTTATGTACATCTATAAACTCATTTACACTTATAATTGAATGTAATGAGGTCTGAGAGCGATAAGCTAAAATGAATGATTTACAAATTCTATGTTGGCTTGTGATTATTTATGTTTATTATTTTATTCAAAAAATATTTCTCTTTTGATTTGCATTGGTCCCACAAAAATCAACAGAGTAAGATCCCATGAGAGACCGTCTAAAGAACAAACAAATTTTATTGATTATTCTAATAAATTGTTGCAGAGGTAGAAAAAATACATAAGAAAATAGTAAATAAAGGGTAGATAAAATGTAGGGGAATATATATAGTTGTGTATGTGTACAAATTTCTTCGGTAAGGAAGGTTTCCCCACCTTGAGAGAGTCCTCCTCCAGACAAGGTCTTCTTGAACACTCCGCAGTTCCACGCCGAGGAAGTATTTATAGATGGGGGTCTTGGCAGACGCGCATCTAAAGACATGAGAACTTTTGATCGCTCCTGAAAGTGATCTGTCATTAGAATTCGTGTCATTCCAGTTTGGAATGATTTTATTGAATTCTAAGAGCATATACAATCTGAGTGAAATCTTGCAATAAATAACAATTTACAGAGATAGATCATTATGTTGTCTATTGACACACGAGAATCAAACCTACAATCATTCCTTTCTTTGATAAAACTTGTCCATGTGTTTTCAAGCTATAAAGGTCTCTTTATATTAGAATGGTGAAGAAAAGGCTTTTGGCTTGTAATCTCGCCCAGTTTTCTCGAAGTGAAGAAATACATTTGTATTAGTTTGAGTCAAAAGGCCATCTATTGAATACATTTGAATAAAAAGTGCGTACCTGGATCCGCGAAAGAAAAATAAACATGTTTTTCTTCCAAAGATCCAGTTACGCCATTTTTATATAAAAACATTCGTATTAGTTTAGTTCCCATGTTTTGAATAGTATCAACGATTGATGTTTATTTTACCATTTTATCCTATGTAGAAATATAAGGAAATATTCAGAAAGGCAGACCTTAGGATATGACAAGGCAATATGTTTTTATCAAAACCATTCTATCCTATTTACATAGAAGAATAAGAGAGGCATTGAGAGAAATTTACTGAGTATAACAAAAATAGAAAAATTGTTAATATATTAATTAATAAGAAATTTAAGCTATTAAAATAGAAATCGGTGGACGAATGGTTAAGACTCTTGATTCCCGACAGCCATGAACCGGGATTGAATCCCGAATTGTACACTTTGTTTTAATATGTGAATAACCTACACTTATTATTCATTGCTGTAAATATCATAAACTAGGTTGTTCTTGTTGAGCGGTACCTAATAAAGTTATTTCGGAACCTGAATTTAAACTATTTTTGACGTGTATGTTTATTTTTTAAATTAAAACAATATCTACTGCCCTTACTGCAATTATGAAAAATGGAAGAGCCTGGCTCATCAGTAGTGAACCCTCCCAACGGTGTCGCCAGTTTAATCTACCATACGGCTGTAGTATAGCCTTAGGCTTTTTACCATTTACACCTAACTGAAGCTAGACTCTTGGAAAAGGTATTTTGAATTAACTACGAACATAATCTTTGAGAGAGAGAGAGAATAATAGTAACACATATAATTATTATATTCAAAGAAGGCATATCCTGACCAAGAGCACATGAGCTTTTCATATGGCAGAGCGCCATCTAGTTGAACAGAAATCAACTAAAGGTTGATTTAGCCTGTTCTAAGATATTTGGCCAACCCATTTTCTTGATAAATCAAGAAAAGCCAATCACTATAATTGTAGTTCTGTCCTGTTCCAAAATAACTTTATTAGGTACCACTCAAAAAGAGCAACATAGCTTATGTTATTTACAATGTAAAATATAAACAGGTTCTTCACAGAAAAAAGTGTCCAATGCGGGGTTCGATCCCGGTTCATGGCTGTCGGAAAACAACGGTTGATACCGCAGGTCACTGACTTCTTCAAATATGTAACTAAGTAATATATATATATTTAGAACGAAATTTTTGACAATTATACCGCAAATGTTTCTTTTGAACGAAAAATCTAAATTTATTTTAAGGAGAAATGACGATTATTTCCAACCTTAGGGATGAAGTATGAAAGGATGAATTGTGAATAAACGTAAAAATAAAGTGTCCACTAGGCTACCCTATGTCCAGGCATCTGCCCGGTAAGCGGAACACTGTGGGTTCGATTCCCATCCCTGGACACTTTATTTTTCCGTTTATCATTACTCTTCACAATTCATCCTTTCATACTTCATCGCTAAGGTTAGAAAAAATTGTTATTTCTCGTTAAAATAAATTTCTATTTTTCGTTCAAAATAAACATTTGCGGGATAATTGTCAAACGTCGTTCTACAATCATGATCCGCATATATTATATTGTATTATTAATTGATATTTAGAATAATAATATTTTGTGGGAACTGTAAACCACATCGTGCATATCCTGTTTCTTACTGACACACGGATCATGAATGTTTCGGCCAAACATTCCCTCGGGATCTTGAAAGTGTTGTCGCTAGTATTTTTTCTCTGCGTCGAGCAGGGCGGCTTTTTTTGTCGTCACTATGGAAGGACTACTTCCTGGATGAAAGTCCTTGACTTGGTCTTGGCAGTGGAGTCAGCCAATGGATTCCACAACATCCATGGTCTCAAGGTCACAATTTGTCTTCCCTAATCTACCCAGCATCTTTACTAAAATGTCACGTAGCACATTAGTAAAGACAAACCCCAGGATAACACAAGCTAATTTATTTTGATCCAAACAATTACACCTATCCCCTAATTTACACAGTAGATACGTTTCTGAGACAAACGTGTAAATCGGGGGATAGGTGTATACAGAAATAAAAATAAAATGCATTGACAGGTTAAAATATGTAGTCAGCACATAAGCTCGGGATTCTTCGTGAGATGTGTACACAGCGCATGTGTTCAATCACAGTAGAATTTAGTATAGTGCGATAAAAACAAAAAAAAAAAACTTATTTGGAAAACCGTGTAAAAGCGAAAACGTGTAAAACAAGTACCGTGTAAATCGGGGGATAGGTGTATATCTTATTTACATAATCAAATAGACATTTTTTGACCATTCAATATATTTTATTGACCCTCTCTTAGTCAATTGTTACAAAAAAAAAAGATAAATTAAACAAAGATAAATATCAAAATTCAAAACAATTATAGACGCGTATGATTCTTTTTTAAAAATAAAACAATTTCTACTGCCCTTACTGCAATGGAAAAAATGGACATAATCTTTTAGAACATATTTTTTCATTGCAGTAAGGACAGTAGAGAGAGAGAAATAAGTTTGATTAATGTGTGAAAGAAACATTCGCGTCTTAATGTTTTCATTTACTGTCTATAGATGGCGCGTTATTGCTTTATATTAATTAACTAATTTTATTAATATCGTTGATATAATTTATATGTCAATGTAGATAAAACGCAGTGAATAAATTTTGGACATGAGAATTTCGCAGTTTCTCAGTGTTCTTTTGCCTCATTTTAGATTTAACAAAGATGGTAGGTCTTTATGTAAGTTAGTTTTGTTGTTGTGTTTAATAAATTTTCTAATTAATCAGAATCTCTGTCAAACTTTTATCCTGATATAGGGAGATATTAAAATTTAAAAAGGCATATCCTAACCACGAGCATATTAGCTTTTTAGATGGCAGAATGCCATCTAGTGGAACAGAAATTAACTAAACGTTGATATAGCCTGTTGCCTGATATTTGGCCAACCTATTTTTTTTTATATAAATCAAGAAAAGCCATCCAAGAACGCTTTTCGGGCTGTTGGCACTCGTCAGCGTGGAGCAGGCTGTACCACTGCGATCAAAAATATTTTGGTCACAGAGGCTTCCTGAGAAACTAAGAAATGGGTATTAAAGGCCAAACTTGCGTAAATACGCTAAAATGTGGGAGGGAAATAATTAAAAAGGTCAGGTGTTGGTATTAAAATTTAAAAAATGCATATCATAACCACGAGCACATAAGCTTTTTAGATGGCAGAGCGCCATCTAGTGGAACAGAAATCAACTAAACGTTGATTTAGCCTGTTCCCTGATATTTGGCCAACCCAATTGTTTGATAAATCAAAAAAAGCCATCCACGAACGCGTTTAGGGCTGTTGTCCTCGTCTAATAAGGAGATATATTAGCATGGAAGGTTGGGGACGCCCTCTATCGAGTAATTTTAAAATTATTTTTGATAATTTTTGTTGAGAGAGAGATATTGCTCCTTGTTTTTAGTTTTACTCTTCAAAAATACTATCTGATCCTTCTTTAAAATATGTATACAAATAATATAAAAATATTTTTTATTATAAGACAGATATTAAATCAATCTATTTAAAATATGCAAGATATATTTGAAAGCTATTTGATGTAAAACACATGATGCTAACTAGCTGTTATTAAAGTTAACATTTCATTTATCAACATAATTAATTTATTTAAATTTTACTTTATAAAATATACATTTCTATAACAACTGAAAAATAATATATAAAAGATGATGTATTGATATATTTCATATTCTCATCTCATTATTTTCATAAAAGTAAAAAAAATAAAATAATAATTTGAGCTGATAAATAAAATGCTACATTAAAAAATAATAATAATAAAAGTCTACCTAAAAAGCGTAAATTTTAAAAATAGTTAAAAAATTTCCCGGTAGATGGCGGTAGGCATCCATTAAATATGTTTTCATATATTTGATCTGGAGCGTTCCCAGAATTGGGTATATTTGGTAGGCGGCGCTGTACGTTGCCACCGCCGTACCTTCGAGGCGTTTTACACGAGTTAAAAATACAATTTCGGTGAAATACTTTGAATTTTACCAATTTAATTTTAATTTACCAATATAATTTTTGAAAAGATTTAACAGTTAAAAAACATTTTTCAAAATAAAATATAAACTGATTTTTCTAAAAACGAACATTATTTTTTTAATTATCTGAAACTAACCTAATTCAACTTATCTAAAACTAACCTTATTTAGCGATTAAACTTACCTAATTTAACCTATCTGAAACTAACCTATTTTAATTAATGAAACTAACCTTTTTATAACACACCTTAAAATAACCTAATTTATAACCTATCAGAAACTAACTTAATTTATAAGCCGTCTGAAACTAACCTATTTTACCTATTGGAATATAACATAACGTCATGTTATTAAAAATGTATTAAATTTTTTTTTACAAAGTTTATTAATCACATCTTATACAATATTTGTAAAATAAATATAAAACTTGTGTATAAATATATGACTTGAAAATATGCCACTTAAAATATTTTAATCAAAACTATACAGATTTTTTAATAGAGATAAATAACAAAAATACATAATTGATTAGATACAAAAGTGTGAACCAGAAAGTCTATTTTTAAAAATGTTATTATTTAATATTATAAACGTATTTTAATTTAATTTTGAAATTAAAAAGGTAGTGTAAATATAAATAAGGTTAGTTTTAGATAAGTTGAATTAGGTTAGTTTCAGATAATTAAAAAAATAATGTTCGTTTTTAGAAAAATTAGTTTAATATTTTATTTTTGAAAAAATGTTTTTTAACTGTTAAATCTTTTTTTAAATTATAATTTAAATTTATATATTTAAATTGGTAAAATTCAAAGTATTTCACCGAAATTGTATCTCTAACTCGTGTAAAATGCCTCGAAGGTACGGCGGTGGCAAGGTAGAGCGCCGCCTACCAAATATACCCAATTCTGGGAACGCTCCATTTGATCTTATATTCAAAATGTACGTTTCCAATTACAAAAATCTGCATACATTTAATACTAAAATAATGAGATTATTTGTTTTCATTTCACTTAAGTACATAAATTTGTATAATTTTCTTTACAGTTAATATTCAGAAATTTAAATAAAGAAAACCACAAAAGGAAAATAATTCATACTATCTTGTTTAAGGAAGAAGACAAATCGAACCTTCAAGAAAAGAAGAACAAGCTCCGATTCACTTCACCGAATCTTCACTTCCAGTACCAGAGGAAAACATGGAGAGACTCCAGGATGACCAGAGTCCCAAGACAACAACAAGGTAGGACATCTAACTTGTGACAGTTTATTGATTTGGTATCCAGTTAAACCGATGTCACAGTATCTTATTAACTTCCAAACGCATACATTTGTAAATTTCTTCTAAATTTGTTTATCATTAGTTGTGCATCGTCCATTATCATCAAAGGATTCAAATCTTTTTCTCGCGATTTGATTAATTACTTTAGGTCATTCCATTCGGCAATGGCGCGCAAGATATTCAACTCCAGAACACACAGAAACAATAATATAATAAAACAACTGAACGATTAATATTTATACACTATCTTAAAATGAGAAAACATTAGGATGAATACATAAATTCGTTTGAAAAGAAAGAATAAATAAAATTTAAATAAACTCTTTATCTTAATTTTTTTATTCTTTCTTTTTTCAAATAATTTCTAAGTAATTATTACTCACATAAATTAGTACAAAGGTATTTATAAGCCAATAAATTCTCAGGAATTAGAAAAATAATCCACTTGTAAAATTCGTAACTAATGAATCGTGCCTTCTTAGATAATTTTGATAATCAGTTCACAACTTGTTCAAATATTCATCAAATATGTTTAAAAGGAATAGTACTGAATAATTCCATATCTCTTAGCCATATATACAAATCGCGCTATGTGTTTATGAATATTGCCTAAAGAGGCCTTTGGGTCATTTTAAGTCATTTGAGCTGAAGAATTGTACTCTAAGTAAAATTACAGAACACTCTTTGTTCATTAATTAACTTTATTAACATCATGAAACGCGATATCCCAAACTCAGGGATATTTGCGCCAATACATTTCACTGCATTACAGCAATTCGGCTATATACAATCCTGTTCAATTCATTATTTTACATAAATTAACTAAAGAAAATTGTCCAAAGAGAAAAACAAACAACAAAGCAAAACACACAGAGCAAGCATCGCAGTTCTTTTTTTTTTTTCTAAGATTCCTTCTCTTTTTTCCAATTCAAGAGAAAGTTGAATATGTATTTACAAAATTGATCAAAATTTTTATACTTTTCTTTTTTGTCTACAAATTCATCAAGCTGTCCAATACGACCAAATCTATTTTCCCTAAAATCCCGGAAAATTGGGCACTCCAGAAGTAGATGTCTCGCGTCTTGAATTTCACCTCCGCAGAAGCATCCTGGTTCCTTCACGGCGCCGATAGTTGCCAAAAATTTCCCAAAATTGCCATGATCTGTAATAAATTGGATATTATAAAAATTTGGACGGAAAAATCTTGGAATTCCTAATACGAAAAAGCTTCTGAAAATTTCATTAGTGTTCTCAAAAATTTCATTCATTTTTGCGTGTAAGAATGATTTGACTATACTTGGAGCATGGGGTTCGTAAGTAATTAGATCTTCAATGGACATTTGAGCTAGATCAAATTTGATTATTCTGGATTCTATATAATCTGTTAGGAGTGGAATTTTTGCCAAGCTATGCACACAGTTTGATGAAGTGGTTTTGTATGCTCTAACTGCCCATAAAATGATCTGGTACTGCATGGAGTTCAGTTTTTGTTTACAACGATTGTTTAAATATTTGAACCAAATTTCAGAACCGTATGTAAGTACAGGCCTAATGATTGTTTTGAATAAAGTTAACCTCTTTTGAGTGTCTAAACCCCACATATTGCCACTTAGTGAACATAATAAATTTTTCATACGTCCTGCCTTACACAGAATATCATTAACATGCGGTGTAAAGTTAACTTTGTTTTTCCATTTGTGATTAGAAAATTTCATTCCCAGAATTTTTACTTGCTTGACCGGCATTATTATATTGTTATTAACCTTAATAGGTATTTTTTGTCTGTTATGTAGGTATAGCATATTAGTCTTCTCTGTACTGATCGTTAATTTATTTCTATTACACCATTGGATCACATAATTTAAGGTGTATTCACTTGCGGTTTTTAGTCCTTCAATAGTCTTATTCCAGCAAATTATTGTAACGTCGTCTGCATAACATATAATATCTGCATTCATTGAATCAAAATTTATCAACAAATCATTTAGCAAAATATTCCATAGAAGTGGAGATAAAGGTCCACCCTGTGGACATCCTTTAGTTAGTTTCTTATAAAAAGTTTCTGATTCGTATGTAAATTTCACCTCCCTTTCATTATTCAAATAAGATTTTATGATCCGTATTAAATCTGAAGGAACATCATCATTATCCATTCTTTTTATAATAGCAGGCCACCATGCATTGTCGAATGCACCCGCAATATCTATAGCTATCAAGGAAGTCAATTCTTTTTGTTTATGTTTCAATATAGTTTCTATAATTTTATCCATTCCAGTAATTGTTGATCTAGATTTCATAAAACCATGCTGCCTTGAGCTCATTAAATTATTCTCTAAATAATAGTTACTTAATTTATTTTTTATTATATTCTCAAATGTTTTAGATAGATTAGATGTCAATGATATAGGTCTATAACTTTTATTTATTTCATAATTCGTTTTGCCTGGTTTTGGAATTATTTTTAAGAATGATTTTTTCCATTCATCCGGATAATATCCCATTTCTATACATTTATTGAATAATTTATGCAGAATTGGGATTATTTTTATTTTAGCCTGTCTAATCATATTGTTACTAATGTAATCAGGGCCCGGTGCTTTTTTAATATTTGTTTTTAAAATTGTTTCCTCTATTTCCTTAGATTCGATATAAACACTACTTTTATTTTTATATTTAGGCGTATAATTTCTAATCAAAATATGATCATCTTTATCCAAACCTCCAATATCATCCTGAAATAGATCGTTCATTAAACTTTTTATTTTGTCGGTCTTTAAATGATCTGGTAAATTATCTATTAGTGGTAATCCTAAATTTCTATTTTTCGATCTCAATGACTTGAATATCCTATAAGCATTACCAAATGAGTTATTTGAATGACTTTCTTCTATAAAAATTCTCCAACTCGCTCTTTTTGCCTTTTTACTTTTATTTAAATATTTATTTCTCATTGATTTATAGGTCTTTTCAAGGACCTTTCCATGTCGGTAATACAAATTTCTAATATAGTGGAAATCGTTTTTCATTTTCTCCAGCTTCCCATCCCACCAGTATGTATTTGTTTTATGATTTCCGCTTCTTGTCTTGACATTTAGTGACAGATAAGCTGCCTCTTTAATTATTTGTGTGAGAGTCTTTACAATGTTGTCAATATCTTTGATGTTTGACGCGTGGTTTATCATGGTGATAATATTATCTACGTCTTGTATTGCTATTTTTTCGGTAAATGTTTTCCAATCAGCATCTTTTTCTATAAATTTCCATGTTGAGTTTTGAACTGTCCTTTGCCTGTTAAAATTGTGATAAATGTCAAAGGTTATTGCTACGTGATCTGAAATGTGCGTCAATATAGTCGTCTTCCAGTTTTGTACCAAACCTATTGATTTTTTGTTTGAAATCGTAAGATCTATAAAGCTAGAATTTCGGCAGGTGGGTATCTTAAGATTATGAATAAATAGGTTATGTTCATCTATGATGGAGTGGAATTTGAAACCATTGGAGTTTGTTGTCGGATCAAACCAGACTGGGTGTCTAGAATTAAAGTCACCACATAGTATAATAGGTTGTTGATTGTAGGTCTCCAGAAGCTCTTGGATAAATTTTCTATGAGTGTCATTAAATCTATGTGGATGTATATAAAAGTTTGCGATAATAGTATTTGATTTTGCTGAATTTAAAGAAGTGGTTGTACAAAAGGAGTTTGTGAATTTATTGATTTTATTAAATTTTAAACTCTTATTCATAAAGATCGTTGCAGTATAAATTTGTTCATCTGTCGTTGAATGCACTATTTGAGATTCCAAATCGAAAATTACATCTCTATCAATCAGATAAGGTTCCTGTATTAGGATGATATCTGGTGGGTTGTCTTTTATAGAAGCTTGAAGCTCATTCAGTGCCAAGATACTTTTTCTTACATTTTGTTGTAAACATTTAATTCCTTTTCCCTGCATGATATTCAAACTAAATAAACAAAAATCTTAGCTGCGAAATTTGCCTAATTGTCGGTTGGATCATATCTCGTTCGTTGGATAATTCTGTCTATCTGTATTTTGTATAGAGGACAGTCCGAGGAATTAGCTCTATGATTCGGCGAGTTTCTAAATTTAGGATGTTTTAGACAGTTATAACAGTTGCAAATTTTTGAACAGTCATGAATTCCTTGCGCGCCGCATAATTTGCATATCTCGACGTTAGTACAATCGGCCAATTTATGGTTGGGATTAAATTGAAGGCATTTCTGACATTGTTTTACCAGAATCTTATCTTCCACAAAACAGCGTTCAAAGTCAGTATATAATTTATTATTCATATTTTTAAGGATTCGGTAAACCTTTGGAGAAACCCTAAGAACTATGTTGTGGTGGGGCTTATTCGATTTCATGCTAAACAAAACATGGATATCATTTTCCATTTCGTTCAATTCAGGGTTCATACTGCAGATTGTTTTAGTAAAATTAGCGGTTTCTGTAAGCTTATTAACATTTTTGACTATTACTGTAGGATCTCTTGGTTTGGGGATAAAAATTTTGCTGATATTTGCGAGTTCCTCTGCCCTGCCTAACTCATCATTTAGAGATTCCATGTCTGATTCTGTAGGGGTCTTTATTATTACAGATTTCCTAGCATTTATAATTTTGTTAATCTTTATTTTTTTTCCTTCGTCCCTAAGCTTTTTAACTTTGCCTGATATAGTTTGATACATTTTTGTATTATCTTCCACATTTATAGGTGTTGCCACTATTGTGAACTCCTTATGTAAATCTTTTTTTTTTTTTATGTAATCTTGTGATGTTTCTGTACGAGCTACTTGAGCATATGTTGGAGTTGTTTTGACTAATTCATCTTGGATCCCTTTCAGTTTTTGGTCCATAACATCTGTAATTGTTGTTTTCATTAGTTCCAATATATCTTGGTTATTTATTTCTTTTAAAGTTGAAATACCATCCTTGGTTTGCCTAACCATAGTTGACAAAAATGTAATATCATTTTTAGTTAGATTTTTTTGATTTTGTTGAACCTTTTTGTCAAAATAGTTATAAATTTCATCCAACTTATCATTTAATGTTTGAATAATTATTTCCATATTCTATTTTTGCATATTTGTGCGAAAACAACAATTGAAAAGGCTTTCAAAAATGACTAAACTCTTAAACAGCGATTGCCAATTAAAAAAAAGGTTATAATATTTTTAATTAAACAATTTATAAAACTTTTATAAATTATACAATAAGTAAAATGAATATTTAAAACAATATTTACCGGAACTAGCGGAGCCTAGCGACGCACGTCCGGTCAGTTTCGCCTCCTGGCGGCAATGGTATTTTAAATGAAATTTTTTGCAAGTAAAAATTAAAATAGTTAATTTAAACCCCATTACCAACCTAAATGCAGAATCCATAAGTAGAATTATCAATACAATATTCGTCCAAGAAGTTGGCGTTCGGCGTTCTAGAAATCTTGAGTGTATTTATCTACAGGGTGTACCAGGTATATTGGGAATTTCAACAATGGTATTTTAAATGAAATTTTTTGCAAGTAAAAATTAAAATATCCGAATGAAATTTGACACAGTAGTAGATAAAAGGATATAGTTTTTATTCATTCAATGTAGTTTCCATTATTAGCTACAACAGTCTCGAGGCGAGTGCGGAATGAAGCACAGGCCTTGGCGACGATGACCTTGTCCATTTGGGTCATCACCGTGTGAACTGCTTTCTTGACAGACTGGATGGTGGTGTGGTGTGTCGATTTACTGGTCCAGCGATGGCTCAGAAAGTCTCTCAAAGTTAGTGTTTTATTGAAGTTTCTTGTTAACTACATTTATATGGGAAGACAAAGAGGAGACAACACCCCGGAATGTACATCTGGTCCTCTCTCCGAATTCCTCCGCTGTGCCCTCCTGGCGCAGCGGTCGTCCTGGTGATTTATGGCGGTGGGGTGCGGCATCCCGGTAGGCTGGAATGAAATCTTTCAGCCCCCACAGTACTCCCCTTCCAGTGGCGAAGTCACGATTTGTGCACAAAGTGGTTAATTACAATATATATACATCATCATATAGGCAAGAAAATAAAATAAGGAGAAATATAGTCTATTGCTCCTTAAATCTCACGGGTTTCTTGATTATTCTCCCCGATCTTGTCCTAGGCAGGTCTGGTGCTGATCCTGTTCCTTGGAATTCTGTGTACTTCTCCACATCTGGTGGGTCAGTATTCTGTTGGGACGATGTAGAAGGCAGCGCTCCCGACACGATGGGTTTTGTTGCAGTAGGGTGTTCTGCAGTTATATTGTCCGAATCTGCCAGTAAGTATGCAGGTCGCAATCGGTCAATCGATGTGGTAACATTTTTTCCTTTCACTTTGAGTGTGAAATACTTGTCTGTTCTTTCAAGGACTGGGAAGGGTCCCTCATATGGTGGTTCCAGAGGTTTTTCACTCGATCTGTCCTGATAAATACATGTGAACATGTTTTCAGATCTTTATGAACAAATACTTTAGTCTTCGAATGATGTTTTTCATTTAAGGGTTTGAGCAATTCCATTTGCGTTTGAAGCTGCTGAACAAATTCTTCGGCATGCAGGTGATGTTTAGAATCATCAAAGAATTCGCCAGGTAGTCTGATGGTTTTGCCATATACCATCTGAGACAAAGAATGGTTGTTATCTTTGTTGATAGCACACACACAGCACGCAAGCCTGGGAGAACTGTTGGCAGCGTTTCTGTCCACTTAATACTATTGTGGGCCCGAATGGCAGTTTTAATGGTTCTATGAAGCCTTTCAATCTTCCCGTTACACTGAGGGTGGTACGCCGTGGAATGGCGAAGTTTGATACCACACAGCGTTGTTAAATCTTTGAAAAGTTGAGAAGTAAACTGCTTTCCTCGGTCTGATATCACTGTATGCGGTGCTCCAAATCTAACAATCCAGTTTTCGTAGAACGCTCTCGCTACCGTTTCAGACTTCATATCTGGTAGCGGAACAACTTCCATCCAGCTGGTGTGCCTGTCGATACAGGTCAGACAGTAGATGTTACCATTCGATGGAGGTAAAGGACCAATTAGATCGATGTGGACAACACTAAATCTTTCATCCACTTCTTGATATTTGCCTATTTCTGATTTTGTGTGTATCGACACCTTGCACTTTTGGCAGTTGACACAAGATTGAGCCCATTTTCTAATGTCTTTATTCATATTGGGCCATATAAATCTTGATGTTAATTGTTTAGTAGTGGCTTTGATGCCTGGGTGTGAGAGTTCGTGGAAGTTCCTAAAAACCATCATTCGGAATTTAATTGGAATGAATGGTCTAATATTATTAGTAGACACGTCACACCATAACAATTTGTCTGATTGTAGTGGGCATTGCTTAAATTTTAGAGAAGTATTCTTTGAAATCAGGTTTTGTAGTTCTGAATCACCAGTTTGTTCTTTGGCGATCTCTTCATAGTCGATAGTTGTGATAGCATCAACTCTGGACAGAGCATCGGCGACTATGTTGTCAGTACCTTTTATGTACCTGATGTCAGTAGAGAATTGGGAGATGTATTGTAGATGTCTTAATTGTCTAGGAGAAGCTTTCTCATTTTTTTTGTTTGAATGCGCAAATTAAAGGTTTGTGATCAGTCAAAATTGTAAATTCACGTGCCTCAAGCAGGAGCTTGAAGAATTTGATAGACAAATATATTGCGAGAAGCTCTCTATCATATCTACTATAATTACATTGAGCAGGATTTAATTTTTTAGAGAAAAATGCTATTGGTTTTTCAATTATTATTGTCAAGCTGTTGGAGAACTGATCCAACTGCCCGATCTGAAGCATCTGTACAGAGTGAGATAGGCAGTTCAGTATCGGGGTAGGCTAACAGTGCTGTATTAGCTAGGGCTTGTTTGCATTTTTCAAACTGAACTTCAGCTTCTTCAGTCCATTTTATTTCGCTTCTATCCTTTTTCTTGGCTCCCCTCAAGTATTCATGAAGGATTGCCTGAGTCTCTGCGGCATTGTTCAAAAAGGTACGATAAAAGTTTAGCATTCCCAAAAATATGCGTAATTCATGAACTGTTTTTGGTTTCTTATATTCTAGAATAGCTTTAACCTTTGTTGGGAGTGGTTTCACACCGTGAGAGGTAATTAGGTATCCTAGAAAATCAATTTCCTGTACTAGGAATTTAGATTTAGAAAGATTGATTCTTAATCCATAGGAATTTAGTCTGCTGAATAAGGTTTCTAGGTGGCTATAATGCTCTTCTTCCGTTTTAGAGGCTACCAGAATATCATCTAAGTAGACAAATGCAAAGTACAAGTTTCTTAAGACTTCATGCATGAATCTCTGAAAGGTAGCAGTAGCATTTCTAAGACCGAAACTCATTACATTAAATTCGAATAGCCCAAAAGGAGTAATGATGGCAGTCTTTGGTTTATCCTCTTCAGCAATTGGAATCTGATAGAATGCTTTGCATAGGTCTATTTTTGAGTACACACGAGTACCTTTTAAGATGTGGTGGAAATCGTCCAGTCTAGGGATTGGATAACGATCTGGAAGTGTAACTGCATTGAGTCTTCTATAATCACCACAAGGTCTTAGTGACTCGTCCTTTTTTGAAACTAAATGTAGTGGACTCGCCCAAGGAGAATTTGAGGGTCTAATTATTCCATTATTCAACATATATTGAAATTCTGCCTTAGCAAGAGTTAATCTCTGTGAATCTAGACGACGGGCTTTTGAGTGAATTGGCTGACCTCTTGTAGGAATATAATGCTTAACGCTATGTTTTGCTTCTACAAAATCTGATGGTGGTCTACATAGGTTAGGATATTTGGTTAGGATAGCGCTGACCTTGGATGATGAGTTTAGAGTGCTAATATTTCCCATTTCTGAGATTGACTGAATGACGCCTCTTATGGAAAGTTTAGTTATTCCATCAATTAGGCGTTTATTTTTTATATCAATAATCAATCCAAAGTTGTTCAGAAAATCGGCTCCTATTATTGCTCTGTTAGTATTGGCGATTACAAAAGGCCATTGAAATTGACGTCGAAGTCCGATATCCAAATTTCTAACCTTTGTTCCATAGGTAACAATTTCTGTACCATTGGCTGCATATAATTTATAATCAGAGCTAGGCATCCTATTTTTATCCTTTGGAGGTATTATAGATATATCAGCACCACTGTCCACTAAAAAGCGCAATCCCGTGTTTTTGTCCGTCACAAATAATCGGAGATTGCGACAATCCTGAATGCCGGCAGAAGAGCTTGTCGCTACTCTGTCCGCCGGTTGGAGTTTTCCGACTCATTCCAACTGCACGGAGACCTGCATTTATTTTGCAAGCAATTAGGACCAAATCTAAAATGGTAATAGCAGTATTTCCCTTTTGGATCGAAAGATCTTTGAGAATTACTTCTCGGTCTTGACTGAGTCCTATTTTTGGATCGAGATCTAGATCTATCCAGTCTCAATTCGGACACCTGCCGTTCAAGATCTTCCAATTTGGCGATCAAGCGATCTGTTGATGAAGAAGGCACTTCCGCCTCATATATTTCTTTGGAAGAGTTTATTTCATTTATTTTATCGGCCATTATGGCCAATTTGCTAATGTCCTCTTCGCTTACAACAAGTATATTCTTTATGGATGTGGGCAGTTTATCGAGCCATAAAGTTTTAATTAAATTGTCAGAGATATCTGTGGTAGCGAGGGATCTGAGCTTTTGTAATAACTGGCTCGGCTTCATGTCTCCGAGCTCAATACCTGAAATTAACTTTTTAATTCTCAACCCTTCACTTTCTCTGAACAATTCAAGTAGTCGTGATTTACATTCAGAGTACTTGTTGTCGCTTTTGCTATTAATTATGTCCCAAGTGTTTTCTATATATTTAGGTTCTAATTGGGAGATCAAATAATTAAATTTAGTGTCTTCCTGAATAATTCCACCTATTTTGAACTGTGCTTCTACCTGGAAGAACCATATTTCAGGTTTTTCAATCCAAAAAGGCGGTACTTTAACACTAACTTTGCATATTTCTGAGGTATCGCTAGGCTTATTTTCTGTTTCCATTTTACGTAAATTTAAATTCGACACAACAGCTTAGAGATAAAGTTAAAAATAAAAATATTGAGATAAAATAACAAGGAAGATAATATAAAAACTTATCTTAGTCTTGAGATGATATCCCGATATCCTGGATGATGCTTCTTTTCAAGCTTGAATCACTTTTTGCATTTCTTTATCTCTTGAAATCTTCGTATGCTTTTTCTTCTCAATCACGTCCGGCTCACCAATGTGGTGTGTCGATTTACTGGTCCAGCGATGGCTCAGAAAGTCTCTCAAAGTTAGTGTTTTATTGAAGTTTCTTGTTAACTACATTTATATGGGAAGACAAAGAGGAGACAACACCCCGGAATGTACATTTGGTCCTCTCTCCGGATTCCTCCGCTGTGCCCTCCTGGCGCAACGGTCGTCCTGGTGATTTATGGCGGTGGGGTGCGGCATCCCGGTAGGCTGGAATGAAATCTTTCAGCCCCCACAGTGGTATGAGGAGCTTTGTTGACATCTCTCTCAACAACGCCCCATACATAGTAGTCGAGGGGATTGCAATCTGGAGAATTAGGGGGCCAAATATCAGGACCCCAGTGACTAGGGACGTTAAGTGTCAGCCACGATTGTGTCTTTTTTGCCTTATGGGCTGGAGCTGAGTCCTGTTGGAAGACATACTTCCTTCCTGCGGCCACCATGTCCATCCAAGGCTTCACAACGGTCTCCAGAACATTGATGTAGGTGTCAGCGTTCATCCTAAGGCCCTTCTCAAAGAAATGGGGAGGCATGACATCACCTTCACTGCTGATAACGCCAAGGACCATTACGGAGGCAGGAAATTTCGTGTGCATCACGACAGGTATCTCTGAGGGGTCTTTACAGATCCAGCGATCATTCCTGGGATTTACCTTTTGGTCCACGTCAAAGTTCTTTTCGTCAGAGAAGAACCTTAGCATGCCAAAAGAGTCGTGTTTCAGGTTGTTGAGGAGGGCAGCAGCCTTTCCTTTTCTGTTATTCTTCATATTCTCAGTCAGCAACTGACCTTTCCGAAGGGCATAAGACTTGAGACCAAGGTCCTCATGGATAGTTCTGACAATTGTCATAGAGCCAACGTCCATTTCCTTGGCTATGGCCCTCATGCTCTTCCCAGGGTTTCCATCAATCTTCTCCTTGACATTTTTGACAAATTCTTCGCCTCTTACCCTGTCCGATCGACGCGAGTGCTTTTTCCTTGTAGCTATCCCCTCTTTGTTACTGTCGGCCTCATCAAACTACTTCTTGACACGATAAATAGTGGCTTTGGGCAACTTAAGAAAATCCACTATCTCTTTGGGGCTCCTTCCGGCGCGCAGAGCAACGATGATGGCAGCTCGATTTTCAAATTCTCGGTTACTCTTCATCACTACACTGCGCACACATGTACTGTTGCATTTTACATGAATATGGCTACGTAATGAAAAAAAACAACAAGTTTTTAATCTCAAGTAGTTTTTGTTTTATGGACTGTCAAAGTTAGTCCCAATTTACCTGGTACACCCTGTATATACACTTAAACGAAACGCCGAGAAGAGAAAATCTACAATATTTATAGCTTTTTCCTTCTACCACCCAAACGCTGCCTTCTACAAACTCCACCAACAGCAATTGGCAGGCGTCAGGAGACCCCTGCCATAAATATCTCTTCTCCCGATACGTCCTCTACCGTCCGACAACCATCTATCAATAGGCTATCAATTCCCCTACTCTGGAAAAGTAAACCAGAATAACTCCTCAGCTCCCATCCTGCCTCTGCAAATGTTCTTAGAGTGCAGGAGAAAGTATCATATGGGAAAAAGTATAAAGCTTCGCAGAGCTGAAAGCAGTTCATGAGCGTCTCCCTAATACCTTGTTCAAGGACATTGAGGCAGCGGGTTTAGGGAAGAAAATATTGTCCAGGCAATCTTCAACACAGTCCATATCAAGTAACTGATTCATATCCTTAATTCCGAGCAGTTAGCCGTTCTATTCGTTCTCCTCGAGAAGATCATTTACCGTGTAGAGGACAAATCCTGACATTTCTAAAAACGTCTCACCACTACCAGGGATTCAGCTGTTAGAGGGACGTCTTGAGCTTTTGCATGGCATGCCTCAATGTGCGTAGCTTTGCCGTTCGTGCTAGGAGGTGTAGATGTGCTGCTTCTTGGAGCATCACGAAGTTGATATTGAGTTCGTTCAGGAGACGAAGGTTACCCTAAACAATATACAGGACCTCTGCTTCGGCTACAGTTCCGTCTACGCGTCATGATCGACACCAATATGATCTGCCCTCACCATCATCGTGGCACCGGGAGTCACAGTCCTCTGGCACAGCGTTATATAGCCAGGCAATATCGCCAACGCCAAAAACACCCGGGTTTCAAGACCCGTGTCATCAACTTCCATCTGTCCCACACTCCTGAAGAACGACATCTCCAACTGCAGAGGAAGCCATCAGGGAAGATGCGTGAGCCCCCGGCGACTTAAATATCTCCGAGGAGTCCTCGAGTGACATTGGGTCCGGAGCCGTGGAAGCCTACGCGGAGCTCCATGGCCGGACGGCACTCGTCCACATCGCCACCATCTACGATGCCTCGCAACTGCCTACGAGGGTTGCTAGATACAAAATCGGGGTAGACGCCGCCAGTCTGGATCGAATTTTAATAACATCAAGACTCTCCGGACGCGTCACCCGTTACTGGACCGTCAAGTACCGCTTTTCGGACCACCGTGCCATTCTTCTCCAAGTGGGTAATCCTCCTTCACCATCTCCGCCATCCATCTCTACTCTTTTCCAATCAGCCCCTATTATCGAGTGAGTTGATGCGCTTCTTTGTAAAACTTCGTTGAAAAAAAGGAGATATTCCTCCTGGAATATATGGAAAGAACGGATAAAACTGGTGGAACTTCGTTGAAAACATCAAGTGCCTATCCATTCACCGCGTTGAAGACAAAGGCTACATTATCAGAGCAAGCCGTCTCTTGCGCTCACGGCTGGAGGCAGAGATCGTATACTCTGGCTACCCTACCTTGTCTGAGCATAATAGTAGTCGGCGTCAACAGTCTCGGCCTCGAGGCTAGAGCGCAGGAAGCAGCTTTCTCTGCCGACGTAGTCTTCGTTTTCGGGTCGGGGAATCGAGTAGAACTTAATGTCTTAAACCAGGTCCCGCTCCAGATTATCCCATTCTCTTCATTGATCTCCAGGAGCGATGTCTCTCGCATCTTCAGCGAAGCTTATCTCAGAAGAGCCTCATCTATCTTGATGACTGGCGTTGATCGAAGGAGCTCGGAGATGGATAGGGTAAATAGTAAAGGGTGATCCCATACTTGGTGAAAGATTATACGGTGGTCCGAACAGCGGTACTTGGCGGTCCAGTAACGTTTGACGCGTCTCGAGAGTCTTTATGGTATCAGAAATCGATCAAGACGAAGGCATCTACACGGATTTTGTAATTGGCAAAGCTCGTAGAGGCAGGTGCGCGGTTACGAGAGGGACGTACGGTTAAGGAACTCTACGAAGGCTTCCAATACTCCAGATCCGATGTCGCTCGAAGATATTGGTCGCCGAGGGCCCGCGCATTTTTCCTGATGTCTTCCTCTGCAATGACCTGCATTTGTAGATGCCGTTATTTAGGAGTATGAGACAGGTGGTGGGGTATGGTGCGTTTCTCGAACCACGTATGTTGATGCTGGGGATGACGATCTTGCCTGGCCGCGGTGCCAGAATAAGGTGATTCCCGGTACCATGATGACGACGAGGCGGATCCATTGGGTGTCAATGATGTACGTAGACAGCGTTGTAGCCGAGCCATAGGTCCTGGACGTCGTTTAGAGTCAGTACGTTCGTTTCCTGTACGAACCTGACATCAACTGCTTTCTGCTTCTTGAAGCAACTCATCTCCATACTCCTAGCGCGAACAGCAATGCCGCATGTGTGAGACACTCCATGCGAAAGCTCAAGGACATAGACCTTGCTCGTGCTGCTCGAAGTGTGGTAAGGGGTGTTCGTAAAGGGTGCAGGTCATGTTCTCTACAAGTACCATTATTCTGCTGAGGAGAGTGTGCAGAATCTAAGCTTGCCCAACAGCGTTGGTTTCATTTAAGGCATCCATGTGCTTACTGGATATAGTAGGCCTGGATCACTCTATCTTTACCGATTCCCTCCAGTTCAAGACCTTGAATAGGATCTCTGGAACATGTTTCAAAGCCTCGTCGAGTTACAGGTGGAGCTTTACGTTACTAGTAATATGATCCCGACAGGACATTTTCCTGGATCTCAGAGAAGAATCCTGGTTTCCATCTTTCGTTTTGGAGAAGGTTTTTGAGTCTGAAGCGCGAGCTAATGGCTCAGGTTTTGTTGTCGCTTTTTAGGAGCTGGGAACGGCCTGTGTCAACACAAATTGTTAGAGGAGGGCGTTGTTTGGAACTATCGGAATGACGCTTGATTCCCGAGAAGGAGCCTCAGGGGACTCCGAAAATGCTTGGAGTGTTCCGCCTGTGATGGGGTTGTAGCAGGTTTTGAAGAGAGCTTGTGCATGGCTAATGGAGGAGACGTTAATTGTCCTCGCGTGACAGGTTGTTATCTATGCCACTACTCATTGGTCAGTTGGCTCGACGATATTCCCGACGCTTGCCCTTTCACGCTATATGTGATGTATGCAAGAGTGATTATTCCTTTGGATTTGATGTCGATTTTTGGAATATGCTGAATATTTAGGCCTTCGTTTATAAATATAAAGAACTTCCTGAGATCTAGATGACGACAAAATATTTAACATTTTCATGATCTGGAAAACCGAGCCTTTTCCTATCTGCTCTTTTGAGGTCTTAAAATATTCTAAGATTCCGAAGTCCGTATAGTGTTCGATGAAGCGGTATTGAATCATGGTGGCAGCGTCCATTCATCTTTGCATTGGGCTTGTTGCTTCATACTAGAGCGGGTTTCTTTAGCCACATGTGCTTTACTAAACACTTGAGGTGTCGGCCTTGGTGGACCTTTTCCAGATTTTGTAAGCTTGTCAGATTAGTTGTTGTTTGGGAGTCATTCAACAATCCACTTGAATCCTCTCGGCTCTGAAAATACTTCCGAATGGAATTCATTTTCAGAGACTTTCATTTTCTCGATATAACTTGCATTCTTGTTGATTTGTTCGGCAGGAATATTGCAGCTTTTTTATTTTCCGTGTTGCCTGGCAAACTTTCATTTACCGTGGAATTTTATATTTTAGTCTTTATATCGGCCATTTCTTGTTCTTTTACAACAAGAATTCCATCAGCCATTAACTCATACCTTGCGCTTTCTGCCTATATGGCATAACGATTAGATATCTACATATCCTCTTTTTTAAAACCGCGTCGCGTGACTGCCGAAAGAGAGAGAGAGAGATAAACCTCAATATATGCGGTGACAATTCACAGGTATGATGTTCTCTCTCTCTCCTAAACCTGTGACTTCAAGTTCCTTCGACCTATTCGACTTTAGACAAGGTTAGAGTAATTATATCCTTATTTTGACGGAAGAATGCTACTACAGTGAACCTCCATTGAATGATCTATCTGAGTAATCTCCCTGAACGACACCTTTGTAAAATGAAATATGACTGAGTCAAACTCTCAATTTTAGACATGGCCAAGGATACAGAAATTTCCAGTCTCAAATTCGCCACAGAGTTTATTTACCAATTTTAGAAATCTTTAGTTATCTTGAAAGACTTGTATTTGGGGCTGGAAAATCTTGGTCTTGAACGTGATATTTGGTAGGTTCTGATTTGATCCTAGATTAACTGCTGGGCGGTGTTGCATATATAAAATAAAAGTAAATTTTAAAAAGAATAAAATATAAAGAATATCTGTGTATTTAGTTTTGATTTTCACAACTGTATTGAAGTATTACCTTTTATGTATGTTAAATAAAAACAATTTAAAAATTTATTTATTGAACGATCTACCTATGACTGTTTATTTATAAATAAGCCTAAAGTGTTCTTCATCTTCACAGATGAGCATTTAAATTCTGCCGAAGCTGGTACAATACCCATTCTAGTTTTTTTCTCCTTTTCTTTTAACTACATCACATCTTGTCGACGTCGTCATGTGACGTCATCTCCGATACAGAGGAGGGCCACCTTGGAACATAATTCTACCCATTTTCCTGATCATTTTTTCTTATCTTCCTATATTCTAATCCACGCATCCATATCAGTAAACTGACTACCCACTTTGGATCAGTACTTTATTTTGTGAATATTTTGTATATATACACTCGTGGACAAACTTAAGGAAGTTGTACCTTTCAGCATGTATATCGAGATTCAGACAATAACTCTGAACACAGTGCCCTTTATTAAAGACGCACGAGATAACCAAGAGTGAACAAAATTGCCTCTGTTTACTTAAAAAAAGCGACATCAGAATTTCCACTTTCTTAAGTTTTGTCCATGAGTGTATATATATCTCAAGTCTGTTTTGAGATATCTCGAAAGGTTATTTTAAATAATTATTTTGTGATGCATTAGCGCGTCATCTGTTATGAAAATTTGAAACTATTATAGACGCGTATGATATTTTAAAGATTAAACAATATCTACTGTCCTTATTGCAATGGAAAAAATAAACCGCTGGGAGGGTTCACCACTGATAAGCCAGGCAGTAAGGGCAGTAGATATTGTTTAATTTTTAAAAGAATCATACGCGTCTATAATAGTTTTAAATAAATTTTGTTAAAATAAAGTTTTTGATTTAATAATTATTCGTTCTTGGTCTCTTACTTATAATCGAAATATGGCTATTTATATCAACAGTCGACGTAAAGACAACCTCCAATGACGGTGTAACAATTCACTTTCCGATAGATAGAGAATTTTTTATTTAAATGTTTTATCTTTCAAAATATATGAAAGCCCCGCAATGTTATATTAAAGTAAATAGAAAAAAACTCTCTCTCTCAAAATACTCATTATTTAATTCAGCTTTATGTATGTTTAATTGGGTCAAAATGGCTTCTGAGGAAAGGTATACTCTATATATGATATATCTTCTTCTTCCTTCTTATCTCCACTCAATCATATTTGGGTATCAAGCTTGTTTGACAACCATCATGACTGTGTGAAGTAGAATGCGTCTGCCTTTGTCATTAAGACTGGGAGCACTACTAAGTGACAGGCCGACTTAGCTCCAAAAGAAATGGCCGCCTCTGACATGAGGAACAGACGCCATGTGCAGCCGCTCCTAACATGGAGTACAAACGCTGCTCATCCTGCATCCCTGGATTAGGAGCCCTAACAGGGTACTATCAGCCGGGCCAGCTGAACCCAGGTTTTTTAGTGAGCTTGTTACTGCTCCCCCTCCTCCTTTTTCATCCGGGCTTGGGACCGGCAAAGGCGGAGTTATATGATATATAATGTTCTAAAGCCCGAATGTTTATTTCACACAAAACCAAATTTCTATCTTATGCCCATAGTTTGAGTGAATACCATTTCTCAATTCCTACCCCTTCAGTGTAACATATATAAGTAGAAGGGAGATCAAGAGGAAAGTGGTGAGTTTCTTTATTAATAATATATAATAATAAAATAAATAAATAAAGAAACTCACCACTTTCCTCTTGATCTCCCTTTTACACTTCAAACGTGGCTATATCTCTTCTACCATATATAAGTAGAATGATACAATACAGTATTAGAGATCTGATAGGTAGTCTGGTAGATTAAATTAGCGAAATCGCTGGGAAGGTTCACAACAGATTAGCAAAGCCTTCCCAATATTTTTTCTTCGTAGTAAGTACAGTAGAAGTATGTGTAAAAGAGACATTCAAGCGCCGAAATGTTTCATTTTCTATATATAGATGGCGCGTCATTGCTTTAAATTAATATAATGTTCTGTTTAGAAAAGATAATATATTTTAATTGTGAAAAGTGTCTTTTTTTATCAAAAGATTTTTGCCTGAAAAAAAAATCAATGATTGAAATAAAGCTATAAGAAAATGTCATCACAATATTTGCTGATCTATGGGAGGATTGTTGTGGCTAAGGAGCGTGGTGTCGCTGGAGACCCGCTGGCGATTTTCCATCAAACTGACATATGGCAGAGGCGCGAAATTCATATATGACACACTATGTACCATGAATATGGCACCTCTGCCACCGCTGCTGAAAAAAATACCCATTTCTTCATTTCTCAGGAAGCCTCTGGGATCGAAATTTGGTCGTAGAGGTACAGTCCGCACCACGCTGACGAGGGCCAACAGCCCGAAACGCGTTAGTGGTTGACCTATCTTGATATATCAAGAAATTGGTTTGGCCAAAATTATATTTCATTGATTCAAATATTCTGTTGAATATACCACCAGATGTCGCGACTTCCCTTTATATAGCCTTTTGTTGTTGTTTCTCGTTGGCCGTCTCAAACCTTTTGTAAATTATGTAATTTCTTACGC
>CP092868.1:63597893-63664676 GCA_030710605.1 Cordylochernes scorpioides
CTAAAGTGTCTATTGATCATGCTAGAAGGGAAAATAGGTTGTGATCGCAGCTGTATTACTTAACCTAATTACGTGATACAGACAATGATAATCATGGTGGGTAGTTAGCGACTGATATTTTACTGTAAGTGCATACCTACACTTGTAAAAATCAATCCGACTTTTATACACTAACAAGTGTTACAGTTTGTTACCTTCACTCACTTATCGGGTTGAGATTTTGAAAGAATTATTTGAAGTATTTATATTTTCAGAAAAGAGTGCACAATTCGTCGTGTTTGTAGAAATTCGACTGTTTGTACTACTCCTCCGTCAAACCCCTGGAGTAATTGGCCAACTATATTGAGTTAGGATTCTGGTTAGAAACATTTATTTGAAGCTCTTTAATTCTGGTGGAGATGTCTATTGAGAGTTCACTAACATCCTGAAGTTGGTTACGGGTAGTTGGCGCTCTAAGAAATCCTCTCTACCTCTAGCAGAATAACTTGGGTCGCCGAAACAATCAATCGTTATTCTGATAGATTGACACAACATAGTTATAGATTTAGGACACCAGGCTACGACGAGATAAATTGTTCCATTCTTGAATCTCTTATATTCTTATGATCAGGGACCCCACCGCCGACTTAAAGGTGGACCAATAGCCGTTGCAAAATTTACCTATCTCTTTCCGGGATAAGAGAGTTGTGGCTATATAGGATCTGATATTGACCCATAAATACAATAGTGTATCTTTTATTGTATAAAAATGGCTGTGAAGCGTTGCGTTGCCTAAGTAAGAATTAATTTTTCACTATTTAAACACAATCGCGTCTTATTATTGAAATCTAAGAACTTAAAGTGCATTCTGTGCAATAGTAAATTTAGCCATGACTTTCCACAATACACGTTTTATTGTCCGGCACTGAGAGAAAAGAGAGAAATTCTCCATTAAAATATTGGTTATGAAAACAATTCGCTATATATGTTCTAATGGCAGAAGTAGTCAAAAGCAAACCAATGTATTAGCATTTCACAGATGATGGACCCAACTTGAAGAAAGGTCGATCTTAATCTCCACTTTCTGTAGATAACTGATATGTTTACTTCTATTTACACATCTTGGAGAATCCTATATGGGGCGAGTATCCCTAATAAATGCTTTTTGTTTTAGCTCTATTGTAAAAATAATTTTCAGCTTTTTTAGGATGCTTGTTTTCCTGATATTTTGGCGTCTCACTGCCAACTTCCTCCGGGAAATCTTTTAAATCCACATTCCCCTGAGGAAGGTGGCCGTGTGTTGCCGTAACCTCAGGAAATAAATTACTCAGAAACAGTTGACGTATTCTTTTTTGAATAATAAACAAAAAAAAAAACACTTTTTTTTTCAAGTTTATGTTTATGTGGGGGTGTATTCAAAGTTGTTACAAAACTCGACAGATAAAGAGACATTGACATTTGAAATAAATTCATTGACAATTAGTCAATTTTTACAAAAAAAAATAATGTTAATAAAAATGACAGAGAGAGACCGTCTCCACTGGCTAGTACTGTGTATGTACATAATACCTATAAATTATGTAAATTTAAATACATTTTAAAAGTGATTGTCAACGAAATACATATAGATAATACTGTGTATTACCAAATAAATTCAGAAATTTTATCTTAGATTTTACCCTATTTAACACATGACACCTCTAGTGTATATACATATTTACATTCATGTGTGCTACGGTTGTGAAAGAGACATCCTATTATGGAGCAAAAGGAAATGTTTGTTTAAGAAATCGTAAACCTGTTGATACGGTAGATAATTCTCGGGTTGGCGTAACACCCGTTCTTTCTGTAGATTGCTCCTCTGACTGACGTTGGACACATACACCAATATAGATGGAAATTCGTATAGAGGCGACCTTTGTCTCATTAGATCAATATCCTCTCGGCTAAATTTCCATCTATATTCTAGCCATAGATTTGGCCCAGCCACTTGCCAGCTAAACACCTCTTTGGCAGATTGTCAAGATTCCGTTAGATCCCGTGTGGATCTCATAGAATAAATTCCGCCCTAGGCTGACGGGGGCCATTAACCCGAAAACATGGTCTCTAAGTGGACGCTTTTCAGTTTGTCAAAGCTGGTGTTGTGGCTTTGTCACCGACCCGAGGCCGCTAGTTTGCGGCGACGGTCAATAGATGGCGTCTGGGTTTGACGTCTATTTTGACGGGAGAGGCGACCTTTGTCTCTTTAGATACACCAATATGTCGTCACTCTCTTTTTACATAAACTATAACCAATAGCGTGGTGGTGTCTTGTCCATGGAGCAGATCAGATCGGTCCATGCACCCTGATCACAATACCGGCCAACAAAGGTGCCTTGTCCGTATGGATGTCCTCTTCTGGATTGATGTCTGTCATATAGAGGACTGCAAGGATGGCCGGGTAACTATATATGTGGTCCGGAGTGAGTTGGGTGTTGTAACAGTTATTGCAGTTCCTGTAGGATCTAGTCATGTCTGGGTTTATCTTCCTTCCTTTAAAATGTCCTGTTCTGAATCTTGATACTGTTGCCGTTAATTCTATGTTAATGTTGAGGTTGCATATGGGCTGGCGTATTTTGGTTTTTGCAATGAGTTTTGCTTTATCTATATGGTACATTGAGTATAAACTATAAAAACGTATAAGACGCTGATACTCTTTTTTTTTTATTGTATAAAGTAGCTTTCAGGCAAGTCCTTCCTCAGTAAACTAAAACATAAAAAAGGTAATGGAGAGATTATATAGAATTTTAAAGATATATGCAAATATAAATATATCTTTAAAATTCAATATAATATATCTCCAATACCTTTTTTATGTTTCAGTTTGCTGGGGGAAGGACTTGCCTGGAAGCTAATTTATACAATTATAAAAAAAAGAGAATCAGCGTCTTATAACTTTTTGTACTTTATCTATATCCTTAAACCTGTGATAATGAGTATAAAGGGAGTATAAAATTCACTTTCGTCACTAATGTTTCTTTTATTTAGTAGGTCAGCAAAATATTAACAATTTTGTTTCAAGCATAGGTGTTGATTATTTGACATTCATCTACAAAACGTCTGAAATGACTGATGAATGGCTCCTATATTTGAGAAATCTAACTTTAATATACAGTTAAACCTGTCTATAGCACCCCCTATTGGGACTCACCGAAATAGAGTTCTATAGAGATGGGGTACTATAGACAGGTCACTTTTAATGTAAATCGCATCGTACTACGTATTTAAAATCGGGCGCTATAGACAGATTTAACTGTATTTATATTGTCACGTGTCATCAGTGAAAAAAAAAAGAACTTATCATCATCACAAAAAAAGGCAGAAGAAGAAAAACAACAAAGAAACGACGGAAAGGAGGACTTTTTATTATTATTATATAAAAGTTATATAGATATTTGTTTGTAAAAATAGTAATAACCTTGTGTTAATAAGCTGTATTTAAATGAAAAAATTATGATTAAACAACAACAACCGCTTTATTAGGACATTTCCGTCCTGTAAGGACTCTCCTTACATCATTTTCATGAAGAAAAGGGGAAAAAAACCATAAACAAAGGAGAGAAGGGAAAAGAAAATCAAAGTATTCAACATAACTATAAAAATTAACTCTGGAAGGAAATTGTTCTGTAATTTTAGTACTTAGAGATTACCTTGTTCTCTAACGTTTTATGAAAATCAAACAATTTTATCGCTATATATTTTTCTCTGACATTATTCTGATTAGCTGAACTGGGTTCATGTAGACTTGGATAATGTTCTTTAAGATCTTATTCCGTTCCTCGTTAACAATAGTGCATTCAGAGAAGCAGTGGGTCATTTCTTCTATGCTTTCAGTTTTGCAGAATTTACAAATTACATCTTCCTTTCTAATTATTTGAATGTGACTTTCTCTTAGTAGAGTCTAATTCTTGTTTGGGTAATTAAATTTTTGTCTCTAATGATAGGTTCCAGGATAAAAATTGTTCAGGTTTTAAATACTTATACAATAATTTATAATTAGAATATAATCTTGTATGATCCATTTTTGCTAAGTCCTGCTGAATTAATTGTTCAGTTTTTGTACGAAAATTTCCTGGTAATTCGTTCTGAATGGTCACATAGTCGATAGCATTGTTTGTCCAGGCAAGGCCGCAGTGGTGGTAAATTGCTAAAATAGTCCTGTAGAGTCCAATAGGTTTTCCTGTATTTATGGATATTTCTCTTAACCTATTCCAGCATATCTTGGGAAACCTATGGCTACTCATGCTTTGTAATCTTAAAAGGTATTTCATGGTTAATCTAGTGGTATTTAGTGTAAGTGATACTTACCCGTTTCCAGTCTAATATTCTGATTAAAAGGAGTAAGTAAGTTTTGATATTTTAAATACATGAGACAATCGAAAATTTGGTAAAATAATACTATGCAAAAATATGAAATACATGACAATATAAACCTTTTACGAAAGAAATTAAAATTCTGAAAGAGTTATCTTTAATTACTTTAATTATCAATAATATGAAGTTTAACAAACCGCGAAGATAAAAATTAGTAACTTGCAAATATCTCTCTCCAAATGTGGAATCAAGCCAAGATAGTATAGTTGATAAGAAGTTTGTGACCACTATTACACAATAAACATGTCTACACTTCAAATATCTGAACCAAAAGCCTGGAGCAATTCTAAAATGTGGGATGAATGCATGGGAGCCTCAAGACAGGACCTATATTCCAACCCTACCAAGATTGTAAATTTGATCTATGAATTTAGTCTCCATGACCTTGTATAATTATACAATGGGATAATATAAAACAAAACTTCAAATACCATTATAAACATAGCGTTAATCAGTAACTTATTGTTAGAAGAGTTTAAATACATATATTTAACACTCTACATTCCTTTTTAAAAATATATAATTAAATGTGTTTCTACAGATCGTTTCCTCATCAATGAATAAAAGACAATGTCCTCCCTTTTTAAATTCTATCCATTGCAGTATAAGGTCTGTAGAAATAACCTATAATTATATATATTTATGAAGGAAAAAATAGTATATATGACGAACGCCAACAGCGCGAAACGCGTTCGTGGATCGCTTTTCTTGATTTATCCGGGAACAGGCTAAATCATTGTTTAGTTGATTTCTGTTCCACCAGTTGGCGCTCTGGTTTCTGAAAATCACATGTGCTCCTGGTCAGGATATGCCTACATTGATTTTATGATATAGTGTGTTAAAATATATATCTAATGGACTCATCTATCGTATCATGCCAAGATATTCATTGAGAGTATAAAGTTTGTGATAGTTTGTTTGATAAATCTATCACATGTTTACACATGTGAAATGGTTGGTAGATATTTATAACTGATTCTGCTTCAAGTACAGTATATTTCTGAAGTTTTTGAAGTTGTTGAAACATTCCACTTACAAGTATAAGAGCCTCGTATCTGTACTCAATGGAAGGGTTAGATTTGTGCAATATCGGGGAGGCCTACTAAGCCAATTTATCATTTGAAAATAATATATCAAAGCTAACGTTGAACTCAGGTTACAAGACAGGTCAACAGTACTGATCTGGTTGTATGGCGCTGGCACAGAAAGACGGTTCGTACCAACAGCATGTTCTCTGCCTACACAGCGTTGAAAAAAGGAATAGCTGTGAAACTCTAACTTTTTCTTTTATAAAGTATAAGTTTAAATAACTTTCGTGTAATCTCTTCTCCAGTTAAAAATGTTAACGTTCCACTTGTGTGTTTAGCTAAGTGATAGGTTTACACATATATAAGGTTATGAGATTAAAGATAAACGTAATGAAACCGTCATCACATAGAAGGTATATGCACACCTCCACGCAACTTCAGTCTACATGACACTTATGTAAATAGGATATCTTGTGTTTATAGAGAAAACCACGTTACATTTATAACACACGTGCTAAAAGAACCAATGTGAAGCCATATATATAGAAACAGAATGCAGAGAACTTCCTGATTGTGTAACTGAATGTACTTTTGTCATCTACCAGACAAGCTGTTGGCCCTCGTTAAAGACTGTACGTTGAAGACCTAACAAGTCTTCATCAATTCTTTATAAAACAGAAAAGTGCATTCAAGGCCAAAAGTACTTGACCCCGTTAAGATATGCCCATAAACGTAGCGAAGAAGATCCGAGTGATCGAATACAATGAAAGAGCACCCATCTCCTGAGTTCCCACTCAGCGTTAGTTAACATTCCAATTATGTAAATATGATCTAGTCTTATTTACCTAATTGTTGCTAGGGACAAATATGCGATAGAAAATCCATGTACACAGAGAGTAGAGTGTTACCAAAGTGGTAATATTACATCTATACAAAGCGATATGTATTTCACTCATGTAAAAGGAGTCTACAGACAACTAAGTATTGTGGAGACACGCGTGTGATAGAGAATCCGTGTGAAGCGGTTACATAGAAAGCAGAGTGTTACCGAAGCTAGAACATTACATTTCCACACACACACAAAGCTGTATATATTTCACTCATGTAAAAGGAACTACAAACACCTGAATGTTGCGGCGACACACACGTGAGATAGCGAATCCGTGTGAAGCGGTTCAAATAAAGCATAGCGTTACCAAAGTGGTAATATTACATCTATACAAAGCGGTATATATTTTACTCATGTAAAGGACTCTACAAACACCTAAATATTGTGGCGACACACATGTGCGATAGAGAAATCATATACACAGAGACATTGTGCTACTAAGGCCACAACATTACGTTCCACACACAAAGCTCTATATATTCACTCATGTAAAAGAGTCTACAAACACCTAAGTGTTACAGCGACACACATGTGCGATAGAGAATCCATGTACATAGAAAACAGAGCATTACCAAAGCGACAACATTACGTTCCACCAAGCGGTAATATTTCACTATGGAAAGAGTGTTACAAACACCTGAACGTCGACACACATGTGCGATAGAGGACAAATGTGAAGCGGTACACAGAAAACAGAGTGTTACCAAAGCGACAACATCTCCACAAAGTTGTTTATAAAACAAAGATAGTGTCTCTATTCGATATAGAAGAAGAGACACAGGGAGAAATTATTCCTCTACAACCTTGTATTATACATAACGATTCACTCATATAAAGTGGAGGCTACAAACATGTGTGATAGACAATCTATGTACACAGAAAGCAGACAACTACTCACTGCCACATGCTGTTCAATCGCCTCCAGGCAGGCAGACAGGCGTGATTGGGCCACCGCTAGCACGTGACCTTGCTACCCCCGGAGTGAGACAACGCCCCCTGTCGACCGGCTTTTATAGAGCGCCGGTCCTCTTTACCGTTATGGCTTCTTGACACATTCATAGCTATAAGTGCTTACGTCAAATGGTCTACAGTGGTTTCGTCGACATTGGAGGACACAGACTCTATACAACTCTTGTGATCTGATAGAACTAAGGAATTAAATGAGAGCCATTATGTAAATACAAACAAAAACGACCGCTAAAAGCTATCGACCTATATCTCTAATCTCTCCAAGATTTTTGAAAAACTACTAAAAAATAAAATTTAGAAATTTTATCAAGAAAATAATCTTTTAAACAATAGACACCATGGATTTATAAAATGAAATCAACGATAACATGTTTGGAAAAAAATAACAGAGGTTATATTAGAACATTGACAGAATCATTTAGTGTCGTTAATTACAATCAATATAGAGGGTGCATTTGAAAATGCATGGTGACCAGCTCTTTTTAAAAGTATACAGGGTGTGTCCAATAAATAATGAGACCGGTCAAAACAAATAAAAAATAAAATGATAATTTTCTTTTTAAAGCTTATTAAAAAATAGAAACCTTCAGCTACACTGCGGTATATCACATCACGTGATTGCGCGCGCAGTCGATAAATTGTGAGCTTGTAAAAAAACGCCTTGCATCACAACTTCTAATTTGTAATGGATAGAAAATTCGAACAACGAATTTGTATTAAATTTTGCTACAAAATTAGGAAATCGGCCTCAGAAACTTTAGATTTTTTCAAATTGGCATTTAGATGGTTTTCACGATTTAAAAATGGAATGGAATCGGTGAAAGATGAGAAGCGTGTTGGACGTCCAGTTCTGCACAGGAACCCTGAAAAGGTGAGCCAAATTTCAAATTTGATAAATGAAAATCCAGGTATAGGGTTACGGGACATTGAGGAAGAAACAGGGATATCAAAATCATTAGTTGGATCGATAATTAAAGAAGAATTGCAGTTAAAGAAGACACCTTCAAAATTTGTCCCTAAAATGCTCACAATCCAACAAAAGGAGAATCGCGTTGAAGTTGCCAAAAAAAAAAAAAATGCTTGAAATGGTGGAAGAAAACCCTAATTGGAAGGAAAAAGTAATAACTGGAGACGAGACATGGGTTTTCGGGTATGACCCGGAAACAAAACGCCAATCCATGGAGTGGAAAGGAAAAGATGAACCAAGAACGAAGAAATCCCGACTTTGCAAGTCAAAAAACAAAGTCTTATTGGTCACGTTCTTTGACATAAAGGGAATTGTGCTCTATAAATATCTAGAGGATGGTCAAAAAATCAATAAGGAGTCTTATTTAAACATTATGAGACGTGTACGTGAATCAATTCGTCTGCAAAGAAGTGAAATGTGGAGTTCCAAAAATTGGATTATCCATCATGATAATGCACCACAACACACCGCTACATCTGTACTGACTTATTTGGCTAAACACGGCATCCAAATACTTCAACAACCTCCCTATTCCCCAGACCTAGCTCCAAATGATTTTTTTTCTCTTTTTAAAACTCAAAATGGCTCTAAAAGGAAGGAGATTTGACACTAGAGAGTCCATCATAGCGGATTCGAAAAAAGGTCTTGAAGAACATCCCGAAAGATACCTTTTATAAATGTTTTAAATCATGGGAGAAGAGATGGAAATTATGTATACAGAGGGTGTTTCCTTTCAAATGAAACGATTTCAAACGTCCGTTAGAACTTTATTTTTCGAACGTGAATTTTTTTCATGTGTTCTATGTGCTTCCCCTTCTTCTTGGCTATCTCCCTGCATCGGACTTTCCAAGCTGCGAACACTTCCTTGACTTTGGAGAGCGAAACATTCGACCACTCCTCTTGTGCGGCTTTCCAAAGTCCGGCCTCAGTTTTGGGACGTCGGTTGAAGAGCCGTTGTTTCAACATACCGAACCCGTAAAAACCCAGTGGGCTGGCGTCGGGAGACTTCACTGGAATGTCCGAGTTCCTGATAAAATTTAGGCCTAGGGTGTCCTTCATTTCTTGTAGGAACTGTTGGGTTTTGTTGGAGGTATGGGAAGAGGCTTTGTCGTGATGAAGGAACACTTTGTCCATTTCCCCTGGGTAAAGGTCCTTCAGTTGTTCGATGACAGGTTTCAGAACGCATTCTATATAGAATTCTGAGTTCACCTTCACCTTCGATGGAACCTTTATGAGCGGAAGGACTCCACGGCCAGTCATTACCCCGACAACCATGAAACCTTTAGGGAAAGTTTCGGAGCATTGGTGAACCCAATTATCCGGGACCTGATTGCCTCTTTTGATGTAACAGATCTTCCGGATTCCATTGCAATACGTCACATACATCCATTCTTCGTCCAATGTTGCAGTATATTCCGATCTGGAACCGGCCAGGTGTTCCTCGTAGAGCTTCCGGGCATTCGTTGCACGGTTTTTCATGTGGAAAGGGGTGAGCTTGTGAACCTTGCCTTTTCGTCGGGTATCCAGTTCCAAATCTTTGTGAATGATGTTATTTATCGTTTTTAGCGATGTTCCACACATTCTGGAAAGTTGGCGCTGAGATGGTGGATTTTCAGTAGTTGCTAGCCGCTTTACCTTGGAAACCGTGGCGGGGGTCCGCACCGGACGTGGTCGATCGACTTGAAATTTTTGCCCATTGGATTCAGCTTCCCTTTTCTTTCCGATGCCATTTACTACCCTACATATTGTAGCTTTGCCAACATCTAGTCCTTCTGCTTTTAGCTTTTTCACTATGACGCTATAACTGTTTCCTTCTTTGGAAAGGGTCCGAATTGTTTGTTCGACTTGGAGCGTTAGTCTCTCTCCCCCCATGTTGCAAAAATCATGATACCTGATGAAAATGAATTCTCCAGAAGATTCTAGATCTATTGGAACCAGTGTCGTGTGCAGCATGCCTGCACGTGCAAAACGCGAGCGCTCGAAAATCGTTTCATTTGAAAGGAAACACCCTCCGTAGATGCAGAAGGGGACTATTTAGAAAAATACTAATAATTTTTTTAATCATTCTTTTTTTATTTATTTTTGACCAGTCTCATTATTTATTGGACACACCTTGTATATCAAGATATTTCACCCGCTGATTTGATTGAAATATTGCGATCTTTCTTGAATAATAGAAAAACAAATTTTACTTATGGTGATAAGAAGGTTAATAAAACAATATCAAACGACTGTCCACAGGGCGGACCACTGTCTCCATTGCTATGGCTGATATTACTGAATGATTTATTAAACAAACTGCTGATACTCAATTCTGAAATACTGTGTTATGCTGATGATGTGACAATAATAGTTTGGAATAAAGACAAGGATGCTCTTAAAAATTTGATAAAATTAATTTTGGAAGAAATTGATCAATGGTATAATATTAAAAAAAACTAAAAACAGTCTTGAGAAAACTAACATTCTGCATTTGAAGAAGAAGAAACACAAGTCGGGAAGAAGAGCTTCTTCTTGAATGGTTTCTAACTAAGAGTGTGATGATAGGCAGAGTATCTGTGGTGTGTCGATTTATTACTCCAGCGATGGCTCAGAAAGTATTTCAAAGTTAGTGTTTTATTGGAATTTCTTATTAGCTACATTTTATGGGAAGACAAAAAGGACAACACCCTGGAATGCACATCTGGTCCTCTCTGGTTTCCACCGCTGTGCCGCCCTGGCGGAGCGGTCGTCATCCTGGTGATTTATAGCGCCGCTTGTTTATTTTTCTTGACGGCGGGGTGCGGCATCCAGCAGGCCCCCACATATCCAAAGATCAGGAAATGGCTTTCTCTTAATTTATCAACCTGACCCCAGTACAATTTCATTTTTGCACTATTTCTTCCTCTAAATATTGTGTTTAATTTATGCCATTAGCTTTTATTTCTTTATATCCATTTATATTTTCACAGTATCATATTCTTTTAAATCCTCGAATCCAAAAAAATCTATCAGAGTTAGTCTCCTTTTCCGTCTATAATATCACTAAATGTTGTTACTCCTTCATATATATATATTTAGGACAAAATAATAAAGCCTCCGAGGTTGCGTTTCTTTCTTACAACATATACAAACACACATCAAACAACGCAAAACCTTCACCAAAAAAGTTATTCCTTATATATAAAATCCTAAATATATTTATTAAATAAAGACTTTAACAATGCAAAACAATTCGAACTAACCTCAAATATCAACAAGATACTTCCAGTATTTATTGTATACATCATCATCTTTATTTATTTAAAATCAATGTGTTCTCTATAAATATAGAAATATGCAAATATACAAATTACATCTTGTTTAGAAAAAAATAAATGGATAAGAAGAAAAAAAAACTAGAGACAAATATAAACACACTCTATCTCCAATCTCAAATATTTTAAAATGAATTTGTTGTAAACTCTCTCTCTCTCTCTCTCTCTCTCTCTCTCTCTCTCTCTCTCTCTCTCTCTCTCTCTCTCATATACACAACACAACAACAACACGATACACACCCAACACAACACACAATACATCATACAATACCAACAAACAACACATAAAATAAAATACAACAAACAAAACACAAGAAACAACACACACAAGACAACACACAACATATACAAACACACACCAAACAACACACAACCCTCACAAAAAGTTATTCCTCATATATAAAATCCGAAATATATTCATTAAATATTTTAACAATGCAAAAAACAAATCGAACTAACCTCAAATATCAACAAGATTCTTCCAATATTTATTGTATACCATAATCTTTATTTATTTAAAACAATATGTTCTATAGTTATAGAAATTTTAGCTGCATGTGAGTGCTGGCCTTCCAAAGGCCCTACGCAAAATTCAGCGAAGCTATCTAAAATATTCAACAAAGAAATGTTAACTATTTATCTAAAGCCATGAAGGCGATTTTATTACGTGGTAAATTTATATCTGGAGATCAGATTCTTGTTAAAGGCATAAAAAAAGACAAAATATTTCCTTAATAAAACGAAAAGCACGTAGCAACACTTTTTTAAAAGTGTTTTTTATTTAAATCCTGCCTACTTTATATTCAGATCATGTCCTCTCAAGGAAGCCATGACTCAAGAACGCCAAGTTCCGCTAAAGATTATTGATGATTTGTATACATAAATCACAGTCTATTCTCTGTTTAAGACAGAACCACGATACCAGAAATTCCGGTCTTATATCCGGTATTTTATTAACATAATTATCAGGTGCACCCTCAGATTTGAAGGTCGGTTAATTTGTTAGTATTGTGACTATCTCCGTCCTTCCAATTGGTCCACTAACACAACAATGAATGACATTCTTTTATTGTTTGAACATAGCCCCTTACAGATTTCTTATCTTTTATCCGCTATAATGGATCGCTCGTTATAATACGAAATATGTATTTGTTTACTAAGATACGGAATTTGTAGAAAATCAAACAATTTGGTCTTAGAGATGTGATTAAATAAGGAGAGAAACGTTATATTTGGATATTTAATATCTTGGTCCTCAAAGGGATTTAGTTTTAAATGGGATAGGTCTTTTTTATGATTAGTCTCATTTTTTTTGTATACATTTATATATAAGACCTTTTGTTGTTTATAGACCTACTTATCATTGGCTCAAATTTACTATATTCCTTGGCCGTATTTATTGTGCATACAAAATACAAGACAAATTACCTTAAAATTAACATAATTATTACTCACGTTTTAAGTCCAACACCAATGAATCATGACTACTTGAGTTGATTTTTTTTCTAATTGAATTTTAACAATGTGTGATGTAAACGTTTGATAAAAATAACTAGATCACGAAATAGCTTTTCGAGAAAATTTAATTTGTATAGTCTTTAAGATTTAGAATTAGTGAAGATTTTGATGAAGGAGATTCCGAATGGTAAATAAAAATGAGAAAAGCTTTTGGAGCTGTTCACAAGTTTTTAATTGTTATATTTTACAGATGGTTTGTGAGCTAATTTATATGTTGTCGATAATATGACAAACCTTAATCTAATCTAACCGCTAAATATGACACCATCTCCATAAAATGTCCGAGAGTATCATTGTTTTTTTAGTTCGACCTTTCAAACATAGTTCTGTTCTCTAGACAAAATGATATGAAGGTCTAGTTCATCAGTGACGAATCATCTCCTTTGGTTCTCCAGTGTAATCTACCACACCTAAGCTACGGCTAATGCAGAGAGACATAACACGGGTTCGTGGGGCACAGAACACCAACTATCCTGGTAGCTATTGTATTGTTCATTCCTGATATTTTTCATTGTAATAAGGACAGTAAAATTTGTTTTATTTGGTTAAGGAACAATTCGTTTGCTCGCTAATTTATTTTATTTCCTATTGTAAATTCTGTTTATATAGCGTGGGTAGTTGAAGGAATGCTTATTCTTGATATTCTTCTACTTTCTTATCTTCACTCAATCATATTAGGGTATAAAGCTTGTAGAGCTTGAGACTTTTGATGGTATCTTCTGGGGATGAGTATAACTCATCAATGTATGAGTCAATACAGCAATGATATGGTATCGGGCTGCAGGTTGTGAATTGCCCTTAATACAGGGTAGGGAAACCTTGCAACCATTCTGGAAAATCATTGCCTGTAAATGACCAGACTTAAGACTGGATATCAAGGAGTGTTGTTCTCTTGGGAGAACAGAATTAGTACTTGTCCCTCCTGCTCTATACCAGTCATGTGCAGCATTATATTTCCATTCTTGCAGTCATTGGGTCTTGATGGTACGTAGGAGGTCTCTTTCGTTTAGTTGGGTGGTAGATTTTCTGGTGTCAGAGTGGCCAAGAGCACCAGACCTTGCCATTCTTGATGAAGATGTTTAATCAAACTATCGAGGTGTATTTAAAAGATTTTCACATATAAGGTACAGGACAACACGTGTACACAGCCTTGTCCAGTTAACATCATTCATAGATCTAAATACAACCTTATCTATATGAGTAAATAGCTCTGATATTTTTCCATATATAAATCGTCTGAATAAGAGCAATTCCTTACGACATTCGAGTATTCTCGAATTGCTCTACTGACAATAAAACCTACCATGAACGACCTATGTGATGAGCTACGACCTCCCACAGCGACCACCTTTGTCAAATAAGAAATGATTCGAATTGAACTGATCCAAAAACTTCCAATGGAAGGTACCCTAGATGTAGCTAGTCTCTCACCGGAGGTTCTACTGGAGATATCGACTGTTAAAGGATGTCTAAGGAATATTTGTACTTGAAATATATTTGCAAATAATATTATTATTGAATTGAATAAATATATAAAAATATTTGCCGAGTTTCTGAATACAGAAACTCGGCAAATATCTTTATATTTATAGATAAAGAATTCTTCCTGAATTGAAAATTAGACGAAAAAAACATGGTGAAGCTTGCACCTATGCATCAATAAAAGAAACTCGTCTTCCTTCACTATGTTTTTTCGTCTAATCTTTATATTTATTCAATTAAATATCCTCATTGTAGCTCTGAACTCCCTATGTAGTATTGAATCATCAAACTTTTGAAAGGATGAAATTGGCAAGTTTCTTCAAACACCACATTTAAACCGTATTTGTATTCATTTAAAAAAAAAAGAAGCTATTTTTCAACTTTTTCAAAATTTCTTTTTTGAGAATATGAAATTATCCTTATTAATAAACCTGCACAACAGTTTCGTGCATCTTTATGAGCGTAGAATTTTACAACTCTAGAATTACGACAAAATCTTTTTATTGCCTGAGTGTGGAGAAATCTTAACAAGCCATTTTCTGAAACTCGTCTTGGTGAACTCTATGCACCCAGATATTGCGATTCATTTCTTAAAAAAAATATTGATATTGCCATGTATAAAAAACGAATAAATACAAGCGCCAGGATTACAATACAATTGCATTTTTCAACCATTCACACCATATTTATTATATTGAAGAACAGAGGGATTGCCCTGTAGGGTGAAGTACGGTGTCGTGAGCCCCGAGCCGCTACGGTAATCGTGAACAGGAAACTCTGAAATGTGGCTGACTAACTGGGCAATGGCACCTCCCTTCCATGGAGTAAAAAAATCAGAAATTGACGGTTAATGCTACTGCGTCCGAGGAAGCCGACGCGCTGGGGCCTGCAGTTGGACCGGACACCACCACCAAAGAACAGAGTGAATCAACAAGAGAAATATTATTTTTTTATATTATCCCTAGTACACACGTGGTGTCTTGTCCATAGAGCAGATCAGATAGGTCCATGCACCCTGATCACAATACCAGCCAACTGAGGTGTCTTGTCCGTATGGATGTCCTCTTCTGGATTGATGTCTGCTTTTGCTCCATGGAAAGGGAGGGAGGTGCCATTGCCCCGTTAGTCAGCCACATTTCAGAGTTCCCTGTAGGCCTTCACGGTTACCGTAGCACAATTCACAATGATAATCATGGTGGGTAATAGAATTCTACGGATTTTACTATGAGTGCGCCACATGTCTACATATGTGGAAAGCATAGAGAAATATTCTGAATAACCGAAATGATAATCGACGATTGAAATAATAAATATTCTTTGAGTCAAAAGGCGATACATTGAATATCTTTATAGAAAATAGGGCATAACTGGATCTTTGGAAGAAAAACACAATTTTCTCTAAAAATATTTTGAGATTGTTCCCTCTTTATCATTTTTTTTTAACTTAAAGTTAATTTACAAATTCTTGAAAATCACATAGATTACATTTGATGCGATCTACAATAAATTGTAAATTAAGTTTATTGTGCAATAAATTGATAAAGATGGAGCAATCTCTCGAACTAATTTGAGAAATAATTGTTTTTCTTTTCTAACACATCCAGGTACGTCTTTTTTATATAAATGATTATTATGTCAAATGAGTTCTTTCCTATGGATGTTGTGAACTACAGTTCGCCAATCTTTTTGCATCTGACATATTTCTGTAAAGGAATCGATTAAAACGTCTGTTTTAAACTTTATACTGATTTTAACTCTTCAAATATGTAAATATGTATATATCCATGAACCTGCACTTAATATTGTAATCAGCTTGTATACCTATTTATAAAAGGGGAAACCCCATTTACAAGTTTGTGGACATTTCCTGGAATAAAGACTTTGTTCCTCCTCTTGGTATTTGACCAACGAACAGTGTTAAATACAGATTGGCGATAGGCATTGTCAATTTTGACCATTTTTTGTTTTGTTCGGTCTACTTTTTTTAACCGTTTTTGTAAAATTTGTTTTTAAAACAATTTTGTCTACTTATAGATATTATGGAATATAACCGTTCTTAGCCAAGTATATTACGAAAAATGGATTTTCTGTTGATTTTGTGAATATTATTGAAATAAGCTTTTATTTGCTTGTAAAGGAATTATTGGTCATTTATTTGGTCTTGGAATCCATGAGTATGTGATATTGCAGTCGTGGTAGAAATATTAAAAATATGTTTTAGATCATAAATAGCTTTAATTGAGCTTATAAAACACAAAAGACATAATTAAGGAAGAAATACCTGATTTAAGGCGTAAGAATAATGAAAATGAAAGACTTATTCACATAATTACAGAATGTTTGAGCCGGCCAACGGGAAACAACAACTATAGGTTATGTGCACCTTCAATTCTTTATCTTTACAACAAAAAATATTATTCATAATATATATACATTGTTGTGTGTTAACAAGTAGTCGACCGATAGTAGACGTGACCAGTAAAATTTATTATAATTTTTGTTGATTTTTTATTTAATTATTTTTATCTCTCAGAGAAACGGCACCACGGAGATGAAGGTATAAATTGTATTTGACCATTGACCACCGCTTCGCTGCAATGTGCTAAATACAACGTGCCAGTAATAAATTAATCTTCGTCCTGTTTGGATTTCGACTCGATGGTTTATAAATGTCCAGCTACAGCTCCAACCCCTCCTACAACCGGCCCGGCGAGACTCCGAACATCATGACCTTCCTGGACCGGACCACGAGCTCAGCACTGCACCAAATAAACCTTCTGAGTAGTACATCCCCGCCTTTGTCTCATCACATGGTGGAGTGCAGTGTCGGCCCAGCACCTCAAGAATTGTTTAACATGCCCTGCCTTAGCTACAGCTCCATCCCCTCCTACAACCAGCCCGGCGAGACCCCGAACATCATGACCTTCCTGGACTGGACCACGAGCTCAGTACTGCACCAAATAAACCATCTGAGTAGTACATACCTGCTCTTGTCTCATCACATGGTTTAAATGCTTGAAATACCGTTAAGAGAATTTCAGAATTGATATATTTGTTATTTAATTTGAACATAAGGGCAGTAGAAAGTGTTTAATTTTCAATAGATTCATACGCGTCTATAATAGTTTCGAATATTCATAACAGATGGCGCGCTGTAGCATCATAATAAGAGGATTTTGTTTTATATATATTTACTGCTTCAACCTCCACAATTCCTGTTTGAAGATGGATAATGAAAAGAGGGGGCCTGGCTCATCGGTGATGATCCTACCAGTGGACTCCCTAGTGTAAACTACCACAGGAGACACCAACAAGTTATTCCCTCCGACATACAAGCATTGTCCGGTCACTTACACATGGTGGGTTTAACAGACTTCCAAACCTGGTAGAAAGACAGCTGTTAGATAGTGAGCTCCTAGCCAAGATTGAGAGCCAATCAGGCTAACCATGATTTGAATAATTCCTGAATAATTGTGTTTTATTGTGCGTTTCTTTTAAGGGTGTGTAAACATTATATTTGTGGAGAAAACCACAGCCACATCAACCAATAGTTTATTTAAACTCTCGATATTTCAGTGACTTCCTGTCTCTCTCTTCAGGGGAATGGGTGAGGAGAGTGATAGGGAGTCACTAAAACGTAGAGAATCAATTTTCAACCAAGAAATGATCTTCAGAACAATATATTTTTATCTTTATTTTAAACGACATCTCTTGGTCAAATATTCATTTCCACGACGTTTTGGTTACTTTCAATCACCCTCCTCAGTTGTGGAACAAATCAAACGTCAAGAAGGGAACATACCATATTTTAAAAATATCATATGTCTCTGCTACATGTTTGAATTGTTTCACACTTCTACAAAATTAGGAACACTTGTAGAGCAACATTTATCTTTAATGTGAAATGTATTATATATATATATATATATATTTATGGATGTTTTTAATAGATTTATATCCCAAGTTAGATTGATTAAAGTCTTCTTTGCTTTGTTTGAGATAGTAAATGATGTTTAGATATTTGTTTACTTGGAATATCCTCAATATTGCTTCTATTATTCTTAATCTGTGGATGAGATGTGAAGCTTTCAGCTGGCAATGTCCAGCATTCAAAATTTACTGAATATGTAGGCGAAGAGAAGTCTGTAAGTTCGTGTCTCAGGTTTTACTTATTTATGAAGGATTTCCCACAAAGATGGTTGTCCATGGACTGTAAGAGGTGGTAATCTGTTGACGCAATGTCTGGGGAGTATAGTGGATGGCAAAGAACCTCCTCGTTGTATGGTATCCCTGACGACCCTTGTTAGATGCGGTCTGGCCACATTGTTGTGAAGGAGTAGTACAGCATTGCGATTAGCCAATACTGGTTCCTTCTGTTTAATTATCTGGTAAAGACGTTCCAACTGCTGTGAGTACAGTCTGAATTGATGGGTTATCTATCTGATCGCAACTCATAATGAGACGCTTGGTGAGCACTCGATCGAATGAGGATCAATCAAGAAATATCGAGAAAGCAATTAAAAACAGGTTTCCACTAATGCGTCGTTTTTTATCTTAGAAGCTGAGATAGTTTGGGAGATAACCACTAGATATTCGATAACATATTAATTATACGATGAAAAGATAAGTTCTGAATTTCTCATCAGAAACCTAGACATGTTCGGAAACCCTGCTACATGTTAGATTACTTTCATTCTCTATAGCCGACTTTAGGGCTTCAGTCCCGGCCACTGCGTTGTGCATCAAGAAGGGTAAAGTATCCATATCAGAATTTTTAAAACTTTTGTCTTGCGGGGCCTGCATTCCGAGCGGCATCTCTAAAAGATTGAAGTATTCGGCAATTTGATAGATTGACGTATTCGGCAATTTGATTCGGCTGATGATAAACCCAATTTGTAGTCATCCAAAAGACATCCCGAACGAAGAGCTTAGAAAATTCCTTCGCCATTTGCCACTGCTCCAGCTATACCTGGTACCACGCACAGTATATTTACTAGTCTTTAGTGAAGCCTACGCCCAACATATAGGACAGTGATTCTCAACCTTTTTTTTGTTGCGGCATTATTTTAAAGATTTGAAAATTTGGCGGCACAATTTTAGAATTTCGCGGCACACTTTTGCTAACTTGAATGCAAGAAAATTCAAATTATGTATCAATATTTCTATGCAAAATATAAGTAATATACATCTCTAACATTCAATTTGCTAATTTCGTTATTTTAAAAAGTAAAAAAATGAAAAAGAAAAAAAGAAAAACCAATACAAACGTAAACATAATCATATGACTAAAATTCGGCGGCACATTTTTAGAATTTCGCGGCACACAAAATTACCGCGGCACATTGGTTGAGAATCACTGATATAGGAGATTTTAAGTCATCTGAAGCAACTTTGAAAAAGGGCAAGAACCTTTTTTGGTTACCTCATATTTGCATCAAAGAGGGAGAGGGTAGGATACATCTTTTATGAGGTAAACTTAAGTTCAATTGGGACAGGATACTTTTGATATTAAATAGGATTTCAGGCTTATTTTGGCGATATTAGTGTATTTGTGACATGTCGATTGAAATTGAGCTTAAACTCGATATGACATTAAGAACTACCATTATTGCATATTGGTTGGATAGATTGTCTCCTTTTGGCATTTTCTTCCTGATGATATTTAGCGGAACTATGAAACCAGGTCTTTGCTGTACAAATCTACACATAGTTTGGCTTCGAGCACAATGAATGGGTGATCAGCCAATATTGTTTCAAATAATAATCATTTATATGTATTTTTATTATTATTATTATCATCATATTAATATAAATTATTATAACACCCAAAAAAATTGGACACTTACAGAAATATTTTGAAATATTGATTTGTTTAGGACAGAAAGTGTGTATGGTGCGTACACATGCAAACATACGTCAAAGAAAATATATATAATTCGGGTTCCTGGAACACTAAATGTCAACTACTCAGAAAATATACGTAAAAAAGGGTAACTGACAAAATATTTCAATTCTGATATGTTTATATTTGACGTATGTTTTCAGGTTAGTTAGCGATGATAGCTTCAGTAACACGGGTTTATTTTAGTCTATTTTGTAAAATGTTGAATTTAAACATTCACCATTATACGTAGATCTATACTATGATACATATCACCGCGCCATCTGTTATGAATATTCGAAACTATTATTGACGCGTATGATTCTTTTGAAAATTAAACAATTTCTTTATTATTTATATATTTATAATTGTATGTAATTCTGTTGTCCTCGAAGCTTATGTCCATAGTTCATCTAAAATACCCATTCCAAGAGTCTAACATCAGTATCACTATAAAAGGAAGATCCAAAAATACAATATAACAGCAGTATGGTAGATTAAACTGGCGAAACCACTGGGAGAGTTCACCACTGATGAACCAGGCCCTCCCTTTAATTTTTCTATTGCAGTAAGGGCAGTAGAAATTGTTTAATTTTCAAAAGAATTATACGTGTATATAATAGTTTCGAATAAAGATCTATACGTAGAAATTAGTACACACACATTACACTGAGTACATTTTAAAAATTTCATGTAAACCTGTCGTGTCTTTGCATATTTGTTCGTGTTTAGCACAATTTACATAGTTTCAATTTAACTTATCTGTGCTATAAATAGGACTATGGATTAAGTTGAGGAGTCCAGTCCAGTGTTAAGAGTCCAGTAGGCTTGTTGCTTTAGATGTCTACTGTAGTTTTGGCTTGGCAATAAAGAATAATTGTTCATGTATAAGAGTAGTTTCGTGGCTCATCCTGACACGACGAAACCTTTAATAGCAAAATAATAATTTTAATTTAAAAAAGACGCGAAATGACCTATATAGGTATGCTACCGACCTACAGGGATATAAATTAAAAAAGCACAGATTTTTTTTAGATTGATATATTGACTATTAGGGTATAGTGTTCACACTTCAATCTTTACATACATGTTGTAATATATTCCATTATATACCTATGTCCCCATGTGTTGCATAGTTTTAGTGTAATTGCCAAGGTGACAGAAATAAAATTCGAGTGAATGACAGCCGGCGCCAGTAGAGAAAAAAGGTCCGAAAAATGTCGGGTTCCCAGGTGTGCCCCCTTCTTGCTCAAACAGATCAGTCCGCTTTGAGACACGATGATTGACAGACCCCTCTAGACAGATCTCCCCTGACCGGTGTCGGTTTCACTTACTCTCTCGCCATCTATATGGCGACATCCAACATGCCTCGTCCTTTTGTGTAATCCCAATCACGCCTGAACCCACTCTAATCATTGTAAACACAAGGACTGCAACCAACCTGTCACACTGCATTCATCAAACAGGATAACAAAACACATTAATACATGTATTATATATAAATGTGGTATATTTTATTGTGTGAGCAATAGTTACCCAGAATTATTTGAAAAAGTAAAAATTAATTGCAATATAAATAAAAAGAAACTATTTACCTGATTTAATTTTTACTTTTTCAAATATTTTATTGTCTCCTGACTGTAGTGGTGTGGTTGGTTAGATGCAGTCGTGGTGACCACAATGGTCAGAGTGGTTTCAGACGTGAATGGGATAGCACAAAAGGACGAGGCATGTTGGATGTCACCTCAAAGAGAAAGACCAGCGCCGTTCCAGTAGGGTCTGATCTACATGAGAGCCAGAGAGGAACTGTTTGATATCCGAATATGTTTATCGGTCCGACTGTGTAATCGGAGACCTTATTTCCTTGTCTGGGTGCCGGCGGACTCTCAATCAAACTTTATTATCCCGTTATGAATTACATGGTGGTCAAACTGGCGAGTTGTACTGTGTCCACATTTTTGACTGTTACTCTATAATTATTTCACATATAGAGATCAGGTGTATATTTAAATATTTATCACATAAATAGATAGCGAAGTTTGCTGCAAAATGGTGAATTCCTGCGAGGTTCTTTAACATACATACAGACAGACATAAACTTTCATAATTTATTTATTTAGTTAACTCAGTGTCTTAAAAATTGGTATGACTCTTCAATCAGGATCTTCCAAGTTGAACGATGCATATTTTTAAACAGGTAGTAGGACGTAGGCCACAAATCTAGTACAAGGGCCTCTTTTTGATCTAGCGTCTTCAAGCTGTAACTCAATCAATCTTTTTAGTAGGCAGCTTCACCGCATGGCCTATCATCTCCTCAATTCAGTTTTCCAAGTATTTTAACAAAGCAGCTGTTCTTTCCCGTTAGTGATCCTACCATATGTAACATAATCAATCCACGGTATATCACAAAACGTCTATAACAGCACACCCCAAAGGTTTTCATAAAACTGGCGTATTTTAAAGCCGATTTATTTCCCGATAATAAGGTTAACGGTAGAAAGGTGGATTCTCTCTGACAAACATTTCCTCTATCTTTCTTTCGGTAGAGTTAAAGGTTTCTTTAGGCACCTTTTTTTATAGGATGTTTTTTGTTTAATTCCATAAATATCAAAATTTCATTTGCTTTCCTGAATATACACTTAGTAATAGCAATATTATTTTCTTCTATAACTTTAATAATTTGGGTAAACTAGTATTTATCCTCGGAAAGTCTGAAAACGTAACCTTTGACAAAATCACTTGTAATTTTAGGTATTTAAAATATTAAATGATTTTCCATGTAATATAAATCAATACTTGTTCTTACTAATAATAACTCGAATCGCGCGCTTCTTTCTTGAGCTACAGTTTTGAAAAAATCGTTCTTTTAAACACCTGTATATGTATTAAATCCTCTCATTTAAATTTTCTTTCATCGCGCAGGTTTGAAGAAGACGCGTTTTTTTATTATTTATTCAAAAAAGAAACATTTCTTTCAAAAGGAGTGAAAAAAGAACAAGACTATAGTTGTCTGGTCAATTGAAACGGTACCACCTTAGCGGTTCACCAGCCTTGCTTTTTCCAATATTCATTTCTTGTTGTGGTGGGCTATTGCAGAAATTTATCCCTCTCTTCCACAGTAAATAAAAAAGAAAATTTCACAAAATGTTTCCAGATTATTTCTAGCTCACCCTATAAGGGTACAAAATACTATAAACGTGCTTCCCCTTACTCGTATAATTTAATAAAATCCATAGAACATCTAGGGCTAAGTTTCTTCTATAATTCTATTTCTCTAGCTTTCAGAATAACATGCTCTTCAACAGGAGCAACTAGGAGTATAACTTTTAACTAACTATACACATATTTAACTAGAACTTATACTTCGAGTTGCTCCCGTTGAAGGGCATGTTAGAGTAAAATCTAGAGAAATAAAATTATAAAAGAAATTTAGCCCCAGATGTTCTATGGATTTTATTAAATTATAAGGGAAGAACGTTTATAGTATTTTCTACCATTATAGGATGAGCTAGAAATAATCTGGAAACATTTTATGAAATTTTCATTTTCATTTTGGCTAATTATTTTATTCACTGTGAAAGAGAGGGAGAAAATTCTGCAATAGCTCACCACAACAAGAGATGAATATTGGAAGGAGCACGGCTCATTAATGGTGAACCCTCCCGGTGATTTTATATATATATATATATGGTAATTTAAACCAACAACCCTATATTGTATAATACTTATAACAAGATTCTCATGTTGTATATAGAGATACATCTATAAATAATTATACGCATGATTGACATGTGTCATTGCATCACCATATGTAATGTACTTTGTACAAACTGAGGATGAATAAATAAAACTATGTAATAGATTAAGAGCTGAGCTAAGCAAGAGATCGAGATAGAAATCAACCCTAAAGAGGAATTTGGCAAGTCGTTGCCATCAAGGTCAAAAGGTACAGAATAGCGCAGACGCCCCCACGCCCTTTGGACCTGTTCAAAGTCCAAATTCTCGCATGTCTCCCTCCTCGGCAAAGTATATAAAACCTCGGTTTTAGCCGAACTCACAGTGACTTCGCCATCGGCGTGAGCCCTTGTCGGTTGTACCCAGGACCACCTCATCGACCATGTAAAACAGTAAGACTCTTCTAACTCCATCTTGTTCTCAGTTCGACTCCTATCTGTTCACGGAACTTTCCTTCTACAACTGTGTCTCTTCGTTTTTTGTGTGTGGACATTACCAAGCTTTCCACTCTGCCTCGACCACGACTGCCTGTACTCTGTGAGAAGTGTTAAAGGTCCTCCAAGGTGCAGAGAGGTACTGGAAAACTCTCCACGCCCTGACTGTCCCTCTCGGTTACTAAAGGTTTGACCCTCGGTTACCACAGCTATAGCGAGAGTCGACAGCATACCTCAACACAAATAAGTTGACTGGATACCTCTTATCACATATATATACCAGTTGAATCTACCATACAACTATTACCTTGTTCTTTTTTTTTCTACCAAAATCTAGTAAAATAAAATTTTAGAAGAAATTTAGCCCTGAATGTTTCATTAATTTTATTTAACAAAATACTAGGAAAATAGAAAGAGATTACAGAAAGAAAATGCAATAGCATCGAATTGTGTTACCGTTCCCCAGAATTGAACCATTTAAACATATTAATTACCCACGTTCTCTGCTTCAAGAAATTACCGCCCGGATGTTACGTAATGCTGGATGAAGTGACGCCACCACCTTTCGCATTCTCTAAGCTAGCAGACGACCACGCAGAATAATCGTCTGAAGAACAAATGACCTTGAAATTCTCAACTTAACAAATAATCTCCAGAGATCTGATTAGAATAATGACGTAAACCACTTGATTTCCCCATGTTTTATAACCCGTTTTTGATTCGCCATTTTCGTAATGATAATTCCACTTAACTATTGCTATTTGACAGTCATCCAACCTATTATTAGTTTATTAGCTGTACAAACAAAAGTCTAAGTTATTTTAAGGAATGTTAAAACTTTTTAAAAATCATTTAATATAAATAAATCGGAGATACATATAGATATACAATTATTTATATTAATATTTATTAGATAAACTTTAAAAAATCTTTCGGGCTTGTCAGTTCAATATCCCATTTAATAGACAAATAGCAATTTATTGACTTTTCTAATCAATTGTCAGAAAAAATATGAAAAATAAAGAGATAATTTATTGTCACGGTAGTGATGACGAGTATTACAAACGTTTGAGTAAGAATAATTTATTGATTAGAATGCACAACTGTTTTATAATTTAATTTACAAGTTGTAATTTACAAGCATGGTAAGGGGTGATGATGAGGCAAATATTCATGATGATAAACAACAGAGTATTCAAAATACTTATTCATTGGCAATATAATAAAGGGGTAAATAAAAGGTAGTTAAAATATAGGGAAATATATACAGTTGTACAAATTTCTTCAGCAAGGAAGGCTTTCCCACCTTGAGAGAGTTCTCCTCCAGACAAGGTCTTCACTCCCCAGTTTCACACCGAGGAAGTACCTATAGATGTGTGTCTTTGCAAACGCCAAGATGTCAGGGTATCATCATCCAGGCCATGTCAGAAGACCCAGCCTTGCAGCTCCCATTTATTATAAAAAAGGCCATCTACTCCAAACCATGCACAAACTGTACCAAAAAAAAAAAGAGTTAATGTGTTATTCCCTCAAAGGGAAAGCTTAAATTCAAGTTATAAAAACTGATGAGGCAACTTATTCTCGGATATATCTACGATATTTTAATTGAGTTAGGGTGATAATATGTATCTATATGATATGATAAGATTTATCTAAACATGCTATCCTTATGAAAGTAGATAAACTACACCTATAGTTTGAATTCTAGAAGAAGTTCTCTGCGTTGTGACTATCTAATATTAAATAACCTATTCATACTTATACTGAAGTAAAACAATAATCTAGCATTTCTTTTTCAGTGATGAAGAAGTAAATTTTCTTATATTAAAAATAAAAAGAAACTCCGTTCTTACCGGTTCCAAGCCCGGATGAAAAAGAAGGAGGGGGAGCAGTAACAAGCTTACTAAAAAACCTGGGCTCAGCTGGCCCGGCTGATAGTACCCTTAAAGGGTTCCTGATCCAGGGATACAGGATGAGCAGCGTTTGTACTCCATTTTAGGAGCGGCTGCACATGGCCTCTGTTCCTTATGTCAGAGGCGGCCATTTATTTTGGAGCTAATTCGGCCTGCCACTGAGTAGTGCTCCCAGTCTTAATGACAAAGGCAGACGCATTCTACTTCATCCAGTATGGAGATAGGAAAGGAGAAGAAGAAGAAGAAAAAATAAAAACGCATATCCTGACCAGGAGCACATTTACTTTGCAGATGGCAGAGCGCATGTGCTCCTGGTCTGGATATACCTTTTTTATTTTTAATATCAACCCCTGACCTTTTTATTTTTCTATTATTTTTTAATTTTCTCATATATTATTAACAATCTCCTAAGATATATTAAAAAGGTTTAAGAGCAATGGGGAAAAGTTTGTTTTATTATAATGATAAAAGTATAAGTTTTCAAACTTCTCGGATATTCTACATGTACAGCTCCAATGAATGTCACGAGAAAGATGATTTTATATGTGAGATTTATTATTTGCATATTTCTACATCTATATAGATAATTGGCTAACAGAGTTAACAGTTGTAAAGTTTGAAGCTATCTCCTCCAAAGATACTTAACTATAAATAACCATCTACTGTATATATACCAAAATATCGTTATTTTTTGCTTTACATGATCGTTTTATTTTTATTTTCCAAATAATAATAGATTTATTATTTTTAATTTATTCGATTTTACAATCGTAGATTTTTTTTAAACTTCAAATGTTGCTTATTTGTTGGTTTTTTAAATCATAATTGTTATTTATCATCATCATATTGTTTATTTTAAAACACGTTCTTTTGTATTATTGTTTCTACGCTTCAGGTGCCTGGGTTACCTTTATGTTACTTTTATTATTGTTTTTAATTAGTTTCTAATATATATTTCGTATTTCTGATTCGTTTGTTACTTTTATTTTATTTAAAATTACTTTATTATAATTATAATTGTAAATTTAAATTTAGCCCTATTTTACTCGTAAAGATAGAGGCTGCCTGGCCGGAATTCATAGTTCTTCAAATTAAAGATACTTCGGTCAGTAAATCTTTTTTATTTTTATTTTCCAAATATTAATAATTTTTTTATTTTTAATTTATTATAGATTTTTTATCTTCAAATGTTGCTTATCTTATTTGTATTTTTTAAACAATCTTATATGTTACATATCATCGTCAATTGTTTATTTAAAACACGCTTTTCTGTATTATTGTTTCTACGCTGTAATGACGTTGCTTTGGAGAGTCTAATGTCTCTAAGCAATGTCAAGTTGATAGGAATAAGTTGACATTCATCTAAAAAGTGGAAAATTCAGCTCGCCAACGTAGTGACATAAATTAGAAACAAGTATCCCGTGTTTACGTCAATATCCTTTACATCAGTTTTTTACTCTGTATATTATGTACATACCGTCAAACAGGTTACACCAATATGTATTCCAACGTCAAACATTAAATTGCCGGCCAATTAACTAAACTTACCTTACAACTTTCGGTTATTGTTTTCCGTAAAAAGCAACTTTGCATCATTATGGACCTTTTTCTACTTTCTATAATTTGCTAGTGTATATAGCATCGATTTAGAAACTTTCAAAGTTTCCATTCTTTTTTATACCCACTACCATTGAATAACGATATTATTTGGCGACACCTGTATGGAATCCATTGCTCTATTTTGATAAATCTACACTCATGGACAAACCTTAAGAAATTTTTCCTTTTAGCATGTTAATCGGTATTCTGACAATAACTCTGGAAGATATCACAGTGGCCTTTATTGAAGACCCACGAGATAACCAATATACACTCATGGACAAAACCTAAGGAAGTTTTTCCTTTAGCATGTTAATCGGTATTCAGACAATAACTCTGGAAGATATTACAGTGACCTTTATTGAAGACACACGAGATAACCAAGTGTGATCAAAATTCCCTTTGTCTCTTAAATAATAAAATAAATAAAAAATAAAAAAACAAGAGACCTCAAAGACTTACCACATCTTTAAATTATGTCCATAAGTGTATATAAGTTTTCTGCACGCGTTATATATATTGTAGCAAGGTATTTATTATTTTATTAACAGAGTATCATTTTTGATGCTTATATTTTGCTACTCTGTAACTTATCCCAAAATCACTTTATTAGGTACCACTCAAAAAGAGCAACCTAGTTTATGATATTTACAACAATGAATAATAAGTGAAGGTTATTTACTTATTAAAACAAAGTGTACAATGCGGGATTAGAACCCGGTTCATGGCTGTCGGGAATCGAGGGTGTTACCCACTCGTCCACTGACTCTTTTGCTACTCTGTAAATTTCCCTCATTGCTTATCTTTTTTTATCATTCATATAATTTTTATTTTCCTTAAATAAATTTCTGTGTCATCCTGAAGTTTGCTTTTTCTAATTTTCCATGTGGAAATATACAGTTAAACCTGTCTATAGCGCCTCCTCTTGGAACTCACCATAATATGGTGCTATAGAGAGGGGGTGCTATAGACAGGTCACTTTTAATGTAAATCGCATCGCACTATGTATTTAAAATCGGGCGCTATAGAGAGGGAGGTGCTATTTAGAGGGCGCGCTATAGACAGGTTTAACTGTATGTACTAGCCGAGTGACCCGGCTCCCCCGTGTAGTACCCGAGTGAACACTTCCCCGAAACGTAAATAGCTGATATATAAAATTAAAAGCGCCCTAATCTATAAAGAAAAAGGGTAATAATGGATGTTGAACATTTACAATGTTTACGTTTCGTAACTAAATGAAAAAGTATTAATTTTGTAGAAATTCTTTAATTTAAAATTAATAAAAAAGTGATATAGCTAGGTTTTACATATTTTGTGATGTTTTGCAAAAATAATTATATATCTTGTTTTACATAAGTGTTTAAAATTTGGTTAAAATATTGCATTCTGTTTTAATGTCCATCGATACAGAGAGCAAAACAACAACTGACTCACCCGTGCTGGCAAGGTCACGCTCCGCTGCGTCACGTGGGAAAACATACGTAGATGTTTTCTTACATGTTCTCAGCACATCCCCCTTTTTAAGACTTGAAATATATATATACATTACAAACTTTAAATGCATAATATAATTAATAATGAAGGCGATCCACAGGTTTAACAATTCGTCCACTCCGGGTTCTTATCTGGCCGTCTTCTGAGTCGTTAGAGGGATAATCCACAACTGGGGTCTTTTCATTTTCAGCCAGGTCCTCCTCCGAAAAGGTCGGCGTCGATGGGTCGGCTGGATATTGCACTGTAACTCCTTTTCGTAGATGGAACCTGTTTCGACGTAAAGTCCCAACTGGAGTATCAACCATATACGACCTTGGTGCCGATGCTTTCTGCTTTACAATCCCCCAGGTTCGCATATCTGTAATCCAAACCGTGTCACCTTCGGATAGCTCCTCCATGTCCGTAGCTCCGCAGCGTCGATCATATCTGGATTTCATATCCTTTCTCCTTCTCCCCTCCTTTCTTTTCAGGGTCTGAGAGTCCACCAACCTTGGATTAAGATTCTCTGGTGCAATTGGCAAGGTCGTTCGGAGTTTACGTCCCAGATGGTTCACCATGCCAAGAAATCTTCTTACGCCATGAACATCTGTCGGAGCAGGCATCCTCGCCACCGCTTCGATTTTCGCTGGATCTGGTCGAATACCGTCTTCATCCAGTATGTGCCCAAGAAAATTAATTCTTGGCACGCCGAAGACACACTTGGCCTTGTTTAGTGTAACTTTCGCCTCTTTCAGTTTACGGAGCACTAAACGAAGAATTCGATCGTTAGTCTTGGAGTCGGAGGCAAATATCAGGATATCGTCCAGGTAACACATTACACCGTCCATGCCTTGCAAGATTATTGACACAACTCTCTGAAAATACTCTGGGGCGAGTGAGATTCCAAATGGCATTCTGCAGTATTTATATCTCCCAAAAGGAGTGATGAAGGTCGTTAAATGCTGGCAGTCCGGGCTCAACGGAATCTGGTGAAAGCCACTGTTCGCGTCCAGTTTCGAAAAGAATCTTGCTTCCCCCAGTTGCCCCAGCATGTGCTCCACCACTGGCATGGGATGCACTTCGCGCTGTACATGTTCGTTCAGCCTTGAGAGATCCACACAGAGTCGTATGTCGCCATTCGGTTTACCAGCAATCACAGTCGGTGCACACCATTCAGTCGCAACGTTAACTTGTGCTATGATTTCCGCCTTCTCGAGCTCTTCCAATCTTGTTTTGAGCTTTTCCATCAAAGGTATTGGTACCCGTCGAGGAGTATGCACAGCATATGGTTTTGCTCCAGGTTTCAATTTGATTTCGTAAGGGTTTCCGATCTGTCCCAGTCCTTAAAATACTTCAGGGAATTCCTTGATTGGGTTAATTCTCGTCGCAACCACTTCAATCCGCCTCGCCAGGTTCAAGAGCTCACATGCCCGGCGACTCAGAAGAGGTTCACTCAAACGACGAATGACATAAATCTTCTCCTTGATTTCATAATTGCCATTTCGCAGCGTTGATATAAACATACCCACAGTCTGAAGTTCGGAGAATTCAGCAGCTCTAATGTTGATATCACTTTCCACTAGTCGTTGCTGTCCCATTATCTTCTTGAAGAGACACAGAGGAACACATGTAACATCCGCCTGGGAGTCGAGCTTGAACTTCACCTTTTTCCCGTTCACTTGGATTTCTGCTGTCCATCGCCTCCTGCACTCGCGTTCATCATCATCGAGATTAGATGAATCCTCCACAGCTGAGACCTCCAGGAGAAAACCAATTTCTTCATCAAGTTCAGAAACAGCTTTGACTTCCGCAGTCTTCGCCTGCTTATCTGGGCAGCAATTTGCAAAATGGCCTGTTTTTGAACATAGGTTACATCTTTGTCCTTCAGCACGGCAGGCCTGTCCTTCCCTGTGGGTGAAACCTCCGCATTTTGGACATCGTGATCTTGTTTTGGCTGACTTCTCCTTCTTCCTCGAAGGCTGCTGTTGTTGTTTCGGTGATTGTTTCTTCGAGTTGAACTTCACCTGATTGACCTTTTAGCTTGTTGAGGGACGCTGCAGGTCGACTTGCTGCTGTCGAACGGCTTCCTGCTGTCGAACCATTTTCACCGCCTTTTCCAAAGTCAGTTCGCTGTCCAACTGCATTCTTTCAGATAAAGCTTTGTCCCTCACTCCAACCACTATTCGGTCACGGATCAACTGCTCATGAAGACCCTCAAATTCGCAACTATCAGCGAATTTGTACAATGAAGTGATGAATTCGTCCACTGGCTCCCGATCCTCTTGGATTCTTGAATTAAATTTCGCACGTTCGTAGATAATATTCTTTCTGACACAGAAGTGGCTGTCGAACGCCTTGAGGACGGAATCAATTTTCGTTGCCTCTTCCTCCTTTTCGAACCTGAAGGTCCTGAATATATCATCCGCGCGGTCACCCATCAAGTACATGAACAAATCGATCTTGTCCGCCTCCTCTTTCTTTTTCATTCCACTGACCACGAGGTATCGTTCGAATCTCTTCCTCCATTTGGGCCATTCGTTGGGAGTCGAGAAGTCGAAAGTTTCTGGAGGTTGAATCTGAGCCATGTTGAATTATCTTCCAAGGTACGCAAAAATCGATATTTTGCAATATACGGGTTCGTATTTTATCCAGTTATCGCTGCCACCATGTTTTAATGTCCATCGATACAGAGAGCAAAACAACAACTGACTCACCCGTGCTGGCAAGGTCACGCTCCGCTGCGTCACGTGGGAAAACATACGTAGATGTTTTCTTACATGTTCTCAGCACACATTCTAAAATAATATTTTAGTGAAGCCCATTTATTTCAGAGGTTTCTATCTTTTGATTTTATAAAAACAAGAAATTTATCTTCCTTGGCAGTGTTATGTTACCACTTATTAAAAATTTATATTTATAGATATTGAGATTGGCTTGTTCACCAGCGGTGAATCTTTCCTGCTGATAGGTAGGTAGTTCAATGTACCTGATAGAAGCTCCAAATATTCTGACCCCAGCGAGAGTAGATCTCTTTTAAAAGAACTGTCCAAAATCTCGATTCTACTAGTTTCTCTTGTAGATGGCCCTCATACAAGGTTGAATCGATTTTGAAGTCTTTCAAAAATTGAGGCATGAAAGCCCCTAAAATGGCTGTTCATGGAAATCTAACTGAATGCTTGCAGTTAAACAGCCATTCATATCTGCCTAACCACGATAAAATGTAACTGTGATCCTCTGAAAATTTACGTTAAAAATATTTTGATATTCTAGAATTGTGTATGAGATATTTCTTACGATATTGCTCCAATTTTAGGATTTAAATTCCTAAAAATATAAAATTTACTCCTATAATAGTTCTTTTATATACCTAGGAAGGTTTATTGTTAAACAAATAACGTCAGTACGCGAATTTATTTTTCGCAACTTTACCGGTTTGAAGCTAATAAAAGAAACACTCGTCTAGACGATTTCTTTTTATACGAATGGATCTTAAATAGCACTCAGTCCTGAGCCTTATTTAAGTTTCAACTTTAATAATGATTTATATTATCATTATAATCTCTCTCTCGTATCTATTACCCATTCCAAGAGTCTAACAACAGTATCACTATAAAAGGAAGATCGAAATAAATGCAATATAACAGCATATGGTAGATTAAACTGGAGAAACCGCTGGGATTGTTCAACACTGATGAGCCAGGCCCTCCCATCAATTTTTCCATCGCAGTAAGAGCAGTAGAGATTGTTTAATTTTTTAAAGAATCATACGCGTCTATAATATTTTCGAATTCTCATAGTATCCTTTGCACGGGAGGTTGCATGGTAGCATGCACTACGCTTGTTAACAACCCTCTAAATACGTAATAGTTTACTTTTATTAATTTATCAGCTTCATGTAGATGGCCACATATATCGCGTGATTTGTATTTTTATAGAATTCAAATAATGTTTACTACACCATATTAATATTATGCATTAGCCCCCCATCTGGTATAAGAAATTTATACTATTTGTGTGTGTGTGTGACAGGCATGTTTCTTTTTTAAATAAAAAAATCATTTTCTACTGCAGAAAATCAATGAAAAAATAATGGGAGCGCCTGGATTATCAGTGGTAGCACCCTAACAGTGGTTTCGCAAGTTTAATCTACCATACCATGGAAGTATTGCATTTGTCTGTTTTCATTTTATACCGAAACTGAAGCTAAAATATTGGAAAAGGTATTTTAAATTAACAATGAACTTAAGATTTGAGAGATCAGTATAGAAATACATGTATTTATAAATGTATAGCATGTTTTTCGAGTATTGCACTCTTCCGAAATTTGGAATTAAAAATAAGAAAGAAACATAGGCGTCAAAAATAGTTTAAATTTCCTACTAGACCATATTGTTGATATCAAATACATGTTCATGTCGCAAATATTAGAATGTATTTAGTTTGCAAGATGACAACGATCTTTGACCATCTGCAGTATGACCTATAATTGACCACCTTTATTATAAATCACTATTGTAAAATCTAAAAAAAAACGATTTTTTTTCATATGAGCTGTCACAAACTTCCTATGAGTGGTTACTTTTGGGAGGGAAAGAACAAGCGTTTCCATGTTTTTGGGCCCTGGTCTCTCGTGGGAGTTTGTTTCTACGGTGTTTCTAAGGTGCAAGATTGGCAAAGAAGTGGTTTCATCAGAGATTCAATTTAGGATACTCCCCAGAGACGGTCAATAGATGGCACAAATGGTGTTTTCTTTTATTTGATTAAATTGTTGTGTTTGCTTTTTATAATCAATTTCATTTCCTATAAATTCCAAGAAATAATTGCAGAGAATTTAATAGATGAAATGGCAAAACGCTTGGCTTCATTCCAGGAATTTTGTTGCGTGACCACAGCAATGTATTCAAAAGGGAAAAATGTCTTTCTGACCATTTATCGCTAACGTCAGAGATGCTGACGTCATAGGCTTTTTTTCGCCTTTCAGCAACCTGTCAAGTTACAGATCCTACTTTGCATTTCCAGTGGAACTTCAACTATGCAAATCCTCTGGGACGATGGGAAGCACGAATCATAAAATTATTCGAACAATTAGGTTTACTGGGTTCCTTTTTTTTTTCATTTGTTGTTGAATGACTGGAGTAAGAAAAAGCTTGTAGCATTTCTCTTTTCAAAAACAGGTTTTGGCCCAGTCACGCACACCGACCTTGAATTGAAAAGAACCTTCAAGGAGATTACCTTGTTAGTTCCTTGAGGTATCTGCACCAGGAAGATAAGGGCTAACAGCACGAAGCGTATATCTAGATGGCTTTTCTCATTAAGCCAATAAAAAGGTATTTGGTCATTCTCTTGATTTAAAAAAAAAACAACCTCTTATGTATTCCGATAGATGGCTCTATGCAATTAGCAGCATTCAGTTGCATGATCAGGAGATGCTCTTTCACATTAGATATTTGTGGAAATGAGGAGAAATCTGAAGAATATACAATCAAGCATTCAAACTGGTGAAATGCACCAGAACATTGCTGGCTGCTGACGGTGAAGCGCTGTATCTTTATTGTAAGCGGTCTGGCAGTGAAAATGACAACAAAGAAAATAATTAACAAATCTCCAATGAAAAAATAAATATCAAAAAGGTTCTTCATTCTTCGAAAGGAGGGAGGGGGTATATTGTCTTCCTGGTTACTTTAATATTACGTTTAAAAGTATAAAACAAGGTCGTTGTTCTTATTATGCGTCATCTCGACTTCTTATACATTTCTTATATACTCATTATACCATCTTTTTATTACTTCTTGCCTACTTTTAAAAATATAAAATGAATGCTGTAAAATATGTGGAGTGACATCGTCGCCGCGGACTCCTCATCCAACATGCAGTCATATGACAGAGTGGGAGCGCACTAGCCTGAAGATAGATGAAGATCATACGCATATGAGCATGGTTACCTCGGTTTAGAGGGGGCAGCACCCGGGGAGTTGGACTATGTAGGAGTTCTAGGATCGCTCTGGTCAATCAGGCAACATGGCGACCTGGCTACTGTGTCGTGTTCTCCCTGTTCTCCTGTGAGCTCACAACGAACACAGAATGTATAAATGATAATAGTGACGTCAGAGAGGGCGGATCTTTTGGGCTTCCGTATCCAAGTAAGGACTGGCATGATCGATGTTTATGTTCTCTCTCATCTACTTGGACAATGACAACGACCTATTATTCGACCTTACTGGGTGCCGCCCTGTCTCTGTAGGTGGTAGATTTTAGAGAACTTATTTTTCTCAGGCTTGGTGTTTCTATATAAAAACATTCCTATGAACAACATTGTATATTTACAACATATAAAATAAGACATATATATCCGATATATTGCAATTGGTGTGATGAAACTAAACTATCTTTATCAAACGAAAAAAACAACTTTAACTTATTTTCATAATCAGCCTCATTTAAAAATAGAACACAAAGGAATAAGCCTGAAAATTACTGATTAAATCAAGATACTTGGAGTCTCTTTCTCCAATAACAAAAACAAGATCAACTTTTCAAGTCACATAGAGGATATTGTAGCTTAATGAAACAAAATGAAAAACATTCTTTTCTCAATTTTCAAAGAATCTTGGGGATTTGGCTATAAGAAGCACAATTTATAAATCACTCATACGATCTAAAGCCACTTAAGCTAGCGAAATATGGTATCCGTATATTTCTATAGGTTCTTTACAGAAACTTCATTCATTACAACATAATATTATCAGTGGTACATTGAACCATATCATGCGAATGTCCACACCTCCTTTCACATACACCTTTCATAAAATACTACCTCAACTATAAATAAAAATACGAACTGAAAAATAAATTTTACAAAGGGAAATATTTACAACAATGAGGCGAAGAAAAAGCTATTATTATTAATCATTTGTATCAATCCATTCATAATGCTTATTACACAATTCGCACTATTTTTCCAAACGGAATTCCTACACAGTTTCATCCAAATTTTTTAGTCACTCAATTTGTCACATTACACGGAAAATTCCAGAAATACTTACATTAAAGAGGTCTATCAGAAACACCAAATTGTTCCTGCGGAGAAACTGAACAAACTGCTCTGCGCCTTATCTACGACTGTCCTAACTCTGCAGAAGTGAGACATTCAATTGTTCCCTGATTTAAATGATCAAACTCTTTTACCTCAGCCACTTTGTCTATATAAATTTTATGAACTCTGTAGAATAATACATGTAAATTTGTAAATATTTAATTCTAAGTTCTATTTTGTTTGTTGTTTTGTTTCCTCTGTATTAGGCGCAAATATTTCAATACCGCGCCTGGTTAATTAATAAAAATAAAAAAAAGTAAACAAGAGTTTGATCTCAAAAATCGTGATTTATTATTTTAAACATTTGCACAGATATTCACAAATGTTCATTTGTGGCAAAATACTATTCCTTCAACTTCAAATTACCGAGGGGACCAATTAATATTGAATTTATTCAATTCAATGGACCGGAAAAATGTTCAGATTATCGAGAGATTCAGAATAACGAGTTTCAACTTATCGAGAGTTGACTGTATTTATAATTGATTTGTTTGGTCACTCAAGCTCTTTAAAGAATTACTTTTTATCTTTAATACACACACTTCACACTTCAATTTTTTACTTGGATAATTATATTTACTGAATGAAGGAAATTAGATTTATTTGAAACATGAACCCTTCATCGAATCCCTAGTTATTTAACTCCCTCTCAAAAATACATTAAATAAAATCACATATTGACATCCTTTCAACACAAGCGCTACGAACTAAAATTAACTCAAATCCAGAACAAAGAGCTTGTATTTACTCTGTGGATGATTGTGTGACCATATTATAAATATTTCGTTAAAACCTGATTTAAAACAATAAATGACCAACCAAATCATAGATAATGTCTTTCCGTTCACAATATAATGACCAATTAAGTTTTATTTTTTAAACCACGCACAAAAACATTTTTTTAAAAGAAGAAGACAAGGAAGTCTGTTTCCGTCCTAAATGGTGTCCCTACTTCCTAAAAGTGAAGTATGCATGCTGCCTGAAATAAATACAAATTATGAGAAAGTTGTAGATAGCTTAGAGATGTTGTTGTTGAGCTCTCAGTGAGGTTGAAATGTTTATCACTGCGCACGAGATTGTCAGCTTCCTGAAAGGATGTAGATGACGGAATCTGATGAATCATTGTTTGTAGATCTGCTCTACCGTCTACAAGTATCTTACCCAGCTTACTTCTGTCTCAAACTCCGCCTTTGCCGGTCCCAAGCCCGGATGAAAAAGGAGGAGGGGGAGCAGTAACAAGCTCGCTAAAAAACCTTAGCTCAGCTGGCCCGGCTGATAATACCCTTTAAGGGCTCCTAATCCAGGGATACAGGATGAGCAGCGTTTGTACTCCATGTTAGGGAGCAGCTGTAAATGGCGTCTGTTCCTCATGTCAGAGGTGGTCATTTCTTTTGGAACTAAGTCGGTCTGACACTGAGTAGTGCTCCCAGTCTTAATGACAAAGGCAGACGCATTCTACTTCACCCAGCCATGATGGTTTCAAACAGACACCATCAAGGGTCACAACTTGATACCCTAATATGATTGAGTGGAGATAAGAAAGAAGAAGACTTCTGTCAGGTGATATTTTCACAACCAGGGGCAGCACTGAATGCTTCCAGTATGAGATTCCTCAACGACACTTTCGGCCTTCACTGGACACTTTCGGCCAGGAAGGTCCCGTTCAAACAGGAATCCCTCCAATGGCCCATCAATGGAAGAATTTCCATTCTCTTTTGAATTTCCATTTTTATCTATCTTTTGTTATTTATATCGTTTCCTTCCTTCTTTTTTTCTCAATTTTAATCTTTTGCTTCAATCTTCCTCTTCTACTGGAACAAGTTTCTGTTTTCCAAATTGAGATTACCTGTTTTATATTTCCTTTTGGCAATGTTCCATCTCATCTCCATTTATAACTTTTTTAATGGAAATTACAAAGTTATCTCCACTTTGGTTGTTGGTTCACTTATCTCCAAGTTTCTTAGATTCTCAATGTCATACCTAACATTCTTTTTCATCTTTAGCTTGTATAAATGGCCTTCTTTCAGGATCTATCTTCTACTCCTATAAGGATACGTTTTTTGTTCTGATAAAACACGTTATATAAAAATTAGATTCTGAAATATTTCCTGAATTTAATAACCTTGTTTTTTATATTATGAATAAGATAATCTCTTTTCTATTTGTGGATATTTTGAATGATATATGACATATTATAATTCGATCTACCAAGTGTGAATTTACAATGTTCATCAAGTCTGAAAGATTGTCTTACTGATCTCAAAACTGAAACCGAAACCTATCAACACTCGAGTATTGGTTCCATTATGCGGTAAATATCCTATCTCTGGGGCAGCCTCATGCTGTTTGTGCATATTTTAATAATCTATGGATAAATACAGTACTCCAAGTGTATCAGAATAGATATTTTTCAATGACTGTGCACTGTTTTTAGTTTTCTTTTTTCTTTTAAATTTAAGCGATCGAGTGCTATCTATAATGTGCAGTGTATACTGTTCTGGGGGTTTATTAAAGCGTTATTTAGTGGACGCCTCTATTTTTAAATAATTTTAAGATTTACCGTAGGATTCGATATACCGTATTGCAAGCCTTCTTCTATCTTGATAAAAAATATTTAAAATATATAAATATTAAATTTTATAAATACACCTATCCCCCGATTTACACGGTACTTGTTTACACGTTTTTCGCTTTTACACGTTTTCCAAATAAGTTTTTTTTTGTTTGTTTTTATCGCACTATACTAAATGCAACTGTGATTGAACACATGCGCTGTGTACACATCTCACGAGAATCCAAGCTTATGTGCTGACTACCATATTTTAACCTGTCAATGCATTTTATTTTTATTTATGTGTACAACCTATCCCCCGATTTACACGTTTTTCTCATGAACGTATCTACCGTGTAAATCGGGGGATTGGTGTATATATAATACCGAAATATATATAAAATATGTAAAAAGGTATATTAAATCTAAATAATATATAAATAAAAGAGAATCTTTATTCTAATTCATAGAAGAATCTGGTGAGAAGAAGAAAGAAGATCGAGTATATCGCTACAAATACATTTTAAAATATCAAATAGGTTTCTGAAACTGTAATTGCGCTTTGTCAGTCGTCATGAAAGCAGCCTCGAGTGTCCATTGCTAGCCAACAGGTCGTAAATGTCCCATTCTTCTTCGTTTAGCCATTCGTCACAAATCTTCCTTATTTACACAACCGAGCGACGAGTTGTCGTCTTTTGAGTTCTTCTTTCATTCTTCCTTTCTTTAAATTCTATTTCCGTAAAACCTTCAGTATATATTGTCTCATTGATTATCAGGATTTGTATATTTCTAACCATATACAGTAGAATCTCTCTAATTGATGCCTAGTTGTAGAACACTAGAGAAGAACAAACGGCGATTTCAAGATTACGAACTGAACATCTTAGAATGCTTAAATTTAATGGAAAAATCAAAACATTCCGAAATACCCCAAATGCGATTCCCAACCAGCCAATCCTGAACATCTATTGAATTGTATTAAATCCTTCGAAAAAAAAAGAACTCTGGGAAAACCCTAAACTATAATAGAAAAGCTGAGACAATGGACCCTAATGGAGATCGTTTAAATTAATTCAGGAATAAGCAACAACAACAGTTGTATAGCTAAAGAATCATAGGCAACTTGTAATAAGTAGTATAACAACTTCCACCATGGTTACTATGTATTTGGGATCAAAACACTCGATTAGGAGAGGTTTAAACCTCTCTCAAACTCTATTTTAATTTTATATAAATATATTGTCTATTAAGAGGTGTATATCATTTAACAATAAGATATTCTATCTAAACACAGCATTTTATACAACGGTCTGACAAAAACCTAATCGAAATACTTGTTTAAAGCCATATTGGCGGCTTTATCCAGAATTTCGCGAAAAACACAAATCAAGTTTTTCTTTTAAAACTTTCTTTGTTCTTTTCGCAGGTTTTTCTAAATTTATTCGAGAAATATCTATATAGGTTCTTCTTTAAAGGTTCCTTTGTGTTTCCCAAATTCCTGTGAAAATAATTCTATCCAAGTTTCTTTTAAGGATTCCTGCCTTTTATATACAGGCTTTGCCAAATTTCTGCGAAAATCACACTGTCGAAAAAAAAGGATATAGGAGAAAGAATTGATCACCGGAGGATTTTATTAAACGGTCACGGTAATTTATTTATTTCAATTCAAAACGCTATGTCCCCCTAGGGACACTTGCGCTAAATGTACATACAAATATAACAAAGAAAATATTCAACATGGAAAGATACACAGAAGGCGAATTAGAAAGATTCAAAAATATTATTTACATATAGAGATATTCTTTGAATTTTATTTACAGTTACATCATTAAATTTCAAAATATATACATATATACACACATATACACGCATATACACGCATACGCCTATAATATTGTTTACAACCAACCTCACAACAGAAGGTAAGAGAGCACACACTGCTAACTGACAAAGGCAACTATTTATATTGTAATATGGGATAATACCTCCTCACTGTATGACAATATATCCGAAGGGCAGTAATCCCAGGATGAAGTTGTGGATGGACTCCACCAGTTACGGGAGGATGGCCCACGTGTGTGTGGGGAGGACAGGCGCCACATGGCATTCCAATGTGGGGGGAGCAGGACAGATTTAGACAGATCTGTAGTAACAGAGGACGTGGCAAGTTGGCTACGGGAAGTGGGCTCCGGGCGTGTGGATTAACCGGGAAGACGGTGACGAGGAGGATCCCTCTGGTGGCGGACAATGGAGGCATCTACTGTATATAGTCACTAATCTCCTTTTAAAGCTCTTGTAATGAATTTTACCGTACTAAGCTGTATCCACAACGAACCCACATTGTTCTCTTAGAAACCTTGTACGCAAACATTGAAGGCTGAGAAGCGTCGTAAAAATTATACATTGTAACACACAGCAGAGTAACAGGTCACTGGTCAAAATCAATAACAATTATATCATTGCTATATTTTGTTATCTGAAAAAAATAGTCATTTCAACACACACGTATCAAGTTCTTGTTGAATAATTACTCAAATTTATGCTAATAATATATGTTTCGACTGATATTTCGTGTTTAGGGTCTCAAAGCTACGTATATTCAATGTTATGTGACGAACACATGCAATTTTCTTATATAGGGTTTATCGAAATCACTGAATAACATAATTCTGAGGACTTTTAGAATATCGCTACTTTGTCTAAATTTCTGCGAAGAAAAGAAGACAAAGTCTCTGTTTAAAAGCTCAACCCATTCCGCCGTTCTGTAGGCGTGACATGACTCACCATTGTAAATTGGCTCTTTGCACGTCCAAGTCAGAGATCCATTCATTATATTTGTGAAGGTCGTGGTTCTTACGTAACGCCTTCCTTCTTCTTCTTTCTGAAATAGGAGAGTTATTCTATTTCTGTTGTTCCTCTTCTTTATCTATCAGCAACATAATTTCTAGTTGAATTAATATATTGTCGCGTATATGAGCCTTCAAAACACCTTCAACTCCGCCAATAGATGGCGCCTTCGCCTATTTCCGGTCTGGAAATAATGTGGGAATCGCCGACTGCTGTGATCCTGTTTCCTGGGGCAAATGTTTGTAAATACACGTTTATATTGGCCCTGGGTGGGTAACGTAATGTAAATACCCGTTAATTGTTATTCTAGTTATATGTGTAGGGACACCACTCATTCTCAATAATTATTCTAGAAAATGTAAATTCAATTTGTATATTTTATTTTTGGTTATAATTGATAGTTTAGAAATTATAATCTTTTTTTTTTTTGTAAAAAATATTTGTTATCATCATCAATTATATTGTTGCCTTCGAATTGTAAACAAACTTTGTATATTAAAGACATTTTAGATATAAGATATTAAATTAATATGTGTGAAGAAAAATAAATTGTTTAATTATTCAAAGTTGTAATAATTGAGCCTCAAGAAATGCCCACACATATATTGGTGAGCCGGACGTGATGTTCGACGTCATGTTTGACTTTATTTATTAAAAAATTGGGCTTAGTTATTTCGGGGAACTGTGCCAATATATTGTAATATTTTTCGTTCTTGTTTATGGTGCTGGTGATACTTGTGCTGTTGATGGACATGACATCACCTCGAATTGAGAGGTTAGTTATGCCATCAATTAGCCTTTTATTGCTAATGTCAAGTATCAACTTGAAATTATTTAAAAAGTCAGCTCCAATAATTCCTAAGTTCACTTCGGAATTGTTTAAAACCTTGGCGACTTTATGTGGAGTGAAACTTAAGCATACCACCGCATATCACCCACAAAGTAACGGAAAAATTGAAAGATTCCATAGAACACTAAAAGCAGCAATAAGGGCGCACAACTCAAATAAATGGACAGAGTCAATTCCCACGGTACTGCTAGGACTAAGAGCAGCCTTGAGAAAAGACTCTGACTACTCATTGACACAAATGGTCTATGGAAAAACAATTAAACTTCCAGGTGAGTTTTTTCGACGCCCCTAAAATTTCAACCACCCCGGAGACATTTCTCCACAAACTGCAAAAGCAGATGGAATCACTCAAGCCCAAGTTAACACGACACAATACGTCCCCCAAAATATTTGTTTTCAAGGACTTAGAGACGTGTTCTCATGTCTTCTTGAAGACATGCAGAGTGAGAAAATCATTGGAGCCTGCCTATGAGGGCCCATTCAAAGTTACTTCTAGGACCGACAAATACTTTTCAATCGAAATTAAAGGAAAGGAAATAAATGTTTCCATCGATAGACTCAAACCAGCCTACATACTAAAAGAGGAAGAGGACATAGCCACCACACCTGGAGTAGCTGGGGACCCAAGACTCGCCCCACCTGGAGAGGATAAAGAACCTTCCGCCAGTGCTGCCCCCAAGATGTCAAGATCTGGAAGGACAATAAGAACCCCTGTACGTTTTCAGAGATAAGGTGGAATGTTACCCAGGTTAGGAGTTGTTGTCCTACATGGTCCTCATCTCGTAACTTAGTTACTTGGGAGGGAGTGATGTAGGGACACCACTCACATTCTCAATAATTATTCTAGAAATGTAAATTCAATTTGTATATTTTATTTTTGGTTATAATTGATAGTTTAGAAATTATAATCTTTTTGTAAAAAAATATTTGTTATCATCATCAATTATATTGTTGCCTTCGAATTGTAAACAAACTTTGTATATTAAAGACATTTTAAATATAAGATATTGAATTAATATGTGTGATACTCCATCTCTCCTTTTTCTCTTGTGTTGAATATTGTCAGTAATTCAAAGGCGAATCTGTACAGGGCAAGATGCCCTAATAAAGCTGTTTTGTTGTTGTTGTTGTTGAATTAATATGTGTGAAGAAAAATAAATTGTTTAATTATTCAAAGTTGTAATAATTGAGCCTCAAGAAATGCCCACACATATGAAATGTGTAGTAGAAATGTCAATAATCTCTCGCCAACGCCACAGTCGCTAATCTTCTGGTAAGTCTCTCGTGTCCCCCCAGCAGTTGAAGGCCGAGAGATACTACCAGAGGAAATGAGTGCCTCTTGAGCGGTGGTTCTCAAAGGTCTTTGGGTGGGCTGCAGAGGGGGAGCAACGGGGCCCACGAAGGAAAAAGCGAGAATAGCGCGACAATATTAAATTATAAATAGAAATTTTGCCGGGAGGATATTGATCTTTAGATTTAGACAAAGGTCGCCTCTCCCATCAATAGATGGCTTCTAGCTTTGACGTCTTTTCTTACGAGGGAGGCGACGTTTGTCTTTTTATATCAATATATATACCAAAAGGGTGGATCCTGTTCATTAAAAAATGCATTAAGACAAAGCATTTGGTTCTATACTCAAAAACGAAACATAAAAAGTGGTTCTAATGAATTAACAATAACACTAGTTTTGAAAAATTCAAATAAAAGGTCATACAATGATGCACTAGCGCGCCATCTGTTATGAAAATTAGAAACTATTTTAGACGCGTATGATTCTTTTTGAAATTAAACAATTTCTACTGCCCTTACTGCAATGGAAAAATTAATAGGAGATTACTGATAAGCCAGGCCCTCCCATTAATTTTTCCATTACAGTAAGGGCTGAATAAATTGTTTAATTTCAAAAAGAATCATACGCGTCTAAAATAGTTTCAAATTTTCATAAAAGGTCATACCATATACAATGATTTAGGGCTTCAGCAAAGTAAAAGCTTATCGTACATGAATACCATCCTAAGGTAATTTTTGCTGTATTCTAGAATTGAAATCGACCATTCCACCAGCTTAAAAATCTGTTTTGGAAAATTCTACCGATTTCAAAACTCATCTCGTAGATTATTGTATTATCGAAGCCGCTACTATAATGATGAGGGCCAAAACCATGGTGTTGGGTAAATGTTGTATGGGTTTTAATTGTTGAATTGAATATTTGTTGCATTAGATAGTTGTTTAATTGGCTAATTGTAATATTAGATAATCGGTACACTACTAATTCTATGATGCTCTAGCGCGCCATCTGTTATCAAAATTCGAAACTATTTTACCAGGTCTATTAGTATGAAACGCGAAAATTTTCAGTGAATTCAAAAGTTCACCAATTCCATACAACAAAATATTTTTTATTCAAAGTAACTGCCCTGATTAGCTATACACTCGGACCACTTTTCAGGCAATTTTCGAATTCCTTGTCTGAAAATTTCTATTCCTTTTGAGTCGAACCAGTCAACAAGTCATTTTCGGAGTATGTCTGAGTTCGAAAATTCCTGGTTTTTTAGGGCGTGTCCTAAAGATGTGAAAAGGTGGTAGTCTGACGGCGCTAAGTCTGGTGAGTACGGCGGGTGGGGTTAGAGTTCCCAGCCCAAGTCTTTTATGGTGTTTTTGACCACCGTAGTGTTGTGGGCTGGAGCGTTGTCATGCTGCAGAATCAGGTTGTTGTGCTTTTCACGCCATTCCGGTCTTTTATCATTCAACGCCTCTCTCAAACTGTGCATTTGTTGTTCGTAGCGACTAGTATTGACCATTTTGCCAGGTTTTAGGAGCTCGAAATATACTACGCCGGTCTGGTCCCACCATATGCAAAGCATTGCCTTTTTTCCGAAGCGATTGGGCCTAGGCGTCTGTTTTAGAAATTGGCCACGACTTTTGGCGCGTAGGATTTCTGAAGTGGATCCATTTCTCATCAGAGGTTACGATTCGGTGCAAAAATGACTTCTTTTCATGCCTGGCGAGCAGCCCTTCGCAGGTTACCAGACGCCGTTATTGCTGCCTTTCGCTCAACTCGTGGGGGACCCATCTGGAAAGCTTTTGGGTCATTCCGAGGCTGTTTAAACGTAGAGAAACAGCACCTTGAGACACCTGGAGCTGTTTTGCGAGTTTCTCCTGCATTTGGGTACTGTCCTCATCCAACAAAGCTTGCAGTTCAGCGTCCTCGAACTTTTGGGTCGGTTTTCCATGTGGTTCATTATCAAGTTCAAAATCGCCACTTTGGAATCTTTAAACCACCTGTAACACTGCGATTTGCTCAGAGCGTGGTCACTGTGAACTTCCTCGAGCATTCGGTGGGCTTCAGTGGCACTTTTCTTCCAGTTGAAGGCGAACAAACAAAACCTCCCGCAAATGGGCACTTTTTGGCCTCAGAAATCGCCGTTTTCCATGGGCTCCAGAAATTTTTCACGATTTGAATTTTTCTAAAACTATACGCATGCTGATGCCACGTGAGTCAAAGAACAAAACGCCTACAACAGCGCCACCGTCGGCTCAAATAAAGTTGCACAGCGGCCTCTGGCGCCCATTTTCGCGTTTCATACTAATAGACCTGGTAAACGCGTAAGATTCTTTTTGAAATTAAACAATTTCTACTGCCCTTACTGCAATGGAAAAATTTAAGGGAGGGCCTGGCTCATCAGTGGTGATACCCTCCCAGCGGTTTCGCTAGTCTAGCAATAGTATCACTATTAAAGTATGTTCCAAAAATGCAATATACGAGCCGTAAACAGCGGTATGGTAGATTAAACTGGCGAAACCGCTGGGAGGGTTCACCACTGATGAGCCAGGCCCCTTCCTTTAATTTTTCCATTGCAGTAAGGGCAGTATAAATTGTTTAATTTCGAAAAGAACCTTACGCGTTTAAAATAGTTTCTAATTTGACTACTAATTGTAATATTTGATAATTGGTACACTACTAATTGTTGTTTTGAATAATTGTTACATTACAAATTTCTTTATTGGATAATTGTTGAATTATTTAATTGTTGTATTGACTATAGAAGTGTTGAATTGTATACTTATTTTATTAAATAATTGTTGTTTTGTTTAATTATTGTATCAGGTATAATCATTTAATAGGATAAGTTTTCTATTGGTTAATTGTTGTATTGACTTCTTATTTCATTGGATAGCTGTTGAATTGGATAATTGTTGTATTAACCAATTGTTGTAATTTTATTAATTTAATATTAATAATATATATTATTCTTGTAGGGGTGTAGACAAGGTACTTGGTTACACTTAGGACAAGAGCCTTGCATTAACTAATTTATTAAAGCATAGGTTATATAAAGATTAAAAAGGGAAAGAGAGGAAACAAAGAGGTTACATCCTCCGTAGAAGGTAAACAAAACAACAGCGTCGTTAGGCTAAACTTTTTACTGTCAGTTGGAGGGGTGCCGACGTCATCCTTCCGGTCACGTGTTATACTTGAGTGGCGGCGCTGGCTGGTGTCCAACATATCCCCTCCCGGAAAAACTTCAGCTGGACGTTTATTCCGATAGTCCATCAGCGCTCTACAGTACTTTTCATGCTGGCTTCTAGCAAGAGGCTTGGTAAGGAAGTCGGCAGGGTTCTCAGCACTCGGAGTGTAAAAAAGTTCGATTGCTTCTTCTGAGATCTTTTCTCGAACAAAATGGTACTTTACGGCAAAATGTCTAGTTTTCGATTTGTCGATGTAATTTTCCGCATGGGAAATTGCAGCTTGGTTGTCGCAGAATACCTTTGTTTCTCCACAAATCAAACTTGACATTTTCAGCTGTTCCATCAGATTCCGTACCCATGTGATGTCCTTCACAGCTGATGACAGTGCAATGTATTCCGATTCCATAGTACTCAGAGCGGTAACTGTTTGTTTGGTGCTTCTCCAAATTATTGGTGCTCCAGCTAAAATGATGAGATGTCCAGATACTCCTTTTCGGTCTACAATGTCTGAGGCCCAACTTGCATCCGAAAAGGCAATCAAAGGTTTGCCAGTGGATCTGTAAGTTATGCCAAAGTCCTTGGTGCTCTTCAGATAACGCAGCACGCGTTTCCCAGCTTCCCAGTGTTTTCTTGTGTAGTTATCACAGTATCTGGATAGGATCCCGACTGCGTAGGCGATGTCGGGCCTGGTTCTCTGAGAAAGGTATGACAGTCCTCCGATCAGTTCACGGTATGGAAACCGCTCATTGGAATTTCTATTTTTCCTTACACTCAGGTCAAGATTGGTTTCCATTGGAGTCGAGACACCTTTTGCATCCTGTAGTCTAAAACGTTGAAGCAGTTCTTCTATGTAGTTACTTTGAGAAAGAGTCATACTTCCATCTTCTGACTTCTTGAAGGATACTCCAAGCATATGAGAAATTGGTCCTAGATACTTCACTTCAAAACTGGAATTTAAGAGTTCTCTGCATTTGTTTCTCGCTGCTTGATTCTCTGAAATGGCAAAGATGTCATCCACATAGATTGAGAGAATGATCCTTCCTTCTTCAAGTTCAACTTCGTAGATGCTCGGATCAATTGGGTTACGTTAGAATCCTATTTCGTGAAGTTGTTTGTTTAAGAATTTATTCCAGCATCTTCCGCTCTGTTTTAATCCATAGATTGATTTCTTAAGCTTGCAGAACAAGTTTTCTTCTCCTGGTTTCTTGAAGCATTCAGGTTGTTCCATGTAAATAGTCTCATTGAGTGTCCCATGAAGATAAGCACTCTTCACGTCGAATTGGTCAATGAACCAGTCCTTTTCTGTTGCTATCGCCGTTAATAGCCTTATAGTTTCTGTTAGAAATGTGAAATTTATAGAGTCGCTGTTTCATCCCAAGTTGACCTTCGGCACATGTACACTGAGGCGGCGCCACCATATACCATGTGTGACGTCACTACTTACCCCTACTTCCTGCCTGCCTGCTGCTAGCTGTTTACAACTGTCATTCTATCCCTCTTTTGATTTTCTTTAAACTTGTATAACCAATAAATCAATTGGCACTCTGCTTTAACGAGTGATTCGTTAATATTTCCAATAGTTTCAAAACTGGAAACAGGAGTATAGACTTCGTTGTAGTCAATTCCTCTACGTTGAGTGAAGCCTTTGGCGACTAGACGTGCTTTGTATCTAGTGGTACCATCCACTGCATTGATTTTCTTATTTAGTACCCATCTACATTTTAAAGGTTTGATACCTTTCGGCAATTCCTGCAGTTGCCATACATCATGTCTTTCGAGCGATTCCCTTTCTTCTTCAATGGCTTCTATCCAATTAGCTACCTCAGGGCTGTTCATGGCTTCTTCATAAGTGGGGTTATTGTCCTCTGCACTTGTGGCATTTATCTGTCCACCACTATTATCCTCTTCCGGAGATTCTGCCGTCTTTCCATGACTTCGAAGTGTCATTGGAAGGCTTCTCAGGTTCTCTGGGAGAGTCTCAGATACCTGATCTATTCCACCTGTAGTTCCAATCAGTTCTTCAGTTTCTCGGTCTACTGGTTGATCTGCATTACTTTCTTCTTGAAAGGAGGCCTCTTTCGAGGAGAAATGGACAGATGGTAGAGTATCCCTTTCTCTTTTGGGCTGTTTATAGAGGATTTCTTCTTTGAATACACAATTTCTAGATTCCACCACTTGGCGTTTTTCAGGAATCCAGATTCTCCAACCTCGTCCCTGTAGAGAATAACCCACGAGAATTCCTTTAGTGGCTCTTGGCTGAAGCTTCGAATTCCTTCTTTGTTTTGGAACATGAACAAAGGTTTCGCAGCCGATTGCTCTCAGATGTTGCAGAGCAGGTCTTTTTCCAAACCACAATTCAAAAGGCGTTTTCTCTTCATTGTGTCTGTTTGTAACACGATTTCTCAAGTATGCTGCTGTGTTGGTGAGCTCTGCCCAAGAGGCGGTTGGCAGATTGCAACTGTTCACAGTACTCCTCACTAAGTTCAGCAAAGTCCTATTCATGCGTTCGGCGACACCATTCTGTTCAGGTGTGTAGACCATGGTGCGTTCATGTACTATACCATGGGCCTTCGTGAAAATATCCCAAGGAGATGAACAGAACTCTAGTCCATTATCTGTACGGATCCTCTTGAGAGAAAATCCCGTCTGATTTTCAGCTTCTTTCATCCATTCCTTGAATTTTTCTAGAGTATCGCCCTTCCTTTTGAGGAAATATACCCTTGTATATATTGATGCGTCATCAATGATGGTCAAGACAAATCTTGATCCACCCAGCTCTCAATGTTGAACGGTCCCATTAGATCACAGTGAACAAGGGCTAGTGTCTGAGTTTCCCTTGGTAGATCTCAAATTCAGGAAAGGTCTTTTTGTCGATTTTCCAATCATACAATCAGAGCACTTATCAGGTTTTCCAGCCTGACAGTTCAAACCAATGACAACTTCTCTTTTCATCATGTCTACTATGGTGTCATAGTTGATATGCATGAGTCTCTGATGCCATAAATTTAGTGGGAATTTACGAAAATTGTTGGTTTGAGCAATGGAATTTAAACATTCTCCTGATTCTGGAAATCTGGACGGAGCAGTCCTGACGAGATAGAACCTTCCTCTCTTCTCTGCTCTGATTATCAAGTTATGATCATTGTCGTAGATATGACATCCCTTCTTGTCGAAGATAACCTCATGACCATTTTCCACAATTTGTAGAACAGAGAGTACACCATGTCTGATCCCAGGTACGAACATTGCATTTTGAGCAACTATGCTTCTAAGTTGTCCAGAATTGTTGATCAGATCTACTTGAGCATTACCTCTTCCTATGTTTGAATGTAATGTACCATCAATGGTGGTCACTTGTCCTACATTCTCGTCATTCAACGTGGAAAAATACCTTCTGTTCGGAGTCATATGATGCGTGGCACCTGAGTCAATTACCCACGTATCCTCTTCTGATACAACTGCTGCATTATGCATCACATTCAAGTCCTTTGCTTCGTGATGTTGATGTATCGCTCCCTTTTCCTGTTGTTTACCGTTATTCTTTTTCAGTTTGAAACAGTCCCGTGCAATATGCCCTGTTTTCCCACATCCGAAACATTTTCTAACAGTTTTAGAACTTGATGTTCATGAGGGAATTGTTTCTTGTTAGAGTTCCTGACTGACAGTGCACCCATCCCTTCATTTGTTGTAGCATACCGGCGCTCTGCCTCAGCTAACAATTTACTTCTGATGTTGGCACTGGTGAACTCTGACTCTGGTAAGTTACACATTGTTGATATAACATTATCCCAGTCCTCGGGCATTCCACAAAGAATTAGCATGCTTAGATCACCGTCTTCAATTTTATCCCCTACACCTGTGAGTTCACTCACTATTAGATTTATGCTTCCCAAATAGGCATTCATGTTCGCATGTTGACAGAATTTCTGGGAGTACAACTTTCGACGCAGTTGGAGAATTCTGTGTTTGCTATCCCTGGGTGCATAAAGTCTTTGTAATTCATCCCAAACTTCTTTGGGGGAATTTAGATGTCTGATATGGTTCTGCTGCTCCTCACCAATAGAGAGACATATCTTTGCTAAAGCCTTATTCTGCCTCGTATTAAATTTGTTGATTAGACCAACATCTCCTCCCTCGGGTTTGACTTCGCCTGGGTCAACAATTAACCATAAGTCATTGTCCATCAGAATGAGCTTAATTTGGAAGCTCCATGAGGAATAGTTTAATCCATTTAGCTTGGTAATTTTCGTTAAAACTTTCGTTAGCTTCCATTATAAGATGGCGTCCACTGAAGGGGGGGAGAGAGAACAAAAAATAGGCTTACCGTTCAATGCTTCAGGCAGCTCCAATCAGTCTCATAATCTTTTCTTGTAGGGGTGTAGACAAGGTACTTGGTTACACTTAGGACAAGAGCCTTGCACTAACTAATTTATTAAAGCATAGGTTATATAAAGATTAAAAAGGGAAAGAGAGGAAACAAAGAGGTTACATCCTCCGTAGAAGGTAAACAAACAACAGCGTCGTTAGGCTAAACTTTTTACTGTCAGTGGAGGAGTGCCGACGTCATCCTTCCGGTCATGTGTTATACTTGAGTGGCGGCGCTGGCTGGTGTCCAACAATTATAAATATGTTATATTTAAATTGTGTTTTTATAGCGAATAATTGTTCTATTGGGGTTAATTGTTAATTTGACTTATTGTTGTATTGTATAATTGCTACATTGGATGATTGTTGAATTGTTTAATTTCATTTTCTTGGATAGTTCTTGTATTAGATGATTATTGTATTAGAAATTACAATTGTATATGAAAAAGTGAAAGTTGTATAAGCTAATGATTTTGCTTTGTTTTAAAAATGAATCGGTGTTGGTTCCATATGTTTGAATTGAATATTACACCTTAGTTTCTAAATATTTTATTGCTTAAAAGGGAACACAACAAAACAAAAAAGAAACTACAATTGCGAATGACTTGAAAACTAACCAAGAAAAAAAAACAGTAATAAAAAAATGATGATGATGAAAATTTGAATATGTCTGCCAGAAAAATGCTTCAATGAATTAAAAAATAATAATAACTTAAAATTAACATATAAACTGCAAACAACAATAAACTAGAAAACATAGCCCACACAGCTATTGACCTTCGTAGAACGTCAGGAAATCTACCCATTTACTGGTGATGGTTCTTAACTAGACCATTGTACGTATTTAACCGTTTTTACCAACGGCTGTTGTTGTGGCCAATTTAGTGGTTTGAACTATCAACATAGGCAGAATAGATAATTTTTAATAGTTTAAACAAGAAAGGAGCTTTTATGTACATCTATAAACTCATTTACACTTATAATTGAATGTAATGAGGTCTGAGAGCGATAAGCTAAAATGAATGATTTACAAATTCTATGTTGGCTTGTGATTATTTATGTTTATTATTTTATTCAAAAAATATTTCTCTTTTGATTTGCATTGGTCCCACAAAAATCAACAGAGTAAGATCCCATGAGAGACCGTCTAAAGAACAAACAAATTTTATTGATTATTCTAATAAATTGTTGCAGAGGTAGAAAAAATACATAAGAAAATAGTAAATAAAGGGTAGATAAAATGTAGGGGAATATATATAGTTGTGTATGTGTACAAATTTCTTCGGTAAGGAAGGTTTCCCCCACCTTGAGAGAGTCCTCCTCCAGACAAGGTCTTCTTGAACACTCCGCAGTTCCACGCCGAGGAAGTATTTATAGATGGGGGGTCTTGGCAGACGCGCATCTAAAGACATGAGAACTTTTGATCGCTCCTGAAAGTGATCTGTCATTAGAATTCGTGTCATTCCAGTTTGGAATGATTTTATTGAATTCTAAGAGCATATACAATCTGAGTGAAATCTTGCAATAAATAACAATTTACAGAGATAGATCATTATGTTGTCTATTGACACACGAGAATCAAACCTACAATCATTCCTTTCTTTGATAAAACTTGTCCATGTGTTTTCAAGCTATAAAGGTCTCTTTATATTAGAATGGTGAAGAAAAGGCTTTTGGCTTGTAATCTCGCCCAGTTTTCTCGAAGTGAAGAAATACATTTGTATTAGTTTGAGTCAAAAAGCCATCTATTGAATACATTTGAATAAAAAGTGCGTACCTGGATCCGCGAAAGAAAAATAAACATGTTTTTCTTCCAAAGATCCAGTTACGCCATTTTTATATAAAAACATTCGTATTAGTTTAGTTCCCATGTTTTGAATAGTATCAACGATTGATGTTTATTTTACCATTTTATCCTATGTAGAAATATAAGGAAATATTCAGAAAGGCAGACCTTAGGATATGACAAGGCAATATGTTTTTATCAAAACCATTCTATCCTATTTACATAGAAGAATAAGAGAGGCATTGAGAGAAATATACTGAGTATAACAAAAATAGAAAAATTGTTAATATATTAATTAATAAGAAATTTAAGCTATTAAAATAGAAATCGGTGGACGAATGGTTAAGACTCTTGATTCCCGACAGCCATGAACCGGGATTGAATCCCGAATTGTACACTTTGTTTTAATATGTGAATAACCTACACTTATTATTCATTGCTGTAAATATCATAAACTAGGTTGTTCTTGTTGAGCGGTACCTAATAAAGTTATTTCGGAACCTGAATTTAAACTATTTTTGACGTGTATGTTTATTTTTTAAATTAAAACAATATCTACTGCCCTTACTGCAATTATGAAAAATGGAAGAGCCTGGCTCATCAGTAGTGAACCCTCCCAACGGTTTCGCCAGTTTAATCTACCATACGGCTGTAGTATAGCCTTAGGCTTTTTACCATTTACACCTAACTGAAGCTAGACTCTTGGAAAGGGTATTTTGAATTAACTACGAACATAATCTTTGAGAGAGAGAGAACAGTAGTAATACATATAATTATTATATTCAAAGAAGGCATATCCTGACCAAGAGCACATTAGCTTTTCATATGGCAGAGCGCCATCTAGTTGAACAGAAATCAACTAAAGGTTGATTTAGCCTGTTCTAAGATATTTGGCCAACCCATTTTCTTGATAAATCAAGAAAAGCCAATCACTATAATTGTAGTTCTGTCCTGTTCCAAAATAACTTTATTAGGTACCACTCAAAAAGAGCAACATAGCTTATGTTATTTACAATGTAAAATATAAACAGGTTCTTCACAGAAAAAAGTGTCCAATGCGGGGTTCGATCCCGGTTCATGGCTGTCGGAAAACAACGGTTGATACCGCAGGTCACTGACTTCTTCAAATATGTAACTAAGTAATATATATATATTTAGAACGAAATTTTTGACAATTATACCGCAAATGTTTCTTTTGAACGAAAAATCTAAATTTATTTTAAGGAGAAATGACGATTATTTCCAACCTTAGGGATGAAGTATGAAAGGATGAATTGTGAATAAACGTAAAAATAAAGTGTCCACTAGGCTACCCTATGTCCAGGCATCTGCCCGGTAAGCGGAACACTGTGGGTTCGAATCCCATCCCTGGACACTTTATTTTTCCGTTTATCATTACTCTTCACAATTCATCCTTTCATACTTCATCGCTAAGGTTAGAAAAAATTGTTATTTCTCGTTAAAATAAATTTCTATTTTTCGTTCAAAATAAACATTTGCGGGATAATTGTCAAACGTCGTTCTACAATCATGATCCGCATATATTATATTGTATTATTAATTAATATTTAGAATAATAATATTTTGTGGGAACTGTAAACCACATCGTGCATATCCTGTTTCTTACTGACACACGGATCATGAATGTTTCGGTCAAACATTCCCTCGGGATCTTGAAAGTGTTGTCGCTAGTATTTTTTCTCTGCGTCGAGCAGGGCGGCTTTTTTTGTCGTCACTATGGAAGGACTACTTCCTGGATGAAAGTCCTTGACTTGGTCTTGGCAGTGGAGTCAGCCAATGGATTCCACAACATCCATGGTCTCAAGGTCACAATTTGTCTTCCCTAATCTACCCAGCATCTTTACTAAAATGTCACGTAGCACATTAGTAAAGACAAACCCCAGGATAACACAAGCTAATTTATTTTGATCAAAACAATTACACCTATCCCCTAATTTACACAGTAGATACGTTTCTGAGACAAACGTGTAAATCGGGGGATAGGTGTATACAGAAATAAAAATAAAATGCATTGACAGGTTAAAATATGTAGTCAGCACATAAGCTCGGGATTCTTCGTGAGATGTGTACACAGCGCATGTGTTCAATCACAGTAGCATTTAGTATAGTGCGATAAAAACAAAAAAAAAAAAACTTATTTGGAAAACCGTGTAAAAGCGAAAACGTGTAAAACAAGTACCGTGTAAATCGGGGGATAGGTGTATATCTTATTTACATAATCAAATAGACATTTTTTGACCATTCAATATATTTTATTGACCCTCTCTTAGTCAATTGTTACAAAAAAAAAGATAAATTAAACAAAGATAAATATCAAAATTCAAAACAATTATAGACGCGTATGATTCTTTTTTAAAAATAAAACAATTTCTACTGCCCTTACTGCAATGGAAAAAATTAATGGGAGGTGAACTCCCATTAAGTAGAAATTGTTTTATTTTAAAAAGAATCATACGCGTCTATAATAGTTTTGAATTTTGATAACAGATGGCGCGCTAATGCATCATAAAGATAAATATGATTATTTAAAATTTGTTGATAAAATATATATAAAATGAGAGGGGTAATGAGAAAAATTTCTTAGTAACAAAATATATCAAAATTAAAAAACTTTTAATAGAACATGGAATGGTTGGGGCTACGGACATAATCCCGACAAGCCAAAATACCACGTGACAACCCAAATCCCAATAATTCAACAAATAAAAAATATGAACAAGTTTCAGCATTTGAGTGAATAATATTTTTGTGGAGAAGAATATTTATAAAATATTAGCTTTTGCATATATACGAAATACATTTTTTTATTTTATTTCCAATCACGCCTCTGTCCAGATTTTTATCTGTCGGGATTTTGACCGGGACATGAATGATTGTGTGAATTCTGTTAGCGTCATTTCTAATTATACATACATTAACTACTTTTGAAAACATTAATACGCGGATGTTTCTTTTATAAATTAATCAAACATCTACTGTCCTTACTGCGATTAAATAAAATTAGGAGAGCTTGACTCATCAGTGGTAAACCTTCCTAGCGGTGTCGCCAATTTAACCTACCAGACCTCTTCTTTAGAGTTCTAATACTGTATTGGATCATTCTGCTTTTATATGCTACACTGAAGGGTGGAATCTTAGAAAAGGTATTTATGCAAACTATGGACATAATCTTTTAGAACATATTTTTTCATTGCAGTAAGGACAGTAGAGAGAGAGAAATAAGTTTGATTAATGTGTGAAAGAAACATTCGCGTCTTAATGTTTTCATTTACTGTCTATAGATGGCGCGTTATTGCTTTATATTAATTAACTAATTTTATTAATATCGTTGATATAATTTATATGTCAATGTAGATAAAACGCAGTGAATAAATTTTGGACATGAGAATTTCGCAGTTTCTCAGTGTTCTTTTGCCTCATTTTAGATTTAACAAAGATGGTAGGTCTTTATGTAAGTTAGTTTTGTTGTTGTGTTTAATAAATTTTCTAATTAATCAGAATCTCTGTCAAACTTTTATCCTGATATAGGGAGATATTAAAATTTAAAAAGGCATATCCTAACCACGAGCATATTAGCTTTTTAGATGGCAGAATGCCATCTAGTGGAACAGAAATTAACTAAACGTTGATATAGCCTGTTGCCTGATATTTGGCCAACCTATTTTTTTTTATATAAATCAAGAAAAGCCATCCAAGAACGCTTTTCGGGCTGTTGGCACTCGTCAGCGTGGAGCAGGCTGTACCACTGCGATCAAAAATATTTTGGTCACAGAGGCTTCCTGAGAAACTAAGAAATGGGTATTAAAGGCCAAACTTGCGTAAATACGCTAAAATGTGGGAGGGAAATAATTAAAAAGGTCAGGTGTTGGTATTAAAATTTAAAAAATGCATATCATAACCACGAGCACATAAGCTTTTTAGATGGCAGAGCGCCATCTAGTGGAACAGAAATCAACTAAACGTTGATTTAGCCTGTTCCCTGATATTTGGCCAACCCAATTGTTTGATAAATCAAAAAAAGCCATCCACGAACGCGTTTAGGGCTGTTGTCCTCGTCTAATAAGGAGATATATTAGCATGGAAGGTTGGGGACGCCCTCTATCGAGTAATTTTAAAATTATTTTTGATAATTTTTGTTGAGAGAGAGATATTGCTCTTTGTTTTTAGTTTTACTCTTCAAAAATACTATCTGATCCTTCTTTAAAATATGTATACAAATAATATAAAAATATTTTTTATTATAAGACAGATATTAAATCAATCTATTTAAAATATGCAAGATATATTTGAAAGCTATTTGATGTAAAACACATGATGCTAACTAGCTGTTATTAAAGTTAACATTTCATTTATCAACATAATTAATTTATTTAAATTTTACTTTATAAAATATACATTTCTATAACAACTGAAAAATAATATATAAAAGATGATGTATTGATATATTTCATATTCTCATCTCATTATTTTCATAAAAGTAAAAAAATAAAATAATAATTTGAGCTGATAAATAAAATGCTACATTAAAAAATAATAATAATAAAAGTCTACCTAAAAAGCGTAAATTTTAAAAATAGTTTAAAAATTTCCCGGTAGATGGCGGTAGGCATCCATTAAATATGTTTTCATATATTTGATCTTATATTCAAAATTTACGTTTCCAATTACAAAAATCTGCATACATTTAATACTAAAATAATGAGATTATTTGTTTTCATTTCTCTTAAGTACATAAATTTGTATAATTTTCTTTACAGTTAATATTCAGAAATTTAAATAAAGAAAACCACAAAAGGAAAATAATTCATACTATCTTGTTTAAGGAAGAAGACAAATCGAACCTTCAAGAAAAGAAGAACAAGCTCCGATTCACTTCACCGAATCTTCACTTCCAGTACCAGAGGAAAACATGGAGAGACTCCAGGATGACCAGAGTCCCAAGACAACAACAAGGTAGGACATCTAACTTGTGACAGTTTATTGATTTGGTATCCAGTTAAACCGATATCACAGTATCTTATTAACTTCCAAACGCATACATTTGTAAATTTCTTCTAAATTTGTTTATCATTAGTTGTGCATCGTTCATTATCATCAAAGGATTCAAATCTTTTCTCGCGATTTGATTAATTACTTTAGGTCATTCCATTCGGCAATGGCGCGCAAGATATTCAACTCCAGAACTTACAGAAACAATAATATAATAAAACAACTGAACGATTAATATTTATACACTATCTTAAAATGGGAAAACATTAGGATGAATACGTAAACTAGTTTGAAAAAGAAAGAATAAATAAAATTTAAATAAACTCTTTATCTTAATTTTTTTATTCTTTCTTTTTTCAAATAATTTCTAAGTAACTATTACTCACATAAATTAGTACAAAGGTATTTATAAGCCAATAAATTCTCAGGAATTAGAAAAATAATCCACTTGTAAAATTCGTAACTAATGAATCGTGCCTTCTTAGATAATTTTGATAATCAGTTCACAACTTGTTCAAATATTCATCAAATATGTTTAAAAGAAATAGTACTGAATAATTCCATATCTCTTAGCCATATATACAAATCGCGCTATGTGTTTATGAATATTGCCTAAAGAGGCCTTTGGGTCATTTTAAGTCATTTGAGCTGAAGAATTGTACTCTAAGTAAAATTACAGAACACTCTTTGTTCATAGTTAACTTAAACCCCATTACCAACCTAAATGCAGAATCCATAAGTAGAATTATCAATACAATATTCGTCCAAGAAGTTGGCGTTCGGCGTTCTAGAAATCTTGGGTGTATTTATCTACACTCTCTCTCTACAATATCTATATACACTTGAACGAAACGCCGAGAAGAGAAAATCTACAATATTTATAGCTTTTTCCTTCTACCACCCAAACGCTGCCTTCTACAAACTCCACCAACAGCAATTGGCAAGCGTCAGGAGACCCCTGCCATAAATATCTCTTCTCCCGCTGCGTCCTCTACCGTCCGACAACCATCTATCAATAGGCTATCAATTCCCCTACTCTGGAAAAGTAAACCAGAATAAGTCCTAAGCTTCCATCCTGCCTCTGCAAATGTTCTTAGAGTGCAGGAGAAAGTATCATATGGGAAAAAGTATAAAGCTTCGCAGAGCTGAAAGCAGTCCATGAGCGTCTCCCTAATACCTTGTTCAAGGACATTGAGGCAGCGGGTTTAGGGAAGAAAATATTGTCCAGGCAATCTTCAACACAGTCCATATCAAGTAACTGATTCATATCCTTAATTCCGAGCAGTTAGCCGTTCTTTTCGTTCTCCTCGAGAAGATCATTTACCGTGTAGAGGACAAATCCTGACATTTCTAAAAACGTCTCACCACTACCAGGGATTCAGCTGTTAGAGGGACGTCTTGAGCTTTTGCATGGCATGCCTCAATGTGCGTAGCTTTGCCGTTCGCGCTAGGAGGTGTAGATGTGCTGCTTCTTGGAGCATCACGAAGTTGATATTGAGTTCGTTCAGGAGACGAAGGTTACCCTAAACAATATACAGGACCTCTGCTTCGGCTACAGTTCCGTCTACGCGTCATGATCGACACCAATATGATCTGGCCTCACCATCGTCGTGGCACCGGGAGTCACAGTCCTCTGGCACAGCGTTATATAGCCAGGCAATATCGCCAACGCCAAAAACACCCGGGTTTCAGGACCCGTGTCATCAACTGCCATCTGTCCCACACTCCTGAAGAACGACATCTCCAACTGCAGAGGAAGCCATCAGGGAAGATGCGTGAGCCCCCGGCGACTTAAATATCTCCGAGGAGTCCTCGAGTGACATTGGGTCCGGAGCCGTGGAAGCCTACGCGGAGCTCCATGGCCGGACGGCACTCGTCCACATCGCCACCATCTACGATGCCTCGCAACTGCCTACGAGGGTTGCTAGATACAAAATCGGGGTAGACGCCGCCAGTCTGGATCGAATTTTAATAACATCAAGACTCTCCGGACGCGTCACCCGTTACTGGACCGTCAAGTACCGCTTTTCGGACCACCGTGCCATTCTTCTCCAAGTGGGTAATCCTCCTTCACCATCTCCGCCATCCATCTCTACTCTTTTCCAATCAGCCCCTATTATCGAGTGAGTTGATGCGCTTCTTTGTAAATCTTCGTTGAAAAAAAGGAGATATTCCTCCTGGAATATATGGAAAGAACGGATAAAACTGGTGGAACTTCGTTGAAAACATCAAGTGCCTATCCATTCACCGCGTTGAAGACAAAGGCTACATTATCAGAGCAAGCCGTCTCTTGCGCTCACGGCTGGAGGCAGAGATCGTATACTCTGGCTACCCTACCTTGTCTGAGCATAATAGTAGTCGGCGTCAACAGTCTCGGCCTCGAGGCTAGAGCGCAGGAAGCAGCTTTCTCTGCCGACGTAGTCTTCGTTTTCGGGTCGGGGAATCGAGTAGAACTTAATGTCTTAAACCAGGTCCCGCTCCAGATTATCCCATTCTCTTCATTGATCTCCAGGAGCGATGTCTCTCGGATCTTCAGCGAAGCTTATCTCAGAAGAGCCTCATCTATCTTGATGACTGGCGTTGATCGAAGGAGCTCGGAGATGGATAGGGTAAATAGTAAAGGGTGATCCCATACTTGGTGAAAGATTATACGGTGGTCCGAACAGCGGTACTTGGCGGTCCAGTAACGTTTGACGCGTCTCGAGAGTCTTTATGGTATCAGAAATCGATCAAGACGAAGGCATCTACACGGATTTTGTAATTGGCAAAGCTCGTAGAGGCAGGTGCGCGGTTACGAGAGGGACGTACGGTTAAGGAACTCTACGAAGGCTTCCAATACTCCAGATCCGATGTCGCTCGAAGATATTGGTCGCCGAGGGCCCGCGCATTTTTCCTGATGTCTTCCTCTGCAATGACCTGAATTTGTAGATGCCGTTATTTAGGAGTATGAGACAGGTGGTGGGGTATGGTGCGTTTCTCGAACCACGTATGTTGATGCTGGGGATGACGATCTTGCCTGGCCGCGGTGCCAGAATAAGGTGATTCCCGGTACCATGATGACGACGAGGCGGATCCATTGGGTGTCAATGATGTACGTAGACAGCGTTGTAGCCGAGCCATAGGTCCTGGACGTCGTTTAGAGTCAGTACGTTCGTTTCCTGTACGAACCTGACATCAACTGCTTTCTGCTTCTTGAAGCAACTCATCTCCATACTCCTAGCGCGAACAGCAATGCCGCATGTGTGAGACACTCCATGCGAAAGCTCAAGGACATAGACCTTGCTCGTGCTGCTCGAAGTGTGGTAAGGGGTGTTCGTAAAGGGTGCAGGTCATGTTCTCTACAAGTACTATTATTCTGCTGAGGAGAGTGTGCAGAATATAAGCTTGCCCAACAGCGTTGGTTTCATTTAAGGCATCCATGTGCTTACTGGATATAGTAGGCCTGGATCACTCTATCTTTACCGATTCCCTCCAGTTCAAGACCTTGAATAGGATCTCTGGAACATGTTTCAAAGCCTCGTCGAGTTACAGGTGGAGCTTTACGTTACTAGTAATATGATCCCGACAGAACATTTTCCTGGATCTCAGAGAAGAATCCTGGTTTCCATCTTTCGTTTTGGAGAAGGTTTTTGAGTCTGAAGCGCGAGCTAATGGCTCAGGTTTTGTTGTCGCTTTTTAGGAGCTGGGAACGGCCTGTGTCAACACAAATTGTTAGAGGAGGGCGTTGTTTGGAACTATCGGAATGACGCTTGATTCCCGAGAAGGAGCCTCAGGGGACTCCGAAAATGCTTGGAGTGTTCCGCCTGTGATGGGGTTGTAGCAGGTTTTGAAGAGAGCTTGTGCATGGCTAATGGAGGAGACGTTAATTGTCCTCGCGTGACAGGTTGTTATCTATGCCACTACTCATTGGTCAGTTGGCTCGACGATATTCCCGACGCTTGCCCTTTCACGCTATATGTGATGTATGCAAGAGTGATTATTCCTTTGGATTTGATGTTGATTTTTGGAATATGCTGAATATTTAGGCCTTCGTTTATAAATACAAAGGACTTCCTGAGATCTAGATGACGACGAAATATTTAACATTTTCATGATCTGAAAAAACCGAGCCTTTTCCTATCTGCTCTTTTAAGGTCTTGAAATATTCTAAGATTCCGAAGTCCGTATAGTGTTCGATGAAGCGGTATTGAATCATGGTGGCAGCGTCCATTCATCTTTGCATTGGGCTTGTTGCTTCATACTGGAGCGGGTTTCTTTAGCCACATGTGCTTTACTAAACACTTGAGGTGTCGGCCTTGGTGGACCTTTTCCAGATTTTGTAAGCTTGTCAGATTAGTTGTTGTTTGGGAGGTCATTCAACAATCCACTTGAATCCTCTCGGCTCTGAAAATACTTCCGAATGGAATTAATTTTCAGAGACTTTCATTTTCTCGATATAACTTGCATTCTTGTTGATTTGTTCGGCAGGAAGATTGCAGCTTTTGTTATTTTCTGTGTTGCCTGGCAAACTTTCATTTACCGTGGAATTTTATATTTTAGTCTTTATATCGGCCATTTCTTGTTCTTTTACAACAAGAATTCCATCAGCCACTAACTCATACCTTGCGCTTTCTGCCTATATGGCATAACGATTAGATATCTACATATCCTCTTTTTTAAAACCGCGTCGCGTGACTGCCGAAAGAGATAGAGAGAGAGATAAACCTCAATATATGTGGTGACAATTCACAGGTATGATGTTCTCTCTCTCTCCTAAACCTGTGACATCAAGTTCCTTTGACCTATTCGACTTTAGACAAGGTTAGAGTAATTATATCCCCTTATTTTGACGGAAGAATGCTACTACAGTGAACCTCCATTGAATGACCTATCTGAGTAATCTCCCCGAACGACACCTTTGTAAAATGAAATATGACTGAGTCAAACTCTCAATTTTAGACATGGCCAAGGATACAGAAATTTCCAGCCTCAAATTCGCCACAGAGTTTATTTACCAATTTTACTCATCTTTAGTTATCTTGAAAGACTTGTATTTGGGGCTGGAAAATCTTGGTCTTGAACGTGATATTTGGTAGGTTCTGATTTGACCCTAGATTAACTGCTGGGCGGTGTTACATATATAAAATAAAAATAGATTTTTAAAAGAATAAAATATAAAGAATATCTGTGTATTCAGTTTTGATTTTCACAACTGTATTGAAGTATTACCTTTTATGTATGTTAAATAAAAACAATTTAAAAATTTATTTATTGAACGATCTACCTATGACTGTTTATTTATAAATAAGCCTAAAGTGTTCTTCATCTTTACAGATGAGCATTTAAATTCTGCCGAAGCTGGTACAATACCCATTCTAGTTTTTTTCTCCTTTTCTTTTAACTACATCACATCTTGTCGACGTCGTCATGTGACGTCATCTCCGATACAGAGGAGGGCCACCTTGGAACATAATTCTACCCATTTTCCTGATTATTATTTCTTATCTTCCTATATTCTAATCCACGCATCCATATCAGTAAACTGACTACCCACTTTGGATCAGTACTTTATTTTGTGAATATTTTGTATATATACACTCGTGGACAAACTTAAGGAAGTTGTACCTTTCAGCATGTATATCGAGATTCAGACAATAACTCTGAACACAGTGCCCTTTATTGAAGACGCACGAGATAACCAAGAGTGAACAAAATTGCCTCTGTTTTCTTAAAAAAAGCGACATCAGAATTTCCACTTTCTTAAGTTTTGTCCATGAGTGTATATATATCTCAAGTCTGTTTTGAGATATCTCGAAAAGTGATTTTAAATAATTATTTTGTGATGCATTAGCGCGTCATCTGTTATGAAAATTTGAAACTATTATAGACGCGTATGATATTTTTAAAGATTAAACAATATCTACTGTCCTTATTGCAATGGAAAAAATAAACCGCTGGGAGGGTTCACCACTGATAAGCCAGGCAGTAAGGGCAGTAGATATTGTTTAATTTTTAAAAGAATCATACGCGTCTATAATAGTTTTAAATAAATTTTGTTAAAATAAAGTTTTTGATTTAATAATTATTCGTTCTTGGTCTTACTTTTAATCGAAATATGGCTATTTATATCAACAGTCGACGTAAAGACAACCTCCAATGACGGTGTAACAATTCACTTCCTGATATAGAAAGAGAATTCTTTATTCAAATGTTTCATCTTTCAATATATATGAAAGCCCCACAATGTTATATTAAAGTAAATAGAAAAAAACTCTCTCTCAAAATACTCATTATATAATTCAGCTTTAGGTATGTTTAAATGGGTCAAAATGGCTTCTGAGGAAAGATATACTCTATATATGATATATCTTCTTCTTCCTTCTTATCTCCACTCAATCATATTTGGGTATCAAGCTTGTTTGACAACCATCATGACTGTGTGAAGTAGAATGCGTCTGCCTTTGTCATTAAGACTGGGAGCACTACTCAGTGACAGGCCGACTTAGCTCCAAAAGAAATGGCCGCCTCTGACATGAGGAACAGACGCCATGTGCAGCCGCTCCTAACATGGAGTACAAACGCTGCTCATCCTGCATCCCTGGATTAGGAGCCCTAACAGGGTACTATCAGCCGGGCCAGCTGAACCCAGGTTTTTTAGTGAGCTTGTTACTGCTCCCCCTCCTCCTTTTTCATCCGGGCTTGGGACCGGCAAAGGCGGAGTTATATGATATATAATGTTCTAAAGCCCGAATGTTTATTTCACACAAAACCAAATTTCTATCTTATGCCCATAGTTTGAGTGAATACCATTTCTCAATTCCACCCTTCAGTGTAACATATATAAGTAGAATGATACAATACAGTATTAGAGCTCTGAGAGGTAGTCTGGTAGATTAAATAAGCGAAATCACTGGGAAGGTTCACAACAGATTAGCAAAGCCTTCCCAATATTTTTTCTTCGTAGTAAGTACAGTGGAAGTTTGTGTAAAAGAGACATTCAAGCGCCAAAATGTTTCATTTCTTATATAGATGGCGCGTCATTGCTTTAAATTAATATAATGTTCTGTTTAGAAAAAATAATATATTTTAATTGTGAAAAGTGTCTTTTTTTTATCAAACGATTTTTGCCTGAAAAAAAAAATCAATGATTGAAATAAAGCTATAAGAAAATGTCATCACAATATTTGCTGAATTATGGGAGGATTGTTGTGGCTAAGGAGCGTGGTGTCGCTGGAGACCCGCTGGCGATTTTCCATCAAACTGACATATGGCAGAGGCGCGAAATTCATATATGACACTATTTACAATGAATATGGCACATCTGCCACCGCTGCTGAATAAATACCCATTTCTTCATTTCTCAGGAAGCCTCTGGGACCAAATTTTGGTCGTAGAGGTACAGTCCGCACCACGCTGACGAGGGCCAACAGCCTGAAACGCGTTAGTGGTTGACCTATCTTGATTTATCAAGAAATTGAGTTGCCCAAAATTATATTTCATTGATTCAAATATTCTGTTAAGTATAACACCATATGTCGCGACTTCCCTTTATATAGCCTTTTGTTGTTGTTTCTCGTTGGCCGTCTCAAACCTTTTGTAAATTATGTAATTTCTTACGCCTTAAGCCAGGCAATATTTTCCTTAATTATGTTTCATTATCAGAATTAAAGAAAATTGTGATTTCAAGGTGTATTTTATTCAATTATTGCCACGACTGCAGAACAATATCACATACTCATGATCAAGCAAATGATCAATAAATCTATATAAAATCCTCTAAAATCAACAGAAAATCATTTTACCTAATATATATAATTATATTTTTAAAATAGTGTGCAGACTGTGCACCTTGGCACAAGATGTCAATACAATTATTTTAATTGTCAAATTGTCCATGAGAGGATTGTGTTGGAGTGAGGTAGTTTGCTTCCACCACATTCAACCAGAACCTTCAGTCTTAAATGTGTTCCAACATTGAAGCTCTAGAACATATCTCTTCTTCTGACCAAACTTCCGATACCAAAGATATCAGATGATCGCCTTTCTAGGAATTCCTAATATCAACCAGGTAGCTCACCCCATTTACACATGTCCCATCATCCTGAATTAATCCAATAAAAACAATAATTTTTAACTATCTTAAAAATCTCCTGGACATAAATAATTATTTTTAATATCAACATCTGACCTTCTTTTTTCTATTATTCTTTCATGCGCTAAGCGTATTTACGCAAGTTTGGCCATAAATACCCATTT
>CP092868.1:63665064-63721648 GCA_030710605.1 Cordylochernes scorpioides
TATATGGCGCTCCTCCATCTAAAAAGCACATGTGCTCCTGGTAAGGATATGCTATTTTTATTTTTAATAAATTAAATCATTAAACAGGTTTCTGGAGATGTGAGTTTCTCTTCATTTTATTAAAGTAGTATCAAGCTTTCGGGTATTTCTACCCTTCTACAGGAGAACACAAATAAACGAATAAAACAGTCTGAAGCCAAACTTTGGCCCAGAGATCCTGAAAGCTTGAGACAGCTTATGTAACTCCGCCGGTCCCAAGCCCGGATGAAAAAGGAGGAGGGGGAGCAGTAACAAGCTCACTAAAAAACCTTAGCTCAGTGAGCCCGGCTGATAGTACCCTGCAAGGGCTCCTAATCCAGGGATTCAGGATGAGCATCGTTTGTACTCCATGTTAGGAGCATCTGCACATGGAGTCTGTTCCTCATGTCAGAGGTGGCCATTTCTTTTGGGACAAAGTCGGCCTGCCACTGAGTAGTGCTCCCAGTCTTAATGACAAAGGCAGACGAATTCTACTTCACCCAGACCCTAAAATGATTGAGTGGAGATAAGAAAGAAGAAGAAAGTTTATGTATAAGTAAAATACACGCGTTATATCCATTCTACATTTTTGGGTAAAATAATATTTTTATTGAACAAATCATAATTTCGAAATACATTTTATTATATATTTTGTATTTAATAAATATGCTTATTTTATTAAATATATGTTTATATTGTTTAATAAATTGTTTTTTTCATTCTCACAGAGTCTTCAATATATATGATATATAAAAATAATTATATATAAAATATAACAAAATCACTAGAAATAATACGTTTTAAAAGTATAATATGATAAATTCATTTAGTAATTCAAATATAAGTTAATAATAAATATGTTAAAATGTTTTTAAACTAATAGTTTCGGCTATAAATAGAAAATAATACTTTAAAATATTCAAATATCACGGTAGTTATACACAAATTTTCAAATATGAATATTTATAAAATACATGGTTTATAAAAAATTAAATAAAATTCTACACTGGTAACATTATATTTTGAATAATATACATCAATTTGTAAATTAATAAAGTTAATTTTGAATTTAAAAACAAATGTATAATCGATAAATAGTACAATTTTAAATAAAAATTTGATTAAATATTAATATTATATATATTATATTTCACAGTTTATATATTTAATAATATAAATTTCTCGAATGAAATTAAAGCAAATATTTTGCTTACGCTTTTTAATTTAAATAAATGCATTTAATATTTAGAAAAAGAGAATAGATAGTTGCTGAAACAATATTTTAAATTCATTGACATTAATCTATTTTCAAAATTAAACCCTACTACTCCTTCAGCATAGTGAGCTCATCGATTAATTCTTCTGTGAAAAAAAAATATATATCTAAATTCAGCTCCTTTATTACTCTCACCAGCTTTCTAATAAATATATAAATTGTTAAAATATAGAACAATATTATTTACTATTTCGAAGTTATTAAAATATTATGATTTTCTTTCTTTTTGTTAATATTATATTCATATAATGGTTGTTATCCCAATTTTACCCTTTTTTCGAAAAACCAATTTTAGGAATAGAATACATAGGTGACCTAAAAGTAGAAACATGTCAAAATGAAATATTTGAAGAGTTCTGAAATATTTTTTAACCACTACAGCAAATGTGTTTAGGACTTTAATTTTTGAAAATGCCCTTTAAAATTAAATTAAATTCAAAAATGGCTTTTTTTGTACAAATATATATCAGTCTTTATATTTCAAATATTTTGATATATTTTTAAATTGAATAATGCTCACATGCTGAATAGAAATGAAACATATATTGAATGTTCATTCAAAGAAAATTCCATACCGAATTACTATTCATTTCTATTACCCCATAAATCCTTTAGTCCTAGAGAGATTTGATAATTGGAAATTTGTTGTATCCTATCATATGTATAAAGAGAGAAATAATTGAGAATTATTACATTAGAAAATTATAAATACATTTTAGAAAATTACGCTGGTATATTAAAAAGAATTGACAATTTTAACACGATTCGTTTTATTTATTATTTCGATAAAACTGGGCGAAATTTTAAGCCAAAAAGTATTTTATTTTACGGCCCTAATACACAATATAATAAATATATTCAAATTAAAATATATTTATTGTATTAGAAAATATGTGAATAAAAATAATTTTGTTCGAATAAATAAGCTTGAGGGATGAGTCTCTTTTAATTACATTTATTTCAAGCTTTCGGGCTCAACCGCCCTTCGACAGGACAAATTATATTAGCTATGAAAGCTTGAAATAAATGTAATTAAAAGAGACTCATCCCTCAAGCTTATTTATTCGAACATAATATTATGGGATTACCTATTAAAAATAATTTTGATTTGAAAGATCGCCATTTTTATCGCAGTAAAGAAATGGATCGTTAAGACTTTGAATCTTGTGTTTTAAATATATAGCATCAACGATTCAGGTTAGGTTTATAGGCAATTATATGTTATAAAATTTGTTTCTCTTATACCTTTCTATATAAAATGTTTTTATATATTTATACGTGAATAGTCTATGGTTATAACTGATATCACAAAAGATTACACATATCGTTTGACTATATTATTGTATATATTAACTTAAAGTTAGTATGATTGTGATGGTTAAAAATATATTATATCTCTAAAAGGTTGTAAATGTTGATGACTATTTGTAAATGCAAATAAGGTGTGCTAATTAGATGGAGCATCATTTTTAAAGGAAAGCAGACAAGTCATTTGTTCTTTTTGATTAGATGAATTTGAAATCTGATTTGCATCTTTATCATCAGTATTTGCTTTAATATAAAACTGTTTAGGAGTGTCTAGTTCTTTGGTTTTGTCAACATTCATTGGGGTTTTACTGAAAATGGAAAGAAGAATAGGGACTAATGCCAAGCTATGGAAAGCAGAAAAAAACATCACCATAAAACCAAGCTTGAAAATGGCTTGATAAATATACGATGGTAGGAGATATAGTGCTGATACTCCCAAGATGGTAGTTGTACATCCCTGTAAAATAGGTAATCCCACTTTATGTAAGGAATCTTTCATTCTTCCATTTGGAGTTTTTTCTGTAGAAATGACATAGGCATAGGTTATATGCGCAGCATTATCAACCGAGAGGCCAATGTACACGATCAATCCGATAATTGTTGCTATATTCAGTTTAAGGCCCCAAAATACCATATATCCAATCACTCCAACCTCAATGGATATTATGGAAAAGGTTGTCCAAAAAGTGACAACGATATTAGGAATAAAGATCAGAGTGATGATAAGCATTGATATGATAGTATAGAATACGGTAGATATGAATATACCTCGGATAAGCAGGAAAGATTCCGCGAGAACAGAAAGAGGCGAGTAAAAGGTACTATTGAAAGGATTAGAATCTGTAAGTTTTTCTAAGGCACGGAATGTAGCTATACCTTTACCGATATCAGTGGTATTATAGGACTGTACAAAAAATCGGGAAGCAACAATTTCTGTGTAATCCTTATTGAATTTGATATCTCCCTTGAAACGATCCGATTGTCCCAGGCGGAAGAAGACAAATCTCAAACATTTGATGAAATCCTGTTTATCATTCAGATTATAGCCTTTCAATAAGAAATTATCCTTCGTTGAATTGAGAAATTCGAGGTAATAGTCTAACCAGAATTCTGTAAGAAAGTCATCGTCTGCAATATAACTCATTTTCCGATAGTTATTTATGACATTCTTCAACATTTTCTGTACTTCAGGTTTGGAATAATCGAGTGGATTTTCGATGGTTATCTGGATACGATGAGGATACATAGTGAAATATTTTGCATCAATGTCAAAAAACTGGAATGCGAAGGAATCTTCTGGGAAGAATTCGTTAATTTCCATACCATCTTCCAAGGTAACAGTACCATATGCTCCAAATGCGAAGTACACCAGGAATACAAAAATGATGGCTATTTTAGCTGGTGTCTTTGACAACCAGTTACCATATGTTTCCTTGAAGAAATTCATAACTTTGTGGTCGTTATAATTATGTCCTTTTATCTCGGTGGTACTTGGCTCTTCGGCAGTAAAAAACAGGCGGATCAGCACATTCTTCTTCTCTGAAACACAAGACACAATGATTTAGCCTTCTTACCTACACGTAATGATATATTATTATGGGTAAACATTTGGGGCATTCCTTGATGTATTTCAAGATTATTTGGAAAGTTTCAGCTTTAAAGCGCGCCAAAGAGCATAGTTTGATTTGAACAACATAAACAAGATTATACCCCATCAACTTGAGACGCAATACAAGTAACAATACAATACTTGTAGTTGATGTATGGTAAATTTTATTGTTTGCTGGGGAATCACCACACTAAAGCTAGGCCCTCCCAATATTTTCCATCATCTGTTTAGCATTTGAGGAAATTACCTCCATATTAATTTGATTATAAAGCAAAGTAATTTCATATATTATGTGTGTGTGTGTGTACAGGTAGAGGTTTAATATATTAGTTTAATATTATTGTAGGAATAACATATCTGAAATATACTTGTTCTAATAGAGAGTTGGAGAAAATAAACCTTTCATAGTGTGTGAACGTATCTTTTTAAGGTAAAACAAATAGAATAATTTTCTACTACCCTTAGTGGAATTATAATTTTTAAATTGCAGTAAGGGCAGCAGAAAATTGTTTCATTTGTTTTATTTTAAAGGTCGACCTCTGAATATAGTTCACTTTTTTGAATATAGAAAGTTGTTCAATATGACCTTTCTCTAGTTTTCAATTTGATAAATTGCTTGCTTCTATATTGATGTTAGAATTTATGAGAATCAAAACCTTATTAGTATCTTAAATATAAATTATTTTATGAGAAAGTATATTTCTTGCGTTAAATTCTAGACTAATGTACAAAAAGGAAAATTATTTAACAACTAAATGCCATCCTGATAGCTTTGAAAATAAATTTGGTATTTTGAAAAATAAAATTCGTTATTAGTTGTAATATCATTTTATTCATGATCGAATGTTATGGCCCACTGTACGTATTACATCCCAAACACGATACGACGCCAGCCATCTCTGTCTTGAGCTCGATGTACCATCTCGGCGACTGTTAAACCAGTAAGTTCCTTTAATTGGTCCACGAAGCGTGTCGGCGGGCGTCCAGGTATGTGTCGCCCAGACGTCTTTCCGGTCAGTATGATGTACTCCATCCCCCCAGCGTCGCGCTATGTGACCGAAGAATCTCAAATAATTCCGTTGTACACGTCGCAGAAGTCGGTCATCTTCCGAAATAGCTAGTTGTGATAGTATCGATGCATTTGTCCTACCCGCTGTCCAAGGTATACGAATCATTCTTCGCCAACAATACATCTCTAACGCATCGATTTTCTTCTCTAACGATGATGTTATAGTCCAAGACTCTGAATCATAAGTAACCACTGAGAAAACTAGTGCCCGGACTCTCCTTGGTTCTCGTCGTGATACTGTGGTCTTTCCACAGTTTTGTTAGTCTTCCCATTGCTGCTTTTCCCATCGCCATTTTTCTCCGAACCTCTCACCCAGATCCTCCCTTGTTAGTTACAGCGAAGTAGGTGTCCACCACCCCAACATCCCATGAGATGACTGAGTTTTCCTTTGATGTGTGTGCTCTATCAATCACCAAGACCTGGTATTCGCCACGATTTAGCTCCAATCCTACTTCCCCTGAAATAATTTCAATTCTGAGGAGCAGGTTTGCCATGTCCTGTCGACTCCTTGAAAGCAAGACAGTATAATCCGCGTATCGAAGATTTAAGACAAGTCTGCCCCCAATGAACCCCCCCGTCTCCGTATCCTTCCGTTGTCCTTCTGATAATCCATTCTCAATATACATTGAACAGAGTTGGGTGAAGTATGCAGCCCTGTCTTGTTCCTCTCCCAATTTTGAATTCCTCCGAGATGAGGTCTCCCACCCTCACGTAAGATGAGTTATTAACATATAGGTTCATTAGTTGTATATTTCTATATATATTTTGTTTATAGAGAGTTCTGTACTACCAGGTCTATTAGTATGAAACGCGAAAATTTTCAGTGAATTCAAAAGTTCACCAATTCCATACAACAAAAGATGTTTTATTCAAAGTAACTGCCCTGATTACCTATACACTCGGACCACTTTTCAGGCAATTTTCGAATTCCTTGTCTGAAAATTTCTATTCCTTTTGAGTCGAACCAGTCAACAAGTCATTTTCGGAGTATGTCTGAGTTCGAAAATTCCTGGTTTTTTAGGGCGTGTCCTAAAGATGTGAAAAGGTGGTAGTTCGACGGCGCTAAGTCTGGTGAGTACGGCGGGTGGGGTTAGAGTTCCCAGCCCAAGTCTTTTATGGTGTTTTTGACCACCGTAGCGTTGTGGGCTGGAGCGTTGTCATGCTGCAGTATCAGGTTGTTGTGCTTTTCACGCCATTCCGGTCTTTTTTCATTCAACGCCTCTCTCAAACTGTGCATTTGTTGTTCGTAGCGACTAGTATTGACCATTTTGCCAGGTTTCAGGAGCTCGAAATATACTACGCCGGTCTGGTCCCACCATATGCAAAGCATTGCCTTTTTTCCGAAGCGATTGGGCCTAGGCGTCTGTTTTGGAAATTGGCCGGGCAGGCCCCACGACTTTTGGCGCGTAGGATTGCTGAAGTGGATCCATTTCTCATCAGAAGTTACGATTCGGTGCAAAAATGACTTCTTTTAATGCCTGGCGAGCAGCCCTTCGCAGGTTACCAGACGCCGTTATTGCTGCCTTTCGCTCAACTCGTGGGGGGACCCATCTGGAAAGCTTTTGGGTCATTCCGAGGCTGTTTGAACGTAGAGAAACAGCACCTTGAGACACCTGGAGCTGTTTTGCGAGTTTCTCCTGCATTTGGGTACTGTCCTCATCCAACAAAGCTTGAAGTTCAGCGTCCTCGAACTTTTGGGTCGGTTTTCCATGTGGTTCATTATCAAGTTCAAAATCGCCACTTTGGAATTTTTTAAACCACCTGTAACACTGCGATTTGCTCAGAGCGTGGTCGCTGTAAACTTCCTCTAGCATTCGGTGGGCTTCAGTGGCACTTTTCTCCCAGTTGAACGCGAACAACAAAACTTCCCGCAAATGGGCACTTTTTGGCTCGGAAATCGCCATCTTCCACGGGCTCCAGAAATTTTTCACGATTTGAATTTTTCTAAAACTGCACGCATGCTGATGCCACGTGAGTCAAAGAACAAAACGCCTACAACAGCGCCACCGTCGGCTCAAATAAAGTTGCACAGCGGCCTCTGGAACCCATTTTCGCGTTTCATACTAATAGACCTGGTATATTTAGATTAGCTCTTATATTACAATGGATACAATCCCGGGCTCGTGGTAGAACGATATATAGACACAAGTCTGCCATCTATTGGAAACATTAACTTTGTAGTAGAGGATGGATTAAATCAGTCAAAATAAAAAAATAGAATGAGTTTGTATAGTTGGGGGCAGTTTCACCTTAATGTATATAATTATAAAAAAAAAAAAACATAATAATATATTTCTAAATCTTTAATTAAAAAGGCATATATTGGATAAAAATATCATTTATTTTACTAATATTTCAGGTGGCTGAGCGCCAACTTTTTTCAAGGTATTATAACATATTAATGTTTGTCAACAGTATACTTAGCGCCACATAACGTCAATAGAATTAAGTTTTCAAAACGATATATTTATAAATGTAAGAAACAATTTTAAAATTTCAAAAGTGTACATGTTTCTTTGATGAGAAGTTGAGCTTAAAAGATAAAAGACTAATCGACAAATCAAATTATAATTTTCAGGAAAAAAGCCACAAGGTTAATTTGTTTGGAACTATATGTGAGAGTAGAAGAAGGGTATGTTATGTTGAAGGATAAGACATTATGGAAATGTTGGTCTTATAAGTAGCACATCTACTAAACTCACTGGCTTCTTCAGTGGTGTAGACAGGGGCTCCAGGCAGTGTAGCGTGTAGACCACGGATCTCAGCACGGGCCATGTAGACCAGACATCCACCGATGAGAGAAAGTTGGTAGCAGTAGGTAAGGGCGCATGATACAGCTCCATAGATGCCGTAGATCTGGAGACCTGGTATAGGAGTAAAGAAACAGGCCAGGAAGGAGGCGATGTTGGTGAGTGATGTGAGAGTGATGGCCACCCCAGAATGAACGTAAGTGTCGACAATCCTGTCCGTCAGACTCTGGGATGGAGAGGTGTTCCGCCAGGATGCCAGGAGGATGAAGGTGTCATCAACTCCAACACCTGCACACAGATTGTCTCAATCCGTATCACATAGAAATATCATAAGAAACAAGGATTGCCTTTTGGAAGGCTCATCCTTATATATTTCACCCACGTGCACCATGCAAATTCTACAAGCATGTCTTAATACAAACAATTTACATCCGTTTGTCTTTTTCTTTCTTATCTCCACTCAATCATATTAGGGTATCAAGTTGTGACCCTTGATGGTGTCTGTTTGACAACCATCATAATTGGGTGAAGTAGAATGCGTCTGCCTTTGTCATTAAGAATGGGAGCACTACTCAGTGGCAGGCCAACTTAGCTCCAAAAGAAATGGCCGCCTTTGACAAGAGGAACAGACGCCATGTGCAGCGACTCCTAACAAGGAGTAAAAACGCTGCTCATCCTGTATGCCTGGATTAGGAGCCCTTACAGGGTACTATCAGCCGGGCCAGCTGAGCCCAGATTTTTTTATCAAGCATGTTACTGCTCCCCCTTCTGCTTTTTCATCCCAGCTTGGGACCAGCAAATAACCACAAACATCAGTTTATGGTTATAAAACATTCAAAACGGATTAGTTTCTGCTAACTAGTCTCAAGCTGGTAGCCTCTTTTAAAACTTCGACGTAGATATAGGATATTATTCTCTCCTTATGCTTTCAAAGTTAAGATTCAGCCAAGTAGCAGCCTTTAAATGAGTCAGGGAATATTCTGACTGTGTAGGTTATTTATATTTTACCTATTTTCAAGACAAAAGACGTTCCATTATTCTTTTTTTTTTTTATAATCAAAATCAAAAGTATATTTTCCTGTGTCTTATATATAACTTACAAGTTTACATTCAAGAGGCCTAGTAGAAACCTTAACTCTGAATATATCCTGAATAAATTTACTTCAGCACCTAACTTACATATACATATATATATACGATAAAATTTCTTTCTATTAAAATATAAGGCATATTTAGGAGTTTTATATTTTCAAAACCATATATATATATATATATATATATATATATATATATGTGTGATATGATCCTGTCGACTCTTCTGAAATATGATCCTGTCGACTTTCAATGTGGCAATATAGTGATAATAATTTGGTGAGGAGAGAAATAATCACACGACGAGTTGGTAGCGGGAATAACCCAGGCAGCCAGCGAGAGAGACGGGGCGCGAGGAGATTCCCCTTGAACGACCGTTTTCGTGTGTACCACCCCCCGACTATCCAAAAATAGTCCCCAGGTGTTGACGGGCGGCCCCCATTTGCCGCCCCTTTGGAATGCCGTGATGTCTAAAGTGACTCCCTTTAGCTGCCCGTCTCTCTCTGGCTGACTCTAGGTTTGTTTTATTAATTCTGGAAGAGCATATATTATGACATATGGCCCCCGTTGAAGAAGGCTGAACATGGTTTGAGTATACTTAAAGCTGGAGAAGCCAGGAATAGAGAAAATAATTTTACAGTTGAAATTAGTTAAGGTAATGGTGACATAGTTTTATGTAAATAAAATATTGTATAGTACACAAGTAAATATTATTTACAAGCAGTTTTACAACACCGGAGAGTTTGATATTTAAGGAAATTCTTGAAAATATCAAGGTTATAAAAGGCTATATACAACAAAATCTAATGTATTATAAGGGAAATTATATGGAGGAGTGTGAACAACGAGAAGAAGAGTCACATACATATGATGAAATTCTGAAGATCATTAAGACTGGGGAACTCTACACTTTAAAATATTTTTCAGGCGGACATGGCAAGGGGAAACTTGTCATGGGCTTTCTATGCTATAGGTGTAGAGTACGAGAAATGAGATTGAGGTTGGCAATTGTGTGAGCTCAGGACTGAGGTAAATATAAAACTACATACAATGTTAGAGCCTTGGCGAACAGAGCGAGGGGAAACTTGCCCTGGACCAATCTACCTTATCTATGTGGTTACTTGGGAAGCGAGTCTGAGGGGAAAAGTCCCGTGTGTAGGTGAGGAAGTCGAATGGACTTATATTTAATTTGCGGAAAGTATGCGCGCACAGTGCCAAAAATTGGGACGAGGACGGCGTTGTCCGTTACAAGTGACAAGCTGCTCGGACACGAAGTGTTTGAACCTTCGTGGGAGCTTGTGCAAGGCGATGATTTCGCGGTGGGTTGAAAGTAAGTCCCATGTCTGCGCGAAATGATGACGGACCGGACAGAATCAGCGACGATGTTTAACGTACCTCCGTGGGAAATATCGAAGGTAGGCTATATCGTGCTGGTTTGGACAATGGACAAACATAGATTTGAAGACAGGGTCCGTGTGGCGAACGTGTGGCGCGAGAAGAAGGGCGAACTGTGTCGCTCGATGCAGATTGTTCAAGTGCGAACTAAAAGGAGTTGATAAATATCTAGCAGTTAGTCAATCTACATCCTGTGACGAACACACCATTGGCTAGATGGTGTGGGCGGTGGATAGGCTAGAGATGTACTACGAAATATATTATCATAAATGAAGGGCGAAGATTAGGATTTTGAAATGACAATATTGTTTGCAATAATGTTCGATAATTGATTAATCAATAATTCTATAAAAGGTCCTGAGCTGGTATAAGGTTGACAAGGTTGTAAGAATGAGTGGGGCATTGAGGGGAAGGTGGATAAGAGTCACCAAGGGTTGGTTGTAAGCAAGGCTCACGTGGTGGTTGGAATTCTTCGACGCTTGAATTACAGGGTGAATTTTGAGTCGTTTAGGGAAAGAAATTATTTTTCGTGAGCCGTGCTTACAAGTAGAAGAGGTCATATACAAATAGGTATACAAAAGTTTAGGTGCTGGAGGTATATTTTTATAGATAAATTGATTATGAAAAATCTATTGTTAATAGTTAAAATCGTAAAGCATTAATAGGTAGAATTCCTTTTTTTTAAGAGTTACGTTAAAATGGAAATTATTTAATTAAAATGACGATTGTAAAATTCTAATGGTAAGATAACTAATTAAATGGGTTACAAATATCTAGCTAAATAGTATGGAGAATAAAACCATTGTTAATAGGCGTGGAGAGAATAAATGGAGCTAATCACGTAAATATTGGCATCAGAGTTTACAAGGAGTGAGTTCTTTAAATAATGAATGGAAGGGGTAAAACAATTCCACTTACAGGTTATGCTGGTTTAGAGAGCAGGTAAGTTCATTGAGTTTCGGGAGAGTTCTGTCTGTGACACTGTGCGTACCAGTGTCGTACATCACAGTAGCGGCAGGTATATGGCGGAGTCTTGTCCATGATGGTGGGAGGTGTCCTGCTCTGGTACGGCGATCGTTTTTGGGCAGGTCTAGTGCTGGGAGAAGGGTGCGGCAGGTTCATCTCCGTCGTAGGTGATCACTTTTTCCAGATCACGGTTCAAAGGTTGGCGAGGAAGGGGTTGAGAGCTCGAAGAGAAGTGGCTACAGTTGAGTTGGTTTTGGCCGATCATCGTGGCTTGGCTTCTTGTTTCTTCATACTCTGGTATATGAGGGATTTGCTTCCCGGCCAGGTCTTATCCTGTCGACTCTTCTGTGATATGATCCTGTCGACTCTTCTGAGATATGATCCTGTCGACTTTCAATGTGGCAATATAGTGATAATAATGTGGTGAGGAGAGAAATAATCACACGACGAGTTGGTAGCGGGAATAACCCAGGCAGCCAGCGAGAGAGACGGGGCGCGAGGAGATTCCCCTTGAACGACCGTTTTCGTGTGTACCACCCCCCGACTATCCAAAAATAGTCCCCAGGTGTTGACGGGCGGCCCCCATTTGCCGCCCCTTTGGAATGTCGTGATGTCTAAAGTGACTCCCTTTAGCTGCCCATCTCTCTCTGGCTGACTCTAGGTTTGTTTTATTAATTCTGGAAGAGCATATATTATGACATATATATATATGTATGTATATGTCGTAACTCCCCGAGTAAGCCTATATATAATAAACTGGCAGTCGTAGACGTGAGGTGAAAGTGGTGAGGTTCTTCCCACACGTGGACAACAATAAGCAGAGGCAGGGCTAGATGTTAGCACCAAGCGGGTCGGAGACAGCCCACGGGACAAAGGTGGAGGCCATGACACAAACCCGGATGGATGCCTGACACCTAGACAAGGCGATATAACATGAAGCGGTCTGCGTAGATGGACACACCGTATCACACTATGAGCTGACACTGCTGTGTTGACCCCGGGGGGGGGGGGGGAGAACTCCCTTTATTGCCTATAAAACTCCGGGACTTCCTGCCTGGACTAATGTGGATGCTGTTTTATTTTCTAATTGGTCGGCGGTCATGTCATTTGAAACTTTACCTCGTAGCTGTCTCCAAACCCCACTCTTTTGATGTTTTTATTTTTTCGTCATTATTTTGAATTTAAATTCAAATAAGGATGATACAGATTATATTAACAAAGATATGGTTATACAGTAGAACTTGGATAATTCGAACTTCTTTAATTCGAAAACCTCTTTAATTCGAATATTTATCTTGGTCCCTAGAATTTCCTATATAAATAATTTAACATCTTTAATTCGATTTTTGGATAATTCGATTTTTTTTATGGTCCCTTGGGGTTCGAATTATCCAAGTTCGACTGTATTATGAAATATGGAGGTGGTAGCAAATAGGAGTACTGCACATTTCAATAGGAGGATATGATCTTAAACTAATAAACTAAATTCACTTTTTAAAAGATAACTAAACTATTCTATAGCAAACACATAAATATTATCATATTACAATCAAAATAGACTATATATATATATCCCCGGCAAGAACTTATATTCAGTGGATTAAAATTAATATAAAATAATTCCATAAAATAAAACTCTATGGAGGGTTTTAAACGTTTTCAATGACAAATTTAACCGTTTATCTTGAATATATTGATTAATTTGAACTATTATTCCATATATCCTGTCAAGCTTCTTTATGGTGTTTGTGGAAGAACATTAGAGACCTAATACCATGATTGTCATATTATCAATAATATTAACAAAATAGGACAAATAAGAATATATTTTGTGACAAAAAATTAGGGTTAGTAGAAATACAATCCAAGCAGAACAAAATAAATAGGTATTGTTGTTTCTTATCCCCTTGTGTAATGATTACACGAATTCCATGTGTTCATGTTCCTCGAGTTAGCGCGACGGGCGATGCAGCATGCAAATCAACATCTGATCTTATGAAATTGGGTGCAGCTTTTGTTGGTCATGGCAATGATCCAGACACACTTCAGTGAAAGTCTGAATTTGCCTAAAATAGATAAGAGCTAGAAATAGCTGCAGATAGATCATCTGATGGTGGCTGAAATCTGGAGGCATGCAGCGGTTATGGCGGGAAATCATGAGCGGGAAAGATTATTTACTATAGTTTAACTCGAATAAAATATTCCCTGGAATGGTTGTAATCATTGAGGACCTCCCTTTCATCCAATATGATAGCATATTACCGCTGGTGTGCAATAATGGAGATACACTCCGGCATCCAGACGACAGACCAGGGGTAAGCAAACAGACAAAGGCCGTTTCCCGCTCTTCCGCCAGCGGTGCCACCCAGGAGGGATTAGCACGCCGCGTGGTCTGCTGATCAGTTGTCTTCTCCTCTGTCCTCTTAACATGCTTAAATACAGTTAGTTTAGAGGAGATTTTTCCCTCTTCTTTCTGCTATATATATTTAGTGATCTGCCTAACATCCTTGCAACAGACAACAACAAATCATCACTGCGAAGTTTTTATACCGAACTTCGCATCATTGCTTTGTGAAACATTTACCAGCCTTTTCTTCACAGAATAGCCCCTGAAAATAAATTGTTGTAAAGCTTACAAGCTTCGGTTTTTCCTTCAGTGAAATGTTTTAATCTGGGAGAATAAAACTGCCATTCTTTCTTACATTCACTCAAAAATCTTATTTTGGGTTAAAAATGGCAAGTTTATTTCTATTAATGTTATTTCAGACATTTAATGAATATGAAAGTTAAATTATTATCTGAAATACTTTTCTTTCACAACTTTTATTATACGGTTTTTTAATGTAAGAAGACAGATATATAGAACTTGTCTTGACTAAATAAAATATTCAATTCCTTTATCTTTCATTATCGGGTTATAATAGTAAGATATGTAAATACTAAATATATTGGTTATGATGTGTGTGTGAATACTTACCAAGGAGAACGAAAGGTACTGCGAAGTTGGACGGCGGGAAGGGAATTCCAATCCACATGCAGATCCCACATCCAGCGGCCACGGCGAGCAGTGCGGAGAAACAGCCCATGGCTCCCAGCCAGGGTTTACTCTTGACACAGTCTTGCATCATGCAGGTCAGCATCGAGAATGTGACCATTATGATCACTGTGATCTGGAATGTTGGCATCGCCTTGAAACCTGCCTTGACGAACTCAACTGGAATGGAATAGGATGTAATCCAGTGGACATCAAGATGTTTCCAGGTTCTCTTGATGACTTTCCCATTTTGAGAGAAGGCGTCGACAGCCGCAGTTTCCCATTTCTGAGTAAGTTCTAGAGGTTTGTTAATGCTGTCCAGGAAATAGAACAATTGACCGGCTGTGGCCCTAACCACATGGGAATTGTTGTCAACCTTCACATTTCCTAAAGTCACACCATAGGCATAGACACGTCTAAGATCAGCACTGATTTCAACTGGATAGGAAATATTCATTCTACCTCTAAGAATTTTATCTTTATTCTTATGAATATGTAGAAGAGGATTAATATTACATTCGCTAAAATATCGAGCACACAGCTGGGAATAATCGTACTGCACGCCTTCATAATCCACCGTGATATTCTGAATAAAACGATCAATCTCGGCTATTTCGTTTAGGATTTCTGGACGCAGAATGGTGCCCCCATCTCTCACAACCATGTTCACGCGAAGATAGCCGCTGATGAGTCGAGTTTCACGTCCAATATCATAATCCCGCATGCCTTTTAGTGGGAAAACTCGCTCTATAGCCGACCTCCATTCCCTTGCCTTTCCACTCTGATGGGAATACAGATATTCAGGATCGTCTTCATATCGCATCTTTAAGAAACCTGTAGAAAGAATTCCTGACAATAGTACAGGTAGGATGATAAACCATGCTGGGTACTTGCTCACATAGAACCCAAGCTTCCTGAAAAATATTTTGAAGAGATTTTGGGCGAAGAGAATATGTACGAAATTTATTTTACCTGAAACCCATATAGACATTATTAGACAAAAACATTAGAACTATAATTTAACAAGTCAACATTTATGTAAGAGTATAAGTATATAGAGACCCGTTTCATAACCCCCAATAGTAGAATAAAATACAAAGATGTGTGTGAGTATATAGTTATCATATATTCCAAAATTATTTTTTTCAGATTAATTTTTTCAAATAAGGTGGTTATCATCCTCGTTACGCGTGTAGACTTGCAAACACTCCTAGTTAGAAATGTGTCAGATTTTTTATTTCAATCTGTCGAAGAGCAAACAGAAAGCTATCATTTCAAATAAAAGGAAAAAGGCATTGTGGAAATATCTCTAATATTAATTTTTATATTGTTTTTAACACTCTGACAGAATACCTTCGGCTCACATTAGGCTTTAAGACTCGATAGATGGATCACATAGTAAAATAAAATGAAATAACATCCTATCGGTAATGCAAGTTGATACCAGTAGGACAATATGAGTAGAGAGTTCGGAATATGGAACGAAGAATATATTACAAATTGCATTATTGCATATCAATATATACTAACATTATATATATATATACACTCTTTTTGAAGCTTGTTATTAGTTAACCTAGATTTATCTTTTAGACTAATTTTTACATGCGAATTTTAATACATCCTTGCGCATTTTAAAAGAAACCAACGGAAAGAATTTTGTTGAGAACACCCTTCTATGGTTTTGGAAAGTATGTTTATAATTGTTTCTTAATCGGGGGCAGAAAAAATGCGCAATCTGATCATCTCTGCACTCTAATGGACTGGGATCAAAGCCATAACACCAGCTCTAGCAAATTTGAAACGTCCACCTGAAAGATGGCATATAAGGTTGGCGTATATTCTGCCAATAAGGCTGATCTTTTTTCAAATTGTTGTACTTGTGCCTGGAATATATTCATTTTACGAGGTACTGTAAATAGGAATATTGAATCGTGCCTTAAAATATTCTCTGAGATCTGTTAATAGCTTGACATCTTAAACTTCTATTACATCAGCCCTTTATGTTTATATCTTCACTATTATTTATAATTCGTCTAACTAACGTGTTAAAAAGTATTGTAATAATAATTCCTGGAAACATCGATGCAGGGCTGTTGCTAAACGTCAAGGAGTTTACACATCGAAAACAAAAAGTTTTATAAACAATCGTAAATTAGGGAGAGGTGACCTTTGTCTCTTTAGATCAATATCCTCTCGGCAAAATTTCCATCGTAAATTAGTTTTAACAAATCACTAAAATCGTATTTTAAAAATAGAACCCCCTCTGTATGTATAGCATGGGGATTTTCTTTCCTTTATTTTTTTTTTTAATTTTTGATAAGAATCTTACTAGAACAGGGTCCCCTTTTTCTTATTAGTTTTGATATCGGTTATTACGATTGTATGCTGTGTGTGTGACAATTTGACAATTAAAACAAGTTATTGGCACTAAGCCAACAGTAAAATGAAGTTTTAAAATCATAAAATAAATAAAAATATTTATAACAGACGAAGCCTTCTCCGAAGGGACGTCTGGATCCTATCAGGAGCTTAAAGCCGTCTCGAGTTCGGACAGGCCCTTGCCAATTCTGGAGTTCTTTTCCTTAACATGCTCGATGACAGTGTTGAGGAATTTGGAGAAAATAATCTTGTTTTCAGGCGAGAGTTCCTCGAGGAGACTCTCTCTACCACCGCAGTATAGGACCGCGAACATGATATCTTCCCTGATTATCCTTTCCTCATATAGGGGGCTCAGGAAAGTTACATCGTTCAGTTGGTCGAGTATCTCCATTATCTGATTCTCGCGATCTTCGTCCGTAGGGGTAGAAGTCTCAATGGGTGCAGGAGCGGCCTGGAGCTCATGGATCGTCGGGCAGGTAGAGGAAGCGGAGGGGCTACTACGGCTGGAGCTGATTCCTCCTCAAGTAGAGTGGGCGACGCTGGTTCAGCAGGCTTAGATGCGATGGAGCGACAGCGCGAAGTTAGGGCCGCGGGACAATTACTTGGTACCCTCCACAGATGGAATAGAGGGTGCTGGTGCTGAAGGCGCGGGTGCTAGCTGGCTGGGCAGCTGAAGCGCGGTCGGTGATGGGACATCAGTAGGGAGGGTGATGATGCTTGCTTGGGGTTGATGGTCTGCCTGGCAAGCATGGGTCAGTTGACTCTGCGGTGACCCTGGTTGTTGCAATTGGAACATCTTATTCCGAAGGTCAGGAACGTTGGCAAGGTGTCGCCTTTATTTTTAAGGTCCAAGAGGGTGGGCAGCCTCTCGACTTTTATGCCGTCGAGGAGGAGGGTATAGGCCTCACGACGACCGTCGGTGTAGCCATACTCCTCAGCTTTGAGCTGCTTGGGGGCGATGGAGGTAATGCGCCCATAAGGCCGCAGGGCGTCGATGATGACGGCATTATCCACGTAGAGAGGGAAATTTCCGATGGTCAGTTTCTCCGACCTTTTACGGAAGGGAAAGGTCCTGAGGATCACACGCCCTCGATATCAAGGCCCTCGTCAATGAGTCTTTCCGCAAGAATCTTGATGGTCAGACTTACCAGGACGTGTCCATTCATCTTGGTGAGCTGGATGATGTGCCTGGCCCCTCCGACAACTTTATCTATCGCCTGAAGGTAGTGGTAAGGCGCGAAGTCAGGTCAGTGCTCTGTGTAGACGCACTGCTCCTGGGTGGAAGACGCCTGCCGCGCCCTGGTTTCCGCGATGTTTTCCCTCGTGGCCTTCATCTCCTGCAACCGCGGTGTCACTTTCCAGACGATCGTTGTCGCCGAGTAGCTCCAGTGGTTCCGGCGCTGTTGGACTGCGCCGCTGTGATGCCTGGTGCTCCCGAGCCGCGGCGCCTTTTCTTACTTTGCACCACGGTGTAGCCGCCCTCATTTTCCGGATCTTCATCCTCCAATAAGTCCTCCCAGATCTTATGGGCCCTTACAGCGCCGATTGAAGGCGTCTTAATCACGATGTCGTTCCACGTGGCATAATTTGCATATATATACTGTCGCCAAATAATATTTGTTCTTGCAACATAGGGAATTGAGCATTAGATTCGGTTTCCCAACATATAAATATATGTTTTTTTATAGATAAACCTATTATTTCTTATTGCAACATAATATATGCGTGTTTCTTTTACACCATCCCTTTATTTGTCATTCTACACAATTGTCAATGGATTTTCCTTATTTATGATTACTATTGTGAATACAATCTTTATTTCCATATCTTCAAGAGATCCTCTTGTTTATACTAGAATAATTTTACTGCCTTAAATTAAGATGGTTCGTCGTGTTAATAGCATCTGCTTTTTCCACCATTGTTGGTATTAGAAGTTGAAGGTTGTTTTTTTATGATGGCACATTATATTAAAGCTTTTTAGTGTCCATATTCTTAGATTGAACGTTTACCGTTTTGATATGTCACCCTCACAGTTTGTATACCAGCTTCCCAAATCTTGGTTGCTTCTACATTTTAATGCATTGGTTTTTGCCTGACCTTTTTCAAACTTATGATAAATGAAGAAAAATACAACTCCTTATCGTGCAACCTTTATGATTTTATGAATTTATGAACCTTTTCCCAGTACAATGTCACAATCGTACTATTTTCTGACATTATGATAAATGATTTATCTCCATTACATCTCAACCACTTAGTTTATATATATTTTATGAACTCTGTCGATTTATACATGTAAATTTGTAAATATTTAATTCTAAGTTCTAATTTGTTTGTTGTTTTGTTTGTTTCCTCTGTAATAGGAGAAAATACTTCATTATCGCGCCTTGTTGATCAATAAATAGAAAAACTATGTTCTGTGAATGTGTTTATTATATATAACCTCTGGATATAGAGTAAGGTAAAGATTTTATAAAGTTATTTATTAAATATTTATTCATATAAAATGAAAAAAAAAAAAACATTTCTAAGATTCTACCCTTCAGTGCTGCGTATATAAGCGGAATTGTCCAATACAGTATTAGAGCTCTAAGACATTCATTCTTAAATCCTTTAATTTTATATATATATAGCTTTGTGTATAATATTGTTCGTGGCATGAATGTTCAGTAAAAGATACTAAGAAGCACTTTGCCACTTGTCTTGAATTGTTTTATTTTCTTTGGGTTTTAGAGTTATGAGTAGCTACCACATGATTTTAGGTTACATGAATTTTACTTAGATTTTGATACTAGTGGTAGAGAGAGAGAGAAAACAAAAAAAAGCTATTAATTAATTAACCAAACTGTAAATTTACATACATGTTGATTGCTTTAAAATTTACATATTAAAGATTTATATTGTACAATTGAATTTAGAAGATTTTGACTTAATTTTCATATATAAAATTGAATTTAAGGAAATTACCAACTATAGGATCCAACATACTCCCCCGGCTGGGAAGAGATGACCAGAAAAAAAAAAAATAAATAAAAATAAATAAAAATAAAAAAGAGTTCCAATAGTATAGATGCTGGACTAATTGATTCCGACTATGTAGCTAAGATTACAATTCTCATTGTTTGAAAGGTAATGGAATCAGCTTCCATCTTTGAGTATCCGATTGAGGTGAATCTTGGATGAGATTTTCAGATTCGTTGGCCAGTTCTCTTTCGGGAACTGCTGGATTATCAGACTCTGCGGCTGCTAAGCCGGATTCAATAGGATCTTCCCAAGGTTTTGATTCAGCCTTTATGCATGAGCCTTGTTCGGTCGATTCCTCTAAATGTTCTTTGGAGAGTTGTCGACTTTCTGCCGCCTTCTCAAAATCTTCCAGATTGACTGCCTTTTCTAAAGCTTCGGGTCTTAAGACTTCTTTCTTCAAGATTTCTGGCCATTCTATATATGCCGATGAACTGTAATTTTCATCGTCGTCTTCAGATTCCTTGACGTCTTCTAAGCATAGAGAATCGATGGGTTTCCAGCGGGATAATTTAGCCTTTTCACCGCTCTGTAGATAATCCTTTGTTGATGTATCCACAATTTCAACAGGTACAACTTTCTCTTTGCTTGACGATTCATTAGCTTCTGTATAAACATTGATTATGCCACTGGTAGCCTCTTTAGGTCGATTAAGATCAGCTTCAACTACATTGAGGTGAGCTGAGTCATCATGGCACAGTTCTTTCTTATCCAGAGCTTCTGCACTGACCACTGGTTCTTTCGAATATTTGCCTTCCGATTTATCAATAACCGAAACTTCGGAGATTTCAATCTTTGGAGTCCCGATATCTTTGTTAGACTCTTCGTCTTCAATGACAAAAGTGGTTTCTAAAATTGAAGAATCTTCTTGATTCTCATCAATAGCCTCAGGAATGTCGGCATTCTCAGTTAAGAGAATTTTGATAAGTGATTCCTGGCGTGGGGGTTTCGGTTGTAAGAGAGGGAAGTTTTGATTTTCATTTAAATAGGAATACTTGAGTCTACCTCCAACTCTTAGAAGTCCTTGAGTGTCTAAAAAGGGATTTAGAGAAGTTAGCTTGTTGGACAGAGGTAGTTGTTTGTTTGACTTCAGTAATTTTATTTCTGTGCAGAATTCAACTTGCTGGATTGATTTGACTAAGACTTGAATTGCCTTTGTTAATTCTCTTGTTGTCAAAGGTCCTTTCTGACGAATTGGATCAAAGAGGAGGCAATTGTAGTAGAATCTCCAACACCAAGCTGTTATTCGGATCAATTTGGTCATTGTGGAATACCTTTCAATGAATTCTAGATTTAACATAGTTTCTGAATTTTGAATTAAGGTTGTTTGATCCAACACTTGACCCTCACCGACTTCTTCTTGAATGATATTGAGATTTACTTGGGTTGGTGAAGAAGGAATATATCGAACATTATTTTCTTGAAGCCAAATAGGACCCCGCCACCAAATTCTATGATTGACCAAGTCTTGAGGCATGATTCCTCTTGATGCGCAATCAGCTGGATTATCTTGACTGGATACATGGAACCAATCAGTGATTTGAGTCAAATTTTGAATTGACGACACTCTGTTCGAAACAAAGGCCTTCCATCTGCTGGCATCTGATCTTATCCAATCTATGCAGATTTGTGAATCAGTCCACAAAAAGGTTTTGTCAGGTTGAAAAGGAAATGATTCAAGAATGACTTGATTCAGTTGAGCCAAAAGCAATGCTGCACTTAGTTCAAGTCTTGGAATTGTAATGGTCTTTAATGGTGCAACCTTAGTTTTTGAGGTTATCAGATTGATTTTGATCTTTTGAATTTTGAATCTAGTTTTCAAGTAAAAAACTGCTGAATAAGCATTAAGGGATGCATCACAAAATCCATGTAGTTGTAATTCTTCTATTTCAGAAGATGAGCTGTTCAGGTATCTTGGTATTTTGATTTCCTTTAGGCACGATAGTTGAGTTTGGAATTTATTCCAATTTGACTTTATATCTGATTCAATTGGTTCATCCCATGAAGTTTTCTCAGCAGGAAGTTGACGTTTTCGCCTATAATAGGGTGGTGGCTTTATCTTAGGAATAATCGAAGTTTCTTTCTTAGATGAGAGTGGTTCACTTGACTGAGAAGCGAGAGGTTGTTCTGGAGTGGATGGTTGACTTGATTCAGAAGGAAGTAATTGGTTTTGTTTAGTAGTAATTTGTGGAGTTAACTTAGAGATACGTGACTTTTTAGATTTACTTGGAATTTCTTCAGATTTACTTGAATTATCTTCGGATCTACTTAGATTTTCTTCAGATTTACTTGAATTATCTTCAGATTCTTCTATAGAGGAGCATGAAAAATTGGAGTTCTGAGACATATGGGGCTCTGTATAATCCCCAGAACATCGGCAACTCTCTGAACCTCTGGTGGGAGATGTAGGGGACTTGGGCCCACTTTGGGTCTTGAAATCTTCAACAGAAGCCAATGAGAGAGTGTAACTCTGCTCTGGGCTCATCGGGTAGGATGGCAGATTATCAACTCGGTTCTGGCTCTCTATAGAGTCTTCTTCTATAGGAATTGGAATCTGCTTGGAGCACCCAGGGCTTGATGGCATTTCGACCAAAGGGGACATGGCCTCTTTCAGGCTGTGAACTGATACTTGTAAGGGGGTTGGAGAGTTGTGTTTGGAGCTCTGTAGGCTCAAAGTTAGAGACGGTGACCCATGAACAGAGTCTGGTAGACTTGGAGAGGTCTGAATGGACCCCGGCAGACTTGGAAAGTTCTGAGTGAACTCCTTTAGACTTGGAGAGTTCTGAATGGACTCTTGTAGACTTGGAGAGTTCTGAGTGAACTCCTTTAGACTTGGAGAGTTCTGAATGGACTCTTGTAGACTTGGAGATGGGGCATTCTTTATACCCAACTGGGCCTTAGAAATTGGGACATCTTCAAGTTCCCAGAATTTTCTTATGCTGGAATCAAGTTCAGTGGTACAGTGATTGATTACCGAAGTATTCGACTTAATATTTGAATGGATTCTCCCAGAAACAAGCCAACCTAACTTGGTATTAAGTGCTATAGGATGGTGCTTTAAATCTGTTTTATGACCTAGAATTATTTCTACAAAGGTATCTGCACCCAAAATTAGGTCTATGGGCTTGGTGACATAGAATTCTGGGTCTGCCAAGAGCAAATTTTCTAAATGAGGAAAGTCTGCTGACTGAATTTGGAAGTTTGGAAGGTCTGCAGTTACCCTCCCAACCACAAATGCTCTGGCAGAAAATAATTGATCATTATGATGTGGGGTGAACTCTATTTCAACCTGCGATGTTGTCCTGTTGACAACAATGTCACCTACACCTTTTAGTGTATAAGAATTTTTCCTTTTTTCAAGTCCCAACTTGTGGCAACATTGTTCTGAAATTAAGCTTATTTGGGACCCATTGTCCACTAATGCTCTACATAGCACAAATGAGCCATCCTTCGCCTTGACTTTAATAAGGGCTGTTGACAGTAGAATATTTGTTTCCGTTTCCAAAGACATCACATTACAGATGGTATTTGTTGAAATCAACATCTCTTGAGAGGTTGTTGGTTGTGAAATGGATGGTTCAGAGTTGTATTGATGCAGAAGAGTATGATGGTTCTGCTTGCAGTTTTTACATATTGATGTGATGAGACATTTGGATATCTCATGATTTGCTCTAAGGCAATTTTGACAAAGTTTATGTTTTTTAACTAATTCCCATTTTTTAGGCAAGGGAAGATTTATGAATCTATGGCAGTCATTTAGTTTATGAATTTGATGACATAAAATACAATTTTGACCTTTGTTGACATAAAGGCCGTGAGCCATCATATTTTTGCTAGAGGTTTTTTTGTTCCTGGAACAAAGGAATTCTCATACCTTGCAGGCTTCTAGCATGTTTTTCTAAAAAATTCACAAAGTTTTCAAATGTTGGATATTCTTCATTTTGAAGGGTTAATTCCCATTCTTTCCTGAGGGCTTCACCGATTCTTTTTTCAAAAAAATTGATCAGGATTAGATCTGTTAATGTGTTTTTCTCAAGTCCTAGCACTGAGAGATTTCTAATGCCTTCATTGCAAACATCAAGGATTTCATAGAGAGAACCAGCCGAAATAGATTTTAATGGCCTTATGGAGAATATTTTGTTGATTTGTGAAAAAGCCAATTCTCTTCTGTTATTAAATCTATTGCATAAGGTATCCCATGCTTGCTGGTAGTTTTTGTCAGAAATGGGAAAACCCCGAATCAACTTTTCCGCAGGACCCTTAACAGATGCATTTAGATATTGAAATTTTTGTATTTCCGTTAGTGTTTGATTTGAATTAATGGTGGAGTTAAATATTTCTCTAAAACTAAGCCAATTGGCTGAATCACCATTGAAAATGGGTAAATTTATCTTAGGTAAATTAACATTGGATTCGGGCAGTTGTTTATCACTATGAATATTTTCTTTGGTTTCAATCAAAGATAAAGCTTCCTCAATAGACACCAACATATTAAAAATATCCTCTTTGGCTTTTGAATAATCGTCATATTGTTTATCATCTAACTCTGATTCTAATAATGTGTTGATAACTTGATTTAGGCTAATTTCACTTTCATTAACTTTTTGTTGGAATAGCTTTAATCTATGTATGTTTTTGGATTCTACAATAGCTTTATTCTTTGATTCCAGATCCTTTATTTCCTGAATAATAAAGTTGAATTTGTGCCGAATTTTAACTTCAGATTTGGGCATGACTTTATTTTAAGAATTTTAAGTTTTCAAATGGCTTACCTTAATTTTTTAAAGTATCCGGCTCGATGAGGGACCATAATGTTCGTGGCATGAATGTTCAGTAAAAGATACTAAGAAGCACTTTGCCACTTGTCTTGAATTGTTTTATTTTCTTTGGGTTTTAGAGTTATGAGTAGCTACCACATGATTTTAGGTTACATGAATTTTACTTAGATTTTGATACTAGTGGTAGAGAGAGAGAGAAAACAAAAAAAACTATTAATTAATTAACCAAACTGTAAATTTACATACATGTTGATTGCTTTAAAATTTACATATTAAAGATTTATATTGTACAATTGAATTTAGAAGATTTTGACTTAATTTTCATATATAAAATTGAATTTAAGGAAATTACCAACTATAGGATCCAACAATATATTACTTTGTGTTAAATATTTATTTGGGATTTTTTTTGTGAATAGGTGCTTAATTTCAGCATTGAAGGATTTATCGCTAATTTTGTTGTCTCAATCAATATTTTCTATATATTGTGACTATATGGAAATATGTATTCTGCTTTTTGTATAATCCATAGTAACTGTTCCAGATTTTTCAAATGCCAATATCCTACAAACAACATACCTTGCACTCGTAAGACCTACTTTGGAATATGCTGTCCCAGCCTGGATCAATGCAAGTAAAACCAATCTAGCCAGAATAGACAGAATTCAAGCAAGCGCAGCTAATATCATCAGCGGGCTTCGAGGATCCTCCCCAAATCACAATGCTGAACTTGAAATCCCAACTTTCTTCCTCTGCACCTAAGGAAAAAATTCAGCTTCTCCAAATTCATATTCAAAAATATTTATTCCCCAAAAGAACATCTTACAGAAAATTTTATTTGAAATTGGGACCCAAATCAAAGACTAAAACGCCTCACTCCTCTCAACATGGCTCACAACTCTAATCTTTTAGACATCCCAATTAATCCCAAACACAGAACTCCCTATCCCACTTACAGAACTCGCAACAAACTCATCTGTTTCCCTCATCTACCAGCCAATCCTCACAAACATTTAACTCAGCCAGAATTACTTAAAGCTCTTGGCCTCCAAATCATTGAAGAAAATAACTCCCTCTTCGACATCACAATTTACACTGACGGTAGCCAACTTGAAACTAGACTGTCTGGCAGTGGAATTGCTATCTATAAAGATAAGATCCTGGAAAAAATCTCCCTTTCACACCCTAGACACCTTTCAGTTTATAAGTCCTTCCAAAAGGAACAGCACTCTTTGATTTCGAGACTTAAGTCTGGTAATCTACTACAATGACTTTCCAGAATGATTGCAAGGTTTCCCATTATGTAATAAGTGTAATTATCAACCTGCAACCCCAAACCACATTATTGACTGTATTGACTCAACCATTGATGAGCTCTACTCATCCCCAGCAGACACCATGAAGCTCTACGAGCTTGATACCCTGATATGATTGAGTGGAGATAAGAAAGAAGAAAAGGTCGTCTAAGAAAATGACTTTTTCTCTTCTTGCAGGACAGATCTTGTGTTTAATTCTTAAAAGTTTTAGGATAAAAAGTGATTTGAATATAGGTCCTTAGTTAATTATAGGAGCTGTTTTTAAATGCTTCTATATTCCTCAATTATTATAATGTCTGTCTGTCGGTCCTAATTTTTTTTTTCAATTTCAATATACCTCCAGACTACATATATAGAAGTATGAGATCTTGTAAACTCGTTGAATCATGCTAACAATGCGAAGTGCAAATTTCCAGGCTTCTAGGTGGTCAGATGGTCGAGATTAGACTAATTTGTATATTTCCATCCAAACGCAAATATTAGACAAAGCCGTTTCTTTCTCGTAATTGGAGATTTGCATTCCGTAAAAAGATGTCGAAGTTCAAACTAAATCAATGTAATTAATTATGAGGACATATTTCCTGCAATATATAAATATAAAAAGGAAATTTTAATATTAATTTTATATATTATAATTAAAGATTATTTTTCTTTAATTAAAATTAATTTTTGAAATTGTGTTTTGTGTCGTGAAGATTTTTAACGCCTTGCTGAATGTTTAATTTTTGTTTGCTCCTGACGAGGACAAAAGATTTTTGTCGAAACGTCGAGGTAATAAAAGGATTTGCTGGCCGAAGTATCTTAATTTTCAAGAAATGTGTTTTGTGTGTAATAATATTTTAAAATTATATGTGTTGTACATGCATATATAAATATTATATATATATTTGTAAAATATTTCAATACACTATAATGTATAAATGATTTTATTAAATAATATTGAGTTTAATTTCAAGAGAGATTTTTAAATTATATTTGAATTCTCTTCTTGATTCTGATGTGTTTTGAAATTCAGAAATTATATCGCTATATGGTAAATTTGTATATTTATAATTTGCAAAATTAAAAATTAAATAAATTTTAATGCACTATAAAATATTAAAATGTGCAATAATCAAATGTGGCCGGGGACGATAATCATCTATTGAGAGAAGAGTTAAAAATTAGTGAAACAAAACCTTTTAATATTTTACTTTATATTAAATCACATAGAATTTTATAATACAATATAATGCGGCTTATGATTGTAGAACGATATTTGAAATTATCCCGCATGTGTTTCTTTTTTTTAACGAAAAATATAAATTTATTTTAAGAGAAGAAATAACGATTATTTCTAACCTTAGGGATGAAGTATGAAAGGATGAATTGTGAAGAGTAATGATAAACGAATAAATAAAAGCATAATAGAATAATATATAAATAGAAAAATAAAATAAAAATCGAATTATATATTCATGGTTATCGTCCCCCGCCACCTCTTTTTTTACATTTTGAAAAATAAGTATCAATGATGGTAGCTGAAAAGTTATTTTCTTCTTTTTAATACGTTCAATTAAACTTTTATTTTATTCTCAAAATTTATTTCGTATAGATGATTTTTTAAATTCTTTTACTACGGATGTGCAATTTCTTAAGTTTCTGATCAAGAAATCATATTTTACTTTTTTTTCCGAGAGATTTAACGGAATGTTTTAAAAGTTTTCTCTTTAGACATATAGTTAAAAATCTTGCGTAAGGTTAAAATCGCAGCGATATATGCCATTTAGTTGTATAAATTGTTCACTTCCCAGTACGTGTTCTGAGTGAAGAATAAAATCTGGTCCATTTTATAGTTACTTTTTCTGAATCTACTTTGTTCTGTGTTCAATACATTGCTATTTTTCAGATTGTATTTTTTTAATCTTTGTGAAGACATTCATTTTCAAGTACTCTTCATAGGCTATATCCTAGGTAAAATGGAATAGGTTATAGATATTTTTTGGAATACGCTGATCTTTACTAAGCATAGGGATATGCATTATGTAGCAGATTTTAATTTATTGTTGAAATGTCTTTATTCCACCCTGAATTGAAATATAGAGTAAAAGCTCTTTTTAGATTCTAAACTTAAGTAACACAGAAATGGTAATGCAATTATTATGGTTTAGCAGATTTTTAAAGGTTGATAGAGTTAAGGATATTCTCAAGTTCTATCTGAAAGCTCCTTTTATATTTCTCGAGGAATATATTTTTGTTTTATTAATTAAGGCTGACTCTGCTGCTGCCTACCTGGTGTCTTCCCATCAATCCAACACACCAACTATGAGACACACACACTCTCTAACACTGACACACTAACACTAACTTTATTTTTACAATCTTGCAATTTATACATTTGCATGACACGTGGTCAATGGTCAAATAAAATAAAAAAGAGATTAATAATATTCACAGATATATATATATATATATATATTGAGATAAGAGTTAGGGTAAAGGTTCGAGCTGCAGTGAGAACTATAAATTAATAATTTATATTTTAATAAGTGTCCAAAGATTACATACAATTATAAGAGGCAGGTGGAGTACAGTTTTTACTCCACCAGCGCCTAGAGTATTATATAATAAAAGGAACCGCCGTAGGTTGTAGCGACGGGCGGTAAACAAGCCGGCGATATCAGGCGGTGTTCGAAAAGTGCGCGCGCAGCCCCCGGTGCGCGCGCAGGCCGGCTGGCCAGCCAGCGTCCCAGGATGCCAGCGTCGCCCGCTGGCTGCCTCTTATCTCATGCCCCCCCTGGAGATTGGGACTTGGGACCGATCCAACGTAGTTGCTATAACGCGGGTTCGGTTCTCGGGTTCGAGGGGATAAGGTCTGCTGATGTTGAGCTGAGTTGGGTGGGGTGGTGTACGGTGGAGGCACGAAAGGTCGTAAGAATCTGCGATTACGGCGAAGAAGGCGTCCGGCGTCGGTCCGGATGAGGTAGCTGCGACCGCGTGGAAGTTGTTCGAGAACCTCAGCAAGGAGGGTCCAATGTTTTGTGCGGTGATCCTGGACAAGGACTATTGCTCCCACTTCCAAATGTGAGAGTGGCTTGGCGTTGCGATTGTATCGCTTCCGGAAGGAATGTTCTCTTACATTTTGCTGCAAGAGGTACTGGGCCATCTGGATCTGCTGGGGCGTGCCAGAGATGGTGATGACCCGTTCGTTGCTACCAGGTTGAGACTCATCTATGGTGATCCCCGCACCAGACTCGCGCCGGATCTTCCTGATGTGTTGACCACCTTTCCCAATGATGGCACCGGCGAGATCATTTGGTATAGTGACTTGTGATGAGCCTTTTTTCGGGACGACTACCATAGGATGGCACCAATCGATGGCTTCGCCGACGGGTACCTGTTCGATTATCCCTTTCGCCAACATGGTATCGAGTTGAGTTTTGACGGGGTCTCTCCAGTGAAAGGGAACGTTGTATGCCCGGTAGCGTTTGCAAGGAACGGCATCTTTAACTAGTTCGATAGACATGGGGGGGTCCTTGCATGGGTTTTAACACTGTGTCGTCGAACGCTCTAGCATGATGGGTAAGGATAGACTGCTTATCGAACTCATTGGCTCTCACCGGGGTCGGCGGGAACGTTAGAACTTGTCCGTTGGTTATGGCATTGACGATCATTGAATGGGGCCAGTTATCCGGCAGAAGTCCTAAGGCTTTGCATCCGCTCTTGCTCAAGAGAGGGGCGTTCAGGTGCTTGCAGACTCCAACGGTAGTACTGTATGTTTTCCCGTTGAGATGCAGTGCCGCGACGAACGATCCACAAGGACTTAAGCTGATGCCGTTGGCTCCTACGCAAGGGACGTTCTTCGGGTTGAGTGCTGATCGGGTCTGCTCATCCAGTAACAGGAATTCTGATTCTGGGATTAGATCCAGATCTGACCCCGGGTCCGCCAGCCAACGGATTTGGTGTAACTTATGGTTGATATCGGTCGTAATGGTTATGAGTTCGTTGCGTACTCCAGCTGCAACAACTGTGTTTGAGGGTCCTGGTTGGGACTGATTGTTTCTGGTTGCGGGTGGCGAGATATTAGGTTTGGTTGTGGGTTTCCGTTTCAGTTGTCGGCAAACCCTTCCGTAATGCCCGGTGATGCCGCATTTGTTACACTCTATGTCTTTTGCTGGGCACTGGTCACGGCGGTGTCTTGGGTTCGCCCCACATCCGGAGCAGGGGTCATTAGGATCATAGGGTTTCTGAAAGAAACGGTTGGCCTTAGGTGAGGTTTCAGACGAGCTGGCTTGTTGATGCTTGTAGGTTGATGGTGCACGTCTGGTTGCAATGAAGGCTTCGGGGGAGGTGGTTGGGGAGGGTGAAAGAGTCGCGCCCACGGCGGTAGCACTCTCATGTGCGATGCAAATTGAGAGGACTCGGTCCAGGGAGAGGTCGGAATTGTACTGCTCCGCCAGTACTTTTCGTTGGAGGTCTTTATCAAACAGGCCACATATTAACCTGTCACGGATACGGAGTTGCTGTTGATAACCAGCAAGGGCAAACGTTTTCCCACAAGCTCTTTTTGTGCATGTTGTAATACACGGGTCGCCGCATGTGCTGCACTTAAAATCCAGCTCATATGCACACGAGTCATCAAGAGCTTTAAGGGCTGCGAAGTAGCGATCCACCGATTCTCCGGTTTGTTGGTCCCTACGATGAAAATCTTGCCGATCAAGGAGGGGGTTTCGCTTCTTGCGTAGGTAGGCCTCGAGAGCATCCACGGCTTCATCGAGGGTGGTGGTGGTAGAAATATGAAGGCGGCCTGATTGCCAAAGGATGGTCCATTCGGAATGGAGGGCGGCACGCAAAGTCACTTGCTGTGTGGATAGCGGGAAGGTGGCTACTTGTTGGGCGTCCACGTAGTCGTTCCAACGTTGTTTCCAATCGCGGAAAAAAGACATCGTTAACTCCTCCGGGGAAGCCAGTTTAGGAAGCTGGATGATTTTTGTGGCGTGGTGAGGAGGAGCTCCTAATGGGACTGTCGGTGTCGGATTCCGAGTAGCCATCTGCTGCAACAGTGCGGCCATGGACCTGAGGATGTCGGTGCTGGTCGGCGAGGCAGGGTTCTCTGGAGGGGTTTGGGATGGTCGGCGATTCCTTCTTGAGGGCATCTTGATTACTAATTGTCACTGAGCTGTCACTTAAAAAACGGCTATAATTAACCGAATGTCGACTGCGCCATGTTCTACCGAGTTAGGGTAAAGGTTCGAGCTGCAGTGAGAACTATAAATTAATAATTTATATTTTAATAAGTGTCCAAAGATTACATACAATTATAAGAGGCAGGTGGAGTACAGTTTTTACTCCACCAGCGCCTAGAGTATTATATAATAGAAGGAACCGCCGTAGGTTGTAGCGACGGGCGGTAAACAAGCCGGCGATATCAGGCGGTGTTCGAAAAGTGCGCGCGCAGCCCCCGGTGCGCGCGCAGGCCGGCTGGCCAGCCAGCGTCCCAGGATGCCAGCGTCGCCCGCTGGCTGCCTCTTATCTCAATATATATATACATTTTAATTCTCAACACTATCATATTGACCGAATTTTGGAAAATATAAAATTTCCCCATATTTAAATATTTAGGATTTTCTTTATTTTATTGCATAATTGGATTCCTTTAAAGGATAGTTTAAATTTATATATATATATGTAGTATTTCTATAGGTGTGAAAAAGAATTAGCAGTCGTTTGTGGCTGTCTCCACCTCAATAATCATCTCTTTATTTTTTTCAAATCTTTTTAAACAAAACAAAAATTTACATACTCCATTTAGTTAAATCTTCAGTAAAAAAAACAAAATAAAATTTACATTCTATCATTCAAAATGTATCACTACCCCCCACAAAAAAAAAATTGTATTAATTTTTTTTTCTCAACGGAGGTTGGGAGGGGATGGAAGGTAAAGGATAAGATACATTGCAAAAATTATATTACACAAGTAACCGTATTGTTAGGGGAAAATCACAGGAAAAGGTGGCCATACAAAACCTAACTAACAATAGGCAGGGAAAAAAATTGATATTTTAAAATTTGGACATTACATGTCTATGGAGACACTCTCCATGTAGAATCCCATTCCAGGGCAACTTTTTGTTATTTTCCCAATGAACCGCACCCCAGTTCTTGGAATGTATATGACCTTTTTCACCTTTGGAAAACCTCACAGGATACAACTGGTTCCGATTCAGTTTGGGTGTCTACCAAAACCAGCAGTAGTTTCTCCAGGGGCTCTGTGGGGTGATCTGGATTTTTTTAAATGGAAGAGAACAAAACCTGAGGACTATCGGTGGAAGCTTGCCTGTTAGGTTCGAAACCCAAGCATCCTTCCAAATCCTCTTCTTCCTGAAATGGGAATGGTGGTTCAGTATTATCTTCAGTTACCGGATCCCAGAGCTTTACTTTAGAAATATTAACTATTGTTGCATGCTTATTTTCGGGTTGGCATGGCTTATCTATTTCTATGGTTTGTGGTGAGGGTATGGAAATTATGGTGTATGGTTCTGGATAAAAGGCTGGCATGAGCTTACCTTGACCTGATTGGTAGGGGATCTTATAAAGGACCTTATCCCCTATTTTTAGATTAGGCGTTTTATGGGATTCATTATATCTTTTTACCAATTTAAGATGTAATTTTTCGGTATTTTCATTTGCAATTCTCCTAGCCTCTTCTATGGGTGGATATGCTCTTGTTAATTTATTGATATATGATGGCGTTATGCCAAAAAGCAAATAAACGGGAGGCATTTTAGTTATGGAATGAGGAATACTCCGATATTCTTCTAAGGCCTTTTGTAATAATTTGGGCCATGGTATTCTGGGATTTTGTTGATGGTGAAGTCTAAGTTTTGAGATAATTGTCGCATTTGCCCTTTCTACAAGCCCATTACACTGTGGGTGCGAAGGGGATGTCATCACGTGTTTTATGCCCTTTTCTTGTATAAATTTGTTAAACCTTTTGGACACAAATGAGGGGTGCCTATCAGTAACGATAATTTTTGGTTTACCTACATTTAATAACTGATTTATTATATTGATGTACGTTGCTATAGACGTACTATTAGAAGGATAAGCCCAGATGTATCTTGAGTTATGATCAACTATCACATGAAGACAATTCTTTGTACTGTTATAATCCCCTAATCCTAAAATATTGTCAAGGGCAACTACATCAAATGGTTTCTCAGCTAGTGGTAAATTACCCATGAGTCCATACGAAGGTGTAGTTGACTTCTTTACAGACTGACATATTTTACATTTCAGAATATAATTTTTTATTTGTCCTATCATTCTTTTGAAATAATATTGTGTTGAGATAACTCTAGCCATTGAACTTATGCCTGGGTGTCCTAAACTTTCGTGAGCCCTACTTATCAATTGTTGTTGTAAGGAGGGTGGTACTATAATCCTATATCTATTTTTTAGCCTAATATAAGTAATACCGTTTTTAATGAAATATAGTTTAGATGAAGGCTTAAGTAATGATTTTTGTTCTTGTTCTATATTTTGAACAGTTAAGAAGCAGGTATATGGCAGTCGAGAAACATGTCGGCTTCATGATTCTCACATCCCTTATTATATTTAAATTCCAAATCATATTCTGATAATCTTAGCGCCCATCGGAATAATCTACCGTTAGTATGTTTGAAATTATTTAACCAAATTAATGCCTTATGGTCGGTATGAACTATCACATGTTGACCTGAAATATAGGGATGATATCTTTTACATGTTTCTATTATCGCCAATAATTCAAGTTCTGTTATAGTATACTTGGATTCTGCTCCCCTTAAAGCCCTACTATAAAACGCTATGGGTCTTAAGGTGCCATCAGGATACTCCTGTTTAAGTACGCCTCCTAAACCTGCAATACTAGCGTCGCAAAAGATATGTGTAGCTAATAATGGATTATAAATTTGGAGTATTGGTTTCGAAACTAATGCTTCTTTAAGGGCTTCAAAACTCCTCTGACACTCTTCACTCCACGTAAATTTTACATCTTTTTTCAATAGATCATTTAAAGGCGCTCTCAACTTATTAAAATTATCTATAAATTTTGCATAATGCGTAACGCTGCCCAAAAATGACCTTAAGCATCTAACATCACGAGGAGAGGGCAAAGATTCAATTATACCAACATTAGTACTTGAAGGAGAGATTTGATCTCCAAAAATTTCGTAACCCAAATAATTTATCTTTTGCATAAAAAACAAACATTTATCTTTCCTAAGTTGGATACCTTCCTCTTGTAGGATTGCAAATATTTCCCCAAGGTGTTCTAAATGGGATTCGGTATCTTTTGAGAAAACCAATATATATCGTCAAAGTAAGATATTATATTTTTAAGTTCATATTTCTGCAATACGGAAGTGAGGATCCTGTTAAAAATAGCAGGAGCTGTCCGCAATCCAAATGGTAATCTTCACCATTGGTAAGAACCTTCTGTGGTGGTAAAGCAAGTAATAGGTTGATCTTTTTCATGTAAACCAATAGTCCAGTATGCACTTAGAATATCAAGGCACGAGAATACTTTTGAGCCTTGCACCTTTTGGATGATATTTTCAACTAAAGGAATTGGGAAACTATCTCCTATCAGTTTTGAATTCAATTTCCTAAAGTCGATACATAGTCTAGATTTATCATTTTCTCCCTTTTTATGTGCTAAAGTTACTGGCGAACTATATGGAGAAGAAGCATGCCTGATAATCCCATATTTTAATAATTGCCTAATTTGTTCCTTAATTATTTCGGTGTCCCTGGGATTATGTCGATAAGGTCTGAGACAAACAGGAGTTTTATCTTTGAGTCTTAACCTGGGGGGATCTACTTTTAATGGTCTAATATTATATTTGTTTTCACCAAAAATATCATTATAGCGACTTAATAAAATGTAGAGATTATTCTTAAGTTTGTCATCATTATTTAGATAGCTGTCTTCTAGATTTGGCAAGGGTAAGGGTCGAAAGTTTGGTTGGTAAACGAGTTTAGATTTAAAACAAGAGGGGACATTTATATTATATTGATCAATAGTTTTATCTAAAAGAGGTAACTTTTTTATGTTATTACATTTTCCTGAAAGTTTTAAACAATAATTATGTTTTTTACAATATTTAACATTATTAGAAACGCCAAAATATTTTTTTGAGTTATCACAATATTGCAAAGCATTGAGTTCATCTTTAGAAAATGTATATTGAAATTTGGATAAAAACACATAATTTTGCATAATAACATTCTCATCAAAATCAATCTTTAGGTTAAAATATTTCAGGTACTTAGTGGATACTATCAGAAAATTCAAATTTGGATTATCAATAATATAGAACAACATATTGTTAGTTATATCTCCAATTCTGATCGTTAAACAAATTTGTCCAAATATTCCAATACGGTTAGATACAGTGCTAATCATATTAGGTGTGTTTGTGTGTTGTTGGCTAAAGTTATTCATCTTATCTAAAAGGCATTCAGGTAATAGGTGTACGGAAATAATATTAATGTCACTGCCTGAATCAAAAAGTACTAAATAGGTTCCCAGGAGTAATGAATCTACCCCAACGTCACTCATCACTCCTGGGCACCACCATTGTTGCCCTACATTACCTCGAAAGTCTTGGTAAAACTGCTTTCGCCGGGTTTCTTGTCGGTCGCCAACCTCTCTGCTGGGGCGGGCACCTGAAGGAAGAGAATCCTGTGAAGGCGCTGCATTCCTTGAGTCGATATTTTGAAAGTCCCGTCGATATATGGGGCCATTAAATGGTGAAGATGTCTCTTCATGTCGAAATCCTTCTTCCGGGGAATATGCAATCTTAATCCACATGTCCAGATTAGCTGGATTGGCAGCGATCAAAAATGGTCTCAGCTTTGCGTTTACATTCGAAGAAAGCGCTTCCAGGGTCTGCTCCGAACTTATATTCAATATTTTGGCCAACTTCAGTTTATTAAAATAGTAGTCCATAAGGGGTTGCGATGGTAGCTTCTTTTCAGTCCAAAACTGCCTCATCAATCCACTTGTCGATACCGGGAAAAATGTATTCATAGTTTGGTGAAGTTCATCCAACGTAAACACGTCCTGGCACATCGAGGCGTATATCTCTAACGCTTTTCCTTTTAAAATGCTCGGGATCATTGATAGAGCATCATTTTCTGAAATACATTGAAGCTTGACTATCCTTTCAAAAAGATTTCGCCATTCTTGATAGGTAAGGCCTGTATCAGGGTTGAAAATCGGCAAAATTTCCTTAATTGAAATGTCGATTTTCGCTCCGGTAACAACCTCTTCTTTCTGTAAAGGTTTCAAGTCTTTCTTCAATGTCATTTCTAATTTAATTATTTTCCCTTTCTTTAAATATTCCTGGCAGGAACCCTGCTTTGACCTTGACAAAATATAAGATATTCTTGGGATCCTCCCGTAGGCAGCGATCCTGTCGACTAGCTGTAGTATTTCTATAGGTGTGAAAAAGAATTAGCAGTCGTTTGTGGCTGTCTCCACCTCAATAATCATCTCTTTATTTTTTTTCAAATCTTTTTAAACAAAACAAAAATTTACATACTCCATTTAGTTAAATCTTCAGTAAAAAAAACAAAAAATAAAATTTACATTCTATCATTCAAAATGTATCATATATATATGTTATATAAAAATGAATAGAGATTTTTCTGCCTGAATTTAGATCATGTTGAGGATTATGGTAATGCAGTCGTGGTTAAAATTCTTGAAAGAATGATAATAAAAATGGTTTTGATCAGAGATTGCTTTAATTGAGCTAAGGAATATATATAAAATACATAATTTGGTAAAAGTAATGCCTGGCTTAAGGTGTAAGAATAAAAAAAAATGAAAAGCCTATTTACATAATGTACAAAAGTTTTGAGCCGGCCATCGGGAAAAAACAACAACGAGTTTTTTATAGGGGAAGAGTGACCTCTGGCGGTCGATTTAGCAGAATATTTGGATCTATGAAATTATAATTTAAAATAGAATAAAAATTGTATATAACATATATATATACCAGAAGAGGTAGCTCTTCCTTTAATTGTGTATCGGAAAGATCGCACACGGTGCATCACCCTAGTAAAAAAAAACTTTAGTAGGGTGATGCACTGTGCAATCGTTATAATGCACAATTAAAAAGTGTCTTTCTGGTACATGAATATCATCCTCCTGTAACTTTATGTTTATATATATTTTTTATACTAAATTTGTTCCCAAATACGAAGGTAAAGTGAAAGGTTCTCAACATGACAATGAAAGACTTATTTTCAGTTTTAAAACATTTTATTTTCTATAAAATGAAAGTATTTAAAAGCGCGAATGTTTCTTTTATACATAATACAAACTTCTACTGCCCTTATTGCGATGAAAAAATATGTATTGGGAGGGCTTGGCTTATCAGTGAATTGTCATCAGTATTTGAATGTAATTCTACTGTCCTATAAGCCCTTGTCCATAGTTTTCTTGAAAACCATTTCTGAGATTCCACCCTTCAGTGCTGCGTATATAGGCAGAATCGTCCAATACAGTATTAGAGCTCTGAGAAGCGGTCTGGTGGATTAAATGGGCGAAACCGCTGGGAGGGTTCACCACTGATGAGCCAAGCCCTCCCAATACATATTATTTCATCGCAGTAAGGGCAGTAGAAGTTTGTATTATGTATAAAAGAAACATTCGCGCTTTTAAATTCTTTAATTTTATACGTATAGATGGCGCGTTATTGCTTTGTGTTAATTTTATTTTCTACCAAATCTCCCTTGATTTCAAAACATTAGGTCCAGCGTTTCTCCAATAGAAGTATTCCTTCCCGGAAATGAGAGTGTTGAAAGCTGTTAAAATATCCATCTACAGCCCTATCCCTATATAGGAGGACTAGACAGTGTTCAAGCAAAAGCGGCCAAAATAATCACTGGTGCTGTTTCATCCACCAACAATGAGAAAATTTAAAGAGAATATTGCCTAGACCTACTCGAATGCAGAAGTAATTTAAAAACAATAATATTCACCAATAGCTTAAAAAGTAAAAAAAAACCGAACACATATCCCAAAGAACCTATTTAAACTGGACACAAAAAGAAGGACTTAAAGGTTCTTCAACACTTCAGTACGACAACAATATTAGAAAGGGCATTGACATGAAACACAATGACTTTCAAATTCAAGAAGAACCAACATTTCCTACCCCATTACCATCAAATATAATCATCAATCTCAACCTGAATGAACCCTACAATAAAAAAAGAGAAAAAAACACACTTAAAAAGAAATGACTTGACACAATTGATTTATATGATCAGAGAAATTATTTATTAACATACACAGATGGATCATCAGACCTTACCCTGAGTAATGGAGGGGCCGGAATTAACATAATACTCCAAGATGGAACACACATCAAAATCAAAGAAGGAGCAGGAAAGATTTCGTCAAACTTCACTTGTGAACTGATAGCTATCTGGAAAGCCCTTGATGTATGCCTGAACCAACCATCCCTGCATTAAGCAGAAGGAATCATAATATACAGCGACTCCAGATCCGCTCTAGAAGCAATTCAGAAGGGCAATACTAGAATCACGCAAAAAATACACTCATTGCTTACCCAACTTGAAACATTGGAGAAGAACTGCATTCTACAATGGATTCCTGCCCATGTTGGGATCGAGGGTAATGAAATGGCAGATGAATTGGCAAAGGAAGCCAGAAAGCTGAGCCAAAGGAAAGAACAAATGTCAGTATTTGACGCTGATGTTTTCGCAAAATACAACATAATCAAACAAAAAATAAGAAAAGATCAAATATGTGAAATAAACTCTGAGAGAAAACTGACAAAAACTATAACAAGACTTAGAACAAAACACTATAAAGGAATGACAATACATCCAGATGGCACAAGAACCTATAGAGCATGCAACAACTATCCTGGTGTGGAACTAACACCTACTCACATATTCTCATGCCCAGCAATGGCCGCAGCCTTGCAGAAAATTGACTTAGACCCAGAGCAGCAGCTTTACACATCCAAGATAGTGTATATTGCTGCTGCTGTGATAGAGATGCCTGGAGACATCTGAGACTTTTCTTTGGACACGACAACAACAACAACAGCCCTATCAACTTCTTAATTGGACAGGAAGTACTTTCCTAGAAACAAATTTCTTTAAGTATAAGAAGAGATGGAAGAATGAGAGTACCAATTTTAGATAATAGGGGGTACGGCCGAGCAAATCGCTCCTCAAATCAGCAGCTTCGACTGCTGTTTGGTGATGGTGTCTTGTCCATGGAGCAGAGCAGAGCCGCTACGGTAACCGTGAAGGCCTACAAGGAACTCTGAAATGTGGTTGACTAACGGGGCAATGACACCCCCCATTCCATGGAGCAAATGCTGTTTGGTTTCTGGCGTGTAGTGGTGGACCCATGTCTCATCCATGGTGACAAATCGTCGCACAAAATCAGTATGATCTCTTTTGAATCGGGCTAAACATTGCTGCCAGTGTCGTTTGCCCATTTACTTTCGAGATGGATTCAGAAAATGCGACACCCACCTTTCGCAAAGCTTCGCATCTCTAATTCTTCTGCAATATAATCCGCACCCTTTCTTCGAATATTCCTACGGCCTCAGCTATCTCACATACCTTTACTTGCCTTATCGTCCAACATTCTTCAGGGCAGTAGAATTACATAAAAATATATGTATCGAACAATGCTCTATCGCAAACAAATAAATACAAAACCAGTTAGGCATAAATCAATTATAAGAAAAAAACGCGCCATCTATATATAGAAAATAAAACTATTAAAATCACTAAACATTAGTACTTAATGGACTTTTTATAATACAGATGGCACGTTTTTCCCTATAATTACAATGATGAAAGAAACACTTTTCCTAAATGATGATAGAGTTTCTATCATTTAACTTGATGTTGGGAGGATTGTAGCAATAAAAGGTTTCTACAAAAAAATAGGCCTGAAACCAATCCAAGGTTTAAATAATTTCAGATGAAAAGTAGCTATATGAATAAATTTTAATTAAGATATTAGATAGAGATAAATGGGGTGTGTTCAATTATACTCAGAATTTTTAATTAACTTTCACGTAATTCACTTTAAAGTTTAAAATTCATTATTAAAACCTCCCTCATTTTTCATTTTAATCATGAAAATATATATGCGGTGATTGGTGAAGCAGTCGTGGTATTTATGTGAAAAGTGGCAAGAAGGCACACAGGATCCAGAAGCAAACACCTGTGAGGAGTAGATCGGGGAGGAAAGAGAGAAGGTCTGAGGACTACCCTGGGAACTATTGGTGTCGAAACCACCTCGGTGCGAACTGTTCCCTGATCATCATTTTCAGCCGCTTTTAAACCGCTTCGAGTAAGATAAACTATCCCAGAGGGAAGGGATTGAAGGCTGGATATCCGGTGACCAAGAAAATTTTTTGACCCGGCTATTTTATCTTTCTTTCCATATACTCCCACATACAGGTCATTTTATATACATATGTCATAATATATGCTCTTCCAGGAATAATAAAGTAAACCTACAGTCGACCAGAGAGAGAGAACGCAGCTAAAGTACGGTCATCTGGGCCACTGGCCACATGCCAAGGGGCCCATTTCGTAGAACCTCAGGACTAATTAAGACAGTTGGGTGATTGTGTGCGACACGAACGGCCGGCCGCGCAGCGGTGGCTGGCCCCCCTATCTCTCTCGCTGGTTGTCTGGAATTCCTCTACCAAATTGTGGTGTAATTATTTCTCTTTCCCCACATTATCACTATATTGCCACATAAAAAGTCGACAGGATCTTATCACATATATATATATATATATATATATATATATATATATATATTATCACATATATATTACAAGAGAGCACAATAACACTAGCTGAGATTACTTTATCGAAAACTTGAAAGTCACGGACCAAACCATATGGAAAGCCATCAAACGATTATTCAACTCTGAAAAACAAGAAATAACATTGAAGACAAACAATGGGCAAACACTAACCAGCAGCTGAATCATTTGCCAACAACTATGAAAAACAGTTCACCCCCAATCACTATACATCCCACTCCAAACCTACTCGTACATACATCAAATGTGTGAATTCATATATGAAAAAAAAAAAAAACAAAGAAACAGGACTAGAACCAACAAACATTGGTGAAATTAAAGAGATTATTGAATATCTACCAAAAACAAAAAAAGCTCCCGGAATCGACGAATTGCCTAATGAAGCTCTCAAACTGCTCCCAATCACATACTAGCATCAATAACCGAAATCTTTAACGCATCTCTGCAGCTTGCCCACTTCCCTGACAGATGGAAAACTTCCTTTCTCTTTCCCATACTTAAAAAAGGGAAATCCATGCAAGAACCAACAAGCTACAGGCCCATCTCACTGCTACCTGCCATCTCAAAACTATTCGAAAGAATTGTTTTAAGACTCAGAAATTCCCCGAAGAAAAGAATCCACTCAGACCTGAACAATTTGGCTACCAAGCCAAGCACTCAACATTGCACCAGCTCGTTGTTGTCACTGAAATAAATAAGAAAAGCCATGGATCTAGGCCAAATAACAGGAGCCGTGTTCTTCGATATCGCCAAAGCGTTCGACAAAGTCTGGCATGAGGCCCTTCTCTACAAAATGTGCAAGAAGCACCTTCCTGGAGACATCATAAAAATAACGCAAAACTTTTTAACGAATATAACATTCAAGGTACGAGTCAAAGACGAACTTTCAACAGCTAGGAACATCCTTGCCGGGGTCCTTCAAGGATCAGTCACAGGACCAACCTTATTCGACATATATATAGACGACTTCCCCTAGTATTGAAGACACCTCTTTACACCTATTTGCAAATGATACCGCCATTTTGGCCTCGACATACACCTTCGACAATCTCCACATGAAACTCCAAGAGGCCTGTATCTTTTCCACGATTTGGTGTAAAAAAATGGCGAGTTACAATGAACCCCCAAAAAAGTGAAGCAATAATTTTCTCCAGAAAAAAAGACAAAATTAAGAAACCTTTGGACGAACTCTTCGTCTTCGAAGACAATAATAAATGTAAAGAGAATATCCGATACCTAGGGATGACCCTAGACGAGCACCTAACCTTAAAAAAAAATATATATATATATTGAAAATAGAATCAATTTGGCGAAAGTTGCCCAACAACGACTTTGCCTATTTCTAGGACCGGAAAGCAAATTATCCCTTCACTGCAAAAGAACCATTTACACGTCAATAATAAGACCAATACCCATATACGGCCACCCCCTTTTATGACAGCACATAAGACCATCCTTAAAAAGTTAGAAGTCTTTTAAAAAATAAAATGATCAGAAAAATCATGTCTCCACCCTGGTTCGTTCGGAACACAATCCTCAGGAACGATCTAAATATCGAAAACACCAATGACTACATTATTACACAATTATTTAAATTCTACGAAAAATCCGAAAAAATAGAAACCCCCACCTTCAAAGAAGCCACAAACTACAAATGCGGAAAAAGGAAAATAAGAAATTTAAAACCTAGACAAATTATCTATCAATTAAGCCAGAATGACGAAAAGTGAAAAAAAGGAAAAACAAACCCACCTTGAATATCAAGCAAGCCAGAATAAACCTCAAGAACAATATCCCCAAGGACCTGAGAATCCGGACCCAACGACATCATTATAAATTATAATTGTAAATGAACCCCTTTACATAACCATCCCCCACAGTAAATATGATGATCTAGGTTGCTCTTTTTGAGCGGCACCTAATAAAGTTATTTGGAACTGTAACTGAAAATAAATATTATGAATAATTATATAATATAATATTTAAAATAACTGAAAGAAATAATTTCTCATTTAAATGAGTCTATTAAGAGCGTTTTGAATTCTAAAAGCAGACATTTTATATTTAAATAAGGGCATTCTTTTTTATTGATATCAAATATATTTACACTTGTACTGTATTTTAAAGTTTAATAAAAACATTTGAATGTAAAATATAAGTATTTTAAACTTTTTAATAGCGATTATATTTGAGATAATAATAAAAAATTGGGTTTCACAACAAAAGGTTTTAAATCCTAAAATAATATTGTCATAAAACCTGAAAATGTTTATCATAAAATATTATATCAAAAACTTTAAGAATCTGTTTTAATGGCATTTTAAACGTTTATAAACTTATGGAGAAAACTTAAGGAAATTTCATGTTTCAATTATAAACCACTTCATATTTGCTTATATAACGGTGTATTTCCCGTATATGTAAATTCGAACGTTTTCTCTTTTAAAAAAATAATATAAAATATGATAATATTGGAACGTAAAAAATTAGGAAAGACAAACTTCAGGTTGACACAGCAATTTGTTTGAAGCACAAACTAAAATACAAGAGAAGCATTGAGGGAAGTTTACTCAGAGTGATAAAATATATGAACATCAAAATAAAAAAAAAATTAATCTGTTAATAAAATAATAAATACTTTTTGCTACAATATCCCTATATATAGTCACGACCGTCTTTCCTCATCGGCCTCTGTCACGGATGCGCGCGCACAGGGAGGTCACGTGCTCGCCGGCTCCCTCGAGCCGGATTTGAACCAGCGACCTAAGGATCACCGTTGTAACATCTACAGTCGGGTAAAACACGGGCGTTGCCCGGGTCATTCGGCTAGTATATATATATATACTAGCCGAATGACCCGGGCAACGCCCGTGTTTTACCCGATTAAATGCTTTTATTCAAATACTATTCGTTACAATTATAAATTGGCGCCGTGGATGTCATTCTTGTATAATATACTAGCGGATGTACCCGGCTTCGCCCAGGTTTTTCTCGAGGGAATGTTTGTAGTCTAGTAATAAGAAAATATACTACACCTAAAAACTATCAGAGAAAAGAGAAACCACGGAAGGTGAACAGAAAAATGCTTACAATGGATGTTATGTTTACGATATCAAGTTAAATAAAAACAAAGATAAAATTTGCATATGTTGGTCACTATAAATTTGTAATTTGTTAGGCGAAATTAGAAACATGATAAAACAATTGGGTATTTAAAAACAAATGTAGAAATAAAAGTTGAAGTATAATAAACAATGTTAAAGATTAGTTTTAATTATTAATCAAGATTGTGTGTGAATATGTGAGAAAGATGTAATATCGTTGTTGTTTTCTTGGCCGACTGTTTTACATATGGTGTTATCTTAAAATTGCTTGTTTTGAATATTTTTTAGATTGAGATTATTAGCTAGTATGTAAAAAAATTAACTCTGTTGAAATTTAATTTTGTATTTATATATAAATAAAATTAACTCTGTTGATTTTTTTTTGTATTTAATCGATAACAGCGAAGTTACGCATGTTAATGTTAGGAAATATATTTTGATGTTAAGCAAAACCTGCTCCATCTCGTTTTAAATAAATGTTGAAAATTTGGTTGAAATTGATGCATTGTAACGAAAGTTTTTAGTGATGTCCACTTATGAAATTTCCATTTTATTAATATAGATAAATAAGTTTTGAAAATTGTAAAAAAAAATGCACATCGGCCGGGAATCGAACCTGGGTCGCCCGCGTGGCAGGCGAGCATTCTATCACTGAACCACCGATGGTTATGAGAAATGGCCATATTTGGGTATTTATTCCATTCACAAAGCAAACGGTAACAGAATTAAGAATTGTTGCTTGATTATGACGCTGATAACTGCATATATTAATGAAAAATCAATAGAAAAAAATAAATAATAAAGAGATCAGGTGTTGATATTAAAAACAAAGTAGGCATATCCTGACCAGGAGTACATGTGCTTTTTAGATGGCAGAACGCCATCTAGTGGAGCAGAAATCAACTGAACGTTGATTTAACCTGTTCCCTGGTATTTGGCCAACATATTTTCTTGATTAATTATAAATGGATCAAAAATATTTTTGGTCGCAGTGGTACAGTCTGCTCCACGCTGACGAGCGCCAACAGCGCGAAACGCGTTCGTGGATGGCTTTTCTTGATTTGGCAGACTCTTCAGCCTTGATTCTCTCCTGTGCCGGGTCTTGCATCTTACCAGAGCGTGTTTCAACCATCCTATAAATTTATATAAGGGAATAATGAGATATTTTTAAGTAGCCTCCAGAATCATTTATTTATTTCTCACATCAAAGAGAGCAGTGAAGTCACATGGTGTACCAAAATACAAATGGTGATTTTATAATACATGTTCATAATATATATATATATATATATATATTGCCACGTTTTTATTTTTTAAAACGCTAATTTTAGTTTAATAAAACTTTATTTTTAAAGTTTATTATTTTAAAAGTGAAATGTTTGTTAATGAAATAGACATTTTGCTTAAACTCATTTATTGCCGCTTTCTTTTACAAGCCATTTGTTTATGTATATTTTTACATATCGTTTTTATTGAGTTTTTACTAATTTTGCATGTACATCATTGACTTTTAATGAATGAGAAAAAGAAATTGAAAATAAACATATGAAAAATTAAAGTAACATTTTAAAGGAATTTATGTACAATTGAAAATTGTTTCTGTAACGTCTCATATTCCCCTTCTTGAAGCATTTATTCTCGGGTAATAAATGGTCGAAGTTGAGATATGTGAACGCGTCTTGCTTGCTTTTGGTCTTTCAGAGAGATATCGTAGGTTACATCAGATATATTTTTTGACGTGACAACGTCTTAAATTAGGTTGCGGCTGGGAGTCACTTATGAAAAAGTGTAACGCCCGGTAACGTTACGATGAGTCACCGAACGAGAATTAGGCGCATTGAATCGGCGCATGCTTGTCTCTGTCTTTCTCGAACGTTCTTGGCGTTGGAAAAACAAGAAAGCGTCATAATACAAGTTCACACGTGTGGTTAAAGTATCGTCAGCTGTGTCTGTAGTGAAAATGTGGAGTGCTTAGATTCGTCATTTACAACAACTACAACAATAAAGGTAAATAATTGTACACTGATATTTCATTATCGTAAACTATGATTGATTGATTAATTGTTAGATTGACACAAAAGTTGAGAAACTGAATTTATAGGTTAGGTCATACTATTGATAAATGTTGATAGTGTTAAGTAAATTATTAGTTTAAAATTAATTAATTAATTAATTATTAATTTACAAATTTTGAATAGTTTCAAATTTATTTAGCAAAAATTTGAACCTTCGATCTGAATAAATGTTTTGATTTTCGAATTGATTCTTTAAAATTACAAATATTAAGAAAAAGTGGCAGATATAAGAAAACTTTATTTAAACTGTGTTGAGCAAGAATTTTAACATCTAATTTAAGTAAATGTTTTAATTTTCAACTTCATCATTTACAATTACAAATTTTATTTAATTTCAAATTTATTTAGCAAAAATTTGAACCTTCGATCTGAATAAGTGTTTTGATTTTCAAATACCAACGCGGCTGGTGGAGTGGCGATCTATCGTAAATTATCATCGACATCTACGGCGGAAGTGTTCCAAGTTGCGATTACAGACGTAACTCGTGTCATTAAAACCAAGGGTGACATGTGCATGACTGAAGTTACTTGCTTCGCCGCTAATACTAGCTTCAAGTTTATACTCGGTGCTGTATATATTCATCCAGGAGCTAGTATGCAGGATATTGGAATGTTACTATGGCAAGGACTCTGTCCGTACATTCACAACAGCCAGTACGTGCCACCGTTCGTGCAAGTTGATTCTAGTATACCGATTCTTCTGTGTGGTGATTTTAACAAAAACGTAAAGCCTGACAACTCGTTTCTTAATTTCATGAAAAATACGTATAATCTTGATTGCGTATCAAACGTTTCTAAGTCAACTACGTTAAAAGGAACAACTATCGACTTGACTTTCGCAAGACACATTACAGCAGAAACACTTCCTTTCATTTCATATTTCTCCTATCATCGTCCTATCCTCAACAAAATCACTCAAATAGGAATTAGTTAAGTTTAAGTTTACATGTACAATGTTTTAGTAAACAAAATATATTTCTATAGTTAAAATTTGTGCAATTCTTATTTTCATTCAATTCCTTGTTCCTATTGTGCAATTTAATTATATTCATATCAATAAATATTCTACCGTTGTCACGTAAAATCGTCGCCCGTAAAACCGACTTTACAGGCAACCATTGTTTTTGAATGACAAATGGTCCTTCATATTTTGGTGATGTCTTGATGAGACGAGGGTCGTTGAAGGCAATTTTTCTTATGACTAAGTCTCCTACTTTAAAGACATACTTGGGGTGATGGCTATCGTGTTTAATCTTCCACTTACTTCTTATTTGTTCTGTCCGCAGGCTAGCTTTCTTCCTGGCTTCTTCAATTGTAATTGGAGTTTGGTCGGCAAATTCGGGTACATTACCGATTCCATACATTAAGAAAAGCGGTGAAAAACCAGTCACGTCATGTGGTGTGGAATTATAATTTTTGACAACTCGCGGTAACAATGAGCAACATTTACATCTAGGTTTCTCCAGAACAGCTATTCTCAGTTTTGTCATTATCGTATCATTTAATTTCTCACAAATGCCATTGCACTGAGGATGATAAGGCGAAGTATATGTGTGTTTAATTCCTTGTAAAGAAAGAAATTTGTTGAACTCTTTTGATATAAAGTTTTTGCCATTATCTGTTAAGATAGTATTGATCGAATTAACAGATTTGATTATCTTTTATCAAGACATTGAGTGACAGCTTGAGCAGTGTTTGTTATTGTGGGATATGCCCATAGATAACGAGTTGCGTGATCAACAAAAACTTGAATGAATTTATGCTTTGTGTTAGCTGCTGCTGTTCCCAGTACAATAGTGTCACAACCGATCATTTGTAATGGTTGGATATTTGACGTTGGAGTGATCATTTCTCCTAAAGTTGGTTCATGTCTGACCTTCACTAGTTGACAAGATTCACAAGATCGAACATAATTCTTGATATCAGTTGTTATTCCTTTCCACCAATAACATTGAGTTATAAGTTTGCATGTTTTGGTTATTGATGGGTGACTCAATGAATCGTGATATTCTTCCAATATTTTTTTGGTAAGCGAGTTTGGGACAACTGCTTTAAAAACTCCTTTTTGTTTGATCATTACCACACCGTCGTGAGTGTGGGAATTTTTCAAGAAATTCAAATCTGAATTTTGTTGGTGTTCTTGAAGTTCTTGAGTTGCAATGTTAACAACTGGGAGTCTTGATAAGGCGTCAACATGAGTTTGTTGCTTTCCAGAACGATGAACGATGTTACATGATTTCGAGGATAAACTAAGAATCTATCTAAAATACTTAGGTTTCGGTTTCTACATGGTGAAAAGCCATTGGAGCGCCGCATGATCAGTGATGATTTCAAATGGTTGGTTTTCTATGTATACATGAAAGTGATCAGTTGCTTGTATTACGGCTAGGCATTCCATCTCATAAGCAGAATAATTCTCTTGGTGTGGTTGCAGTGTTTTGGAGTAATAAGCAACTACATGTTCCTCATTGTCTGGACCAATTTGTGTTAGGATTGCTCCAATTCCATATTTGGAGGCATCTGTATAAACTTTAGAGGGGTAGTCCGGGTTGTAAATAGCAAGGACAGGTTTTGTAGATAGTGCCATTTTAAGTTTAGCGAACGACTCCTCTACTTCCTCATTCCAGATGAAGGGCTGATTCTTCCGAGTGAGTCGAACCAAGGGGAATGAAATTTTAGAAAAGTCCTTCACAAATTTTCTGTAATAATTTGCCAATCCCATGAACTGACGAACTTTCTTTACAGTATCAGGTCTTGGAAAGTCTTGAATAGATTTTACTTTTCCTGGATCAGGTTTTAATTGATTGTGACTGATGATATGTCCGAGGTATTTTACTTCAGTTCTTCCAAAAATACATTTCGACAATTTTAATTTCATGTTGTACCGTCTTAATTTGTCAAAAACTTTACTAAGAAGCTCTATGTGCTCTTGCCATGTTTTCGTGTACACCAATATGTCATCTTGGAAAGAGCAAGTTCCTTTCCATATTAATTCACCTAGAATATGTTGGATTATCCTTTGAAACGTTGAAGCAGCATTTTTTAAACCAAAGGGCATCACTAAAAACTCATAATGACCATCGTTTGTGACGAATGCAGTTTTTTTAATAGATTGCGGGTCCATTTCGACTGCCAATAACCCCATGCAACATCAAGGGTAGAGAAGAATCTGGATCCATGCAATCGATCAAACATGTCCTGTATATGAGGTAGGGGTTGCCTGTCATCCAGTGTGATCTCATTAAGACCTCTGTAATCAATGCACATCCTTTTATTTCCATCCTTCTTGGGAACCATAACAACAGGAAATGCCCAAGGAGAATCTGAAGTTCTTATTAACTTGTGTTCGAGAAGTTCTTTAACTTGTTCAGCTATCTCTTCATACTCTTTTAGAGGACGACGATAGGGTCTAAGAGAAATTGGTTGTTCACTTTTCGTGATGATCTTATGTTGTATAGCTACTTTTCCCAAATCAATAGCATGCTGAGAAAATACATTCCTATTGTGTTCAAGTAATTCTTTTAATTCATGTTCTCGTATCTCTTCTAGATGATTTACAAGAATTGGATTTTGTAATCCATCAAATTTGGTGTAAATTGTTTTGTCTCTGACATCTATTAAAAGATTAAAAAGAGATGCAACATCTAATCCGATCAAGAGTGGATATTTAAAGTTCTTCATTACATGGAGAGTTACAGGTTTAATTAGTTTATCTATTCTTACCTTGGTCAGAAGGCTTCCACATGTCCTGGTAACACCATCCGCTTGGCTGATGTGAATGTCTGAATTTGGTTGAAGTTGAAGACGGGTTCGCTTGAACAATCGCCAATTGATTATTGATACTGTTGCACCAGTATCCACAAATGCTTGCGCAGGAATTCCATTTACTTCAACACTTATGTTGATAAGCTTGAAAGCTCCTTGTGTAGGGGTATTTGTCAAAGTACTTACATTCAACAATTCCGGGGCTCCGCATACTTGTTTCACTGAAGTGTTTTGATTAGGCCTATCCTTTTTATAATTAGGATCATAATCCTCATAATCTGTGACCCAATGTTTAATTTTTATTCCCTTTTTCGAACATATTGGACACCAGAATGGGCAAACATTTTTTTTTATTATCATTATTTTTTGTCGCGAGATGTATTTTGTTTTTAGGCTTAAATTGAATTGAAGCCCTATTTTGTTCAATTGAAGCTGCGATATGGAACCATTTCGTGGTGTCAGTTGGCTGTGCAGCCACAATTAAATCTTTCCAATCATTTGGAAGTCCGTCTGTTAAAAAATGTATTTTTCCTCCTTCGTTAGATGGGTTTGATTTAACAGGCGAATTTTATCTTGAAAATAATTTTCTATTGATTCTTCTCGTTTTAATCTTCGATGTGATGCTGAGACAATTGGATTTGCGTTGTATGAACCAAATCTTTGAATCAACTTTTCCTTTACAACTTCCCATCTTTTTATTGCAGGATTTGAAATAATCTCGTCTGCATACCATTCAAGTGCTGAATCTGTCAAATAGTACATAAGATTTTTGATTTTTTCATCTTCTTTTAAAGAATTATTTTCAAAATCATATAATTTGATCCATGACTCAGGCCTAATTGCCGACTTCGAGCCGTTGAACTTTTGCAACCGGTTGTTTGGATTTTCCGCCATTTTCTTTTTCCGTATCCTTTTCGACTGCGCCAAATGCCACGTTTTTATTTTTTAAAACGCTAATTTTAGTTTAATAAAACTTTATTTTTAAAGTTTATTATTTTAAAAGTGAAATGTTTGTTAATGAAATAGACTTTTTGCCTAAACTCATTTATTGCCGCTTTCTTTTACAAGCCATTTGTTTATGTATATTTTTACATATCGTTTTTATTGAGTTTTTACTAATTTTGCATGTACATCATTGACTTTTAATGAATGAGAAAAAGAAATTGAAAATAAACATATGAAAAATTAAAGTAACATTTTAAAGGAATTTATGTACAATTGAAAATTGTTTCTGTAACGTCTCAATATATATATATATATATATATTCTGTTTAATAAAATAAATAAATATAAAATATCAATAGAATTAAAAAATATGTGAAAAATAATATTACAAATTAAAATAAAATATTTGGATTAGCCATGATGCAATAGTATCAAATTACGAAACTATTTTAGACGCGTAATATTCTTTTTAAAATAAAACAATTTCTACTGCCCTTACTGCAATGGAAAAATTAAAGGGATGGCCTGGCATCCATTGCAGTAAGGGCAGTAGAAATTGTTTTATTTTAAAAAATAATATTACGCGTCTAAAATAGTTTCGTAATTTGATAACAGATGGCGCGCTAGTGCATCGTAATGCAACAGTATGCTGGTACCACAGGGTCTTCTTCTTCACCATTGTGGTTGATTATCAACTCGAATTGAAAACTGTACCATTGGAATATAGAAACATGGTAGTGCTAGTTAAAACACCTATATCATATCTACCAAGACACACATCTATAAGTACTTCCTTGGCGTGGAACTGAGGAGTGAAGACCTTGTCTGGAAGAGGACTCTCTCAAGGTGGGGAAGCCTTCCTTGCTGAAGAAATGTTTACATATATAACTGTCTAATTAAAAAGTCATATAACTTGAATCATGAAAATTTCTCTTATAGAACTGTAAAAAGATTATAAAAACGAAGAGAAAATTATTTATCTTTACTATACATGGGCTACGAGCTTTCGGGCAGCCTCGCCCTTCTACAGGTAAAGATACATGGTGGCAAAAGGCTTTATATAAGATTCCATTTTTAAAATATATTTACATATAAGAAGAATATAGGACGGTTAAAATATAACATAAGATAAGAAATATTTTGCAAATCTAAAACTATTGTATATGATATTTACAAATATGCTAATCATGTAATGTCACATGACAATCAATTGGCAAATTAGCAGATGGTTATACTATGAAAATATACAATGAAACCGGACAACGAATGTTCAACCCGCCATCAGCGGCCACATTGGTTTAATGGTTATTTAGGTTATTACATATGTCTTGGTATTGTGTAGGCAAATCTATGTGTCGGTTAATGCTGTTTGTTGATATGGATAATATGGCCTCTATGATCAGTCTTTGGTATTTATTGGAGATGTTATTGTATATGGTGGTGGGAGAAGTTAGATTGAATGAGTGGCCGGTGGTGTTAATATGATTGAAGATAAGCGACCTGTTGTCTCTGTTGGTAATGCATCTACCGTGTTCGGTCATCCTGATGGCCACGGACCTACCAGTCTCGCCTATGTAAGATGCACTGCAATCGTTACATGAGACTGAGTAGACCGAGCCACCAGAGGACCGAGCAACGGTAGATCTAGGTAATCTGGTGATAGGGTGTCTGAGGATGGCGCCGATGCTATTGCTATTAGTAAAGTGGGTGTTAATTCCGTGGGTTCTGAGGATGCGGGAGATGGCGACTGATTGGGTGGAAAAGGGAAGTATACAACTGTTTCTGGTGATTGCAGGGGGTCTAACGGAAGAAGGGTCAAATTTATACTTATGTATGAAATGGGGGGGGTATTGGGACCGGGCCAACTGTTTAATGATTAGGGAAAATTCAATGGTTCTAAACAGTGGAAGGGAGCAGTGGGTGAACAATCTCTTGGTAAGAGTACGGACAGTATTTATTTTATGCGATAGGGGACATGAAGATTTGTAGTCTGTATAAAATGTGGGATTGTTAACCTTGTGGTATACGGTGGTGTGGTAATGAGAGGCAGTACGGATGACCAGTATATCAAGATACGGCAATACGGACCTGTTTTCCAATTCTAGGGTGAAAGAGATCTCGGGATGATAGGAGTTTAGAGAGTTTAAGATATTGATTTCTTGTCCGGTATCACATATGCAGAAGATATCATCAATATATCTCCGCCACATGTGAATGCCCGGTGCAATTTGCTGTTGGACCCAGTGGTCTATGTTGGCCATGACTATTTCTGCAAGTGGGGAGGATAGTGGGCTGCCCATGGGCGAGCCTCTGATTTGTTTGAACAACTGGTTGTTAAATGTGAAAGTAGTAAAGTCCAAACACAGTGAGGATAGTGCGACTATGGACTCTGCGGTACGGTGATCTACCTGGTTATCCTGTAAGAAACTAGTCAAGTGCCTAATGATAAGCTGGTGGGGGAGGGAAAGATACATGGCAACCACATCATAAGACACCATAACGGTGTTGGGGACAGGGCAGAGAGAGTTAATGGACTGCACGAATGAAGGGATATCCCTAATGGCAGAGGATTGTGGAATGGCCTTCACCCAAGGTGTGAGTAGGCCAGTCAGATATTTGGACAGCTTATAGGCAGGTGAAAGATGGTAGGCTATGATGGGGCGTAGGGGGATGCCAGGCTTATGGGTCTTAGGAAGACCATAGATATAGGGGGTATTATTAAGGTCGGAGATGAAAGTGCTATATTGATCCGGTGTTATGTGACCCGATTTTTTCAAACGTAATAACCCCAATCTGAAAGATTTAGTTGAGGTAGATGCATCAGGCTGTGTAATGGGAACAAAAGTATTGCGGTCGCTGAGTATCTCCGTCATCTTGGAGGCATAGTCAGCCGTGTCCAAGACGACGGTCTGGGAACCTTTATCCGATCTGGTGATTATAATGTTATGGTTTCGCCTTAAGGTAGCCAGGGAGCGGTACTTACCAAGAGATTGGGACTGAGAAGGGGATTGGGACTGAGTAGGGGTGGGTTTCCGGAGGATATGGGCTATGGAACTCCGTATGTCATATTGGGCTGTGTGGGAAAGGGAGCTGATGGCGGGCTCAACACCAGAAATAATTCTAGGAATGTCAGGCGTTGTGGGAGGCCGGTACTTGAGGCCTAAGGAAAGAACCTCGGTCTGCGAAGGAGACAACACTGTAGATGACAGATTGAGGAGAGTGGGAACCGGTTGGTTGTCGGGGTGAAATTCCTCTGGGAAGCCATATTTGCTGATCCAAAAGGATAGCTTCTTGTATTGACGCCCTTTAATGATACCGGACAAGAAATCAATATCTTAAACTCTCTAAACTCCTATCATCCCGAGATCTCTTTCACCCTAGAATTGGAAAACAGGTCCGTATTGCCGTATCTTGATATACTGGTCATCCGTACTGCCTCTCATTACCACACCACCGTATACCACAAGGTTAACAATCCCACATTTTATACAGACTACAAATCTTCATGTCCCCTATCGCATAAAATAAATACTGTCCGTACTCTTACCAAGAGATTGTTCACCCACTGCTCCCTTCCACTGTTTAGAACCATTGAATTTTCCCTAATCATTAAACAGTTGGCCCGGTCCCAATACCCCCCCCATTTCATACATAAGTATAAATTTGACCCTTCTTCCGTTAGACCCCCTGCAATCACCAGAAACAGTTGTATACTTCCCTTTTCCACCCAATCAGTCGCCATCTCCCGCATCCTCAGAACCCACGGAATTAACACCCACTTTACTAATAGCAATAGCATCGGCGCCATCCTCAGACACCCTATCACCAGATTACCTAGATCTACCGTTGCTCGGTCCTCTGGTGGCTCGGTCTACTCAGTCTCATGTAACGATTGCAGTGCATCTTACATAGGCGAGACTGGTAGGTCCGTGGCCATCAGGATGACCGAACACGGTAGATGCATTACCAACAGAGACAACAGGTCGCTTATCTTCAATCATATTAACACCACCGGCCACTCATTCAATCTAACTTCTCCCACCACCATATACAATAACATCTCCAATAAATACCAAAGACTGATCATAGAGGCCATATTATCCATATCAACAAACAGCATTAACCGACACATAGATTTGCCTACACAATACCAAGACATATGTAATAACCTAAATAACCATTAAACCAATGTGGCCGCTGATGGCGGGTTGAACATTCGTTGTCCGGTTTCATTGTATATTTTCATAGTATAACCATCTGCTAATTTGCCAATTGATTGTCATGTGACATTACATGATTAGCATATTTGTAAATATCATATACAATAGTTTTAGATTTGCAAAATATTTCTTATCTTATGTTATATTTTAACCGTCCTATATTCTTCTTATATGTAAATATATTTTAAAAATGGAATCTTATATAAAGCCTTTTGCCACCATGTATCTTTACCTGTAGAAGGGCGAGGCTGCCCGAAAGCTCGTAGCCCATGTATAGTAAAAATAAATAATTTTCTCTTCGTTTTTATAATCTTTTTAAAAAGTCATATATTGGATCAAAATATCATTTATTTTACCAATATTTCAGTTGGCTGAACGCCAACCTTTATCAAGGTATTATAACATATTAATGTGTGTCAACAACAAATATATATAAACAAAAAAAACACATATATAAATAACAAAAATATACAACTATAAATATTTCACTACATTTTATCTACCCTTTATTTACGCCCTTATTATATATTATTTACTATTTCAGAAAAGAAAAATATAGCATTAGAACTCTATAATTTCTACAGATCAATTGTAAATTGATTCACACACAAAAGAGGTAGTGAGGAAAGTTTCAGAACAGATGTGTAAATAAATCCCTTTTCAAACAAAGGCTCACGTGCACATGGGGAAAGGGAGGAAAAATTACTGTATTATTTTGTTGTTGTATGGCGAATCCATACAGGGCAATGGGCCCTAATAAAAGCCTTTTTGTTGTTGTTGTATATATTATTTGTATTTGATTTTTTTTCTTCTATGTAACAATTTGTTAGAAGAATCAATTAGATTGTTAGAATTATCTATATCAAATTGGTTGTAAATACTGAACTTAAAGAACGATAGCTGATAGAAAGAAGAAATTAGATAATTTGGAAACATCAAACCGATAAAAAAAAACTTAAAAGAACTCTGAATTTTCCGACAAAAAGATGAAAAATACTTTTTGTTTCTAGTGTATCCCGTTTCCTACCTATAATTTTATTTGAAACAAAAAGTTGCAGTGTGTGCGTGATAAGGATAGAAAAAAACATTTTCAACTTCCTTCCTCATCAAATTGCCGCCTAAAAACTTCAAATTTTATCCTTGAGCAAATGATATATTATAATAACAGCTTGAAAAACTATAAAAAGTCATACTTTCCTTATCTCTTTAAAGTAAAATAAAGTCTCTGAAGCTCTTGAAATAATATAACAAAGTACAAGTTTTTATACAAAGTACTTATATCCATTATTTTATTTTCAGATTATTAATTTGATGCTTCCATTTCTTATATATTTTATATATTTAAATGTAATTCTACTGTCCTAAAAGCTTATGTCCATTGTTTTCTTAAATACCATTTCTAAGATTCCACCCTTCAGTGTAGCATATATAAACAGAATGATCCAATACAGTATTAAAGCTCTAAAAAAGCGATCTGGTAGATTAAATTGGCGAAACCTCTGGGAGTGTTCACCACTGATTAATTAAGCCCTTCCAATTTTTTTTTTCATTGCAGTAAGGACAGTAGAAATTTGATTTATTAGTAAAAATA
>CP092868.1:63721748-63759425 GCA_030710605.1 Cordylochernes scorpioides
AAGGTCACTGTGATATCTTTAAAAGTTATTGTCTGAATCCCGATATTTACATGCTAAAAGATACAACTTCCTTTTGTTTTGTCCACGATTGTAGGTATATAAAATGTATCCAAAGTGTTATTTACACATCACGTAAGAATTACGGTCCATTTAAACATTGTTTTTGAATAAAGTGATTAACAAGAGACTCCATGTGACCTATGTTTACAGGGAATTATCCACGTGACACCTGTGTTGATGGGGAAATATCGGATTCTCTATCCTCCAGGTCTCACTACCTACACTCATGGAGAGATAAAACTAAGGAAGTTGCAGCATGTATATATCGGGACAATAACTCTGTAAGATATTACAGTGATCTTTATTAAAGACATACGTAATAACCAAGTGTGAACAGCCTCTATCTGCTTCAGAAAAACAGACGACCGGCAACATTAAAATATGGAATTTCCTTATGTTTTGTCCATGTATGTATGTATGAACCTTATTTAAACGTTACAGTACGCTTCCTTTAAAGATAGGACCTCTTAAGACAACGTAGAGATTGCGGAACAATCCATTAGTAACCACTAAGATAATTGTACCTAGAGAGGAATCTCTTCCTTCAATTTTACATAAGAACGGTACATTATACCACACTAGTAAAAGACACTTTACTAATGGTAATTCTATATACAGTTACGAGCGTCATCATCTCTGTCACCGTTTGCTTTTTTTTTTTTTTTTTGGAATGGCGCTCTCCTATTGGTTGGCTACGATCACGTGGCTACGATGGCGCCGCCACTACGCGAGACACTTTGTTTTTGACTTTGCCCCCCCCCCCCCACTCGCTTTTTGGTTTTTGTAACTATTGTGTTGGAGCGGGTCGCTCCTTAAATAAATGCATATATTAGTTAATAACTAAATGGAATCCTCTCTTTCTTTTTCCCAGTAAGAGACCTACGGAAGCCAACAGTACATAGACAGATAAAGCACATAGGCTTTAGTTATTAACTAATATATGCATTTATTTAAGGCGCCAATTTATAATTGTAACAAATAGTATTTGAATCAAAGCATTCAACCGGGTAAAACACGGGCGTTGCCCGGGTCATTCGGCTAGTAAAGTATAAGCCACACAACACTAGTTTTGGCTCATTCTTTATCATCACTTGTAATTAGGGGGTCGTTGGAAGGATGGTCTAAACCGTTGGTTTTCGACCGCTACGACCCGGGTTCGATTCCTGCATTGGGCACTTTTTTCTGATTTAAAAAAATGCTCCAATGGCCCCCCGATTCTTGCAAAAGTCCAACCCCACCAGCGAGTTCAAGTAACTAAACAAACAGGGCTCTGGCACATTTGTAAATGCAAATTCGAACTGCTTTTCACTTGTGTAGACATGTGGTGTATTTAGAGTAAAAGCAGTAGCATACTTCTACTCACCATAATTATCATGGTCTGAACCACGTGTATTAGGGATAACCAAAAAAAAATTATTATTTTTCTTTACTAGTGATGAACATGATTGTCCTAATGTATAAATAAAGGGAGAAATTCCTCTCTAGATAGACAAATATCATCTTCCTGCTACTCTATGTTGTATTCTTTCCTGAAAATAGGTATTTACCACTTCACCAGTTTAAACACCTTTTGGTAAATTTGACCAATTTCATAATCCTTCTCGTAGGATGTTATGAAATCGAAGACGCCACTGTACTGATGAAGACCATAGCCTGAAACCGTGGTATACAGGTTGTTGGCTTTTTGTCTGAATCTGACAAAACTGGTGTTGTGGCTTATTCTTTATCATCATTAGTAAAGGTTTTTCCACTAGGATGATGACCATATTGTATCGTTCTGATACATTATTAAAGGGAGAGGTGACCTTTTAACTACATGAATATCTTCCTCCCACAACTTTATGTTATATTAATTTGCATAAGGCATAAATATATCATTTGAATCAAAGGCGATCCATCAAATAAGTTTATATAAAAAAGGACGTACCTAGATCTGTAAAGAAAGAAACAAACTATTTTTTCTTAAAATATTTCGAGAGGTTTTAATTTTTAATGTATTATTATCATTTATTGTTTTGTGACCAATGACAAAGTTGTTTTCATGTGATCTACAAAAATTTGTAAATTAAGTTTACTGTGCAATAAATTGATAAAGAGGGAGCAATTTCTCGAAATATTTTGAGAAAAATGTTTTTTTTTTTTCTTTACAGTTCCAGGTACGCCCTTTTATACGAGGGTTGCCCGTTAAAAAGTTCCACGGGGCACCACTGTCATGAGGATCGCTTTTAGGCGCGAGCCGACTGCGCGGGCTCGTAGCTTGTTCTCCCCACTCCAATTTCCCACCAAGGCCACGTCGCTGGTAAGCTTAGTCTTGGCTGAGCAGCAGTTAGTGATGGAGCTTCCCCTCGTGTCTCCCGCCAGCTGCGAATTACGGTCAGTAATTTGCTTTTGGCCGCAAAGAAGAATTCGGCGAAGGACATTCATACTGAACTCTGTCAAGTGTATGGAGAAGGGTGTATTAGTTCCGAGATGGTGCGCAGATGGGTCAGAGAATTTAAAAACGGCCGAACAGACGTCCACGATGAACCGCGTGCTGGACGGCCATCGGTTTCGGACGAAACCATTGCCAAAGTCGAAGCGACAATGTTTGAAGATCGACGGGTTACTGTGCGGAAGCTCTGCGATTTGGTTCCTAATGTCAGTAAAACCACCATCGACGAGATTTTGCGTGAACTTTTAGGGTATTCAAAGGTCTGCGCAAGATGGGTTCCGAAAATTCTGACTGAAGACCATTAACGGCAGCAGGCTGAAGCAGCCCAGAAATTTCTCGATTGCCACGAAACTGACGGAGAGGAATTCTTGGATTTGATCGTTACTGGTGAGGAGACCTGGGTACACTACACCACACCGGAGTCAAAGGAGCAATCCAAGCAGTGGAAGTACACTTCTTCGCCGAAACCTCTAAGTTTAAACAAACGCTTTCTGCCGGGAAACTTATGGCTACCGTCTTTTGGGACCGAAAGGGCCTATTGTTGTGTGACTTTATGCATCGGGGTACAACAATCAATTCCGACCAGTACTGTGAGACCTTAAAACAACTTCGATGCGCGATTCAGAACAAAAAGAGAGGAATGCTAACCAAAGGGGTGCGTTTTCACCACGACAACGCTCGGCCACACACTGCCCGTCAAACCACCGCCCTCATCGAAGAATTTGGATGGGAATTGGTGTCACACCCACCTTACAGCTCGGACGTGGCTCCTAGTGACTTTCATCTCTTCCCCGAGTTGAAGAAAAACCTGTGTGGAACCCAATTCCAGGACGATGACGAGTTGGAAGAAGCGGATTTAGGCTTTTTACGCGGCCAGGCGGCAGAGTTCTTTGACTCTGGGTTCCATAAGTGGGTGTCCCGAATGCAAAAATGCGTCGAACGAAAAGGGGAATGTGTAGAAAAATGAAAAAAGTCTTACATTTTTAAAAATGCATAGTTCAGGAAAAATAAACCTGTTTTTCTGTATGAAAAACCTCTGTGGAACTTATTTAACGGACAACCCTCGTATAAACATAAATATAACAATTTAAATCATATAAGTGAAAGACTATTAAACAATTAAAAAAGAGATGTGTTTCTTTTTATTTCAAATACCATCTCAAACTTTAGCATCAGACTGTGTTTCATCCATTGTATAAGTTCTCCGGTGGAAGGACAGAGATGTCCGAAGCTTGAGATGGTATTTAAAACAAAAATAAACCAATCTACAGAAACCTTTTTTAATTGTTTAATTAATGTCGAGCAGATTTCAATCAATTAATGTGAAATACTTTAACGCAAATTTATATAAAGATCAAATTATTGCCCTTTAAGTTTTTTAATATAAGGTTTTATATTGTTTATATATTCTAATCCTATACGCGTGTATTGTGTTATTTTAGTTTCTTAATGGTATTAAGTGTTTTTTTTAATCTTGAAGTCGCAGTATTATATTAATAAAATGAATTCGAAACTATTATAGACGCGTATGATTCTTTTGAAAATTAAACAATTTCTACTGCTCTTACTGCAATGGAAAAATTAATGGGAGGGCCTGGTTCATCAATAGTGAACCCTCCCAGCGGTTTCGCCAGTATTTAATTTTTCCTTTGCAGTAATGGCAGTAGAAATTGTTTAATTTTCAAAAGAATCATACCCGTCTATAATAGTTTCGAATTTTCATAACAGATGACGCGCTAATACATCATAATAAAAAGAATTGTTTAAATTAATATTAAAATTTATTTCATAAAAAAATATGGGTCCTCAATATAAATAAGGGTGAATTTGTAGTGAAAATTATTAAATTAAAGGTGAAGGGTTTATCTTGTAGATAATAAAGATTGTCAAATGTGATATTGCCACGTGGAAAAGTTGGGAAGACAAAAACTTCAGGATGAGACAACAATTTATATCAGGCAAGAACAAACTATGAATGGTAAACAAAAGATAAGCCACGAGAGAAATTTACAGAATAGCAATATCTATATATATATAAAAATGAATGTTTGTATGTTGCTCTGTTGGTATGTCCGGTATACAAATTCACAGTAGTTCACTAATTCAAACCAAAATTTCCATACATAGGTAAAAAATAACGGGGATGACGATAGGCTATTTTAAAAATATATAAATCAATTATTAAAACTATATATTCAAATTATTCTACTTAGCTCACGAGCAGCGCCCTCTAGAACGCGTGGCGGTCTGACGGCGGGGGGCGCCCATTGGCTGCCGGCGAGCACGTGACTTCCCTGCCCCCCCCCCCCCCTCCGAGAAAATGGAATCGTCCGGCTGCCGGCCGGTTGGCCAGTTCACGTTCCCACCGCGCGCGGTCCTGGCGTTGGTGACACAGCTGTGCCAAGTGCCAAAAAAGCCTCGCAGGTGACCTCCGGGAACTACGTCCATCTTCCATATGTAAAATACATTTAATCGTGTAAACCCGGGCGTTGCCCGAGTCATTCGTCTAGTATAAACATAAAAACGACCACTCTGTTAATAAAAATAATAAAATTAATAAATACTTTGTTACAATGTGAATTCCAAAGTATATTTCCATAAGATAACAGTTTCAATTAAACTTGATACAAGGTGCCATTATAATTGACAAAGACTCAACTGAAACATTGTGGAAACACTTTGAGTAGCTATTTGTATCTTCCTCATTTTTAGAAGCTTTTATCTAACTTGCTTCCCTGTCTGTCCGTCTGTCTGTCTGTCCACAAATCTTGTAATTGATTTTTAATATACTTTTAGAGCACATAGGAATCTGAAATTTGGTACACTTTTCAGAACCTGATGGCAATGTATGTTGACAAATATTCAGACTTCTCGGTTATTAGGGTGGCCAGAAATGACAAATTTACAAATTGTCTTTCAAATTTTGTTAATTAATTTTAATATTCTTCCAGATCATATAGAAGTATGAAACCTTTAACACTCACTCAGTCCAATGAACAATGCAAGTATACAAATTTTCAGACTTCTGGGTGGTCGGAGTAGCCAGAAATGAAAAAAATTCTAAATTTCTTTTTTAAGTCTTATGTTACACCCTTTACATTGACCAATCCGCCGCGAGCAGGCTTCCGTCTATTTAAAGCCAAATCCCCAGTGAAATTTTTATTCCAAGTTTTGTGAATCGATTCTTAAAAACTAACTAAATAATTAATAAGTAAAAATAAATTTTAAAAAACTTTTATTTAAATGCACTAAAAATGAGAAAAAAATAAAATATTGTATCTTCTGTCATTGAGCAATTAGATGTATCTGAGTGAAAATAAAAGCGGCGGGGGACGATCATATTTAGAGAAGAGGTAAAAAATATAACAAACACTTATAAAAATCAGTTGCTACATATTAAATCACATTAGGTTCGAAATTCATGATGATCGTCCCCCGCCGCTTTTATTTTCACTCAGATACATCTAATTGCTCAATGACAGAATATACAATATTTTATTTTTCCTTTTGAGTACATTTAAATAAAAGCTTTTCAAAATGTATTTTTACTCATTAATTATTTCTATAAAAGTACTTGTGTGTATGCGAAATATATATATCTATATAGACGTTCAATTAATCAATATATCTCTTCAATCCATAATTTTCCTAATTGTTTGTTTAAACCCAGGAATTATAGTATAGATTATATTGACACGTTTCTGAATTTTGTAATTAATTTTGTAATTGGTTTTTCATTGATTTTTAATGTGTGATCAATAACTCTTATCATCATTGGAAAAAAAAGAACAATTAATAAACAAAAGAACAACAACATGGTAAATTTGCCTCTTTATTTAAAACAAACAAACAAATTAGATAAAGATTTAAAATAAAACATTTATTTAAAAGTTGAAGCAAAAATAAAACGTTACATAAAATATTTGGCGCAGCTACGAAAGGATTAAAATATATATCAAAAAAGGCTTCGACGAAAGAAAAAGTAAGTACAATGGCAGTAAATGTAAACAAATTAGAGAAATTTAGCGGTGATAAAGGTTCAATTCGGCCTTATTCATGGCTTAAACTATATGAATTGGAAACTAGTAAACTAGATGAAGTCGATAGAATCAATAATATAATTTATTATTTATCAAAAGATGCTTTAGAATGGTTTGCTGATGAAATATTGAGCAACGCATCCATTAAAAAATGGGATACTGTTAAACTCAAATTAATTCAGCGCTTTGGTTATAAAGTTGAAAGCCCTATAGTTGCAGCATCAAAAAGAAGACTTAAAAAAGAAGAAACCGTGGAAGATTATTTTAGAGATAAAATTAGATTATTAAATCAAACAAGCCTCAATAATGTCGAGAAGCTAAAAATGTTAACGGATGGATTGCCATTAGATTGGAAAAATTATCTCGTAACAGCCCAGCCTAAAGATCCATCACATTGGATGCAGATTGCCATGGAGATTGAACAAAACAATAATCAAATAAGGCAACAACAGAGAAGTAAAACCAAGGTTTTTAATATAACTACACCTACAATCTCAAAAAATTGCCCATATTGGTGTCCTATTTGTAGGAAAAAATGATTGTATTTTAAACATTGGATAAGTGATTGCAAAGATTATGATCCTAATTATAAAGACAAGCTTAAACACCAAGCAACTAATATCACCACAGATGTTAAACAAACCATAGCTGATTCACTTTGCATGGCAAATACCAATTTTCCTTATAGATTTGTTAATGTTGAAGTTTTACTTAATAATATTCCAGTTTCATCTTTTATTGATACCGGGTCAACTATTTCATTAATGAGCTGTTCGCTTTTGAAACAACATAAGTTAAAATTGAATGTAAACGATAGAATCAAAATTAAACAAGTAAATAGTTTTGCATATACTTTAGGATCAGTAGATGTATTTTTGAAAATCCATTCTAAACTTGTCGGGTGTAAGCTTCATGTAGTGAAAACTTTAGCTATCCATTGCTTATTGGACTTGATGTAGCAGGAAAAATTGGATTAATAATTGACACAAAAGACAAAGCGGTGTATGTTAAAGGAAATGAATGTTTTTATATATCTCCTGAAACGCATCTTCCATCTGTTCAGCAAAAAGAGCTTAATCAATTACTTAAAGAAAATCAAGCATTGTTCAGCCAGCATGAAACTGACATCGGAAGGATTGCTGTTCAACACAAGATCCATACAATTGAACATCCACCCATCAGTTGTAGACCATATAGAAGACCACTTGCCGAATATGATGAAATAAAAAGACAAGTTGAAGAATTGAGTAAAAAGGGACTAATAAGAGAATCTCAGTCACCTTGGGCCTTCCCCGTAGTGTTGGTCTCTAAAAAGGATGGTTCACAAAGGATGTGCATAGATTACCGAAAACTGAATGCAATTACAATTGATGACAAGCAGCCTCTTCCATACATCCAAGATATGTTTGATCGCTTACATAATGCGAAATACTTCACAACACTTGACATAGCATGGGGCTATTGGCATGTTGAAATACATCCAGACTCTGTTGAGAAAACTGCTTTCATTACAAATGACGGGCATTATGAATTTTTGGTTATGCCATTTGGCTTGAAAAATGCTCCAAGTACTTTTCAGCGAATAATTCAGCATATTATTGGAAATCTTCTTTGGAACGGTGTTTGTAATTATCAAGATGATATTCTAATTGACAGCAGTACTTTTAAAGATCATATTGAACTCTTGAAGAAAATATTTGACAAGCTTAAAGAAAACAATATCAAACTCAAGTTGAAGAAATGCTCCTTTGCAAAACAAGAAATAAGATATTTAGGTCATATCATAGGACATAACAAGATTAAACCTGACCCTGAAAAAACAAAGGCAATAAATGAGTTCCCTCAACCTAAAACAGTGAAGCAAATACGGCAGTTTTTGGGTTTAGCAGGTTACTACAGGAAATTTATTCCTAAATTTAGTGAAATTGCAGATCCTTTAACAAGCCTCACAAGAAAAAATAAGTTATTCAAATGGACTACTGAAGTTAACAAATCATTTCAGGAACTAAAGTCTCATTTATCCACAGATTCAGTTCTTTCTACATATGATCCTTCATTACCATGTAAGCTTTATACAGATGCATCTAAACTGGGAATTGGTGCTATTTTAGCTCAAATTGGAAATGATAATCAAGAACATGTAATTTCCTATTATTCAGGGAAACTTCTACCACATCAACAGAACTATTCTGCATTTGAGTTGGAATGCTTTGCTGTAGTTCAATCAGTTGAATACTTTGAAGTTTATCTTGAGAACAATACATTTGAAATCATTACAGATCATTCGGCTTTGGAATGGCTCTTCAACGTAAAAAAACCAAAGGCAAAATATCTCCGATGGATAATTGAATTATCAACCAAGTCAATGAAAATAGTTCACAGATCAGGATCAAAGCAAACGCACGTTGATGCATTGTCAAGATCACCAGTGTCATTTCATATATCAATCCCCACTATTCGACTACACCAACAAAAAGCGGATCTCAGTTTTGTAAAGAACTCTCATATTCATCGAGATCTTATTATGGTGAAGCATAATGGAGTTCTAAAAACAGTTGTTCCAGAATCATTCCAAGAAGAAATTCTCAAAGAATACCACGATATTCATTCTCACCCCTCAATTAACAAGACAGTAATATTGATAACACCATTTTATTGGTGGCCGAATGCTATCAGATGCATCAAAGACTATGTTCGCTCATGTAAAATATGTCAAATAACTAAATGCAGTCATAAACCATTTATTGGAGAATATGTTGCACCAAACTCTGATCTAAAACCACTGGAATTAATATCAATGGATACTATTGTGCTAGGCTCTGCAGCAAATGAAACCAAGCACAAATACATTCAAATAATAATTGACCACCTAACAAGATTTGTTTGGGCTTTCCCTACTGTCACCAACACTTCTCAAGCAGTAATTCAATGTTTAGACAAAATCAACAAAACTGTTCCCCAAATCAAATGTATTTTAACCGACAACGGAAATAATTTTACATCAAAAGAATTTAACAAGTTTTTGAATGAGCATCAAGTTCAACACACCTATTCGACGCCATATCATCCGCAGAGTAATGGACTGTGTGAAAAGATGAATGACACTATACTCACCAAATTAAGAACAAACCTTCAAGAGAATCCAAGACTAAAATGGTCATCATTACTTGCCAAAATTGTGAAAGATTATAATAGCACACCCCATGATGTTACTGGGTTTTCTCCAAATTTCCTACTTTTTGGTGATTGTGCAATACCAGAATTTTCTGAATCACCACATTTCACCATAGAAAATGCAAGGAAGAAAGCAATAGAAAATAGCGCAAAGCATAGAGAAAAGTGGAAAGCACGACACGATGCAAAACATCCGCAGTCGTCATTCAAAGTTGGTGATCTGGTCCTTCGTAAAATAGCTAGTAATGATCCAAGTATGGTCAAAACATCCCCAAAGTATGAGGGTCCTTTTCAAATAACAAGAATAATATCTAGTGTTACGTGTGAATTATTTAAAGATGATTCCTCCTTGGTTAAAGTTCATGTGTCACAATTGAAACCATTTATTTTGCGAAAATAAATCCTTCAAGCCGAGGGATATGACACGTTTCTGAATTTCGTAATTAATTTTGTAATTGGTTTTTCATTGATTTTTAATGTGTGATCAATAACTCTTATCATCATTGGAAAAAAAGAACAATTAATAAACAAAAGAACAACAACATGGTAAATTTGCCTCTTTATTTAAAACAAACAAACAAATTAGATAAAGATTTAAAATAAAACATTTATTTAAAAGTTAAAGCAAAAATAAAACGTTACAATATTATATTTATATTATAGTTTTGAAAATAAAGCAATCCATAAATATATCTTTAATTAAAAAGATATATATTGGATCAAAATATCATTTATTTTACCAATATTTCATTTGGCTGAACGCCAAACTTTTATTAATATATTATAATACCTTGAAAAAGGTTGGCGTTCAGCCAAATGAAATATTGGTAAAATAAATGATATTTTGTTCCAATATATGTATTTTTAATAGACACCCATTAATATGTTATAATACCTTGAAAAAGGTTGGCGTTCAGCCAACTAAAATATTGTTTAAATAAATGATATTTTGATCCGATATATGTCTTTTCAATAGACACCCATTAATATTCATGGTAAACGGATTGCAGATTTAGACAATTTAGAAAGAGGGAATCATATATCGCCGCAACTCTTTTTATTAACGCGATTAAGGAAGCTTTCGGGCAAGCCCTTCTTCAGCTAACTATAGTGTCAGGGCGTGGAGAGTTTTCCAGTACCTCTCTGCACCTTGGAAGACCTTTAAAAGTTCTCACAGAGTACAGGCAGTCGTGGTCGAGGCAGAGTGGAAAGCTTGGGAATGTCCACACACAAAAATAAAAACGAAGAGACACAGTTGTAGTAGGAAAGTTCCGTGAACAGATAAAAGTCGAGCTAAGAGCAAGATGGAGATAAAAATAATTCTTACTGTTTTACATGGTCGATGAGGTGGACCTTGCTACAACCGACAAGGGCTCGCGCCGATGGTGAACTGACTTTCTAAGTTCGGCTAAAACCGAGGTTTTATATCTTTGCCGAGGGGGGGAGACATGTGAGAATTTGGACTTTGAACGTCTTCAGCATTCTGCACCCTTTGACCTTGATGGCATCGACTTGCCAAATTCCTCTTTAGGGTTGTTGGATTTCTCTCTCGATTTTAGACGTTTTTGAACTTCTCAATCTTGCTTTAACTCAGAGAGCTCTCAATTTATTACATAGTTTTATTTATTCATCCTCAGTTTGTACAAAGTACATTACATATGGTGATGCAATGACACATGTCAATCATGCATATAATTGTGTATAGATGTGTTTCTATATACAACATGAGAATCTTGTTATAGGTATTATACAATATAGGGTTGTTGGTTTAAATTACCATATATATATAGTATATTGTTGTGTATGTATGTTGAATAATTATGATTCATTTTGTATTCTGAGTTAAAATTGTGATAGCAATTTCTTCCGGATATAACTGTATATTAAGGTAAAGGTTCATCTGGTAAGGTCAAATACAATATAATCTCTATAAAGGACATCTAAATGGAGAGATAAAATATCCTCTTATCGGAGAGTTGATAAAGTTTATTTATTTATTTATTTATGAATCAATCAGGTGCGAGATATTGAAATATTTGCTTTACAGAGGAAGCAAACAAATTAAATTTTAGAATTATATATTTACATGTATTAATTGACAGAGTTTATAAAATTTATATAGACAAATAATGAAAGAGAGTTAAATCATTTAGATCAGGGAACAATCGATGTCTCACTTCTGTAAAGTTCGAACAGTCGTAGATAAGGTGAAGAGCAGTTTGTTCAGTTTCTCCGCAGGAACAATTTGGAGAGTTAATAAATAGTAAATATTAAAGTTGTAAAATCGCCTGGATCAGTATATTAATAAAATAGTATAAAATAACTTTACAAGAGACTCTTTGTCTCACCATTTTCTACTATTTTATAGCAAATATTCAACAACTCTCACATATCAGAGGATATATCTCCCTAAAGGACACTTTTACTCTTCATTTAGATGTCCTTTATATAGAGGTTCTACTGTATTTGAACTTATAAAATGAAACTTATACCACATAACCTTATGTAAGTTTCAATTTTTAAGTTCAAATATAGTAGAACTTCTCTGTAAAGGCATCTAAATGAAGAGCAATCCTTAAGGGAGAGATTTTCTCTTATAGGGAGGAGTTGTTAACTATTTGTTATAAAAAGTATAAAATGTTATACAACAACAACAACAAAAAAGCCTTTATTTAGGGTCACTGACCCTATACAGGATTCACCAGAGGTATGCATAAGAACAAAGCAGTGAGACAACGGAAATAGCGATATATACAGAGTAAAAAGAGAAAGAAAAAAAAAAAAAAACAAGAAAAGGGGGGAAAAAAAAATAATAATAAGAAAGAGGGAAGCAAGAAATCAACACAAAAAGAGTAGCAGTAAGAAAGTGAGGAGTGAGTATCACTTGGCCTTCTTCTGAGATATGGACTTGTGGAAACCATAAAACGCCGTAGCAATATACTTATTCTGGGTCATATTGTCAATTATTGATGGAAGTGAAGCACAGAATAAAATGTTATACTATATAACTCTATTTATTGAGGTAGAGTTATATAGAGTTATAATGGTAATTTTGACATGTAAACCGTCCTTTGTATAGAAGTGTTCTTCAACAAGAGTATCCTCTTATGGGCTTTCTACTGTATATAGATTTTATCAATAACTTTTTCTTAACTTGTGAAAGATAATTTATCTTATTATCGATTTTTATTAATTACAATTAAAAATCAAAAATATTACCTTTATATATATACAATTTAAAATAGGTATACGAATATTCATCCAAATTAGTTCAGCCGTGTAAAAGCCAACTCAGAAAAAACACAAATACAAGCATGATAAATATGGCATCTGAAGCCAACTGTACGGAGGTGTTTTGCTTCGCTCGTCTCGTTAAGCTAAGTACTTTTTTCTTTCCTCTTTTAAATTTATTATTACCTTATATTTCTTTCTACCCTAAATTATTTATATCATAAGTATAGTATTAATATCACTTCAATAACATTTTTTTTTCCATTTGGACAGAAGACATGGATTGTATTTTGAAATCAATAGATGTTAAACTCGATGGAATATTAATATATTTTGATAACAAATTTAAATAAAAAAAATAATCTAACAAAAAAAAAATGATATAACTTACTTATCTTCAATGATTAACCAAGCAAAAATGGAATTGAATCTATATCTGAGTTAAATAAACAATATACAATAGATAGTTTGACCGACACAAAGTTCTAAATAAAGTTCTTAAAGAGATTCCGAAACAGACACCTTCCTATGCTCAAGTTGTACGACAGGAAGCAGAACTAATCAAAATAAAACAACAGTCATTCAAAGATGAATCTACTTTAATTGTGGCTTTAAATGATGGTGTACCAAATTCTGATGCACTTCAAAATATTTCTAATAATATTTAAAATGTCAGAGAAAATGGTAAAAACATTAAGATTAATAGAATTATAAACGCTAAAAAGTCTATAATTATAAAGGTCCCAAACCAAACTGATAATAAAATACTACTGGATGAATTAAACAAATCAGAATATTTGAAATTGATTAGTAAAATTTACATACCGATACTAAGAGATCCAACTATAGTAGTCAAAAACATATCCAAAATTACAGATACGGCGAACTTCGTTCAAACCATATGCAGAATGAATTCTGATCTAGAAAATTTGGAAAATGAAATAAAAGTTATATTTACAATGAGATCTAACTCTCCATATCTCAATATAGTATTAAGAGTAACTCCTAAAGTTTACCAAATTTTAAGAAAAATGGGTAATGAGATATACACCGATTTTGACCGATTTTCTACACAAAACAGAATATTTATAAGACAATGCCAAATTTGTTTTGAATTTAATCCGAACCACAAAGCAAAAGACTGCCAAAACATTAAAATATGTAAAATATGCGGTGTACAGGGTAGCCACAACTGTACTGAAGCACCAAATTGTCACAATTGCTCTAAGCACCCTAAATTTAAAAACCTTTCTACAAACCATAAATAAAATTCAAGTGAATGCCCGATTTACAAATCACAAATAGACAGAATTATCCAAAGGAGACAATATTCACAAATTTAGGAGGGAAATGATGTATCAAATACAATTTGAAGCTCAATCTTAAATAGATTAATATCCTATATGATTGAAAATGTGAGATGTATTCAACAAAATGTAAGAAAAGGTTTTACTGCGATAAGTGAGCTACAGGCCAACACTAGAGATGACCCACCTGACATTCTTTTGATTCAAGAACCATATGTTTTACATAAACTACTAAATTCCATTGGAACGCTTTTGGTAATTAACTCTTTTTAGTATTGTTTTAACTGAATAATTCTCTAATATCTAGAATATTTTCATTATAAAATATTCCTTAAAACTTTTTTTAAATCTGTAAATTGCTTTTCTCGAATAAACACAATACTTTAAAAATTTGATTTCATTTAACTAAATTTGCTTACCAACTCTTTGTACATATGTCAATTGTGTTGATATATATATATATATATATATATATATATATATTTATCTTTTCTTCTTACTAACTTGCATATTAATTCTGTACATATTTAAAATATCTTTCTTTCTCTTCTTTAAAAATTTTGTTTATTTTTAAAGTGCAATTGTCCCTAGGGGGACATAGTGCTCTAAGTCGAAATAAAGAAATAAACAAATAAAGCAAGATAAATAAAAGCGAATCTGATTCTATATATACATTTTTCAAAGAGATCTCCATGTACATCTTTAGTACATCTATATTCAATAGATATTTCCAACTAATTCAAAAATACACATTTAGGAAAATATTTAGTTATGTACACATCAACTCTATATAGAATATAAAAACGCTACTACAAAAATATTCCATAGTTTTTTCATATCGATATAGTGTATTTCCACACTGTCTCAATTGTGACTCTATCCAAATTTATTGACGTATATGTTATCATTGAAAGACTAATTCGAAAAAAATCGTTATATATATATATAGAGAGAGAGAGAGAGAGAGAGAGAGAGAGAGTTTATGGAAAAAATAGAAAGAGAGAAAAAATATTGTGTATGGAAAGAGAATAAGAATATAAATGAAATATATAAAATAAATAAAAATGTGTATTTAAGAAGCAGAAGATACTTACATGTCATAGCAGACGTAAGACTTGAACAAAGTGGCAGACACTCCGGCTCTGGCGACCTTGAATGACACTTTGGTTGGTCAACTCTGGGATGTCCAACCGTTTTTTACATTCCAATTCTCAAAGCCTATTTAATAAATTTCCATTTGATTAGATACTCGTTATTTTGACAAGCTTTTTAATTCTATAAGTAATACAAACATGAAGCCACGGATGTTTCTTTTGAACGTAAAACAAACTTCTACTATCCTTACTACAATGAAAATATTTTATTGGGAGGGTTTAGATCATCAATGGTGAACAATCCCAACGGTTTTTCCAGTTTAATCTGCCAGACTGCTTCTTAGAGCTCTAATACTGTATGAAATAAGAATATAAACAATAGCAATGCGTTTCTTTAATTGCGCAAAGTACAAGCTTTAGGATCTTTATAATCCTTCTACAGAGATCCATAGCTATAAGTTGAGAAAATAAGGATATATAAATATACAATATTATATACATATATATTTAAAGACACAAACAAAGACAAATTTAAATTTACATAAAGATCTTATAAAATATTATATATATGCTATGAATTATTTTGTTGTTGAAAAAGATAGAATTGGAGGTGCAGTCGTAAAAATAGGAAAGATAACCATTTACTCATTAAGTAGTTTTTATTTTGAATTACTTGAAATAAATTACACATAAAATTATTTTTCACAGTAATATAGAATTTATAAAATGAATTCTTTATTTGTGAATTAAAAAAGGTAGGGTTAACTATTCATATTTACAACAATATTCAAAAAGTGGTATATTCTAAATCTATGGTCAAAAATGCAGAACAGTCAATGATGAAAATAAAATATGTTTAAAAATATATATATATTTGCATTTTAGATTATATAATATATATATTTTATAATTTTATACTAATTTGAACCAATAAAGAAACGCATTGATACTATTTATAGTCTTATATCATACTTCATAGCAATTTTCTCTTATAATACTGTATATTGGACAATTCTGATTATATACACTGAATTCTATCTTCATTGGTGTATACTTAGCAAAATAATCGTTCAGAGATATGATTTTTAAAAATAATTTTATTATAACCAGCTTTCGTGCTTTTTCGCCCTTCTACAGGGATATTCTTGACTAAATCGACGCCTATTAGTGAGAGCGAAAAACTCTTTTACTTTTTTGCATTTTTATATATATAATAAAATGAGCAGACATTTTAGAAATAAAAAGAAAATTCAATTTTATATATATTTACATATAAGATTTAAAAACGGGTTTGTTCCAAAAAGTTATTTTTAAATATAATAATTTATAATCATATATTTTTTAATATATAGATATATATGCCCAAATGACTGTAAAAGTGATATAATTTGCTATTGTGCTAAGAATTAAAGGGGAAAAAACACGGTACAACAAATGTGAACATTCAATTAAAAATATCCATATAGTGATATATGTCAATATATACAGAACATATTTTTATATGCATAATAATTTTATAAATAGTGTGAGTCTCTGATTTATATAAACTTCAACGTGCGCCATTTTGAATGTTATGTGATCACAAATAAGACGATAAAGTTTTAAAGAGAACCAGTCACACCCCAGGCAAGGGGCGAAGTCCAGTTCGTCGATATTACGTTATTCACTCCCACAGAAATTCCACAAGTCATAAGTGAGTTTTACGACCAACAACATATCATTACTCCCTGATTTGCATATCAGAAACCCCTGGACCTTGCCGCGTCTTCGGCCGCTGGCCTATCTCTCAGGGGCCATCCAACCTTCCTCATTCTTTGTTTTAATTATAGACGCCTGAAACCACTGGGTTCCATGACTGATAGTGCTTGGGATACAACAAAGGGCAATATGTAATTAAGGGAAATATGCAATTATAAATTTCAGGGATATCTCTGGGTCTATTAATGTAAAAATTTCTTTGTCATCTAGAACTTCCAGAAGTTGACGTTATTGTTTACTGTTTATATGGCAGTAATGGACGGTAGGTTCTGGTATGTTAAAGAATGGCCGGTGTTTCTGATATTCTGATTATAAACGAGAAATCTATTGTTATGTTTTATTATGCTTCGATTATGTTCGCTAACTCTAACACCCACACTTCTCCCCGTCACTCCAGCATACCTCATAATCTTCATATGATATAGAATAAATGGCTCTGGTTTTGTTGTTTGGGAGTTCCGGACTATTGCTTTAGAATATAAGAAGATTTCTCAATAGACTTTCTATATTGAGAATAATTTCGAGCCAAGTTTCAACATCGTATTTTTTTAAGTGTTCGGGCTATGGATACAATTTTGGGAGAAAATGGTAAGGAACAGGTAGATCGATATATGTAAATGATGCTAGTGAGGTTTGGATCATAGAAGTGTCTTAGTATGAAGGATTCTGGATAGACATATGATATGAGTTGGCCTATTACATTTTTCGTTTCTATTGTTTTGAATACTTTGATGGAGCTATGGGTGTAAATTCGCTTGCGTAATGTATTAACTATGTTAATTTTATAGCTGAGAGGATAAAAAGAAAAATGAAAATATATCAATAATTTATCAGAATATCAGAAACAACGGCTTATATTTTAACATACCAGAACTAACCGTCCATTACACCCATATAAATAGTAAACAATGACGTCTAATTCTGGAGGTCCTCGTAACCAATAGATTCATTCCATTAAAATATCTATACACATCCTTGTAAAATATATAATAGCATTCTAATGAAATGGTCTCATTTGTTGTACCGTGTTTTTGTTCACTTAATTCTTAGCAATAGCATATTACATCACTTTACCTTCCCCCCTCATAGCATATATATTTATATTCAAATATCATTATAGTTTTTTATTTTAAACAAATATGTTTTATCTTATATGTAAATATATTTTTTCTTTATTTTTCTAAATATGCTTTATAATTAATTATACTGGTCAACAACATTTTCCCCAAGAATATTTGATATGTTTCTAGTATAACTTTTCATGCTGACCTTAAAAATCTAATCGAAATTTTCCATCACCCATGGTTTTAGCGTGGCAAACCTTTTTACTATTGGGATTAACACAGTAATAATTGCAAACAATGTTACGTTATCATATCTTTGCATAAACCTTTATACTTTCCACTGGTTTATCAAATAATATTTTTCTTTTTCCCAAAATAAAAAGCATTTTTATCCTAATGCACCGTTTTGTGTCGATTACAGATATAGCATCAGTTTTTTCAATCACGCAATGTTTCTGAGAAAACACCTACTTTAAAATTTGGAAATATTTTTAATATATAGGCCTATATGAACGAAATATATTTATTTTATTGAAAAGTAGTGATAATGAATTTTTTTCTCTACTTTGCTTGTGGTACATCCCTCTTGAGTGTCCAGCAGTAGTCAGCAAGCATACCGGGACTCCATTTACCTTAGTACCGCTTCTCCATGCTTTATATATCTTGATGAAACCTCTCACCATGCTCATCGATAACTGCATCAAAATTGTCTGGAAAGAATTCCGGATGAAATGTAGGAAATGGATCTTTAGAGAATGTTACGTTCCAGTGTTTTGTTGGAAAATAAGAATTCATTAACTAATTCACTGTAGTTTTCGGCCTTTACATTTCCCAAAAGGTTCTTCCAAAGTACCTAAAAGAATTCCATTCTGCTTCTTCAACTTCATTTAAGCTATCTCCAAAATTCCCATCCTGCAGCAATTCTCGAATCTGAGGTCCAACGAAAATGCCTTCAGTAATTTTCGTTATCATATATGTTAGATAATCCTTTGCTTCAAATAAGCAAATCCAGCAACATTAGGATCATTGCCTTGACAAAGTTTTTCTTTAATCCAAGTTTAGTATGTAGTGGTTGCAAGTATATATTTTCAAATTTGACCAAAGGAAAATGTTCAATATTTCAAGTTCTGGAATAAAGGTTTTACGGTTTCGCCAGTTCTTTTTTTATATAATGCCTTTCTTTGTCTCTACTATCCCACTCACACAGAAAACAACAAAATTTGTATATCCAAGCTGTAAACCAAGCAAGATGGCAATGACTTTCAGGTCACCACAGATTTTCTAGCTGTATCTGTCGTACTCTACCTTTTTCAAAAGCAGTTTCATACTTTCGTAACTCTCTTACCTGTTGAATGCGTGTGCTATTGGCACTGATGAGAACGAACTTATTACCGCTGTGAAGGATAACAGCTTTCAAACTAACCTTAGAGGATCCAATGAATAAGCGCCACTCTTGTGTATTATGTTCATGACCAAGCACATCCATTATACTAACTTCATTGCAGTACACTAAGTCATTTTCTTGTGAAATGAAGTCTTGATATTTACTTGTTGTTTGTGAAAATACATACTTTCGTTTCCTTATGCAGCAGATTCCAACATTTTAACCTAGAAGCGAAAAGTTCACTCTGTTTTTTTTTTTTTTTTTGGATAGATGCAAATCACCTAGGAGGCCATTCAAATCTCCATTAGTTTAAAATGAGGTTCGAGTGAAACATGTAGTTTAAAATTTGTGCCATCCGACTCTTTCTCTCTCATCACTATTTGAATCATCGTTACTAAATGTAACATTTTCAGGAGGCTGTGGCACAGGTAAATTATCACTATGAGGAACACTGGTCTCATAGCAGATGGCAAATCTTGATATTTAATAGTATGTTTTGATTTAGATGTAATGACTGTAGTTTTTGTAAAACAAAATTAACAGTCTGTATAATGGTCTTTTGGTTCTCTCCATACCATTTGTTACAACTACTAGAGTAGTCAACTTTATTTTTATGTAAATATATTTGTAATTTCAAAAATAAGAGAAAAAAGTATGTAAATTTCTTTTAATGTATAAATTAGTATGTGAATTTATTTTAATGTATAAATTGATCGTGTTTTTCAATAAAAAGAGTTCTGAATAAGTTTTGGACGATAGATAGTCGTTCTTAGAGCCTCTTCCTTGGAGTTGCGGAGCTGGTCAAGTAGCTGGACTAAACACCAGGTAAAGTTCGTCTCTCAAGGAAAAGAGAGACAGCAATCTATATTGAGAACCCTCAATACCATTGGAACCGCAAAAGACATATGGCCATTACCTTCAATCCACCTTGTAAGAGGCCGAGCACAAGCTTGACAACAATGGCCAGACTACCAAGTCTTATCTTGTGGTTACCCACTATACATCCAAAGTAAAGTTCATAGCACTTCACGATGAGCAATGTAATGTTTCGTCTTTAAGCTTTGAAAGTTAATTCTCCACATATGTAACAGAAAGTATCTGGATTATTCACGCAAAACCTTGGCATCGTCTTTGTGTATACGATCTATTTAAACAATTTGATAGAATACGGAAAGAAAAATAAAACTATTCAGTGTCTCTCTCACACAAAATATAAATAATAATAAATAATGTTTTTCATAGATTATATCTACCATCTCCACTACAATGCTTGTTAGCACGTTTTCTTTGAAGTTTCTTCTAGAAAGAACGAGCTGACTCAATTCGATTCAATTCGATTATATTTCAAACAACAAAAGAGAATTACATTACGATTTAATGCGATTTAGTTGTATTTATAACACAAAAGAAAACAGAAGAAGAAAAAAAAAAAAACAAAAAAATGATGATTAAACAACAAAATTCTATGAATATTAATTATAATTAATTAATAAAATACAATAATATTAATAATAAAAAACCTAACAATGCTACTAAACAAATCGTTGGTTTACGTATAACCTTGTCCAAGCCAGAATAAACTCTTATCAAATCTATCACAACTACCAAATGGAATAATGATTAAGCAAAAAGCTAACGTAATGTTGTTCGCATTTACTCCTGCGGGGTTTTCCCAATACAAAAAAAGGTTGTCATTCAGAAACCTTTCGTAATAGAAAAAAAACTAATTGTATATATATTTGGAATCAGCAAAAAAAGTTGGAGGAAAAGCTAAATTATTTTTTGTAGACCAGTGTTATGTAAATATGCAAAAGTATAAATAGTTTTTCTCTCCCTTACTAATAGATTGGCCTTATGAAAATTCGAAACTATTATAGAAGCTTATGATTCTTAAAAAAAAGAATCATACGCGTCTATAATAGCTTCCAATTTTCATAACAGATGGCGCGCTCATGCATCAGAATGGCGTTATATTTAACAATATTGCCTCGTGGAAAATTAGGGAAGACCAACTTCGGGATGAGACAACAATTTATATCAGGCAAGAACAAGCTATGAATGGTAAACAAAAGATAAGCCACGAGAGAAATTTACAGAGTAGCAAAATATAAACATAAAAATGACCACTCTGTTATTAAAAATAATAAAATTAATAAATACTTTGTTACAATATTCCCGTAGAAGGGTGAAAAAGTCCGAAATCTAAAGATAATAAATTTATTTTGAAAAGCTTATCCATGAACAATATTTTAAAAATATCATAGGGATATTAAATTTATAGGTAAATATTAAATAATACCTTTTGCAGAGATATATTTTGAATTATAGCACAACAAAGATCTCTTAAGAAACTGATAATTTATGTTGATTGTAGATATTTCCAGACATTTCTTTCTTTTGTACACAGTTGTCTGTTCTCGTCAAGATTTAAGAACTTCATTTGTCCTTAGTATGTTTAAACTCATTTTCCCCCTTATCTTTTAATAATAATAATAATTGAACAATTTTGATGTTATATTTGATGGAAATGTTTTTTTTTTCTTTCTCTTTATTCTTGGTAATATCATATGACTATTTTTTACGGCCTAAAATAAATTAAATTTTATGGTACTACCGCTATAATCCTTACAGGGCACGGCTTTGTCAAAACCGATTCTAAAAAATATCCAAAGACGATCCTACCTGCCCACATTGTCACCAAGAAGACCAAACTGTCGACCACGATAGATGTCCCACCTACCACCTTCAAAGGTTCCAAACAACCATCCTCCTAGGAATATGTATATCAACAACAACAACAGCTTTATTAGGACATTTCCGTCCTGTAAGGACTCGCCATACATCATTTTCATGAAGAAAGGGGGAAAACATAAATAAAGGAGAGAAGAGAAAATGAAAAGGAAAAAAAGTATTCAACATAACTATACAAATTAACTATGGATTGAAATTGTTCTGTAATTTTAGTTCTTAGAGATTACCTTGTTTCCTAACGCTTTATGAAAAGTAAACAATTCTATCGCTATATATTTTTTCTCGGACATTATTCTAATTAGCTGAACTGGGTTCACGTAGACTTGGATAATGTTCTTTAAGATCTAATTCCGTTCCTCGTTATCAATAGTGCATTCAGAGATATAGTGGGTCATTTCTTCTATGCTTTTAGTTTTGCAGAATTTACAAATTACATCTTCCTGAATATTTATATGTGACAATATAGTGGAAAATGATGTGGTGAGGTGAGAAATAATCACACGACGAGCTGTTAGAGCAATCATCCAGGCAGCCAGCCGAGAGAGAAAGTCCTGGCGAGTGAGACGTTATCTACTGCACGACTGTTTTTCCCTGTGTACACAAGCGGGGCTAACAAAAGATAAGCGCCAGGTGGTGACGCCCCCTCCAGGAATGTGGTCAACAAATGGTCGTAAGTTAGTTTTCTTAGCTTTAGCTGCCCATCTCTCTCTCGTTGGCTGTTGGATTGTTTTATTAATCCTGGAAGAGCATATATTATGACATATATTTACTCCTGAAGACCTGCTGAACATTCCAAAGTACAGTACATCTGATAAGCTGGATGTCCACCATTAGACCTTAAGTCTAAAGACTAACCCGGGTAGTTGGTTTAGTACGTGGTGGCTCCAGAAATCCTGGCTACCTCAAGAGAGATAGAAAGAGATTGAGATTGAAACTACTTTATTTCAAAGTCCATATAAGATTATATAAGGTTAAATACAGAATAAATATATATATGTGATATCTTGGGACCTCTGGGACCAGTGTTACCTGATGCTAGACGAACCTCGATGTCAACTCTACCGTGCAGTCGTGGTGGAAGGCGACACAGCTGGGCCAAAGGTGAAATAAACAAACAGAGATTCCACTAAAAGCGTCTGACGTCAAGAAGGAATGGGATGAGGAGAGAGAGAGAGATCTTAAGAGCAAGTGTTACCGTTGGAATCCAAGCGAAGACTCAATTCTAGGGCCTCGATTTAACACCACGACCTTGCTGCTTTCTAATTGGCTGACCTATTTAGGTGATTCTTTCCTAATTGGTGGGACTTTTTCACGTGGTAGTGGGCTATTGGTTGACCTACTTAGGTATTGTCTTCTGATTGGGCCGGGCTTATCTCTTTGACGGAAGAAATACGTCCGGTCTTGTTCCGGAAATTGGGCGTCTCTCAAACTTTTATAACTTCTGGTCACAAGATACGTCCTGTCTTGTCCGGAAATATTGGTTTAAACTTAGCTCGCAGGGTGTCCGGGGTCAGAAGGTTAACTGTGGCGTTATTAATAATTATGTTCTCTTCTAGGCCTACCTCTTAGGTTTGACTTCTACGATCCTCTAAGCCTGATTTGTTTTAACCTTAACTTTCTCCTGTCTCTCTCCATTCCTTCTATCTGTACAGTTGCAATACTTTATTAGATTCTTACGCGGTACAGATTGATGTTAATTGAGGCTTTCTATGTGCAGTACATAAGAAGTTATATACAGTCATGGGGTGGAACATGTGGTAGTGGATATTTAGACTATTTACAACAATTCCATGGTCTTAAATCATCACAGATGGCCCCGGATGTGAGAGGGTTCATATGGAGGGATTTAAGAGAGCGGAATAGGAAGACTGTTATTAAGGAAGTAATTTTTAAAAATTAATTGAAATGAGTTGGTATATAACATGGGGTTGATTTCTGTATATCCATAAGAGATAATAAAACATAAACAACTAATATTAAACATACAAGTAAAAATAAAAATATGAATACAATATTTAATAGGGAACATATAATGATTATAGGTGAAAATATAAATGATTGGATGGGTAAATCATGATCTTTTCGTGATGGGCGTTAGAAAGGGTTGAGGGGTTAGTTATTACTTGGTTGAGGCAATGTCACTTTGACTCAAGTCCCAAACCATTTAATGTGCACGGCGCGGAAAACCTAGGCCATGTTTCACATGTAAATTTAAGGACCTAATAAAGTTACAGTACCACAATCGAAAAGTAAGATAAGGGGATTGTTATGGGTTTTAGTAATTAGTCGTTAAGACGTACGCATGCAGGATAAAGAGGGCGAAGATCAGTGACCAGAAATCAAAGTTTTAATTAGAGTCGTCAGGGGCTTAGCGAGAAAAAGAGAAAAATACAAAAAAAATGTGCCAGCGTGTGGCATGAGAGTGCCCTGGAATAAAAAAAAATACAATTTGCACGTATCCAAGCCAGAAGTTGGGAGAAGGTAAATCTGGGGGACGATGTGTCAAGATTGTTAATTACGAAATCAAAGGAGGTCAAGTCTAGCCTGCGAAGGAGTTAAAAGTTCCTGCGGAAAAGGAATGTTAGTAATTCTTAAGAAGTGACCTTTAAAGTGGTTGTTTAAGAGGTTATTGAAGATTGCCCTGTTTTTAGATCATGAGTTTTAGTTTGATTATAAAAGAATATATCATTGAGATATGAAATTGCGAAATTAAGGCTTTGCATATAGCGTTAAAGGATTTGAAAAATCGAAAATAGAATTGCGAAGTTAAATGCAAAGTAATCTTAAAAAAAAAAATAAAAATAGTGATGATATGATACAAAGATTTACACACTACAGCAGTATATAAGGGGTAATAGAAAGTGAAAATATTAAATGAAAAAAAAAATAATGAGCAATAATATACTCGATAGCATTGACATGGTAGCGGAAGGTGAAACAATGTAAATAATATCTAATTTATAAAGTGAGAAAAAATATAAAATGATAAATGCAAATTAGTGATATAAACATGAAATATAAACTTGAGATTATTAGATACGAAAGATTAAATATAAAGTTGATTATAGAATAGAGTCATAAAGCAAAAGTAAATAAGTTTTGGTAAAGAAAAATAAAATAAAATGACACTAATCTAAACTGATTGGTGAGGTAAATAAAATATAAGAGCTATATAATGATTATATACAAGATATTAAAATGAAAAAAAAAATGTTCATCGAGAAAGAAGAGCAAGTAAGATTATAAATAGAAATTATATATTGGGAAAGAATGTAAAGTTGTAGGCCAAATGAATGTTCCTGTTTTTTTTTTTTTTAGGATGGGTAGAAAGAGCTTTAAATTGTCCTCGATTGATATCTTTGGTCTTGTTGGCCTAAGTTTTTCTAACTTATCGAATTTGTTTTAAGTTTGGTGCGACTCGTGGATCACATTGTTTCTAACTGTGAAACTCACTGAGTCCTAATGTTGTCGTTTTTTTAAACTTATGTGGGTGTGTGTGATTTTTGTAGGTAAAGTGTTGTCTTTGGCACGCACTAATATTTAATTTAATAGGTGGCGAAAGTTCATTAGATAACACGGGGTGGCGACGGATGTAACAAGATGTCGGCTGTTTGTTTGCTCGGGGGGGGGGGGGGGCGAGGGGGGGCGAAGCTATTTTTAATGCGATTCCGGATGTAGGTCAGGGAGGCCTTTTGCGAGGCTGCTTGCTTTCTTTCAACTTATTGGAAGTTAATTCGAACTACGTTCGGAGATATTATTTCTAAAATTGTAAACACAAAAGCGTTTTGATTTGTCACGTTTGGTGACAAGCGTTATGGGATTGACATAGGGAGATACAGAGGTTGTAATTATCCTGTGTGTTCAAGCATTTGTTAGATTTGTGTTTGTATTTCGAAAATTCGGATATTGTATCTGTTATTAAATCGAATGGTTTTTGGCGGACTTAGTAAAAATGTTATTCAATGATATCAGGTTAGAATTGAGTGAAATTGCGACTATCGACGTGAACAATGTGTGGTTAAATAAATGTGTCACAGGCGTGGTGAAGGCGTCTTTGGCCTGAGAAGTGAAAGAGTTTAGTGGTGTGGCGCTGTGACACGAAGCGAAAAAATTGTAAATGAAAAGGTATCACGTGAAGTCTTTGTTTTGTACAAAATCTAACCTGTTACACTAAGAATAACAAATTTACTAAAGTCATGGGTGCTGGTTGTACGCACATATATCGAGAATTTTTATATTGTTAGTGGATATGACACGTTTAATGTGAGAAAAAAAAAGATTGTGTGTGTTTAGTAGGGCGACGTGATGCAGCTTGTGTAGCTCGAAATTGGATTTGGGTGTTAAGTCGCGCATTAAAAATTGTCGTCAATTGGAAAAAGTGATGTGAGAGGGTGTTGTTTATTTTGTTGAGAGTGATTTGTCGATATTTAACTATGCGTGTAAAAGGAAGGAGTGTAGTTATGTGGGAATTTAACGATTGGAATAGTTTTGGAAGGCTGTGACTTAGGTTATTTCTGTCTAAAGCTATGAAAGAAAAGGACATAGGGGCGTTGAAAATGGGATTAGGAACATTACAATAAGATTAAATAAGAATGTTGGAGTTCACCACGTGTGAGCAACCCGTTCCAGGAGGGGAAAATTTAGTAAATGGAACAGTTGTATTAACCTGTCCATGGGACACGTGTTGCTTGCACGAAGTGAGTTGGTGCAAGGTAGTTGGTAGAAGTACATTATCTTGATACAGGAGTAGCTGAGGACAGTTTATAATTAGTAGAAATCGTTTTATGGAGTTAAGGAATAAAATGACAAAAGGCAATGGTGTATCGATTATATGGAATTTTAGATTCTATGTTATGTTACTTATTTTTAAGTTTAAAAAGATATAACCTATGGTGAAAATATTGTTAGCTATGGCATTAATAGTTAAGTTAAATGGGTGAACAGGTATTTTCTTTTGCAAATTGGTTTCTATTATTTTAAAAGTATTCCGACTAATTATATCGATAGATGCTTCTGTATCAAGTAGTAGCGTAGGTTTACATTATTGGACAGTTCCGCTCGAACGAGCAATTGTTCAACATAAGGTATAGAAGGAGGAACCTACTGTTGTGCTGTCTTGTATGTCGGGACAGGCCTGGTCTGTTGTCATAGTTGGAGGATCTTTGGGACAGTCAGAGTTCATTGTTTGCGCTGGGCTCGTGGTTTAGAGAAGGTCGGGGGAGCAGGTAACATACGCTCGCGTGTTGGTAACTCGGAGGGGTGCTTGCAGGAGGTTTGCTGGCTTTCTCAGTCTTGTAGAGTATTGTAGTTGGGCCCGATCTGCTTGGGCGTCGTCGTTGGTGAAGAAGCTCTGCGCCTCGTACGAACCATCGTAGCGATTCCACCTCTCGCGATGTCCGGTCACGGCAGAGAGCTGAGGTAGCGTCGTCGTCAACCTCCCTAGGACATCTGACACCGGCGGCGGGGGTGTGACGTCTTCCTGGCCGGGGGGAACTTCATGCGTCCTACCGAGAGTGTTTTCTTTCTTCGGAAAAGTGGGGCTTCCGCCACTTTCGGAGTCGGGATCGGACTCCATGGGCTCCTTTGAATCCTCCTCTCTTCCCTGTTCCATCTTTCTGTACAGACAGTGGTCTACTTGCTTACTTGTACCTTGGCGTCCACTATCCTGTCGACTCTTCGTTACGGGGGAGTCTGTGATATCTTGGGACCTCTGGGACCAGTGTTACCTGATGCTAGACGAACCTCGATGTCAACTCTACCGTGCAGTCGTGGTGGAAGGCGACACAGCTGGGCCAAAGGTGAAATAAACAAACAGAGATTCCACTAAAAGCGTCTGACGTCAAGAAGGAATGGGATGAGGAGAGAGAGAGAGATCTTAAGAGCAAGTGTTACCGTTGGAATCCAAGCGAAGACTCAATTCTAGGGCCTCGATTTAACACCACGACCTTGCTGCTTTCTAATTGGCTGACCTATTTAGGTGATTCTTTCCTAATTGGTGGGACTTTTTCACGTGGTAGTGGGCTATTGGTTGACCTACTTAGGTATTGTCTTCTGATTGGGCCGGGCTTATCTCTTTGACGGAAGAAATACGTCCGGTCTTGTTCCGGAAATTGGGCGTCTCTCAAACTTTTATAACTTCTGGTCACAAGATACGTCCTGTCTTGTCCGGAAATATTGGTTTAAACTTAGCTCGCAGGGTGTCCGGGGTCAGAAGGTTAACTGTGGCGTTATTAATAATTATGTTCTCTTCTAGGCCTACCTCTTAGGTTTGACTTCTACGATCCTCTAAGCCTGATTTGTTTTAACCTTAACTTTCTCCTGTCTCTCTCCATTCCTTCTATCTGTACAGTTGCAATACTTTATTAGATTCTTACGCGGTACAGATTGATGTTAATTGAGGCTTTCTATGTGCAGTACATAAGAAGTTATATACAGTCATGGGGTGGAACATGTGGTAGTGGATATTTAGACTATTTACAACAATTCCATGGTCTTAAATCATCACATATATGAATAAATAAGATTATATAATGATAAATAAAGATAAATAAATGTAAAGAGAGAGAGGCCAAAAATATTGTAAATATATATGTATAGATAAATATAAAGACATACATGTATGACAGCGCAAGTGTCACTAGGGGAACATAGCGTTTAAAATTGGAATAGCTACCGGGATGCCAGGACCACAGGAGTCTATATCATTGCTGGCCCTGATTCGCAGAGCCAAATTTATTTTCTTAATTTGAAATAAATAGGGAAGGAATTATAGTTTTTAAACTATAGTTGTGTAGAATATGTTTTTTAGAAGTTGTATGAAAAAGTAAAAGTTATATAAGCTTGTGATTTATGCTTTGTTTTAAAAATGAATCGATGTTGGTTCCATATGCTTGAATTGAATATTACACCATAGTTCTATATATTTTATTGCTTAAAAAGGAACACAACAAAAAAAAATATGATGATGAAAATTGTATATGTCTGCCAGAAAAATTATTCTATGAATTAAAAAATAAGAATAATTACAAACTTAGCATATAAACTTCAAACAGAAGTATTCAGTTATGGTTTTTGTAGAAAAAAATGGTTTAACACGCGTAAATTTCTTGTAGAGTTAAAAATAGAAGAAATGATGTCATTTATAGCATTTTTATGAGCAAACCGTATTTACTTATACGAGTAGTAATGGAGAAAAAATATTATTTTATTTCCTGTTGTTTGTAAATCAAAATATCGCGAAATAAATTGTACTTTAAATGAGTAACGTTTATTTTGGATCAAAAACTTTTATTACAATTTACAATATTTCGATGAGGCTGTTCGTCTATCTTCTTCAGGGTTTCTAACCCTGTAAACATCCACGTGATGTACGAGTGGATAATTTGTTTATAAAGTTTGAATCACAGAAGAAGATAGGCGATCTACCTCATTGAAATATTTTTGATCCAAATTGAAATTATGTATAGGGTATATATATTATATAAAATATTATTTTATTTCAAAATTATAATTTATAGATCAAATTACTCTGTAAATTCCACCGCAAGATATCGCGATTTCCCTATATAAACCTATTGTTGTTGTTTCCCGTTGGCTAGCTCAATCTTTTGTAATTATGTAAATAAGTATTTTGTTTTTCTTATTCTACCCACCTTAATTCAGGCAGTACTTTTCTCAAATTATGTATTAAATATTTCATTAGCTTAATTAAAGCAAATGTTGATCTAAATAGTTTTAGTATTATTGCCACGACTGCAGTGTCACATGCTCATGGATTCCGTTATCAAGCAAATGATCAATAATTCTCTAAATATTTTTTAAAAAACAGCAGAAAATAATTTTTATGATATACTAGACGAATGACCCGAGCAACGCCCGGGTTTACCCGATTAAATGCTTTATTTAAACACTATTCGTTACAATTATAAATTGGCGCCGTGGATGTCACTCTTGTGAAACGTTTCGCTCCAAACTTTACATGTACATTAGATCAGCTGATATTACCTCCCATCTTCACCGCTAGAGGCACTGCTCGCGAGCTAAGTAGAATAATTTGAATATATAGTTTTAATAATTGATTTATATATATTTTTAAATAGCCTATCGTCTTCCCCGTATTTGTTTACCTATGTATGGAAATTTTGGTTTGAATTAGTGAACTACTGCGAATTTGTATACAGGACATACAAACAAACAAACATACAAACATTCATTTATATATATATAGATATAGGCTTGTTAGAGAACCGTCAAAATATATTTGTTTAAATTTATTTCCTATTTTTATATATGTTTATAAGTATGTTTTATTTTATTTTTTTTGACGTGACAACGTCTTAAATTAGGTTGCGGCTGGGAGTCACTTATGAAAAAGTGTAACGCCCGGTAACGTTACGATGAGTCACCGAACGAGAATTAGGCGCATTGAATCGGCGCATGCTTGTCTATGTTTTTGTCTTTCTCGAACGTTCTTGGCGTTGGAAAAACAAGAAAGCGTCATAATACAAGTTCACACGTGTGGTTAAAGTATCGTCAGCTGTGTCTGTAGTGAAAATGTGGAGTGCTTAGATTCGTCATTTACAACAATTACAACAATAAAGGTAAATAATTGTACACTGATATTTCATTATCGTAAACTATGATTGATTGATTAATTGTTAGATTGACACAAAAGTTGAGAAACTGAGTTTATAGGATATGTCATACTATTGATAAATGTTGATAGTGTTAAGTAAATTATTAGTTTAAAATTAATTAATTAATTAATTATTATTTTACAAATTTTAAATAGTTTCAAATTTATTTAGCAAAAATTTGAACCTTCGATCTGAATAAATGTTTTGATTTTCGAATTGATTATTTAAAATTACAAATATTAAGAAAAAGTGGCAGATATAAGAAAACTTTATTTAAACTGTGTTGAGCAAGAATTTTAACATCTAATATAAGTAAATGTTTTAATTTTCAACTTCATCATTTACAATTACAAATTTTATTTAATTTCAAATTTATTTAGCAAAAATTTGAACCTTCGATCTGAATAAGTGTTTTGATTTTCAAATTGATTCTTTAAAATTAAAAATTTATCCATTCAATTTCAAATGTTCAACAGGAATCACCACTCTCAAAACAATGGAAACGGTGCCTTCAACTTCCAGTACTTCAATGGAGACGGAGGATATCGTGCCGTCAACGTCTGCAGTACCTTTCGTTGTTCCACACACCACCTCTACCGCCAGAACGAATGCTCAGCGACAACGTGAGTACAGACTACGAAAAGCATTGACCAGAACTCCTGAACAAGTAAGAGCCTTTGCAAAAGCGGCTGCGGAGAGGCAACGCAGGTTCAAGCTACGTAAATCTGCTAACATAGCCCTCACCAGCTGTACGTCAGAGTCACCTGCTTCAACGTCTTGTTCTGTGGTGGAGAGAACAAGCGTTCCTGTCGTGGCGGAGGAGAACGAGCGTTCCCCTAACTAACGCTCAACGGCAACGTGCATTCCGACAACGTAGAGCAGCATCTTCTCGGACTGATGTACAACCGACTACTTCTTCAAGCCAAACAGCAATACAACTGGAACAATCCACCTGGTATACCAAATGGTCATCGTCAATACGGAGATTTCAATCTACTTTCCTGGACAACGATTTTCGCCAGCTGTTCGAAAACAGTCTCAACATCGACAGTGTGATGCAAGAGCTTGAAGCTATGATGATTCTACAAAATTCAGACAGCAGAGAACCACCAGAAATTGAGGAAAGGAGAGTGTTTGTCGAGCAGGTGTTAGGAGGAGAAGGTTCCGAGAACAACGATGATGTCAATCAAATCGTCCCGCGACAAGGCTTATTATCGGTCGTAAAAAAACGTAGCAACGTGATGCCAAAACAGCAATTTTGTGAGCTGATACGAACGACGAACCCTGAACAACGTGAGCTGATTCATGAGGTCATACATCGTTTACATGGCTGTGGAGATGAGGTCGTCGTCACACTACAAGTTTTCTTCACAGGACCGGCCGGCTGTGGGAAAACTTATTCAGTTAAGTGCCTGATGGAGACGTACAATCGTTACACACAGGAACACAACTCACTGAACAACGCATACGTTGCTTGTGCAAGCACAGGCAAAGCAGCTGTCCCTATTGGCGGAACGACAGTTCACTCAGCGTTTCGTCTCACAAATTCTCGAATGACAAAACTTCTTTCTGCTGAGAACTTGCAAGCCTACAGAAACATGTTTGTCGGCGTGAAAGTTGTTTTCATTGATGAAATCAGCATGTTGAGTGCAGCTATACTTGGAAAAATCAATTATCGACTACAGCAGATTACCGGTATTTACGATCAACCATTCGGAGGCATTCACATGATCTTATGCGGCGATTTCAGACAGCTGCCACCTGTGCGCGCTAGTCCGTGTTACACAGTACCACACAACCAACTCGGAGGACCTGTACTCTGGCACAACATCAACTACTTCCCATTAGTCCATGTTGTCCGACAAACTGACGAGCTGTTTTCGACGATTCTCACCAAAATTGGAGATGGACTCAAACTAAGTGTCAATAATATCGCACTTATTGAGTCCAGGCACAAATCTGAAGTCTGGTGCAAAGAGAACGTACCCAACGCTGTCAGATTCAATTACAGCAACCATGAAGTAGATTCATACAATCGAAACGCAATTCAAAACGCACACAACTGTATCGCCCACTGATATTATGCTTGGGTATTCCAGCAATTCTGAAAAGAGCCGGGAGCAAGGGAAACTTCACAAGATGTCGGTTGCAGAAACCGACGGATTGCCATACATGTTGCCATTAGCAGTAGGATATCCGTACATGATTACATCTAACATAGACGTCGCCGATGGATTGGTAAATGGGGCTATTGGAGTTTTGCTATACATCGAACGTCAGCCAGCCAATGCAGATGACCGTTCTGCTCCAGGAGGACCATCGACCAGCACAAGTTTGCCGCCAGCTGAAGATGAAATCGCCACTCTATGGTTCCAGTTTGAAGACAAAAATACGGGTACCAAAGCAAAAATCAAATGTCGACCACATGTGCACAGCAAACCAAACACCTTATCCGTCGATTGGGTGCCAGTGCACAAGAAAGTGGTAAACATTTCGTTGACAAAAACAGTGAAGTGCAAGCGAAAACAATTTCCTTGCGTGCCTGCTTGTGCAATTACGATCCACAAGGCCCAGGGTGGGACGTTTACTACAATTGTTTACAAGTACTCCTCAAAACAACCACAGCAATTGGTATATGTAGCCATGAGCCGCGTCACAAGTATCGACGGATTGTACATCATAACAGAAAAGGACTCTCCATTGGTTTTCAAACATGGCCGAGATGGAAACGACTCACAGACTACTCGAGATATTCGCAATGAATACTTACGACTTCGTGGACACACTCTAGACACAATTACCAAACAAGCCGTAAAATTCTGTGACGACGCAACCGACGCTGGACAACTTATTGTAACGAACATCAACTGTCAAAGTTTAAGTGCCCCATGCCGCGGACATTGAAACAGATACAGTGATACCACGATCAGACTATTTAGTATTGACTGAAACGTGGATGCGCGACACTTGTGAACCAACTCCAATCAAGGGTTATGAGTGCGTATCCAGGGAAAATAATCGACCTAACTCAGATACCAACGCGGCTGGTGGAGTGGCGATCTATCGTAAATTATCATCGACATCTACGGCGGAAGTGTTCCAAGTTGCGATTACAGACGTAACTCGTGTCATTAAAACCAAGGGTGACATGTGCATGACTGAAGTTACTTGCTTCGCCGCTAATACTAGCTTCAAGTTTATACTCGGTGCTGTATACTATGGCAAGGACTCGGTCCGTACATTCACAACAGCCAGTACGTGCCACCGTTCGTGCAAATTGATTCTAGTATACCGATTCTTCTGTGTGGTGATTTTAACAAAAATGTAAAGCCTGACAACTCGTTTCTTAATTTCATGAAAAATACGTATAATCTTGATTGCGTATCAAACGTTTCTAAGTCAACTACGTTAAAAGGAACAACTATCGACTTGACTTTCGCAAGACACATTACAGCAGAAACACTTCCTTTCATTTCATATTTCTCCTATCATCGTCCTATCCTCAACAAAATCACTCAAATAGGAATTAGTTAAGTTTAAGTTTACATGTACAATGTTTTAGTAAACAAAATATATTTCTATAGTTAAAATTTGTGCAATTCTTATTTTCATTCAATTCCTTGTTCCTATTGTGCAATTTAATTATATTCATATCAATAAATATTCTACCGTTGTCACGTAAAATCTTCGCCCGTAAAACCGACTTTACAGGCAACCAGGGTTTTTCTCTCTTTCTTTCTCTTGATTTTCTTCTCATTGAGTGCCAGTGTTCTTAGCGATACATCGCGCTTTGTTGTTATAGTTGAATAAACTTACTCATTTAAAGTATTTAAAAAGATTGCTCGATTTTCAACAAGATAAATGGTGTGCTATGTCTGGTAAAGCGACATTTTAAAATTATACCGCATGTGTTTCTTTTCAACGAAAAATCCAATTTATTTTAAGGAGAAATAACGATTATTTCTAACCTTAGGGACACTATGACATCTCTGGACACTTTTAATTTTCCGTTTATCATTACTCTTCACAATTCATCCTTTCATACCTCATCCCTAAGGTTAGAAATAATTATTATTTCTCCTTAAAATAAATTTGGATTTTTAGTTGAAAAAAAACACATGCGGTATAATTTTTAAAATGTCGTTTAACAATCACAAGCCGCATTATAATTATATTGTACTATGTCTTGTTACATAGATGGACTCAGTGCGTCGTATGGCTAAAATTATAGTAAAACCTCCCATGAGAGTCCACGCCCAAAACGGGAATATTTCAGATATTTCCTTTGAGGTGGTCGTTTATCAGAGGTTGGATTAGATTAAAACATCTTTGATTTTACAAAGCGGTCACTAATGGAGGTAATATCAGCATTATAAGATTTAGAATTGAATCTTTATTCAAGATATTTTGTTGATTAAAAGATAGATTTTAGAGCAAGGTCTCATTGTATGTGACATTTGGAATGATAGGAAATCAACAATGGAAATTTGTACGGTTCTATTATTTATTACATTTTTACTGATTTCTTTGAAAATTCGAAATAACGAGATTTAATGGTGACAGATAGTCTTTTTTAGAAATCATCAACTTGGAGGCATACCTTAAAAAATCAAAGTTAATGCGCTCATCTTTTAGCCTCCAGAGTGATTCTTGACGATACAAGATATGGAGAGACACGTTATAACCTATTAAATGTAAGAGAAAAGACATCTTTGGCGATGTGATGGTGTAGGCAGGCAGCTCTTTTAATGCACCGATCTGCATGTGTTTGAAGGAGGTTCCCTGACAAGTCAAAGGTATAGTGACCTAGAGCAATATGTTCTTCCGTTGGCTCACACAGAAGACACATATTTTGTGTTAATGGACGGTAACGCTCGTCCCCACAGAACAAACCTGGTGACTCAGCATCTTAAATACACTGGAAATTTAAGAAATGAACTGGCCATTCAGTTCTCCAGATTTGAATCCGATAGAACATTTCTGGGATGCCCCTGGGAGACAAGTAGCCGGTCTTTGTCCCCCTCTCAGAAGCTTTGATGAGCTCAAGACTGCTATCTGACGTGAATGGAATCTAATTCCTATTAATCTCATTAACAAATTTGTAAAGTGTATGAGAAGCAGGTGTCAGGGATGTATTGCTGTAAGAAGGGATCACATCCATTATTAAGTGAATAAATTATTTTTTTAACATTTGTAAATCTAATTTCTGACCTCTGACACTCAATCATCCCTAAGTATTGATGAACATATTATAGAGTTTTACACAAATAAATTTTACTGGCAATGCGTTTCTTTTAAATATCATCAAATATTATCTCTACAGACCTTACTGCAATGATATGAGTTATTAAATGAGAGGGCTTGGCTCATCTCAAACTCATATCATTGCAGTAAGGTCTGTAGAGATAATATTTGATGATATTCAAAAGAAACGCATTGCCAGTAAAATTTATTTGTATAAAATTTTAACGATAGATGGCAATAAAATTTAATTTACTAATATTATAGAGTATTTCCAATTAAAAGAGGAAACATAAAAATGTTTTGGAGAAAGGTAAAATAAATGTTTTATGAAACCTACTTTACATAATTTAAAATTAGTAATGAAATACCAAGTGTAAAAAAAAAAAAACTTGGAGATGTATTCGATTAAAATTAATTTTGCATATATGTGTAATCATATCATCATGGTAGGATTTTTAAATTATTTAAAAGATAAAATCTTAGAGAAGAAGTCGCACGGAAATTTCCGAAACTAACAAAATATTCGTAACAATTGAATTTACTGGCAATGTGCTTTTATAATAATATTCACATCAAATATTATCTTTACAGACCTTACTGCAATGACAAAGTTATTGAATTGATTGGGAGGGTTTGGCTCATCAGTAGTGAATTCTCTCAGCGGTTTCACCAAATTAATCTCTAGAACGCTCTACTATTGTATTGGATTGGTTTGAGATATACCCTGCATTTTTTAAAAGAGTTCACCATTGATGAGCCAAGCCCTATCATTCAATAACTTTATCACTGCAGTAAGGTCAGTATAGAAATAATATATTTTTTTATGATATTATATTTAAAAAAACACATTGCCAGTATATTTAATTGTTACAAATTTCATCGATATATAGCAATAAAATTTATAAATTTAATTGACAAAACTATGTTTCAGATGAATAAATGGTTAGGAGCCTATTTAAAGCTATAGTTTACTTTAATATTGTAATACACTAGTGGACAAACCTTAAGAAAGTTTCATATTTTGATATTGCCGGTCGTCTCTGTCGTCTCCACATAGATAATATACTTGGTTATCTCGTGTGTGTCTACAACAACTGTATATCAAATATCTTCCAGAGTTATTATCCCTATATATGCTAAGGTACAACTTCCTTAAGGTTTTTCTATGAGTGTATATTTCCAACGCAGTAAAGACAGTAGGAAGATGATGTATTTATGAGGAACAAATCGTACAATACACTAATGGATAAAACTTGAAGGATTTTTTCATGTTGCCAGTCGTCAATTTTATTTTTTAAGAGACAGAGGCAATTTTATTTACACTTGGGTTATCTCGTTTGATTTCAATAAAGGTCATTATAATATCTTTCAGAGTTATTGTCTGAATCCCGATAATACATGCTGAAAGGTACAACTTCCTTAGTTTTGTCCATGTGTGTGTCTTCAATAAAGGTCACAGTGTATCAAATATCTTTCATAGTTATTATCTGAATACCGAATACA
>CP092868.1:63759525-63787145 GCA_030710605.1 Cordylochernes scorpioides
AATTGAAGACACACGAGATAACCATGTGTGAACAAAATTGTCTATCTTCTCGCTCTCTTTGAAAAAGATAGACGGCCGGCGATATCAAAGACTTTCCACTTCCTTAAGTTTTGTCGATGAGTGTATTCTGTGTTATCAATGAAAGATCAAAGATTCCTTTTTATATAGACGACCGGCGATATCGAAGACTTTCCAATTCCATAAGTTTTATCGATGAGTGTATACGGAGTCATCAATGAAATATCAAATATTCCTCTTTATTCTTATTAATGACATATTCATATTTCATATATTAATTAATATATGTATAAATAATAAATATAGTAACATAGAAACTTGTCAATTAGTGATTAATAGGGTTATTTCGAACATTGAATATACAAGAAATCAAGAAATATGTATTTTTTTAATTGAAAATATATCAATTTTATTTACATAATTTATCATTTAGTGTTCAGATAAAGGATAAATTGTGATTTACTATTATAAAATATCAAGAAGCTTTCGCAATAAGTTTCTTTATTTAGTGTATCAAGATAATTTATACCATCTAAGAATGGCTACCGTTCTAAATGCGTTTGCTGAGCGGGCTAATACTCATGTTAAACATATGTGTATCAAGAAGTAAGAAAAATGTGAAAATCCAGGTGTTGATGATACAAATTATAAAAGGCATACCCTGACCGCACACATGAGAATTTTAGATAGCAAAGCGTCATCATAAAGACAGTTTTATTTATTATTTTATTTTTCACATGTACATCGTATATTTAGGCAAGTTTGGTCTTTAATACTTATTTCTTGATTTCTCAGGAAGTCTCTAAGAACAAATTTTGGTCGTTGAGGTACATCCTGCACCATAATTACGAAGGCCAATAGCTCGAAACATGTTCGTGGTTGGCTTTTTTCAATTTATCAAGAAATTGGATTGGCCAAATATCAGGGAATAGGTTAAATCAACGTTTAGTTGATTTATGTTCGAATAGATGGCGCTCTGTCATCTAAAATGGTTATCTGAGCGGTCAGTATATGGCTTTCTGTTTTTAATATTGACACTTGACCTCTTTTTTTCCATTTTTCTTATTTTTGAAACATATATGTTATATTAAAATATTTTATTTAAAATTATGTTATATTGAAGTATTATTTTATTCAGGGTTGTATTTCATCAATTCAAATACTCTGTTAAATCGACCGCCAGAGGTCATGCTTCCCCTATAAAACCTCGTTGTTGTTCTTCCCCGTTGGCTGGCTCAAAACCTTTGTACATTATGTAAATAATCTTTTGTTTTCCTTGTTCTACTCGCCTTAAGCCAGGCATTACTTTAATCAAATTATGTTTTTTATATATATTTCTCAGCTCAAATAAAGAAATCTCTGATCAAAACTATTTTCTTTGATATCATTCTGTTACCACACTGCATTACCATAGCATAATCTCAAAAAAATGGTCTAAAATAAACAGAAATCTAATCATTCTTTATTAAATATAACATATATGTTAAAAATTTAAAACAAATAAATTTACTGGCAATGCGTTTCTTTTAAATATCATCAAATATTATCTCTACAGACCTTACTGCAATGGTATGAGTTATTGAATGAGAGGGCTTGGCTCATCAGTAGTAAACCCTCTCAGCGGTTTCGCCAAATTAATCTCTAGACCGCTCTACTATTGTATTGGACTGGTTTTGTTATATACCCTGCATTTTCTATGGAAGGCAGCTTAGGGGTGTTTAAGGAACTATGGACATAAGCTTATAGAGATAATATTTGATGATATTTAAAAGAAACGCATTGCCAGTAAATTTATTTGTGTAAAATTTTAACGATAAATGGAAATAAAATTTAATTTAATAACATATATGTACCGAAAAAGACACCTTTCAATTCATCAAAACGAAGGCACAGTGCACACCTTAGTAGAAAACCTTACTAGTAATGATGAAGAATAAGCCACAACCCCAGTTTTGACAAATTCAGATAAAAGCCAACAACCTGTATACCATGGTTTCTGGCTTTGGCCCTCATCAGTACAGCTACAGGCTTCGATTTCACGACATTTTATAAGAGGGGTTATGAAATCGGTAAAATTTACCAAACAGGTGTTTAATGTTGTACATCTATGTTGTATATATAAACATGTCAAAGACAATAGGTCGTTGAGTGAAACGTTTTGTTTTATTATTTGGGAAAATTGCATGTTTTCGAACATTACGCTATAAATATGTTATGTTCGTTTTTGATTGAGATTTTTATTTACTGATTTCGAACAAATGGTTATTAGCTATTGTTTTGTCGTCGTAAACCATCATGAAAAAAAAAACGAATAAAATCATTTCTAGATCACTCATTGCTTTAATTGAGCTTATAGCAATGTATATATTACACAAATATTAATCAATAATAAGAAAGAGACGAATCTTCACAATACGGATTACTTCCAGTATATATTAAAAAAATAACAATTTGAGAAAGAAATAACTGGCTTGAGACGTGAAGAAGAAATAAAATAAAAACTTTGTAAAACGACATTTGAAAATTATCCTGCATGTGTTTCTTTTAAACGAAAAATCGGAATTTATTTTAAAGAGAAATAACGATTATTTCCAACCTTAGGGGTGAATAATGAAAGGATGAATTGTGAAGAGTAATGATAAACGGAAAAGTGAAAGTGTCCAGGGATGGGAATTCGTTCAAAAGAAACACATGCGGGATAATTTTCAATTGTCGTTTTACAATCATAAGCCGCATTATATTGTATTATAAATAAAAACTTTGCTAATTTTTATTTACATATTTACAAGAGGTTTTGTGTCAGACAGAAAATAACAACAACGTATTTGTATACTCTGAGGCTGATCTACATAGCGTCTTACTTCTCACAGAATTATTCTAGAAAATATTTTAAATAAAAATAATACTTAATAACATCATTATATATACTCATGGACAGAACTTATGGAAGTGAGAAGTCTTTGATGTTGTCGGTCGTCTGTTTTTTTTTTAAAGGAGACAGAGGCAAATGTGTTCACACTTGGTAATCTCGTGTCTTCAATAAAGGTCACTGTAATATTTTTTAGAGATATTGACTGAATCCCGATATACATGCTGAAAAGTATAACTTCCTTAAGGTTTGGTCCATGAGTGTTTATGTCACCGTGAACAACACTGAATTGGACAATATCAACTTTCTATGGTGAATGTCACCAAATATGTCGGTGACAGACAGAACGAATATTATGTTCTATTTCCATACATCCGGACTGTTATAGGTACACAAGCTACTAATGTTGTGAGAGAGTCCAACACAGCTGGTTATCAACCTAAAGAAAGTTTTGCTGGAGACAGCAACGTTTTATAAAATTTAATTTTCTAATAATATATTCCCTCATTTATATTATATGAATACTGCAATGAACCCTGATTTATTTTCTTAGGTTACGTCCATTAACTGCGAATAAATAAATAAAAAAAAAAACATTTGAAACATAGTAAAAAAGTGAAATTATCGTAAAGATAGTTTTTAACGCTTTTCTAAATGTTTTAATTTTTGTTCGCTCCTGACGAGGACAAAAGATTTTGTTCGAAACGTCGAGATAATAAAAAAGATTTACTGGCCGAAGTATCTTCAATTTGAATAAAAGTGAAATGGTACTGGGATCAAGTAGATAAATTAAAAAAAGACATATCTTGATCGTGCAAGTAGAAATTTCTTGCGCCATCAACAATTAGTTGATACTTATACCTACAGATGGCGCAACCCATCAATAATCTTTCTTTGTTCGATCAGGAGGTGTCTTTTTTTCTTAAATTATATTTATCTTGTTGTAGTGATTAGGACGGAGGCGTTTTTTTCCTCACATCGATTTGAATAAATGAAATAAGGCATCTCCTGATTGTGTAACTAAAAGTTACTGATGGCTTGCGCCATCTCTTGGAATGAATACAAACAAATCGTTTATTTTTTTGTTAAAAAAATAACGAGTAATTGATATTTATTCCGACAGATGGCGCAAGCCATCAGCCCCTTTTAGTTACACAATCAGGAGAAGACAGTGTTTCTATTAACAGTTAAACATGTCTATAGCGACCCCTCTTGGGATTCATCCAAATAAGGTGCTATAGAGAGGGGGGTGCTATAGACAGGTCACCTTTAATGTAAATCGCATCGTACTACGTATTTAAAATCGGGCGCTATAGAGAGGAAGGCGCAATTTAGAGGTGGCGCTATAGACAAGTTTAACTGTATTTGCCTTAAGAAAAGTTTAATAATTTCTAAAGTGCTATCTGATAAAATATTGAATTATACAGATGATTGAAATGTTTTGAAGTTTGAATATTTATGTTGAAGATATAAATATAAGGTTCCATTACAATAAGAATAAACTAATATACAGTATTCTATGATATCATTGAGAGATGTTGAAAGAGGTTCAGTTTTCTATCTGACACTAACACTTGAACAGGCCATGGAGGAAGAACATGTTGTTTAAAGCATTTTTCGAGTGGAATTACAAAATATATTACACATACATTTATTAACACAAAGCAATAACGCGCCATTTATATATATATATTATATAATCTAAAATACAGTTATTTTATTTTTTTTAAAAACATTTTATTTTCATTCAATGACTGTTTTACATATTTGACCATAGATTCAAAAAACATACCACTTTTAATTATTATTGTTGTAAATAATGTATAGTTAACACCCTACCTATCTTTTATTCACGATTATAGAATTCATTTTATAAATTCTATATTACTGTGATAAATAATTTTATGTATATTTTTACTTCAAGTAATTCAAAATAAAATCTACTTGAAAGGTAAATAATTATCTTTACTTTTCCACGACTGCACCTCTTTTCAACAATCAAACACACAAAAAAATTCTAATCGTAATATATATATATATATATATATATATATATATATCAAATAAAGGATTTAAAAGCACGAATGTTTCTTTTATACACAATACAGACTTCCACTGTCCTTACTGCGATGAAAAAATATATTGGAAAGGAGGATTTATATGTAATTCTACTGTCCTAAAAGCTTATGTCCATAGTTTTATTGAAAACCATTTCTGAGATTCCACCCTTCAGTGCTGCGTATATAAGCAGAATCGTTCAATACAGTATTAGAGCTCTAAGAAGCGGTCTGGTGAATTAAATTGGTGAAACCGCTGGGAGGATTCACCACTGATGAGCCAAGCTATCCCAATATTTTTTCGTCGCAGTAAGGACAGTAGAAGTTTGTTTTGTGCATAAAATAAACATTCGTGTTTTCAAATCCTTTCATAATATATATATTGTAAGAAATGAAAGCATTCAGCACGAATGTTTCTTTTACACATAAAAACAAGCCCACTATTGTCCTTACTTCGATGAAAAATATAAGAAGAGCTTGGCTCATCAGTAGTGAATTCTCCCAGCGGTTTCGCCAATATAATCTACCAGACCGCTTCTCAGAGCTCTAATATGGTATTAGACGATACTGCTTATATATGTTACACTGAAGGGTGGAATCTTAGAAATTACATTCAGGCAACTATGGACATAAGCTTTTAGGACAGTAGAATTAAATAGTAAAGACAGTAGAAAGAGAGAGATTAAAACTGATTTATTTCAATGTCCATATAAGATTATATAATGTTAAATAGGGAATAAATATAAATATGAATACATAAGAGATTATATAATAATAAATATATGAATAAATAGATTAAAAATATAAAATATTTGATAAATATATATATATATGGAAATTTAAGCCAACAACCCCATGTATATAACTTATAACAAGATTTTAATGTTGTATAATAGAAACACAGCTGTTAATGATTATACGTATTATTGACATGTGTCTTTACATCATCATATGTAATGTAATTTGTACAAAGTGGATAAATAAATAAAATCTAATAGATTTAAGAGTTGAGCTAAGCAAGAGATGGAAGTCATAACGTCAAAATCAGATAGATTTACAATTCCCACGACAAGACCACCCACACTGTCACATGTGGTGGAATGCAGAGACCCCTCTCACACCTGGACATGCAAAGCCCCCTTTCTCAGAAACGGCCCCCTGTCACATAAGGCCCCCCGTCTTTAACCTATAAATACAATCACTTTACAGTCACTTGACAGTTTAGTTCACCCTTAGTGCAAGCCCGCGTCGGTCGTATGTCATGTCGATCTCATCCATCATGTAGACGAGTAAGAAACTTCTATCTCCATCTTTCGCTCCTAGCTCAACTTTTATCTGTTAACGGAACTTTCTTAGTGCAATTGTGTCTTCGTTTTTTGTGTGGACATTCCCAAACTTTCCACTCTGCCTCGACCACGACTGCCTGTATTTTGTGAGAACTTTTAAAGGTCTTCCAAGGTACAGAGAGGTACTGGAAAACTCTACACAAGGCTTACCAGAACTTCAACTTATTTCAGTAGTCGACATCAAACTCAACAAATTATTACAGCTAGTCGACAGGATTCTACAAGAGTCAACAGTAACTTCATCTCTTTATTACAGTGAGTCGACAGGATCTATTATTACATATATATAAAATATATATATACGAGTCGTCATTGGTGGCGCCCACCGCGGGAAAGACTCCGCCACCGATGGACTGAGAGAGTTCTTTCCCACAGAGTGAAAGAGAGAGTATTGTTTTATATGTAAAAGAACATTTGTGCTAAATGATTTCATTTCTTATATATAGATGGCGCGTTATTTCTTCATAATAATTTTATTGTATTTAAAGTCATGCAAAAATATCAAACGAAACATAGTAAATTTAAAAAAGAGTTTTTGTTGTTAAACCAATGGTCAGTTGAGAGTTAAAATTAAGAGGACGTTCTGATAGACCTGAAGTTACACAAGGATGACTGATATAAGTTGATAATTGGTGTATATATATATTATATATATAAAGAATTATTTACGACGTTTTTGTAGCTACGACCTTTAAAACCTAAGACGTCTGAAAAGGTAGTGTATCAATTTCTTCAAATATTTATAACATTTAGTTACCCAGCTATACTGCTATCCTATTGCCACGTGGAAAATTAGGGAAGACAAAAACTTCAGGAGGAGACAACAATTTATTTCAGGGAAGGACAAACTATGAATTGTAAACAAAAGATAAGCCACAAGGGAAATTTACAGAGTCGCAAGATATAAACATAAAAATGACCACTCTGTTAATGAAAAATAAAATAAAATTAATAAATACTATGCTACACTATAATGGTAGGAATTTCGTTAATCAAGTCATATTAAATCTATGAGTTGTGTAGAAAGCTCTTGGGATAATTAAAGAAAAAAAATGGTCATAGTCAAACACAAGGCTCAGTTGAAAGAGCAAATCCAAAAATATAGACAATGTTTTATTTATTTCAATTATTTTATTCAGGAAAAAGTATATATTTATTTATTTTTTACTATTATTATCGTATTTTATATATTTTAAATGCATTTTTTTGTATATTTTTACATATATTACATACACTTGTATTTTAAAATTTATATTATTTGTATACAGAATGGCCCATAAGTTTCGAAAATTTTTATTTTTTTTTAAATCAAAAATTAAATGGCAAACTAGAATAAAATAGTTATAGTTTTTATTTTCTAGTTTGTCTCTCAATTTTTAAATTAAAAAAATAAAATGGATTGGGACTCTTTTATGGGCCATCCAGGATTATAAGTGGTTTCTAAAAAGCAAGTTTGTTTCCCGACGAAGTTTGGCCAGTTTCCACACCAAATATTGAAGAAATAGACTGTATTGATCCAAAATAAACATTGCTCTAAATAAACATAGAGGACATAGTCAACTAAATGGATAAACGACAAAGATACAGATAGGTTTTGTAAGATTGTCTGTTTATTGTTCAATTTTCCAGGAACACTACAAATCACGTGGAAATACACTAAATTCTTTATCAATTTATGTTAGTCAAACTTTAATCAGCTATAACAACAAAGCGCGATGTCCCGTTAAGGATACTGGCACCCAATGAAAAGAAAACCAAGATAAAGTGAGAAAAATAAAAATGAAACATATCTAAACATACACAGTGTGGCAAATAATTTTTAAGAATGGGTTTGAAAAATAAAACAGAAACAAGCTAATTAAATTTCTACTATTTTTTATTCAAAATAATCCCCTCTGGATTCAATACATATGTTACAACGATTTAATAAGGAATTGAATGCCTCTTGCAGGCCACTTTGAGGAATCGCCTCCAAAGTGCTCTCGCAGCTGTCTGGATGGTCGGGATATCATAAAAAAAAAAAACAACCTTTTAACTTCAATTTTATTTTTGGGAATAAATAAAAGTCACATGGTGCTAAATCAGGCGAGTACGGAGGATGATTCAACACACAGACGTTATTTTTGGCCAAAAAGCGACGAACAATGAGTGAGGAGTGACTCGGTGCATTATCATGCAGCAAACACCAACTGTCTTCATCGCGATATTCTGGACGAATGCGATGAATTCTGGCAATCAAACGTTTCAAAACGTTTAAATAATACTCTCCAGTAATGGGTTGTCCAGCGGGAACAAATTCTTTGTGGATAATACCTCTACTATCGAAAAAGGTAATCAGCTTTGTTTTGATTTTTGATGGCACTTTTCGCGTTTTTTTAGATTGTGGAGAGTTTTTTGATTTCCATTCGGCACTTTGGCGCTGTCTTTGGGTCATACTGAGAACACAATGTTTCATCACCCGTAACAATTGATTTCAGGAAGTTTGAATTATTTTCATAGGCAGAAATGATGTCCCTGCAATGTGCAATTCTCAATGATTTCTGCTCGCCCGTTAAAGTGTGTGGAACAAATTTAGCACAGACTTTAGTTTTACCCAGATCTTCATGCAGAATGGTTCGAATCGTTTCTTTGTTGATGTGTGAAAGCTCTGCCATCATTCTCAGGGATGCACTGCGATTGTTTGCAACAAATTATCGCACTTTTTCTATACTTTCTGGTGTCTTCGAAGAACTTGGTCGTCCAGTATGCTTATCATCTTCTAGCGTATTTCTTCCATCCGAAAAAACGTTTGTGCCAAATGAAAACATTTGATTCACTCAAACATAACGTACCATAAACTTGCTTCATCAAAATATATGTTTCCGATGCACTTCTACCAAGTTTTGCATTAAATTTAATGACCGCTCTCTGTTCCATCTCAGAATTCCGACGAACAAAAATTTTTACTTTTCAAAAATCGCCTGTATGGTTTTAAAGAGTTAACCAAAATGGCTGAAACAAAGCCACGCGCTAGATAAGGCTTCGAATATATATACGCATGTGCAAATTCATAACTGGCTCTGCTATTGGCTTTTATCTAGCGCGAGTCTAAAAAATTATTTGCCACACTGTGTATATACACAAAGGAAATTAGAATATTCTTGAAATAGGCTTGATTATCACTTGAAAGCTAAAATTTTAAAATATAAATAAACTAATTGTGAGAAAAATATCATTAATCGTCTTTTACAATTTTATTATGAATAGAAATAGGCTTCTAAAAAGTAAATATACAAGTATACACTATATAAATATAATATTAATTTAAACCCATATCAAAATAACAAAATAGAAACATAAAATACAGCATATATTATACAATCAATTATATTTAAAACACTTAAGATTATTTGAAATGTCTGGTTTATATGTTATATAATTTATATTAGTCGTTGAAACAAAATAGAAAGGCATTGAATCATCTTTATTTGACGAACCAATCGTAAATATTGAAAACGTGAAGCAGCTAGAAGAAATTGTTAATACTTTTGTAGAATATTATCAGAGTGGCCCCATATACTGAAAACTTTAATCCAAAGCAAAATTTTGAAGAGAAGCGACAACCCATCACATATATTTCTATCATTCCCTTTGTGGAATAATGGAGATCCACTTCGGGACATCGGACAGCGACGGCTCGGGTGACTGTAAACAAACAAGCCCCAGCTGTGCCAGCCGGCAATAAAAAAGGGAGGGGGAGCACGGCCTGGTCTGCTGCTGACCAGTTGGGTGTTTTTCCTCTGTCCTCTTAACATGTTTTAATAAAGTTAGTTTGAAGGAGGCTTTTACCCTCTCCTTCCTGCTATTTAGTGATCTGATTTAAATCCTTGCAACAGCCCACAAAAGAATCATCACTGCGAATTCTTCTACCGAATTTCGCATCAGTGTTTTGAGAAACGATTACCCGACATTTTTTCACACCCTTATTAAGCATCACGTGTTTAGTTATATAAAGAGCAGACGAGAATATCCTACTGGAAACAAAGTGTCACGAACCTCAAAAAGAAAATTACCTACTTCTCAAATTGATGATATCACGCGAATCCAAATTCCTGATAGTGGCCATACAACAATGTGGTTGTTAGATGTGAAATAGAGGACTTCGACTTTATAAATTAACAAACAGAAAAATACCTTCAAACAACTTGATGTCTACAATCAGTTGGTAATTTGTAAAGGAAATTCACTTACCATAGATATGATTTATTCTGAAGCAATGTCGCTGAACGAAGTAGGTGAAGCTAGTTCGAGAAGTCGAGGACAACAAGACTATACACGATAGCATTGCAAAAAGAAATATTCCACGACTGAATGCAGTTTTAAAAGCTAGGGACTCTTGAACACTTCAAATTCCAAGACAGTTTTGGTTGTTGTAATAAGAGTTCAAAACTGTATTCACACTCATGGACAACTTCCTATATGTAAATAGTTTTGAATATATTTCGATCTATATGGCTCATTGTGTGAACTATTCTGAATAGTATTGTTAGAACTCATGGAATATTGTATGTATATATGTAAATATTACAACTATTTTTTTTATATTTTTGTTTTTTGTGTGTCTGACCCCTCAGCGAAGGGGAATCTATTTTTTGCTGTTTCTTCTCCTCTTTTCACACACCGGCCCCCCCCTGCCGATAGAATGTAGTCGTCCGTCCGCCGGATGGACCGTCCAAAGTACCCACCGACCAATTGGAGGGGCGGAGGGGTCAAAAAGGTCAGGGCGCGGGGGCCAGAGTTGGTGTCACAGCTGTGCGGAGTAGACAAGAAAAAAAAGCCTCGCGGCGGCTTGCCCTAGATGAGCTCCGGGAACTTCGTCCATCTTCCATAAAACGACCATATAAGCGGTCTGAGAAGGGACAGGGTGGCTGACATCTCAAAGAAAAGGTGAAGCCGAGACGAATCTTTTGAGAGATTCGCATAGTGGTTGGAGTACGTCGAGGACGACGAATTGTGCTTCATCTGAAGATAACAGGAAGTTCGTCGAGGACGACGAATTGTGCTTCATCTGAAGATAACAGGAAGTTCGTCGAGGACGACGAATTGTGCTTCCAAGGCAGGGGGGGCAAGCCGACCTAACAACTGAGAGGAACTGTTTTTGGTGAGCACTCTCTCACATGCTTTTATTTCCAAAAATTGATATATGTTTTTATGTTAATCTAGCATATTTTGTAGTATTTTTCTTTTTCTTATCTTTACTAAGTTTTTTATTATTTCGTCAATATCATCATTTTTATATATCTGCTTTTGTTAAAAAACATTTAAGTTGCATGCAAATTTTGGATTACACAAAAAATAATAAGTTTTTCATATATTTTTTATCCTTCATTTTATAGCTAACATTAAACAAAACTTTATATGTGTAACCTTTTGTTGTCTTCCTTTTTTCTTGCTTGAACACCCAAGGCAGCCCAAAACAATATCAAACTTTAGGTTAAAGTTTTTATTTTGTTAAAAAGGGGGTTTGTGGAGCGTTCAGAATTTTTCTTTTCCTCCACGAGCTTTTTTTAATTACCCCGTTCTTAACATTATATTTTTTGGCGTCCCCGGGTGGGCTGCATTGGCTGGTCAAAATCGAGAAAAGGAAAAAAAAAAAAGAAAGGTCTCAAGAAAAATTATATAGTAAATAATGCAGAATATTGATATCTTAAAAAGGGCTAGAGCCCCCAAAAGAGCTATTTTTACTCGGCTGTCCACCGAGTTTTGGGCTGAAATAGAAAAGCCAGATTTCGATACAGAAAAATATAGAGCTAAATATAACCGAATTTGTGCTCTCTCTAAGGAAATAAGTGAAATTGATTCAAGGTATCATGGGCTCCTTCTGGAGGATGAAACCATAACGGGGGTCAAAATCGAAGAAGAATTCGAAGGTTGTGAAAACTATGTTCAAGGGATGTTTGACATAGAAAATAAATATTTGTCTCGGTGTGAAACCGCGAGGGATAGGGTCGACGGCTCATTGGTGGAGTCCGCGGCGAATTCGGTTGTAAATACCGAATCTAAAAGAACTATTAGGTTGCCAAAAGTGGAGCTACCAAAATTTAAGGGCAACCTAGAGGATTGGCTCTCATGGTGGGGGCAATTTAGTAAAATCAATGACGATGAAACTCTTGGGGATGTAGATAAATTTCACTATCTGCTACAAGCGGTAGTCGAGGGATCCAGAGCTCAACGTCTTGTGTGCAGTTACCCTATAACTGAAGATAATTATCCCAAGGTAGTACAAGCCCTAAAAGATCGATTCGGAGATAAGAACCTTCTTATAGAACACTACATAAGGAGACTGTTGAAACTGGTTGTTTCTAATGCAAGGAAAGAAAACCTTCCTCTTGACGAGATCTACGATGATCTGACGGCTCACTTAAAGAACCTAGAATCACTGGGTGTTAACACGGAGATGGCAGGCGTGTTTCTCTACCCATTGGTTGAGTCGAGTCTGCCATTGGACATTATTCAGGTGTGGCAGAGGAATCCTGCTGTGGGCTATGGGATAAAAGAAGAAGGAGCGGAGAATGGAGATAAGAGCGATGCCAGCGGTAGACTTCAGGCTCTGATGGACTTCCTTCGGGATGAGGTGAAGGGTGCTGAGCGAATGGCATTTGCTAAGGAGAATTTTGAGGGTAATAGCTCAATGAGGGCTACAGGTTCTCAACTAAAGACTCCTCGGAAGACACCGCCCACTGTCTCCAATTTATTCGGCAGCGCATTTAAGAGAAAATGCATATTCTGCCAGAGGGATAATCACCTGAGTAGTAGATGTTTTGTTGCCTCGCGGCTTACATCTAGCGAGAGGGATCAAAGGATAAAGGAGGCTAAAGTCTGCTTTAAGTGTCTAAAGGGTAACCATCTGAAAAGGGAATGCCGAGCAGACATAAAATGTAGAAATTGCGGAAAAGATCATCTAGATATCTTTTGCAATAAAATTGCTTTGAAGCAAGGAGGAAACAATAGTTTCAAAGGTGAAACATCTAAGGTTGTTAATGAAGGAAATGCAACATGCACGGGTGTTAATATGTCTGCGCGAACATGCGCCAATGACATCTTACTCATGACTTCCGTGGCGAAATTAAAAGGGGCTAAAGAGACTAAAGAAGTAAAAGTGTTATTTGACACTGGAAGTCACTACTCCTATATAAAGAGATCAATTGTCGAAAAACTGGGTTTAAACAAAATAGGAGAGATAAGTTTGGAAAAATCTCTTTTCGGGGGAGGAAATATGAAGGAGGCGTTGCATGGGAAATATGTTTTGAAACTGGGAAGTCTAACCAATAAAATTGATGTAGACATAGTCGCCCTCGATCAACCAGAAATTTGTGCAAGGATACCGCCGATTCCAAGAGGACGTTTGTTATACAAATTAAAACGGAAAAATATCTATATTCACCCGTCAAATTTTAGAAATGAGGAAATAGATATTTTAATAGGTAGTGACTATTTTGGACAATTACTGACCGGGAAGGTCGTCCATCTAGGAGAGGACCTAACTGCCGTAGAGACAAAATTAGGATGGACGCTTATGGGGCAATGTCCGGTGGTGGGTAAGGAGGATAAGGTCCAAATTGCATTGAATATGTTGGTTGCAAGAAACAACTTGAAAGATCTTTGGGAGCTGGATATCTTGGGAATCCAAGATCCCATCGAAGTTGTCTCAAAAAAGAAAAGGGAAACTGAACTAAAGGAACATTTTATAAAAAATATAAAGAGGGATGAAGATCAACGATATTCAGTCGCGCTACCGTGGAAATGCGAGAGAAATAATATACCCTCGAATTTAGAAATAGCGCAGAGGAGATTGGAAGCATGCACTAGTAAGTTAAGGAAGGAGAAAATGGTTATTGAATATTCTACTATTCTTCAAGAATGGGAGAGAGAGGGCCTAATTGAGAGGATAGAGGAGAATAGGCCTCAAAAGAAGGGCCATTATTTACCACATAGGCCGGTGTTCAAGGCTGAAAGTAGGACGACGCCTCTTCGTCCTGTTTTCGATGCCTCCTGCAGGTCGTATAATGGTCTCTCTCTGAATGACTATCTAGAAAAGGGACCTAACCTTTTGGAAAAAATACCTGAAATATTAATTAGGTTTAGAGAAAAGGGTATTGGTGTTCTAGCCGATATTCGAAAGGCATTTCAGATGATTACAGTGCAGCTTCAAGACCAGGACTTTCTTCGCTTCCTTTGGTGGGATCAAACTGACCCTATGAAGTTAACCGTTTTTAGACATAAACGTGTGGTATTTGGGCTTAACTGTAGTCCATTCATCTTGGGTGCAGTTATTGATCATCATCTGAATTCAGTACAAGGTCCGGCAGCTGAAATCGCAAAGACTATGGCGAGATCCTTTTATATGGATAATTTGGTAACATCCCTCTCCTCTCAGGAGGAGGTCCAACAATTCCAGAATACAGCTGTCAATATCATGGAAATGGCAAAAATGGACTTGCGTGAGTGGGAATTTAATTTACCAGTGAGTAATTCAAAGGAGGAAAAAGGAACTACTACCAAGGTGTTGGGACTTGTGTGGGACAAAGTAGAAGATGTACTTAATTGTGATGTTTCTATTGAAAAGGATCTCCCCCGAAGACTAACCAAGAGGATTGTCCTTTCTAAAATTCAGCAAGTTTTTGATCCTTTGGGAGTTTATAGTCCTATATTTTTGCCTCCTAAACTATTATTACAGAGGTCCTGGGAGTTGAAAATTGGATGGGATTCTCAATTACCCGAAGATATGGATCGGGAGTTTAGAACATGGTACTCCCAAATTGGTCTATTAAGTCAAATCAAAATTCCCAGGCATATTTGGTTTGATCAAACTAATAAGAATGAAATACACGTCTTCTGCGATGCCAGTAAATCAGCTTATGCAGCAGTGGCATATATGAGAAGTGAAGTGCAGGGGGGAGTACATTTGTCTCTGCTTTGGAGCAAATCTAGGCTTGCGCCAACCAAGAGGGTAACCATTCCTCGGTTAGAACTTTTGGCCTGCATTTTAGGAGCTAGACTTGTTAAATCTATTTCGACTGCCTTAACAAATAGTTGCCCTGTTACTTTATGGACCGATTCCTCAACCGTTATGGCTTGGCTCAAGAGAAAAAATGAGTGGAATGTGTTTGTAAGAAACCGAGTACAGGAAATACGAGACACTGTCAATAATGAGAACTGGAAGTTTGTTTACGGAAATTTTAATCCAGCGGATTTGCCTTCTCGAGGGTGCTCTATCGTACAATTTGTCTCAACCAACTGGTGGGAGGGTCCTGAATGGCTCAAAGGGGAAAAGGAGAGTTGGCCTAGTTTTGAACCGACTATTGATGAGGAAGAGATCATCAAAGAAAAAAGAAAAACCTTACAGGCCCACACCACTCTCATTGTCGAGGCAAATCGATGGTTCCTATATAGAAGATCCAGGTATAGCCTAAACATTAGGATTATGGCTTGGGTTTTAAGATTCTTGGACAATGCGAGAAGAATACCCACTGAAAGGGGAAATTTGAAAGTAATAGAGTTAGAAAGGGCCGAAAGGAAGCTGTTGAAATTGGTTCAACAAGAGACTTTCCCAGGAAAACAGGCTCCGAAAAATGGATTAAAGACTATTAAATCCGTCGAAGGTCTGTGGTGCGTTGAGACGAAACTGCTACATGGACAAGATTTAGAAGTGTTTAAACGACCTATTTTACTACCTCGTAATCATCCTTTGGTGGAACAGATGGTTCGTGAAATACACCAACAAAATGGGCATGGAGGAGCCCAATTCATTCTTTCACAATTGAGAGAGAGATTCTGGATCATTGGTGGTCGCAGATTGATTAAACAAATAATTGGGAAATGTGTGATATGTAGGAGGCATAATCAGAAACCTATTCAGACTCCTGGCGCGGCTTTGCCGACTAATAGAATAGGGTTAGGCAAACCCTTCGAGGTGACAGGTGTGGATCTGTTGGGACCGCTACATCTTAAAGGTGGCAGCAAGGTTTGGGTGGCCTTGTTTACTTGCGCTGTTTACAGAGCTGTCCACCTAGAGATTGTGAGAACATTAGAGGCAAACACTTTTTTGTTAGCTCTAAAAAGATTCATTTGTCGGCGTGGACGTCCCGGAAAAATATATAGTGATAACGGGACAAATTTCTCAAAAACAAACGAATTACTTAAGCGCTTGGATTGGGGGGAGATTGAAAGGGAATCGAGTGTAAAAAGAATCCAATGGATTTTTATCCCTCCCTCAGCGCCTTGGTGGGGAGGTTTTTGGGAGAGATTGGTAAGGGTTGTTAAGAGTTTATTGGTTCGTATGCTCGGATTTAGTAAATTGAATTATGTACAACTTGAGACTGCTTTATGTGAGGTAGAGAGTATTATCAACAATAGAGCTCTTTCATATATATCGGAAGATGACCAAGACCTCATTCCCTTGACCCCTCAAATGTTTCTGCAGACTAACGCAAACAATGAGTTTCCGGAGCTAGAGAAAATAAGAGTGAATTCTTTCACCAGAAAATACAAGATTTTGAGTAAACTAAATGAGGAACTTAAACAGAGATTCCGCAAGGAATATTTGGGGGTACTGATACAACGGGCCGAAAATAAAAGGGAGCTATGCATAAAAGAAGGGGATTTAGTCCTTATAGGCCAGGACAACACTAAAAGAATTCTCTGGCCTGTTGGAAAAATAATAAAACTTTACTTGGGGAAAGATGGGGTGAACAGGGTTGCCAGAGTCAAGACATCAACAGGCGAATGGCTACGCCCTGTACAGAGACTGTTTCCCCTTGAGATTTCCTCTGAGAAAACTCCTGAAAAGGTGTCTGGGGATAAAAAAAACCTCTAACGATCAAAACAAGATCCGGACGTGAAGTCCGCAAACCAATAAGGTTTGCTCCTGATGTTTTGAATCAGTGACAAAAGAAAGGGAGAGCACATTTCCTTGTTTTTTTTTTGTGTTTTCACACAAAGAAAAGGTGGGGGTATGTTAGAACTCATGGAATATTGTATGTATATATGTAAATATTACAACTATTTTTTTTATATTTTTGTTTTTTGTGTGTCTGACCCCTCAGCGAAGGGGAATCTATTTTTTGCTGTTTCTTCTCCTCTTTTCACACACCGGCCCCCCCCTGCCGATAGAATGTAGTCGTCCGTCCGCCGGATGGACCGTCCAAAGTACCCACCGACCAATTGGAGGGGCGGAGGGGTCAAAAAGGTCAGGGCGCGGGGGCCAGAGTTGGTGTCACAGCTGTGCGGAGTAGACAAGAAAAAAAAGCCTCGCGGCGGCTTGCCCTAGATGAGCTCCGGGAACTTCGTCCATCTTCCATAAAACGACCATATAAGCGGTCTGAGAAGGGACAGGGTGGCTGACATCTCAAAGAAAAGGTGAAGCCGAGACGAATCTTTTGAGAGATTCGCATAGTGGTTGGAGTACGTCGAGGACGACGAATTGTGCTTCATCTGAAGATAACAGGAAGTTCGTCGAGGACGACGAATTGTGCTTCATCTGAAGATAACAGGAAGTTCGTCGAGGACGACGAATTGTGCTTCCAAGGCAGGGGGGGCAAGCCGACCTAACAACTGAGAGGAACTGTTTTTGGTGAGCACTCTCTCACATGCTTTTATTTCCAAAAATTGATATATGTTTTTATGTTAATCTAGCATATTTTGTAGTATTTTTCTTTTTCTTATCTTTACTAAGTTTTTTATTATTTCGTCAATATCATCATTTTTATATATCTGCTTTTGTTAAAAAACATTTAAGTTGCATGCAAATTTTGGATTACACAAAAAATAATAAGTTTTTCATATATTTTTTATCCTTCATTTTATAGCTAACATTAAACAAAACTTTATATGTGTAACCTTTTGTTGTCTTCCTTTTTTCTTGCTTGAACACCCAAGGCAGCCCAAAACAATATCAAACTTTAGGTTAAAGTTTTTATTTTGTTAAAAAGGGGGTTTGTGGAGCGTTCAGAATTTTTCTTTTCCTCCACGAGCTTTTTTTAATTACCCCGTTCTTAACAAGTATATTGCATATTTTCAAAAACTTATCCCATGTACACGATATGAAAGCCATGATAAAAATGGAGATTAGTTAGCGTCTAACAGTGACTGTAAGTACGTCACTTATCTACAGATGTAGAAATAAATAGTTAAAATTTAAATTCACACACACTGTAGGCATCTTGTGATACGATTTATGAACAAAATATGAGGATTTTGTACCTTTGAACATGTAGCAGAATCTACGGTTTACCTCTCTTCCACCAGCCTTCTAGAAAAACTAACAAGACTAAATACAAAATAACATTCGACCTGTAATAGCAGCATCAAATTAGATATTTTTTCAACAGTAAATTTCTAAAACAGAGTATATATTACGAAAAATAGACATTCATGGACAAAAGGAATTTGTATATTTTAGAATGTATATCGGGCTTCAGACAATAACTCTGAGAGATATTTGATACACAGTGACCTTTATTGAATAGACACGAGATTACCAAGTGTGAACAAAATTACCTCTGTCTCCTTAAATGAAAATACCGACGACAGGCGACATCAAACATGTTTTACTTTCTTAAGTACTTTGTTCGCTTCTGACGAGAACAAAAGATTTTTTTCGAAACGTCGAGACAATAAAAATGATTTACTGGCCGAATTATCTTTAATTTGAAGAAATATAAAGGCCGGCCAAGAAGCCTCTATCTTTACGATTTTTTAAGATTTATCCATGAATATATGTACATAGGTTTTATATAATATTTGTCTATACTTATTTAAATATATCGTTCGTTTTAAGCTTATAATTAAATTTATTTGTACTGCTGATTAAGCTTTATCTTATTATGAAATGAATCATAAAATGTTTCAGTAATATAGTATGAATTAAAAATACGCGTCACAAGAATATTTTTATTCAACATTCACCATCAGCGGAAGGTGAGAAATAAAAAAAACGACAAAAATTATTGAGTTAATAGGAAATGTGGCGCTTAAAAGCTTTAACATCAATTCTTTAATAATCCTTCATAACAAAGTTACTTTCTTCAGCACTTCTATGAAAATGTTTACCTGTTTCTTGCCACACAGAGCGGATAACATTTGAATAAAAATCGTCAGTATGGGTAATTACGGATGGAATTTCATTTTTTCAAGTAAAAAATTGGCGCACGAATCAACAATATCTTTTTTTGTTAATCTATTCAAATTTCGAAAGTAATTATTTGGAAAAGAAGCACGCAACACAATTCCAGTTATCTTTCTGGAGAGTAAATGACCGTTATATATTATAGATATACACTTGGTTACACGTCTTAATGTCTTTATTCGTTATATATTGATGGCGCGTTATTGCTTTGTATTAATACACTTGGTTTATCGATTTTTTCTAAATTTTACTTGTTATTTTACTGCTGAGAGAATGGAGTGGTCTGAACTGTCGCCTATCATACCTTGTTTGGAAACCTGAAGTAGAGCTATCAAAAGGTATTTCAATATATGGTTCATAATTGGTGTTTGTGACAATTGATAATTAAAAATTATTTATTGACTTCTAGACAATGTTAACACTCAACCAGGAGGGTGAAAAATATTTACAATTAACAATCGTCAGGAATTAAGGCATCGCCTCCTAAGCTTAGCCATATCTAGGCCAACAATGGGATGGTAGTTCTGTGCCAGTTCTATGGCCGCGCCGAGGAACTCAGCGAGGACTCCCTTCAACGCAGGTGAAAGTTCCGCCACGAGGGACACTCTGTCATCGGTGAATAGAATGGCACTCTTCAGTTCATTAGGATGGATCCCTGATTCATATAAGGGCTTTAGGCAGGTTGTGTGCTTCAGTTTTCTGAAGATTTCAGCAATCATATTTTCCTCTTGCTCGAGTAGTAGAGGCGAAGGAGTCTTCACGGTCGGCGTTGTCTCCTCCTCGTGGGGAGCGGGTGGTTTCGGCCCAGCAGGCTACAAATCAATAATAGAATTCGTGGGTTTGATATACCATTTGAGTAAGAAGGAAAATCACATCTAAAAATCAAAAATGCTTATAATAAATATTTAAAATGGAATTTTGCCATCGAACCGGTATGGAAACCACCAAACAACATATTTGAAGACATAGCCTGGAGAATGAAATTATGCGCACTGCCGTATCCCGGACGCCTTGGCAAATCGCGATGCCCGACGTGCAGGGGACCCCCAACAATAAAACACCGCTATTTCGATTGCCCGTCGTTAGCACGTTTTTATGTAAATTTGAATCATATTTGTAAAAATACTTATTCAAGTTTTGTTTTTGATCGATGGAAATTCGGTTTTAATCATTAAACAACGGATAAGACGCACATTTTAACCATTGCCAAATATGTAATGTACACATTCTGGATAAGCATCGATTTTTAACTATGACTACAACATCGAAACAGAGTTTGACTCACTTTTAGAGACTCATGTCTAATGTATAAAAATGCTGTAAATATATACTCTCTCAATGTCTCTATATTCATCTTTTACTTGCTAAACTGAAACTTTGACTCATATAAAACTGACTTTACTATGTGTATATAGCCATTGTTATTTTCTTATGTAAATACTACTATGAAAGCAATGCTATGTAGTTAATAGTAATGTCTGAATTAAGAATTTTAAAATGTACATGTGTAGACATGTGATGTACTTACAGTACAAGCAGTCACAAACCTCTATCCACCATGTTCTGGTACTACATATGTAGACATGTGGTGTACTTACAGTACACGCAGTTACAACCCACCATGGCCTGGGTCTACATATGTAGGTATGTGGTGTACTTACAGTACAAGCAGTCACAACCCACCATGAACTGGTACTACATGTAAAATAAAAGGATTTAAAAGCGCTAATGTTTCTTTTATGATAATAAAAACTTCTACTGTCCTTACTGCGATGAAAAAATATATTGGGAGGGCTTGGCTCATCAGTGGTGAACCCTCCCAGCGGTTTCGCCAATTTAATCCACCAGACCGCTTCTCAGAGCTCTAATACTGTATTGGATCATTCTGCTTTTATATGCTACACTGAAGGATGGAATCTTAGAAATGGTTTTCAAGTAAACTATGGACATAAGCTTATAGGACAGTAAGGACAGTAGAAGTTTGTATTATCATAAAAGAAACATTCGCGCTTTAAAATCCTTTTATTTTATATGTATAGATGGCGCGTTATTGCTTTGTGGTACTACATGTGTAGATATGTGGTGTACTTACAATACAATCATTTACAACCCTCTACCCACCATGACCATGTTTTCTTATGTATAGGAAATGAAGGCAATTAAAACCCGAATGTTTCTTCCAAACATAAAATTAACTTCTACTGTTGTTTCTGCGATGAAACCATATTGAGAAGGTTTGACTTATCAGTGGTGAACCTTCTCTGCGGTTTCGCCAATTTAATCTAACAGACCGTTTCTTAGATCTCTAATACTGTATTTTGGATGATTCTTCCTATATATTCTACACCGTATCTCAGAAATGGTATTCAAGTAAACTATTAATCGTAGGAAGGAGTAGTAGAAGTTTGTTTCCGTTGAAAAAGAAACATTCGTGCTTCATTGCCTTCAGTTACTCTATATAGATGGCGAGTTATTGCTTTATATATATATAATTGTTCTATATGTTTGAACGTGTAGTGCAATTAGAGTACACTCAGTCAGAACCATATTAAGAGAACATTCCCCAACAATACATTATCACCACATTAATAATAAACACCATAGACTATTTCTAGAATCATTCCTTTCCATAAAGTACAACAGTATAAACCGGAAAATAGATATCCCCGAAATATACCACTCCTTCTGTAAATAGTCACTCCCATTCTATATCTTTTTAGCAATTTTTATTCATAGGATCATTCTCAGTTGTTTATTTGGCATTATCTTTATTGAATTGAAGGTGTAATAGTAAAAATGTTTTTAATTTCATAAATTTAACTTTCTCAGCACAATTTTGCATATTAATTCTGTATATACAAAATTTACGTTTTCACTTTCAATTATATTTATAAATATTATATTTTTCTCATATACAAAAATATCTTGTTCTATTAATACTCATCTCATATTTCTTTCTTTTTGTCATTGTAAAGCCTATAGAAGGACGTCTGGAAGCTTGCGAATAAAGTTCTTATAAGATAAGATATTCAATCCTCGTTATATTTTGCTAAGAGAACATATATCTGGACATATTCAACATATGAATATAAAGATACCATTATGTAAATTATAGGGCTTGGGTCGTTGCTCTTACCACATCATACCACCACGTGACTTAGAGAATTAATTACCTTGACATTGAAACGTGTTACTAATATTGCCCAAGTCTATAAACCAACGTTTGCCAATTTAATCTTTTTATATTCCAAGTATCCTCCAACCTTACATTGAAGCTATCATTTATCTTTTTTTAAATTTTAATTTCCTCTTTTGCAACGCCTCCACATTGAAGCGCTAACTTCAAGAGTTATTTTAAACTTGTTCAGAACAAATATATACCAACAAACACTCATATTAATTTTTTCATAGATTATAAATACATAGACAAAATTTAAGGAAGTTGAGAATCTTTAATGTCGCCTGTCGTCTGTTATTTTTTATAAGGAGACAAGGACAATTTTGTTCACACTTGGTTATCTCGTGTGTCTTCAATAAAGGTCACTGTGTATCAAATATCTTTAAGAGTTTTGTCTGAATTTCAATAAACATGCTAAAAGGTACAACTTTCTTAAGTTTTGTCCATGAATGTAAATACATGTATTCAAAATTAACATCAAAATTTAGTAAATCCGGTGCTATGAGATTCAATCCCAAATAATGAACACTCCAATGAAATTCATGCAGTTTGAATATACAGAACTATTCCAAACACCAGTTGAAGTTCAATGAAAAGAACGCGTCCCTAAACCTTTCTGTTTTAATGAGAAAACATTCAAATGCATAGCCTTTCCTCTCTGATTAGGAAACAATACTCATTTCCTGTTGTTGTTGTCGTGTCCAAAGAAGAGCCTCAGATGTCTCCATGCATCTCTATTACAGCAATGTTCTCTATCTTGGGTGTGTAAAGCTGCTGCTCTGGGTCAATGTCAATTTTCTGCAAGGCTGCGGCCATTACTGGGCATGAGAATATGTGAGTAGGTGTTAGTTCCCCACCAGGACAATTGTTGCATGTCCTATAGGTTCTTGTGCCATCTGGATGTATTGTCATTCCTTTATAGTGTTTTGTTCTAAGTCTTGTTATAGTTTTTGTCAGTTTTCTATCAGAGTTTATTTCACATTACTCATTTCTTTAAAACCGTAATAGACCTTACTTGACTTAACCATTATTGAGAGACCCTTTCCAGAGGTTTTTAATTATTGGATAGTTTCTGATGAAATTTTTAGCTGTTGCCTATTTATGATTTTACTAAGTTGGACGCTCCAAACACCAGTTGAAGTCTGACAAAAGGAACACTTCTCTATGTCTTTCTGTTTTATGTGAAGACATTCTTAAAGATAGCATTTCTGATTAGGAAAAAATATACTCTTTTTCTTTAAAACTGAAATTTACATTACCAAGTGTTTCCAATTATTGGATCTCTTCTCACTGTAAATTTCGCTATGACTTTTTTAGTCAATTTTGATTTTAGCAAGTTGATTGTTCATCATGTGTAGTTTTAGAGTAGTTTCATAGGAATTATTTTTATCTGGACTCTCTCAAATTTTCTGTAAAATTGAGGAATTTTGATATTCTTTGGAAAAATTCATATTTGAAACTTATATTTCAATAAGGATTACTGAAGCACGCCATTTGAAGCTGTATCTCCATATTACCCTAACTTTCAGAATTTGTTTTGTTAATTACTTTCAACCTTCCATTATGACAATTTATTAAAAGTTTAGCATCAAACGTCTGATATTTTAATCGACATCATTCTCAAATATTGAAAATTTCCTATTTACACAATTCGTAAAAATGTTCTACTTGACATTTTGAAAAGAATTATGCCAAAGAAATAGAAAATCAAAACTAATATTAACTAAAGGCAGATTAAAAATTATCCTCAGATTTGGAAAAAGTAACACATTAAGTGTTATAACCTTATTTTTATATTTTCTATTTTTGAATTTTAGGCGTTTTCCGAATTTTGCAAAGCTGAAGTTGTGTTACCTACTCGAAACTCGGTCAATAGAAGGCGCATAAATTTTGCGTATCCTTTATTCACAAATCAATATCCACCCAGTAAAATTTCCATCATTGTAGACATAGGTATAACAAAATTTGGTTACCTTAGAATATTCTTTTCTCTCTTTTCTTCATAAGATCCTTCCTTCGATAAGAATCCTTGTGTTCGATAAGAATAGAAGAGAAATTCTAATCTATTATGGATCTGTGAATTATTGTAGCTATTCAAGCGCTGAAATCTCAATTCGAAATACTTTAAAACTTGAGAGATCACTTACAAATTACACTTATATTTTAATCTCAAATGAAAAGAACGCTGTTGCATCTCCTTATTGAAGATTTTGACCAAGATACAACTCGAAGCACCTACCATTGAAAATGTAATACAAATTTTCAGTTTAAATAGGATCTCCCGACTACAAAGGTCAATAAGAGCAAGATTATTAATCTATTAAACACAGAACTCTACCAGAAGTGACGAGAATATCATCAATAGAAGCTACAGAATCCCACGTGATACCAATCCATACAAAATACTTGCAAGCGCTGAAAAGAAATCCACAACTTACCAATATTCACTGAATAAAGTGTATCTTTTACATATCAAGTATATATACTCACGAATAAAACTTAAGGAAGGGAAATGTCTTTTATATTGCCGGTCGTCTGTTTTTTTTTTTCTAAGGATATAGAAGCAATTTTGTTCACACTTTGTTATCTCGTTTGTCTTCAATAGAGGTCACTGTGTATCAAATATCTTTCAGAGTTATTGTCTGTATCCTGATATACATTTTAAAATGCATAAATTCCTTATAGGTTTTGTCCATGAGTAAAAGAGAAGCAGGCTATGGTAATCATGTTGGGTAGTTAGCAACTGTTATTACAGTAATTGTACCAAATGCTTGTTCTTATAGAAAGTAGATCGTCTTACAAGTTGCCAGTACCCGTTTAGGTACTTGCAATTACTGGTGGGTTGAACTTTTCCAAGAATTAGAATATTTTAATGCATTTTTCTTCCGAAAAAAAAAAAGCCCAATGCGTAATTCGAACCAGAGCTTCCGAAAATTGATGTTTTATACCAGTTCTCTATCAAAATATCATTAATGGTCCATCATATTTCCATAAATCTCATTTACCTCACAGTGACAACCACCAAATCAACTCAAATCTCACAAAGACATTTTTTAAAAGCTACATTTATATATAACCACGTCAAAATTAGATAAAGGAAACTGATTCGTCTTTTTAGACACAAGGAAACTTTACACACACACAAAAAGTAATAAAAGAATTACTGACAAAACAATAGGACCATAAGTGACCAGAATAGATGAGTTGAGAAACTTTAATATATCCTTTTACAATTGGCAAAAATTATAGGATTGTTATAATTAGCAATTTGATATTTTTAAAAGAACATTTACAATTTTTAACACATCAACATTGTACCGAAAATTCATAAGTCCCCAATATTCTATTTCACCTTGTTGTCATCTACTATATCTTCTGAATTTGATAAATTAAATTTATTTGTGAACTTACTAAAATTAATAAATAACTTATTGTAATGTTTATATTATAAAAATTCTGAAGAAGTGTTAAACACAAATGTTTAAAACATGTCTAGACCCAGGAACTTCTGATATAATTTTTTTTGGCTTATCCCTAGTACACGTGATACAGGCCTTGATAATCATGGTGGGTAGAAGTTGGCGACTGCTTTTACTGTAAGTGCACCACATGTTTATACATGTTAAAAGCAGTTCGATTTTGCACTTACAAATGTGCCAGAGCGCCGTTTGGTTACTCGCACTCGCTGGTGGGGTTGGACTTTTGCAAGAATCGGGGTCATTGGAGCATTTTTTTAAATCATAAAAAAGTACTCAATGCGGGAATCGAACCCAGGTCGTAGCGGTCGAAAACCAAAGGTTTAGATCATCCTTCCACCGACCCCCTCTGATATCATCGTTTCATAGGGTGTTATAACACTATACGATACTCGTATATCTCTTTGCCCACACACAACTTGATTAAGACCACCGGTCTTATACAGATTCCGCGCAAAAAAAGAAGCATAGATGGAGCTCCTATACTCCAGGCAGCACAGAATCCAACAACAGCCTCCAGGTCCGACACATGTCCAATGGCCACACCGTACATACGTCAAGGTTGGCGTATCACTGAAAAGACGAGTATGGAATCAGACGCTTTCTAGTCTTCGCTTTCCTCATCCAAATGAACCACGGCATTCGGCGAATCCATTATTTTCCCTTTTTACCTATGTGATCTCAATAATATAAACATTTGAAGAATATAAATATCGACCATTAGTATTCTCAGATTTTATTCAGAAAAAAAAAACACTCAATGCGGGATTCGAACCCGGGTCATAGCTATCAAATATCGACGGTTTATACAACTCATCTACCGATATCTCCGTTAAAACATATTAAAATCAATATATAAAGTTGAAGGATATATAAGGTGTTTGACACTCCATTCAAACGTGTCCTACCATCATGAGGTGGAATGCATATTCTTCCCGTTTTTCCATAGAGCCCCCTCTTCCTCAGCCGCGACGACACAGTATTTTATGAAAAATTGTTTTCTGATATTGTTGCATCATGGTTAATGCGCCTATTTTTTGAATTATAATAATATTATTTTCCATATATTTCAAATTTAAATTGTATATATATTTATTTTTATAAAACAGAATATTATTATGAAATATTATGTACTAGAAAAATCATTTGTATTTTAATACACTGAATACACAACCTGCTTTAAACTTTAATATGATAAATAAAGAGATATTCTAGGTGTTACCTAAAAATATAGTTGTCTTTTTTATTATTGACTAGTTTAACCTTGTAGGAAGGTTTAGACACGTTCCAGAAAGATGCAAGACGTGTCTGAGAAGAGGATCAAGACCGAAGAATCAGCCAAACCGCAACCTGGTGCAACAATATAGACGCTATCTTCGTACTTGCTTGGATATATATAGTGTTCATCTTGGCGCTTGACTGTTTTGACAATCTTCTTGAGTAGAAATCGCTTTTTGCGTTGAACAATATATGAGTAACTGTACTTTTGCGGAAACTTTGCACAGACCACG
>CP092868.1:63795948-64068831 GCA_030710605.1 Cordylochernes scorpioides
CTTAAGCCAGGCAATATTTTCCTTAATTATGTTTCATTATCAGAATTAAAGAAAATTGTGATACAAGGTGTATTTTATTCAATTATTGCCACGACTGCAGAACAATATCACATACTCATGGATTCCAAGATCAAGCAAATGATCAATAAATCTATATAAAATCCTCTAAAATCAACAGGAAATCTTTTTACCTAATATATATAAATAATTATATTTTAAAAATAGTGTGCAGACTGTGCACTTTTGCACAAGATGTCAATACACTTATTTTAATTGTCAAATTGTCCATGAGAGGATTGTCTTGGAGTGAGGTAGCTTCCATCCACCACATTGGATATTTGAACATCAACCAGAAACTTCGGTCTTAAATGTGTCCAACTGTGTCAAGCTCTAGAACATATCTCTTCATCTGACCAAACTTCCGATACCAAAGATATCAGATGATCGCCTTTCTAGGAATTCCCAATATCAACCAGGTAGCTCACCTCATTTACACATGTCCCATCATCCTGAATTAATCCAATAAAAACAATAATTTTTAACTATCTTAAAAATCTCCTGGACATAAATAATTATTTTTAATATCAACATCTGACCTTCTTTTTTCTATTATTCTTTCATGTGCTAAGCGTATTTACGCAAGTTTGGCCTTAAATACCAATTTCTTGGTTTCTCAAGAAGTCTCTGGGACCAAAAATCATTTTGGTCGCAGTGGTACAGCCTACTCCACGATGACGAGCGCCAACAGCGCGAAACGCGTTCGTGAATGAATTTTCTTGATTTATAAAGAAATTGGGTTGGCCAAATATCAAGGAACAGGCTAAATCAATGTTTAGTTGATTTCTGTTCCACTATATGGCGCTCCTCCATCTAAAAAGCACATGTGCTCCTGGTAAGGATATGCTATTTTTATTTTTAATAAATTAAATCATTAAACAGGTTTCTGGAGATGTGAGTTTCTCTTCATTTTATTAAAGTAGTATCAAGCTTTCGGGTATTTCTACCCTTCTACAGGAGAACACAAATAAACGAATAAAACAGTCTGAAGCCAAACTTTGGCCCAGAGATCCTGAAAGCTTGAGACAGCTTATGTAACTCCGCCGGTCCCAAGCCCGGATGAAAAAGGAGGAGGGGGAGCAGTAACAAGCTCACTAAAAAACCTTAGCTCAGTGAGCCCGGCTGATAGTACCCTGCAAGGGCTCCTAATCCAGGGATTCAGGATGAGCATCGTTTGTACTCCATGTTAGGAGCATCTGCACATGGAGTCTGTTCCTCATGTCAGAGGTGGCCATTTCTTTTGGGACAAAGTCGGCCTGCCACTGAGTAGTGCTCCCAGTCTTAATGACAAAGGCAGACGAATTCTACTTCACCCAGACCCTAAAATGATTGAGTGGAGATAAGAAAGAAGAAGAAAGTTTATCTATAAGTAAAATACACGCGTTATATCCATTCTACATTTTTGGGTAAAATAATATTTTTATTGAACAAATCATAATTTCGAAATACATTTTATTATATATTTTGTATTTAATAAATATGCTTATTTTATTAAATATATGTTTATATTGTTTAATAAATTGTTTTTTTCATTCTCACAGAGTCTTCAATATATATGATATATAAAAATAATTATATATAAAATATAACAAAATCACTAGAAATAATACGTTTTAAAAGTATAATATGATAAATTCATTTAGTAATTCAAATATAAGTTAATAATAAATATGTTAAAATGTTTTTAAACTAATAGTTTCGGCTATAAATAGAAAATAATACTTTAAACTATTCAAATATCACGGTAGTTATACACAAATTTTCAAATATGAATATTTATAAAATACATGGTTTATAAAAAATTAAATAAAATTCTACACTGGTAACATTATATTTTGAATAATATACATCAATTTGTAAATTAATAAGGTTAATTTTGAATTTAAAAACAAATGTATAATCGATAAATAGTACAATTTTAAATAAAAATTTGATTAAATATTAATATTATATATATTATATTTCACAGTTTATATATTTAATAATATAAATTTCTCGAATGAAATTAAAGCAAATATTTTGCTTACGCTTTTTAATTTAAATAAATGCATTTAATATTTAGAAAAAGAGAATAGATAGTTGCTGAAACAATATTTTAAATTCATTGACATTAATCTATTTTCAAAATTAAACCCTACTACTCCTTCAGCATAGTGAGCTCATCGATTAATTCTTCTGTGAAAAAAAATATATATCTAAATTCAGCTCCTTTATTACTCTCACCAGCTTTTTAATAAATATATAAATTGTTAAAATATAGAACAATATTATTTACTATTTCGAAGTTATTAAAATATTATGATTTTCTTTCTTTTTGTTAATATTATATTCATATAATGGTTGTTATCCCAATTTTACCCTTTTTCGAAAAACCAATTTTAGGAATAGAATACATAGGTGACCTAAAAGTAGAAACATGTCAAAATGAAATATTTGAAGAGTTCTGAAATATTTTTTAACCACTACAGCAAATGTGTTTAGGACTTTAATTTTTGAAAATGCCCTTTAAAATTAAATTAAATTCAAAAATGGCTTTTTTTGTACAAATATATATCAGTCTTTATATTTCAAATATTTTGATATATTTTTAAATTGAATAATGCTCACATGCTGAATAGAAATGAAACATATATTGAATGTTCATTCAAAGAAAATTCCATACCGAATTACTATTCATTTCTATTACCCCATAAATCCTTTAGTCCTAGAGAGATTTGATAATTGGAAATTTGTTGTATCCTATCATATGTATAAAGAGAGAAATAATTGAGAATTATTACATTAGAAAATTATAAATACATTTTAGAAAATTACGCTGGTATATTAAAAAGAAGTGATAATTTTAACACGATTCGTTTTATTTATTATTTCGATAAAACTGGGCGAAATTTTAAGCCAAAAAGTATTTTATTTTACGGCCCTAATACACACTATAATAAATATATTCAAATTAAAATATATTTATTGTATTAGAAAAATATGTGAATAAAAATAATTTTGTTCGAATAAATAAGCTTGAGGGATGAGTCTCTTTTAATTACATTTATTTCAAGCTTTCGGGCTCAACCGCCCTTCGACAGGACAAATTATATTAGCTATGAAAGCTTGAAATAAATGTAATTAAAAGAGACTCATCCCTCAAGCTTATTTATTCGAACATAATATTATGGGATTACCTATTAAAAATAATTTTGATTTGAAAGATCGCCATTTTTATCGCAGTAAAGAAATGGATCGTTAAGACTTTGAATCTTGTGTTTTAAATATATAGCATCAACGATTCAGGTTAGGTTTATAGGCAATTATATGTTATAAAATTTGTTTCTCTTATACCTTTCTATATAAAATGTTTTTATATATTTATACGTGAATAGTCTATGGTTATAACTGATATCACAAAAGATTACACATATCGTTTGACTATATTATTGTATATATTAACTTAAAGTTAGTATGATTGTGATGGTTAAAAATATATTATATCTCTAAAAGGTTGTAAATGTTGATGACTATTTGTAAATGCAAATAAGGTGTGCTAATTAGATGGAGCATCATTTTTAAAGGAAAGCAGACAAGTCATTTGTTCTTTTTGATTAGATGAATTTGAAATCTGATTTGCATCTTTATCATCAGTATTTGCTTTAATATAAAACTGTTTAGGAGTGTCTAGTTCTTTGGTTTTGTCAACATTCATTGGGGTTTTACTGAAAATGGAAAGAAGAATAGGGACTAATGCCAAGCTATGGAAAGCAGAAAAAAACATCACCATAAAACCAAGCTTGAAAATGGCTTGATAAATATACGATGGTAGGAGATATAGTGCTGATACTCCCAAGATGGTAGTTGTACATCCCTGTAAAATAGGTAATCCCACTTTATGTAAGGAATCTTTCATTCTTCCATTTGGAGTTTTTTCTGTAGAAATGACATAGGCATAGGTTATATGCGCAGCATTATCAACCGAGAGGCCAATGTACACGATCAATCCGATAATTGTTGCTATATTCAGTTTAAGGCCCCAAAATACCATATATCCAATCACTCCAACCTCAATGGATATTATGGAAAAGGTTGTCCAAAAAGTGACAACGATATTAGGAATAAAGATCAGAGTGATGATAAGCATTGATATGATAGTATAGAATACGGTAGATATGAATATACCTCGGATAAGCAGGAAAGATTCCGCGAGAACAGAAAGAGGCGAGTAAAAGGTACTATTGAAAGGATTAGAATCTGTAAGTTTTTCTAAGGCACGGAATGTAGCTATACCTTTACCGATATCAGTGGTATTATAGGACTGTACAAAAAATCGGGAAGCAACAATTTCTGTGTAATCCTTATTGAATTTGATATCTCCCTTGAAACGATCCGATTGTCCCAGGCGGAAGAAGACAAATCTCAAACATTTGATGAAATCCTGTTTATCATTCAGATTATAACCTTTCAATAAGAAATTATCCTTCGTTGAATTGAGAAATTCGAGGTAATAGTCTAACCAGAATTCTGTAAGAAGGTCATCGTCTGCAATATAACTCATTTTCCGATAGTTATTTATGACATTCTTCAACATTTTCTGTACTTCAGGTTTGGAATAATCGAGTGGATTTTCGATGGTTATCTGGATACGATGAGGATACATAGTGAAATATTTTGCATCAATGTCAAAAAACTGGAATGCGAAGGAATCTTCTGGGAAGAATTCGTTAATTTCCATACCATCTTCCAAGGTAACAGTACCATATGCTCCAAATGCGAAGTACACCAGGAATACAAAAATGATGGCTATTTTAGCTGGTGTCTTTGACAACCAGTTACCATATGTTTCCTTGAAGAAATTCATAACTTTGTGGTCGTTATAATTATGTCCTTTTATCTCGGTGGTACTTGGCTCTTCGGCAGTAAAAAACAGGCGGATCAGCACATTCTTCTTCTCTGAAACACAAGACACGATGATTTAGCCTTCTTACCTACACGTAATGATATATTATTATGGGTAAACATTTGGGGCATTCCTTGATGTATTTTCAAGATTATTTGGAAAGTTTCAGCTTTAAAGCGCGCCAAAGAGCATAGTTTGATTTGAACAACATAAACAAGATTATACCATCAACTTGAGACGCAATACAAGTAACAATACAATACTTGTAGTTGATGTATGGTAAATTTTATTGTTTGCTGGGGAATCACCACACTAAAGCTAGGCCCTCCCAATATTTTCCATCATCTGTTTAGCATTTGAGGAAATTACCTCCATATTAATTTGATTATAAAGCAAAGTAATTTCATATATTATGTGTGTGTGTGTGTACAGGTAGAGGTTTAATATATTAGTTTAATATTATTGTAGGAATAACATATCTGAAATATACTTGTTCTAATAGAGAGTTGGAGAAAATAAACCTTTCATAGTGTGTGAACGTATCTTTTTAAGGTAAAACAAATAGAATAATTTTCTACTACCCTTAGTGGAATTATAATTTTTAAATTGCAGTAAGGGCAGCAGAAAATTGTTTCATTTGTTTTATTTTAAAGGTCGACCTCTGAATATAGTTCACTTTTTTGAATATAGAAAGTTGTTCAATATGACCTTTCTCTAGTTTTCAATTTGATAAATTGCTTGCTTCTATATTGATGTTAGAATTTATGAGAATCAAAACCTTATTAGTATCTTAAATATAAATTATTTTATGAGAAAGTATATTTCTTGCGTTAAATTCTAGACTAATGTACAAAAAGGAAAATTATTTAATAACTAAATGCCATCCTGATAGCTTTGAAAATAAATTTGGTATTTTGAAAAATAAAATTCGTTATTAGTTGTAATATCATTTTATTCATGATCGAATGTTATGGCCCACTGTACGTATTACATCCCAAACACGATACGACGCCATCCATCTCTGTCTTGAGCTCGATGTACCATCTCGGCGACTGTTAAACCAGTGAGTTCCTTTAATTGGTCCACGAAGCGTGTCGGCGGGCGTCCAGGTATGTGTCGCCCAGACGTCTTTCCGGTCAGTATGATGTACTCCATCCCCCCAGCGTCGCGCTATGTGACCGAAGAATCTCAAATAATTCCGTTGTACACGTCGCAGAAGTCGGTCATCTTCCGAAATAGCTAGTTGTGATAGTATCGATGCATTTGTCCTACCCGCTGTCCAAGGTATACGAATCATTCTTCGCCAACAATACATCTCTAACGCATCGATTTTCTTCTCTAACGATGATGTTATAGTCCAAGACTCTGAATCATAAGTAACCACTGAGAAAACTAGTGCCCGGACTCTCCTTGGTTCTCGTCGTGATACTGTGGTCTTTCCACAGTTTTGTTAGTCTTCCCATTGCTGCTTTTCCCATCGCCATTTTTCTCCGAACCTCTCACCCAGATCCTCCCTTGTTAGTTACAGCGAAGTAGGTGTCCACCACCCCAACATCCCATGAGATGACTGAGTTTTCCTTTGATGTGTGTGCTCTATCAATCATCAAGACCTGGTATTCGCCACGATTTAGCTCCAATCCTACTTCCCCTGAAATAATTTCAATTCTGAGGAGCAGGTTTGCCATGTCCTGTCGACTCCTTGAAAGCAAGACAGTATAATCCGCGTATCGAAGATTTAAGACAAGTCTGCCCCCAATGAACCCCCCCGTCTCCGTATCCTTCCGTTGTCCTTCTGATAATCCATTCTCAATATACATTGAACAGAGTTGGGTGAAGTATGCAGCCCTGTCTTGTTCCTCTCCCAATTTTGAATTCCTCCGAGATGAGGTCTCCCACCCTCACGTAAGATGAGTTATTAACATATAGGTTCATTAGTTGTATATTTCTATATATATTTTGTTTATAGAGAGTTCTGTACTACCAGGTCTATTAGTATGAAACGCGAAAATTTTCAGTGAATTCAAAAGTTCACCAATTCCATACAACAAAAGATGTTTTATTCAAAGTAACTGCCCTGATTACCTATACACTCGGACCACTTTTCAGGCAATTTTCGAATTCCTTGTCTGAAAATTTCTATTCCTTTTGAGTCGAACCAGTCAACAAGTCATTTTCGGAGTATGTCTGAGTTCGAAAATTCCTGGTTTTTTAGGGCGTGTCCTAAAGATGTGAAAAGGTGGTAGTTCGACGGCGCTAAGTCTGGTGAGTACGGCGGGTGGGGTTAGAGTTCCCAGCCCAAGTCTTTTATGGTGTTTTGACCACCGTAGCGTTGTGGGCTGGAGCGTTGTCATGCTGCAGTATCAGGTTGTTGTGCTTTTCACGCCATTCCGGTCTTTTTTCATTCAACGCCTCTCTCAAACTGTGCATTTGTTGTTCGTAGCGACTAGTATTGACCATTTTGCCAGGTTTCAGGAGCTCGAAATATACTACGCCGGTCTGGTCCCACCATATGCAAAGCATTGCCTTTTTTCCGAAGCGATTGGGCCTAGGCGTCTGTTTTGGAAATTGGCCGGGCAGGCCCCACGACTTTTGGCGCGTAGGATTGCTGAAGTGGATCCATTTCTCATCAGAAGTTACGATTCGGTGCAAAAATGACTTCTTTTCATGCCTGGCGAGCAGCCCTTCGCAGGTTACCAGACGCCGTTATTGCTGCCTTTCGCTCAACTCGTGGGGGACCCATCTGGAAAGCTTTTGGGTCATTCCGAGGCTGTTTGAACGTAGAGAAACAGCACCTTGAGACACCTGGAGCTGTTTTGCGAGTTTCTCCTGCATTTGGGTACTGTCCTCATCCAACAAAGCTTGAAGTTCAGCGTCCTCGAACTTTTGGGGCGGTTTTCCATGTGGTTCATTATCAAGTTCAAAATCGCCACTTTGGAATTTTTTAAACCACCTGTAACACTGCGATTTGCTCAGAGCGTGGTCGCTGTAAACTTCCTCGAGCATTCGGTGGGCTTCAGTGGCACTTTTCTCCCAGTTGAACGCGAACAACAAAACTTCCCGCAAATGGGCACTTTTTGGCTCGGAAATCGCCATCTTCCACGGGCTCCAGAAATTTTTCACGATTTGAATTTTTCTAAAACTGCACGCATGCTGATGCCACGTGAGTCAAAGAACAAAACGCCTACAACAGCGCCACCGTCGGCTCAAATAAAGTTGCACAGCGGCCTCTGGAACCCATTTTCGCGTTTCATACTAATAGACCTGGTATATTTAGATTAGCTCTTATATTACAATGGATACAATCCCGGGCTCGTGGTAGAACGATATATAGACACAAGTCTGCCATCTATTGGAAACATTAACTTTGTAGTAGAGGATGGATTAAAACAGTCAAAATAAAAAAATAGAATGAGTTTGTATAGTTGGGGGCAGTTTCACCTTAATGTATATAATTATAAAAAAAAAAAAACATAATAATATATTTCTAAATCTTTAATTAAAAAGGCATATATTGGATAAATATATCATTTATTTTACTAATATTTCAGGTGGCTGAGCGCCAACTTTTTTCAAGGTATTATAACATATTAATGTTTGTCAACAGTATACTTAGCGCCACATAACGTCAATAGAATTAAGTTTTCAAAACGATATATTTATAAATGTAAGAAACAATTTTAAAATTTCAAAAGTGTACATGTTTCTTTGATGAGAAGTTGAGCTTAAAAGATAAAAGACTAATCGACAAATCAAATTATAATTTTCAGGAAAAAAGCCACAAGGTTAATTTGTTTGGAACTATATGTGAGAGTAGAAGAAGGGTATGTTATGTTGAAGGATCAGACATTATGGAAATGTTGGTCTTATAAGTAGCACATCTACTAAACTCACTGGCTTCTTCAGTGGTGTAGACAGGGGCTCCAGGCAGTGTAGCGTGTAGACCACGGATCTCAGCACGGGCCATGTAGACCAGACATCCACCGATGAGAGAAAGTTGGTAGCAGTAGGTAAGGGCGCATGATACAGCTCCATAGATGCCGTAGATCTGGAGACCTGGTATAGGAGTAAAGAAACAGGCCAGGAAGGAGGCGATGTTGGTGAGTGATGTGAGAGTGATGGCCACCCCAGAATGAACGTAAGTGTCGACAATCCTGTCCGTCAGACTCTGGGATGGAGAGGTGTTCCGCCAGGATGCCAGGAGGATGAAGGTGTCATCAACTCCAACACCTGCACACAGATTGTCTCAATCCGTATCACATAGAAATATCATAAGAAACAAGGATTGCCTTTTGGAAGGCTCATCCTTATATATTTCACCCACGTGCACCATGCAAATTCTACAAGCATGTCTTAATACAAACAATTTACATCCGTTTGTCTTTTTCTTTCTTATCTCCACTCAATCATATTAGGGTATCAAGTTGTGATCCTTGATGGTGTCTGTTTGACAACCATCATAATTGGGTGAAGTAGAATGCGTCTGCCTTTGTCATTAAGAATGGGAGCACTACTCAGTGGCAGGCCAACTTAGCTCCAAAAGAAATGGCCGCCTTTGACAAGAGGAACAGACGCCATGTGCAGCGACTCCTAACAAGGAGTAAAAACGCTGCTCATCCTGTATGCCTGGATTAGGAGCCCTTACAGGGTACTATCAGCCGGGCCAGCTGAGCCCAGATTTTTTTATCAAGCATGTTACTGCTCCCCCTTCTGCTTTTTCATCCCAGCTTGGGACCAGCAAATAACCACAAACATCAGTTTATGGTTATAAAACATTCAAAACGGATTAGTTTCTGCTAACTAGTCTCAAGCTGGTAGCCTCTTTTAAAACTTCGACGTAGATATAGGATATTATTCTCTCCTTATGCTTTCAAAGTTAAGATTCAGCCAAGTAGCAGCCTTTAAATGAGTCAGGGAATATTCTGACTGTGTAGGTTATTTATATTTTACCTATTTTCAAGACAAAAGACGTTCCATTATACGAAATATATTATCATAAATGAAGGGCGAAGATTAGGATTTTGAAATGACAATATTGTTTGCAATAATGTTCGATAATTGATTAATCAATAATTCTATAAAAGGTGCTGAGCTGGTATAAGGTTGACAAGGTTGTAAGAATGAGTGGGACATTAAGGGGAAGGTGGATAAGAGTCACCAAGGGTTGGTTGTAAGCAAGGCTCACGTGGTGGTTGGAATTCTTCGACGCCTGAATTACAGGGTGAATTTTGAGTCGTTTAGGGAAAGAAATTATTTTTCGTGAGCCGTGCTTACAAGTAGAAGAGGTCATATACAAATAGGTATACAAAGGTTTAGGTGCTGGAGGTATATTTTTATAGATAAATTGATTATGAAAAATCTATTGTTAATAGTTAAAATCGTAAAGCATTAATAGGTAGAATTCCTTTTTTTTAAGAGTTACGTTAAAATGGAAATTATTTAATTAAAATGACGATTGTAAAATTCTAATGGTAAGATAACTAATTAAATGGGTTACAAATATCTAGCTAAATAGAATGGAGAATAAACCCATTGTTAATAGGCGTGGAGAGAATAAATGGAGCTAATCACGTAAATATTGGCATCAGAGTTTACAAGGAGTGAGTTCTTTAAATTATGAATGGAAGGGGTAAAACAATTCCACTTACAGGTTATGCTGGTTTAGAGAGCAGGTAAGTTCATTGAGTTTCGGGAGAGTTCTGTCTGTGACACTGTGCGTACCAGTGTCGTACATCACAGTAGCGGCAGGTATATGGCGGAGTCTTGTCCATGATGGTGGGAGGTGTCCTGCTCTGGTACGGCGATCGTTTTTGGGCAGGTCTAGTGCTGGGAGAAGGGTGCGGCAGGTTCATCTCCGTCGTAGGTGATCACTTTTTCCAGATCACGGTTCAAAGGTTGGCGAGGAAGGGGTTGAGAGCTCGAAGAGAAGTGGCTACAGTTGAGTTGGTTTTGGCCGATCATCGTGGCTTGGCTTCTTGTTTCTTCATACTCTGGTATATGAGGGATTTGCTTCCCGGCCAGGTCTTATCCTGTCGACTCTTCTGTGATATGATCCTGTCGACTCTTCTGAGATATGATCCTGTCGACTTTCAATGTGGCAATATAGTGATAATAATGTGGTGAGGAGAGAAATAATCACACGACGAGTTGGTAGCGGGAATAACCCAGGCAGCCAGCGAGAGAGACGGGGCGCGAGGAGATTCCCCTTGAACGACCGTTTTCGTGTGTACCACCCCCCGACTATCCAAAAATAGTCCCCAGGTGTTGACGGGCGGCCCCCATTTGCCGCCCCTTTGGAATGTCGTGATGTCTAAAGTGACTCCCTTTAGCTGCCCATCTCTCTCTGGCTGACTCTAGGTTTGTTTTATTAATTCTGGAAGAGCATATATTATGACATATATATATATGTATGTATATGTCGTAACTCCCCGAGTAAGCCTATATATAATAAACTGGCAGTCGTAGACGTGAGGTAAAAGTGGTGAGGTTCTTCCCACACGTGGACAACAATAAGCAGAGGCAGGGCTAGATGTTAGCACCGAGCGGGTCGGAGACAGCCCACGGGACAAAGGTGGAGGCCATGACACAAACCCGGATGGATGCCTGACACCTAGACAAGGCGATATAACATGAAGCGGTCTGCGTAGATGGACACACCGTATCACACTATGAGCTGACACTGCTGTGTTGACCCCGGGGGGGGGGGAGAACTCCCTTTATTGCCTATAAAACTCCGGGACTTCCTGCCTGGACTAATGTGGATGCTGTTTTATTTTCTAATTGGTCGGCGGTCATGTCATTTGAAACTTTACCTCGTAGCTGTCTCCCTACCCCACTCTTTTGATGTTTTTATTTTTTCGTCATTATTTTGAATTTAAATTCAAATAAGGATGATACAGATTATATTAACAAAGATATGGTTATATTATGAAATATGGAGGTGGTAGCAAATAGGAGTACTGCACATTTCAATAGGAGGACATGATCTTAAACTAATAAACTAAATTCACTTTTTAAAAGATAACTAAACTATTCTATAGCAAACACATAAATATTATCATATTACAATCAAAATAGACTATATATATATCCCCGGCAAGAACTTATATTCAGTGGATTAAAATTAATATAAAAGAATTCCATAAAATAAAACTCTATGGAGAGTTTTAAACGTTTTCAATGACAAATTTAACCGTTTATCTTGAATATATTGATTAATTTGAACTATTATTCCATATATCCTGTCAAGCTTCTTTATGGTGTTTGTGGAAGAACATTAGAGACCTAATACCATGATTGTCATATTATCAATAATATTAACAAAATAGGACAAATATGAATATATTTTGTGACAAAAAATTAGGGTTAGTAGAAATACAATCCAAGCAGAACAAAATAAATAGGTATTGTTGTTTCTTATCCCCTTGTGTAATGGTTACACGAATTCCATGTGTTCATGTTCCTCGAGTTAGCGCGACGGGCGATGCAGCATGCAAATCAACATCTGATCTAATGAAATTGGGTGCAGCTTTTGTTGGTCATGGCAATGATCCAGACACACTTCAGTGAAAGTCTGAATTTGCCTAAAATAGATAAGAGCTAGAAATAGCTGCAGATAGATCATCTGATGGTGGCTGAAATCTGGAGGCATGCAGCGGTTATGGCGGGAAATCATGAGCGGGAAAGATTATTTACTATAGTTTAACTCGAATAAAATATTCCCTGGAATGGTTGTAATCATTGAGGACCTCCCTTTCATCCAATATGATAGCATATTACCGCTGGTGTGCAATAATGGAGATACACTCCGGAATCCAGACGACAGACCAGGGGTAAGCAAACAGACAAAGGCCGTTTCCCGCTCTTCCGCCAGCGGTGCCACCCAGGAGGGATTAGCACGCCGCGTGGTCTGCTGATCAGTTGTCTTCTCCTCTGTCCTCTTAACATGCTTAAATACAGTTAGTTTAGAGAAGATTTTTCCCTCTTCTTTCTGCTATATATATTTAGTGATCTGCCTAACATCCTTGCAACAGACAACAACAAATCATCACTGCGAAGCTTTTATACCGAACTTCGCATCATTGCTTTGTGAAACATTTACCAGCCTTTTCTTCACAGAATAGCCCCTGAAAATAAATTGTTGTAAAGCTTACAAGCTTCGGTTTTTCCTTCAGTGAAATGTTTTAATCTGGGAGAATAAAACTGCCATTCTTTCTTACATTTACTCAAAAATCTTATTTTGGGTTAAAAATGGCAAGTTTATTTCTATTAATGTTATTTCAGACATTTAATGAATATGAAAGTTAAATTATTATCTGAAATACTTTTCTTTCACAACTTTTATTATACGGTTTTTAATGTAAGAAGACAGATATATAGAACTTGTCTTGACTAAATAAAATATTCAATTCCTTTTATCTTTCATTATCGGGTTATAATAGTAAGATATGTAAATACTAAATATATTGGTTATGATGTGTGTGTGAATACTTACCAAGGAGAACGAAAGGTACTGCGAAGTTGGACGGCGGGAAGGGAATTCCAATCCACATGCAGATCCCACATCCAGCGGCCACGGCGAGCAGTGCGGAGAAACAGCCCATGGCTCCCAGCCAGGGTTTACTCTTGACACAGTCTTGCATCATGCAGGTCAGCATCGAGAATGTGACCATTATGATCACTGTGATCTGGAATGTTGGCATCGCCTTGAAACCTGCCTTGACGAACTCAACTGGAATGGAATAGGATGTAATCCAGTGGACATCAAGATGTTTCCAGGTTCTCTTGATGACTTTCCCATTTTGAGAGAAGGCGTCGACAGCCGCAGTTTCCCATTTCTGAGTAAGTTCTAGAGGTTTGTTAATGCTGTCCAGGAAATAGAACAATTGACCGGCTGTGGCCCTAACCACATGGGAATTGTTGTCAACCTTCACATTTCCTAAAGTCACACCATAGGCATAGACACGTCTAAGATCAGCACTGATTTCAACTGGATAGGAAATATTCATTCTACCTCTAAGAATTTTATCTTTATTCTTATGAATATGTAGAAGAGGATTAATATTACATTCGCTAAAATATCGAGCACACAGCTGGGAATAATCGTACTGCACGCCTTCATAATCCACCGTGATATTCTGAATAAAACGATCAATCTCGGCTATTTCGTATAGGATTTCTGGACGCAGAATGGTGCCCCCATCTCTCACAACCATGTTCACGCGAAGATAGCCGCTGATGAGTCGAGTTTCACGTCCAATATCATAATCCCGCATGCCTTTTAGTGGGAAAACTCGCTCTATAGCCGACCTCCATTCCCTTGCCTTTCCACTCTGATGGGAATACAGATATTCAGGATCGTCTTCATATCGCATCTTTAAGAAACCTGTAGAAAGAATTCCTGACAATAGTACAGGTAGGATGATAAACCATGCTGGGTACTTGCTCACATAGAACCCAAGCTTCCTGAAAAATATTTTGAAGAGATTTTGGGCGAAGAGAATATGTACGAAATTTATTTTACCTGAAACCCATATAGACATTATTAGACAAAAACATTAGAACTATAATTTAACAAGTCAACATTTATGTAAGAGTATAAGTATATAGAGACCCGTTTCATAACCCCCAATAGTAGAATAAAATACAAAGATGTGTGTGAGTATATAGTTATCATATATTCCAAAATTATTTTTTTCAGATTAATTTTTTCAAATAAGGTGGTTATCATCCTCGTTACGCGTGTAGACTTGCAAACACTCCTAGTTAGAAATGTGTCAGATTTTTTATTTCAATCTGTCGAAGAGCAAACAGAAAGCTATCATTTCAAATAAAAGGAAAAAGGCATTGTGGAAATATCTCTAATATTAATTTTTATATTGTTTTTAACACTCTGACAGAATACCTTCGGCTCACATTAGGCTTTAAGACTCGATAGATGGATCACATAGTAAAATAAAATGAAATAACATCCTATCGGTAATGCAAGTTGATACCAGTAGGACAATATGAGTAGAGAGTTCGGAAAATATGGAACGAAGAATATATTACAAATTGCATAATTGCATATCAATATATACTAACATTATATATATATATTCACTCTTTTTGAAGCTTGTTATTAGTTAACCTAGATTTATCTTTTAGACTAATTTTTACATGCGAATTTTAATACATCCTTGCGCATTTTAAAAGAAACCAACGGAAAGAATTTTGTTGAGAACACCCTTCTATGGTTTTGGAAAGTATGTTTATAATTGTTTCTTAATCGGGGGCAGAAAAATGCGCAATCTGATCATCTCTGCACTATAATGGACTGGGATCAAAGCCATAACACCAGCTCTAGCAAATTTGAAACGTCCACCTGAAAGATGGCATATAAGGTTTGCGTATATTCTGCCAATAAGGCTGATCTTTTTTCAAATTGTTGTACTTGTGCCTGGAATATATTCATTTTACGAGGTACTGTAAATAGGAATATTGAATCGTGCCTTAAAATATTCTCTGAGATCTGTTAATAGCTTGACATCTTAAACTTCTATTACATCAGCCCTTTATGTTTATATCTTCACTATTATTTATAATTCGTCTAACTAACGTGTTAAAAAGTATTGTAATAATAAATCCTGGAAACATCGATGCAGGGCTGTTGCTAAACGTCAAGGAGTTTACACATCGAAAACAAAAAGTTGTATAAACAATCGTAAATTAGGGAGAGGTCACCTTTGTCTCTTTAGATCAATATCCTCTCGGCAAAATTTCCATCGTAAATTAGTTTTAACAAATCACTAAAATCGTATTTTAAAAATAGAACCCCCTCTGTATGTATAGCATGGGGATTTTCTTTCCTTTATTCTTTTTTTTTTAATTTTTGATAAGAATCTTACTAGAACAGGGTCCCCTTTTTCTTATTAGTTTTGATATCGGTTATTACGATTGTATGCTGTGTGTGTGACAATTTGACAATTAAAACAAGTTATTGGCACTAAGCAAACAGTAAAATGAAGTTTTAAAATCATAAAATAAATAAAAATATTTATAACAGACGAAGCCTTCTCCGAAGGGACGTCTGGATCCTATCAGGAGCTTAAAGCCGTCTCGAGTTCGGACAGGCCCTTGCCAATTCTGGAGTTCTTGTCCTCAACATGCTCGATGACAGTGTTGAGGAATTTGGAGAAAATAATCTTGTTTTCAGGCGAGAGTTCCTCGAGGAGACTCTCTCTACCACCGCAGTATAGGACCGCGAACATGATATCTTCCCTGATTATCCTTTCCTCATATAGGGGGCTCAGGAAAGTTACATCGTTCAGTTGGTCGAGTATCTCCATTATCTGATTCTCGCGATCTTCGTCCGTAGGGGTAGAAGTCTCAATGGGTGCAGGAGCGGCCTGGAGCTCATGGATCGTCGGGCAGGTAGAGGAAGCGGAGGGGCTACTACGGCTGGAGCTGATTCCTCCTCAAGTAGAGTGGGAGACGCTGGTTCAGCAGGCTTAGATGCGATGGAGCGACAGCGCGAAGTTAGGGCCGCGGGACAATTACTTGGTACCTCCACAGATGGAATAGAGGGTGCTGGTGCTGAAGGCGCGGGTGCTAGCTGGCTGGGCAGCTGAAGCGCGGTCGGTGATGGGACATCAGTAGGGAGGGTGATGATGCTTGCTTGGGGTTGATGGTCTGCCTGGCAAGCATGGGTCAGTTGACTCTGCGGTGACCCTGGTTGTTGCAATTGGAACATCTTATTCCGAAGGTCAGGAACGTTGGCAAGGTGTCGCCTTTATTTTTAAGGTCCAAGAGGGTGGGCAGCCTCTCGACTTTTATGCCGTCGAGGAGGAGGGTATAGGCCTCACGACGACCGTCGGTGTAGCCATACTCCTCAGCTTTGAGTTGCTTGGGGGCGATGGAGGTAATGCGCCCATAAGGCCGCAGGGCGTCGATGATGACGGCATTATCCACGTAGAGAGGGAAATTTCCGATGGTCAGTTTCTCCGACCTTTTACGGAAGGGAAAGGTCCTGAGGATCACACGCCCTCGATATCAAGGCCCTCGTCAATGAGTCTTTCCGCAAGAATCTTGATGGTCAGACTTACCAGGACGTGTCCATTCATCTTGGTGAGCTGGATGATGTGCCTGGCCCCTCCGACAACTTTATCTATCGCCTGAAGGTAGTGGTAAGGCGCGAAGTCAGGTCAGTGCTCTGTGTAGACGCACTGCTCCTGGGTGGAAGACGCCTGCCGCGCCCTGGTTTCCGCGATGTTTTCCCTCGTGGCCTTCATTTCCTGCAACCGCGGTGTCACTTTCCAGACGATCGTTGTCGCCGAGTAGCTCCGGTGGTTCCGGCGCTGTTGGACTGCGCCGCTGTGATGCCTGGTGCTCCCGAGCCGCGGCGCCTTTTCTTACTTTGCACCACGGTGTAGCCGCCCTCATTTTCCGGATCTTCATCCTCCAATAAGTCCTCCCAGATCTTATGGGCCCTTACAGCGCCGATTGAAGGCGTCTTAATCACGATGTCGTTCCACGTGGCATAATTTGCATATATATACTGTCGCCAAATAATATTTGTTCTTGCAACATAGGGAATTGAGCATTAGATTCGGTTTCCCAACATATAAATATATGTTTTTTTATAGATAAACCTATTATTTCTTATTGCAACATAATATATGCGTGTTTCTTTTACACCATCCCTTTATTTGTCATTCTACACAATTGTCAATGGAATTTCCTTATTTATGATTACTATTGTGAATACAATCTTTATTTCCATATCTTCAAGAGATCTTCTTGTTTATACTAGAATAATTTTACTGCCTTAAATTAAGATGGTTCGTCGTGTTAATAGCATCTGCTTTTTCCACCATTGTTGGTATTAGAAGTTGAAGGTTGTTTTTTTATGATGGCACATTATATTAAAGCTTTTTAGTGTCCATATTCTTAGATTGAACGTTTACCGTTTTGATATGTCACCCTCACAGTTTGTATACCAGCTTCCCAAATCTTGGTTGCTTCTACATTTTAATGCATTGGTTTTTGCCTGACCTTTTTCAAACTTATGATAAATGAAGAAAAATACAACTCCTTATCGTGCAACCTTTATGATTTTATGAATTTATGAACCTTTTCCCAGTACAATGTCACAATCGTACTATTTTCTGACATTATGATAAATGATTTATCTCCATTACATCTCAACCACTTAGTTTATATATATTTTATGAACTCTGTCGATTTATACATGTAAATTTGTAAATATTTAATTCTAAGTTCTAATTTGTTTGTTGTTTTGTTTGTTTCCTCTGTAATAGGAGAAAATACTTCATTATCGCGCCTTGTTGATCAATAAATAGAAAAACTATGTTCTGTGAATGTGTTTATTATATATAACCTCTGGATATAGAGTAAGGTAAAGATTTTATAAAGTTATTTATTAAATATTTATTCATATAAAATGAAAAAAAAAAAACATTTCTAAGATTCTACCCTTCAGTGCTGCGTATATAAGCAGAATTGTCCAATACAGTATTAGAGCTCTAAGACATTCGTGCTTAAATTCGTTCATTTTATATATATATAGCTTTGTGTATAATATATTACTTTGTGTTAAATATTTATTTGGGATTTTTTTGTGAATAGGTGCTCAATTTCAGCATTGAAGGATTTATCGCTAATTTTGTTGTCTCAATCAATATTTTCTATATATTGTGACTATATGGAAATATGTATTTTGCTTTTTGTATATTCCATAGTATCTGTTCCAGATTTTTCAAATGCCAATATCCTACTAACAACATACCTTGGAATCGTAAGACCTACTTTGGAATATGCTGCCCCAGCTTGGATCAATGCAAGTAAAACCAATCTAGCCAGAATAGACAGAATTCAAACAAGCGCAGCTAATATCATCAGCGGGATTCGAGGATCCTGCCCAAATCACAATGCTGAACTTGAAATCCCAACCTTCTTCCTCTGCACCTAAGGACAAAATTCAGCTTTTCCAAATTCATATTCAAAAATATTTATTCTCCAAAAGAACATCTTACAGAAAATTTTATTTGAAATTGGGACCCAAATCAAAGATTAAAACACCTCAGTCCTCTCAACATGGCTCACAACTCTAATCTTTTAGACATCCCAATTAATCCCAAACACAGAACTTCCTATCCCACACACAGAACTCGCAACAAACTCATCTATTTCCCTCATCTACCAGCCAATCCTCACAAACATGAAACACAGCCAGAATTACTTAAAGCTCTTGGCTTCCAAATCATTGAAGAAAATAACTCCCTCTTCGACATCACAATTTACACTGACGGTAGCCAACTTGAAACTGGACTGTCTGGCAGTGGAATTGCTATCTACAAAGATAAGATCCTGGAAAATATCTCCCTTTCCCACCCTAGATACCTTTCAGTTTATAAGTCCTTCCAAAAGGGACAACACTCTTTGATTTCGAGACTTAAGTCTGGTCATCTACGGACAATGACTTTCCAGAATGGTTGCAAGGTTTTCCCATTATGTAATAAGTGTAATTATCAACTTGCAACCCCAAACCACATTATTGACTGTATTGACTCAACCATTGATGAGCTCTACTCATCCCCAGCAGACACCACCAAAAGTCTCAAACTCTACGAGCTTGATACCCTGATATGATTGAGTGTCCAGGGATTGGAATCGAACCCACAGTGTTCCGCTTACCGGGCAGATGCCATGTTCACTAAGCTACCGTGGACATAATGATAAACGGAAAAATAAAGTGTCCAGGGATGGGAATCGAACCCTCAGTGTTCCACTTACCGGGCAGATGCCATGTCCACTAGGATACCCTGGATATGATTGAGTGGAGATAAGAAAGAAGAAAAGGTCGTCTAAGAAAATGACTTTTTCTCTTCTTGCAGGACAGATCTTGTGTTTAATTCTTAAACGTTTTAGGAAAAAAAGTTACTTGAACATAGGTCCTAAGTTAAATGCTTCTATATTCCTCAATTATTATAATGTCTGTCGGTCCTAATTTTTTTTTTAATTTAAATATACCTCCAGACCACATATATAGAAGTCTGAGATCTTGTAAACTCGTTGAATCATGCTAACAATGCGAAGTGCAAATTTCCAGGCTTCTAGGTGGTCAGATGGTCGAGATTAGACTAATTTGTATATTTCCATCCAAACGCAAATATTAGACAAAGCCGTTTCTTTCTCGTAATTGGAGATTTGCATTCCGTAAAAAGATGTCGAAGTTCAAACTAAATCAATGAAATTAATTATGAGGACATATTTCCTGCGAATATATAAATATAAAAATGAAATTTTAATATTAATTTTATATATTATAATTGAAGATTTTTTAAAATTAAAATTAATTTTGAAAGAAAATGCGTGTATTATCATATTTAAATTATATGTACATGTATATATAAATATTTAACACAAAGCAATAACGCGCCATCTATACATATAAAATAAAAGGACTTAAAAGCGCGAATGTTTCTTTTATACATAAAACAAACTTCTACTGTCCTTACTGCGATGAAAAAAAAAGTCGATAGTTGTTCCTTTTAACGTAGTTGACTTAGAAACGTTTGATACGCAATCAAGATTATACGTATTTTTCATGAATTTAAGAAACGAGTTGTCAGGCTTTACGTTTTTGTTAAAATCACCACACAGAAGAATCGGTATACTAGAATCAACTTGCACGAACGGTGGCACGTACTGGCTGTTGTGAATGTACGGACCGAGTCCTTGCCATAGTAACATTCCAATATCCTGCATACTAGCTCCTGGATGAATATATACAGCACCGAGTATAAACTTGAAGCTAGTATTAGCGGCGAAGCAAGTAACTTCAGTCATGCACATGTCACCCTTGGTTTTAATGACACGAGTTACGTCTGTAATCGCAACTTGGAACACTTCCGCCGTAGATGTCGATGATAATTTACGATAGATCGCCACTCCACCAGCCGCGTTGGTATTTGAAAATCAAAACACTTATTCAGATCGAATGTTCAAATTTTTGCTAAATATATTTGAAATTAAATAAAATTTGTAATTGTAAATGATGAAGTTGAAAATTAAAACATTTACTTAAATTAGATGTTAAAATTCTTGCTCAACACAGTTTAAATAAAGTTTTCTTATATCTGCCACTTTTTCTTAATATTTGTAATTTTAAAGAATCAATTCGAAAATCAAAACATTTATTCAGATCGAAGGTTCAAATTTTTGCTAAATAAATTTGAAACTATTTAAAAATAATAATTAATTAATTAATTAATTTTAAACTAATAATTTACTTAACACTATCAACATTTATCAATAGTATGACATAACCTATAAACTCAGTTTCTCAACTTTTGTGTCAATCTAACAATTAATCAATCAATCATAGTTTACGATAATGAAATATCAGTGTACAATTATTTACCTTTATTGTTGTAGTTGTTGTAAATGACGAATCTAAGCACTCCACATTTTCACTACAGACACAGCTGACGATACTTTAACCACACGTGTGAACTTGTATTATGACGCTTTCTTGTTTTTCCAACGCCAAGAACGTTCGAGAAAGACAAAGACAGAGACAAGCATGCGCCGATTCAATGCGCCTAATTCTCTAGCGCTGCGCGCGCAGCACTCTCGTTCGGTGACTCATCGTAACGTTACCAGGCGTTACACTTTTTCATAAGTGACTCCCAGCCGCAACCTAATTTAAGACGTTGTCACGTCAATATATTGGGAGGGCTTGGCTCATCAGTGGTGAAGTCCTTTTATTTTATATGTATAAATGGCGCGTTATTGCTTTGTGTTAATTTATGCCTAACTGGCCTTGTCTTTATAGTTTGCTGAAGAGCATTGCTCGAAGCAAATATTTAAATGTAATGCTACTGTCCTATAAGCTTATGTCCATAGTTTACTTAACCATTTCTAAGATTCCATCCTTCAGTGTAGCATATAAAAGCAGAATGAGCCAATACAGTATTAGAGCTCTGAGAAGCGGTCTGGTGGATTAAATTGGCGAAACCGCTGGGAGGGTTCACCACTGATGAGCCAAGCCCTCCCAATATATTTTTTCATCGCAGTAAGGACAGTAGAAGTTTGTTTTATGTATAAAAGAAACATTCGCGCTTTTAAGTCCTTTTATTATATATATATATATTTGTAAAATATTTCAATACACTATAATGTATAAATGCTTTTATTAAATAATATTGAGTTTAATTTTAAGAGAGAGATTTTTAAATTATATTTGAATTCTCTTCTTGATTCTGATGTGTTTTGAAATTCAGAAATTATTTCGTTATATGGTAAATTTGTATATTTATAATTTGCAAAATTAAAAATTAAATAAATTTTAATGCACTATAAAGTATTAAAATGTGCAAAAATCAAAGTTGCCTAGGGACGATAATCATCTATTGAGTGAAGATATAAAAATTAGTGAATAAAAAATACTATAATTTACTTTATATTAAATCACCTAGAATTTAATAATACAATATAATGCGGCTTATGATTGTAGAACGATATTTGAAAATATCCCGCATGTGTTTCTTTTTTAACGAAAAATCGAAATTTATTTTAAGGAGAAATAACGATTATTTCTAACCTTAGGGATGAAGTATGAAAGGATGAATTGTGAAGAGTAATGATAAACGAATAAATAAAAGCATAATAGAATAATATATAAATAGAAAAATAAAATAAAGTAGAATTTTATATTCATGGTTATTGTCCCCCGCCACCTTTATTTTTTATTTCGAAATATAAGTATCAATGGTGTTAGCGGAAAGTTATTTTCTTCTTTTTAATACGTTCAATTAAACTTTTATTTTATGCTCAAAATTTATTTCGTATAGATGATTTTTTAAATTCTTTTACTACGGATGTGCAATTTCTTTAGTTTTTGATCAAGAAATCATATTTTACTTTTTTTCCGAGAGATTTAACGGAACGTTTTATAAGTTTTCTGTAGGACATTTAGTTAAAATCTTGCGTAAGGTTAAAAGCTCAGTGATATATGTCATTTAGTTGTATAAATTGTTCACTTCCCAGTTTTAAATACTCTTCATAGGTTATATCCTAGGTAAAATGAAATAGGTTATAGAGATTTTTGGAATACGCTGATCTTTACTAAGCTTAGGGATATGCATTATGTAGCAGATTTTAATTTATTGTTGAAATGTCTTTATTCCACCCTGAATTGAAATATAGAGTAAAAGCTCTTTTTAGCTTCTAAACTTAAGTAACACAGAAATGGTAAGGCAATTATCATGGTTTAGCAGATTTATAAAGGTTGATAGAGTTAAGGATATTCTCAAGTTCTATCTGAAAGCTCCTTTTATATTTCTCGAGGACTGTATTTTTGTTCCCTTAATTAAGGCTGACTCTGCTGCTGCCTACCTGTTGTCTTCCCATCAATCCAACACACCAACTATGAGACACACACTCTAACACTGACACACTAACACTAACTTTATTTTTACAATCTTACAATTTATACATTTGCATGACACGTGGTCAATGGTCAAATAAAATAAAAAAAGAGATTAATAATATTCACAGATATATATATATATATATATATATATATATATATATATATATATATATATATATATATATATATATATATATATATATATACATTTTAATTCTCAACACTATCATATTGACCAAATATTAGAAAATATCAAATTTCCCCATTTTCAAATATTTAGGATTTTCTTTATTTTATTGCATTATTGGATTCTTTTAAAGGATAGTTTAAATTTATATATATATATATATATATATTATAAAAATGAATAGAGATCATGTTGAGGATTATGATAATGCAGTCGTGGTTAAAATTCTTGAAAGTATGATAATAAAAATGGTTTTGATCAGAGTTTGCTTTAATTGAGCTAAGGAATATATATAAAATACATAATTTGGTAAAATTAATGCCTGGCTTAAGGTGTAAGAATAAAAAAAAATGAAAAGCTTATTTACATAATGTACAAAAGTTTTGAGCCGGCCAGCGGGAAAAAACAACAACGAGTTTTTTATAGGGGAAGAGTGACCTCTGGCGGTCGATTTAGCAGAGTAATTGCTTCTATGAAATTATAATTTAAAATAAAATAAAAATTTTATATAACATATATAAACCAGAAGAGGTAGCTCTTCCTTTAATTGTGTATCGGAAAGATGGCACACAGTGCATTACCCTAGTAAAAAAAACGTTAGTAGGAAGACGCACTGTGCTATCGTTATAATGCACAATAAAAGTGTCTCTTCTGGTACCTGAATAGCATCCTCCTGTAACTTCATGTTTATATATCCATATTATACTGAATTTGTTCCCGAATACGAGGGTAAGGTGAAAGGTTCTCAACATGACAATAAAAAAAAAATATTTTCAGTTTTAAAACATTTTATTTTCTACCAAATCTCCCTTGATTTCAAAACACTTGATCCAGCGTTTCTCCAATATCAGTATACCTTCCCGGAAATGAGAGTGTTGAAAGCTGTCAAAATATCCATCTACAGCCCTATCTCTATATAGGAAGACTAGACAGTGTTCAAGCAAAAGCGGCCAAAATAATCACTGGTGCTGTTTCATCCACCAACAATGAAAAATTTCAAAGAGAATGTGGCCTAGACCTACTCGAAAGCAGAAGACAATTAAAAACAATAAAATTCACCAATAGCTTAAAAAGTAAAAAAAAAAACGAACACATATCCCATAGAACCTATTTAAACTGGACACAAAAAGAAAGACTTAAAAGATCTTCAACACTTCAGTACGACAACAATATTAGAAAGGGCATAAACATGAAACACAATGACTTTCAAATTCAAGAAGAACCAACATTTCCTACCCCATTACCATCAAATATAATCATCAATCTCAATCTGAATGAACCCTGCAATAAAAAAAAAGAGAACAAAATCATACTTAAAAGAAAGGACTTGACACAATTGATTTATATGTTCAGAGAAATTATTTATTAGCATACACAGATGGATCATCAGACCTTACCCTGTGTAATGGAGGGGCCGGAATTAACATAATACTCCAAGATGGAACACACATCAAAATCAAAGAACGAGCAGGAAAGATTTCGTCAAACTTCACTTGTGAACTGACAGCTATCTGGAAAGCCCTTGATGTATTGCCTGAACCAACCATCCCTGCATCAAGCATAAGGAATCATAATATACAGCGACTCCAGATCCGCTCTAGAAGCAATTCAGAAGGGCAATACTAGAATCACGCAGAAAATACACTCATTACTTACCCAACTAGAAATATTGGAGAAGAACTGCATTCTACAATGGATTCCTGCCCATGTTGGGATCGAGGGTAATGAAATGGCAGATGAATTGGCAAAAGAAGCCAGAAAGCTGAGCCAAAGGAAAGAACAAATGTCAGTATTTGACGCTGATGCTTTGGCAAAATACAAGATAATCAAACAAAAGATAAGAAAAGATCAAATATGTGAAATAAACTCTGAGAGAAAACTGACAAAAACTATAACAAGACTTAGAACAAAACACAATAAAGAAATGACAATATATCCAGATGGCACAAGAACCTATAGGACATGCAACAACTGTCCTGGTGTGGAACTAACACCTACTCACATATTCTCATGCCCAGCAATGGCCGCAGCCTTGCAGAAAATTGACTTAGACCCAGAGCAGCAGCTTTACACATTCAAGATAGTGGATATTGCTGCTGCTGTGATAGAGATGCATGGAAACATCTGAGACTCTTCTTTGGACACGACAACAACAACAGCCCTATCAACTTCTTCATTGGACACGAAGTACTTTTCTAGAAACAAATATATTTAAGTATAAGAAGAGATGGAAGAATGAGGGTACCAATTCTGAATAATAGGGGGTACGGCTGAGCAAATAGCTCCTCAAATCACGCAGCTTCGACTGCTGTTTGGTGGTGGTGTCTTGTCCATGGAGCAGAGCAGAGCCGCTACGGTAACCGTGAAAGCCTACAAGGAACTCTGAAATGTGGTTGACTAACGGGGCAATGACACCCCCCCCCCCATTCCATGGAGCAACTGCTGTTTGGTTTCTGGCGTGTAGTGGTGGACCCATGTCTCATCCATGGTGACAAATCGCCGCACAAAATCGGTATGATCTCTTTTGAATATGGCTAAACATTCCTGCGAATGTTGTTTGCTAATTTACTTTTGATATGGATTCAGAAAATGCGACACCCACCTTACGCAAAGCTTCGCATCCCTAATTCTTCTGCAATATAATCCTCACTCTTTCTTCCAATATTCCTACGGCCTCAGCTATCTCACATACCTTTACTCGCCTTATCGTCCAACATTCTTCAGGACAGTAGAATTACATAAAAATATTTGTATCGAACAATGCTCTATCGCAAACAAATAAATACAAGACCAGTTAGGCATAAATAAAATATAAGAAAAAAAACGCGCCATCTATATATAGAAAATAAAACTATTAAAATCACTAAACATTAGTTCTTGATGGACTTTTTATAATACAGATGGCACGTTTTTCCCTATAATTACAATGATGAAAGAAACACTTTTCCTAAATGATGATAGAGTTTTCTATCATTTAACTTGATTTTGGGAGGATTGTAGCAATACAAGTTTTCTACAAAAAAAAAAATAGGCCTGAAACCAATCCAAGGTTTAAATAATTTCAGATGAAAAGTAGCCATATGAATAAATTTTAAATTAAGATATTAGATAGAAATAAATGGGGTGTGTTCAATTATACTCAGAATTTTAAATTAAATTTCACGTGATTCACTTTAAAGTTTAAAATTCATTATTAAAACCTCCCACATTTTTCATTTTAATCATGAAAATATGTATGCGGTGATTGGTGAAGCAGTCGTGGTATTTATGTGAAAAGTGGTAAGAAGGCACACAGGATCCAGAAGCAAACACCTGTGAGGAGTAGATCAGAGAGGAAAGAGAGAAGGTCTGAGGACCACCCTGGGAACAAATGGTGTCGAAACCACCTCGGTGCGAACTGTTCCCTGATCATCACATCCAGCCGCATTTAAACCGCTTCGAGTAAGATAAACTATCCCAGAGGGAAGGGGAGTGAAGGCTGGATATCCGGTGACCAAGAAGTTGTTTTGACCCGGTTATTTTATCTTCCCTTTCCTTATACTCCCACATACAGGTCATTTTATGTACATATATATATATTTATATATATATATATATATATAAACAATAGAAAAAAATAAAAGATAAAAGATAAGTGGGTCAGGTGTTGATATTAAAAATAAAGAAATAAAAATAAATTATCACATATATATTACAAGAGAGCACGATAACACCAGCTGGGACTACTTTATCGAAAACTTGAAAGTCACGGACCAAACCATATGGAAAGCCATCAAACGATTATTCAACTCTGAAAAACAAAAAAATAACATTGAAGACAAACAATGGGCAAACACTAACCAGCAGCTGAATCATTTGCCAACAACTATGAAAATCAGTTCACCCCCAATCCCTATACAACCCACTCCAAACCTACTCGTACATACATCAAATGTGTGAATTCATATATATAAAAAAACCAAAGAAACGGGACTAGAACCAAAACACATTGGTGAAATAAAAGAGATTATTGTATATCTACCAAACATAAAACCTCCCGGAATCGACGAATTGCCTAATGAAGCTCTCAAACTGCTCCCTAATCACATACTAGCATCAATAACCGAAATCTTTAACGCATCACTGCAGCTTGCCCACTTCCCGGACAGATGGAAAACGTTCATTATCTGTCCCATTCTTAAAAAAGAGAAATCCATGCATGAACCAGCAAGCTACAGGCCCATCTCACTGCTACCTGCTATCTCAAAACTATTCGAAAGATTTGTTTTAAGAAGCCTTAGAAAATCCCTCGAAGAAAAGAATCCACTCAGACCTGAACAATTTGGCTACCAAGCCAAGCACTCAACATTGCACCAGCTCGTTTTCTCACTGAAAAATAAGAAAAGCCATGGACCTAGGTCAAATAACAGGAGCCGTGTTCTTCGACATCGCCAAAGCGTTCGACAAAATCTCGCATGAGGCCCTTCTCTACAAAATGTGCAAAAAGCACCTTCCTGGAGACATCATAAAAATAACGCAACACTTTTTAACGAATATAACATTCAAGGTACGAGTCAAAGACGAACTTTCAACAGCTAGGAACATCCTTGCTGGGGTCCCTCAAGAATCAGTCACAGGACCAACCTTATTCGACATATATATAGACGACTTCCCCTGTATTGGAGACACCTCCTTATACCTATTTGCAGATGACACCGCCATTTTGGCCTCGACATACACCTTCGACAGACTAAACATGAAACTCCAAGAGGCCTGTATCTTTTTCACGATTTGGTGTAAAAAATGGCGAGTCACAACAAACCCCCAAAAAAGTGAAGCAATAAATTTCTCCAGAAAAAAAGACAAAATCAAGAAACCTTTGGACGAACTCTTCGTCTTCGAAGACAATATTAAATGGAAAGAGAATATCCGATACCTAGGGATGACCCTAGATGAGCACCTAACCTTCAAAAGACACATCGAAAATAGAATTAATTTGGCGAAAGCTGCCCAATACCGACTATCCCTACTTCTAGGACCGAAAAGCAAATTATCCCTTCATTGCAAAAGAACCATTTACACGTCAATAATAAGACCAATACTGATCAATGGCCACCCCATTTTTATGACAGCACATAAGACCATCCTTAAAAAGTTAGAAGTCTTTTAAAATAAAATGATCATAAAAATCATGTCTCCACCCTGGTTCGTTCGGAACACAATCCTCAGAAACGATCTAAATATCGAAAACATCAATGACTACATTATTAGACAATCATTTAAATTCTACCGAAAATCCGAAAAATTAGAAAACCCCACCTTCAAATAAGCCACAAACTACAAATGCGGAAAAAGGAAAATAAGAAATTTAAAACCTAGACAAATTCTCCATCAATTAAGCCAGAATGACGAAAAGTGAAAAAAAAAAGGAAAAACAAACCCACTTTGAATATCAAACAAGCCACAAAAAACCTTCTCAAGAACAATATCCCCAAGGACCCAACGACATCAATATAAATTATAATTGTAAATGAACAAACCCTGTACATCCCCCACAGTATATTGTAAATACGATGATCTAGGTTGCTCTTTTTGAGCGGGGGCACCTAATAAAGTTATTTGTAACTGTAACTGAAAATAAATATTATATATAATATATAATTATATATTATAATAATTAAAATAACTGAAAGAAATAATTTCTCATTTAAATGAGTCTATTAAGAGCGTTTTGAATTCTAAAAGCAGACATTTTATATTTGAATAAGGGCATTATTTTGTATTGATATCAAATGTATTTACACTTTTACTGTATTTTAAAGTTTAATAAAAACATTTGATTGTAAAATATAAGTATTTAATCTTTTTAATAGCGATTATATTTGAGATAATAATAAAAAAATGGGTTTCACAACAAAAGGTTTTAAATCCTAAAATAATATTGTCATCAAACCTGAAAAGGTATATCATAAAATATTATATCAAAACCTTTAAGAATCTGTTTTAATGGCATTTTAAACGTTTATAAACTCATGGAGAAAACTTGTGGAAATTTCATGTTTTAAGCATTAACCATTTCATATTTGCTTATATAACGGTGTATTTTCCGTATATGTAAATTCGAACGTTTTCCCTTTTAAAAAATAATATAAAATATAATAATATTGTAACGTAGAAAATTAGGAAAGACAAACTTCAGGATGACACAACAATTTGTTTAAAGCACAAACTAAAATACAAGAGAAGCATTGAGGGAAGTTTACTCAGAGTGATAAAATATATGAACATCAAAATTAAAAAAATAATAATATGTTAATAAAATAATAAATACTTTTTGCTACAATATATATAACAGCCTAATGACCCAGGCAACGCCCGGGTTTTACCCGATTAAATGCTTTTATTCAAATACTATTCGTTACAATTATGAATTGGCGCCGTGGATGTCATTCTTGTATAATATATAAATAAGTTTTAAAAATTGTAAAAAAAAAATGCATCGGCCGGGAATCGAACCCGGGTCGCCCGCGTGGCAGGCGAGCATTCTACCACTGAACCACCGATGGTTATGAGAAATGGCCATATTTGGGTATTTATTCAATTCACAAAGCAAACGGTGACAGAATTAAGAATTGTTGCTTGATTATGACGCTGATAACTGTATATAATAATGAATAAATCAATAGAAAAATAAATAAATAATAAAGAGATCAGGTGTTGATATCAAAAACAAAGTTGGCATATCCTGACCAGGAGCACATGTGCTTTTTAGATGGCAGAACGCCATCTAGTGGAAAAGAAATCAACTAAACGTTGATTTAACCTGTTCCCTGATATTTGGCCAACCCATTTTCTTGATTAATGATAAATGGATCAAAAATATTTTTGATCGCAGTGGTACAGTCTGCTCCACGCTGACGAGCGCCAACAGCGCGAAACGCCTTCGTAGATGGCTTTTCTTGATTTGGCAGACTCTTCAGCCTTGATTCTCTCCTGTGCCGGGTCTTGCATCTTACCAGAGCGTGTTTCAACCATCCTATAAATTTATATAAGGGAATAATGAGATAACTTTAAGTAGCCTCCAGAATAATTTATTCATTTATCATATCAAAGAGAGCAGTGAAGTCACATGGTGTACCAAAATACAAATGGTAATTTTATAATACATAAATCTGTTTATAATATATATATATATTCTGTTTAATAAAATAAATAAATATAAAATATCAATTTGAATTTAAAAATATATGAAAAATAATATTACAAATTAAAATAAAATAGATGAATTAGCCATGATGCAACAGTATGCTGGTACCACAGGGTCTTCTTCTTCACCATTGTGGTTGATTATCAACTCGAATTGAAAACTGTACCATTGGAATATAGAAACATGGTAGTGATAGTTAAAACACCTATATCATATCTACCAAGACACACATCTATAAGTACTTCCTTGGCGTGGAACTGAGGAGTGGAGACCTTGTCTGGAAGAGGACTCTCTCAAGGTGGGGAAGCCTTCCTTGCTGAAGAAATGTTTACAAATATAACTGTTTAATTAAAAAGGCATATATTGGATCAAAATATCATTTATTTTACCAATATTTCAGTTGGCTGAACGCCAACCTTTATCAAGGTATTATAACATATTAATTTGTGTCAACAACAAATATATATGAACAAAAAAAAAAAAAAAACACATATATAAATAACAAAAATATACAACTATATATATTTCACTACATTTTATCTACCCTTTATTTACGCCCTTATTATATATTATTTACTATTTCAGAAAAAAAAATATAGCAATAGAACTCTATAATTTCTACAGATCAATTGTAAATAGATTCACATTCAAAAGAGGTAGTGAGGAAAGTTTCAGAACAGATGTGTAAATAAATCCCTTTTCAAACAAAGGCTCACGTGCACATGGGGAAAGGGAGAAAAAAAAATCACTGTATTATTTTGTTGTTGTATGGCGAATCCATACAGGGCAATGGGCCCCAATAAAAGCCTCTTTGTTGTTGTTAAATATATTATTTGTATTTGATTTTTCTTTTTATTTCTTCTATGTAACAATTTGTTAGAAGAATCAATTAGATTGTTAGAATTATTTATATCATATAGGTTGTAAATGCTGAACTTTGAAAACGATAGCTGATAGAAAGAAGAAATTAGATAATTTGGAAACATCAAACCGATATAAAAAAAAACTTAAAAGAACTCTGACTTTTCCGACAAAAAGATAAAAAAGTCTTTTTGTTGCAAGTGTAATCGGTTTCCTTCCTATAATTTTATTTGAAACAAAAAGTTGCCGTGTGTGTGCATGATAAGGATAGAAAAAAACATTTTCAACTTCCTTCCTCATCAAATTGCCGCCTAAAAACTTCATATTTTATCCTTGAGCAAATGATATATTCTAATAACAGTTTGAAAAACTATAAAAAGTCATACTTTCCTTATCTCTTTAAAGTGTCTGAAGCTTGCATTAATATAACCAAGTACAAGTTTTTATACAAAGTACTTATATCCATTATTTTATTTTCAGATTATTAATTTGATGCTTCCATTTCTTATATATTCTATATATTTAAATGTAATTCTACTGTCCTAAAAGTTTATGTCCATAGTTTGCTTAAATACCATTTCTAAGATTCCACCCTTCAATGTAACATATAAAAGAAGAATGATCCAATACAGTATACTGATCTCTGAATCTTGATCCCTTGATCTTGATCACTGAAATGATCCCTTAAAAATTTTTGAAGCCTGCGGCGCTTTAGTTGTGCTTGGTGCTGCCTTGGTTCCCTCATTCTCCAGCCCTCTCCTTGGCCCTCCATTGCGGCGGGCGCTTGGTGACTCTCAAAGATGTTGTGCCTTAAAATGCTTACCCGAAAGCATGTAGAAAGCGGATTAATCGATATGATCCAATACAGTATTAAAGCTCTAAAGAAGCGATCTGGTAGATTAAAAATTGGCGAAACTGCTGGGAAAGTTCACCAATGATCAATCAAGCCCTTCCAATTTTTTTGATTGCAGTAAGGACAGTAGAAATTTGATTTATTTGTAAAAATAAACATTCGCGTATTAATGTATTCATTCGTTGTATATTTTATTACTCTGTGTAAACTTCCCTTATTGCTTCACTTGTATCTTATAAATGTTGATTTTGTTCTTGCATTGAATGAATTGCTGTGTTATCCTGAACTTTGTCTTTCCTGATTTTCTACGTGTCATTTGGTGGAGATGCTGGGTAGATTAGGAAAGACATACTTCGGGATGACATGACAATTTATTTAAGGAAAGTACCAATTAAATTTGATTAAATACAATAGAAGCAATAAGGTATGTTAACGCCGAGTAATAAAATACACTGGTGTCCAAAAAATATAAACTTTTGTTTTTTAATGATATGTTTTAAAATATACAACGCTAAAAGCTAAAAAGTAATTTAATTAGGTATTTTATGTCGTAGAATTTATTTATCGCAATCATTCGATTCGGTAAAATTGAAAATTTGCAGATTTTTGCTTGTCTTTATAAGTGTGCTATTTGGCGTGTCGTTTACCCCATCTAAGAATTGTCCAATTATAATTTTATTTAATCCTTAGTTAATTATGAGTTTACGAAATATTTTATCAGATGATTTAAAATGGAGAGCTGTTGGAAGAATGGGGGCAGGGCAATCACAAGTTGAGGTAGCAAAATGGCTAAATGTGAATAAATCTGTGGTCAGCAAAATATGGAAACAGTTCATTGAGACAGGAACCACCAAAAGAAAAGAAGGTTCTGGTAGAAAAAGAAAAACAGCTACCTCAATACCGTTATCTGGTCGTAACTGCCAAGCGCCATAGGGAGATGACAGCTATTCAACTCTCTAATGAACTTTCAAGTGCTACTGGAACGAGAATTTCAAGACAAACTGTTTACCGAAGGCTTCACGAAGGTGCTCTTTATGCAAGACGACCAATGGTCTGTTTCCCTGTAACCTCTGCTCACACGAGAGCCCGCTTGAATTGGTGCTTGGAACATCACGCCTGGACTCATGATCAGTGGGCCAATGTTCTCTTCAGTGACGAGTCAAGATTTAGTTTAAACACAGATTCTCGACGAGTTTTCATCTGGAGGGAGCCTGGAACCCGCTATCATCCCAGTAACATCAGGGAAATAGACAGTTTTAGAGGGAGCAGTCTCTTAGTCTGGGCTGGCATCAGTTCTAGCAGACGCACACCCCTCTACATTTTTTCTGGGGGGCACTTTAACTGCCCAAAGGTACAGGGACGAGATTCTTGAGCCCTATCTAAGACCTTATAGAGATCGAATTGGTCACAATTTAATTTTTATGGACGATAATGCTCGTCCGCATAGGGCTAGGCTAGTCAATGAATATCTCCAGAGTGAGAATATTCGAAGGATGGATTGGCCAGCCAGATCTCCGGACCTGAATCCAATAGAGCATGTGTGGGATGCTCTAGGGAGGCGTATTGGAGCTCGTCACCCCTCTCCCAGAACCCTCGTTGAGCTAAGAACTGCTCTATTGGAGGAGTGGGGTTTACTACCCCTGTACCTCCTCCAAAGCCTGGTAAACAGTATGAGGGCTCGCTGTGAGACCTTGATAGCTGTTAGAGGTGATGATACTCCCTATTGATATCTTATTTCTTAAAGATCTGGAACCTTAGCTTTGGGTATGTTGGTAATAATTTGCATATTTTATAATTTCAAATATTTTTTTCATTTTTATATAGCTAGTCAAATTCTCCATAGTTTAAACTATTTGTATACTAAATTATATATTTGTTAATAAATTAGCTTTTGAGATATTTCAATATTTGTTAAGTTTCTTATTTTTTGGACACCAGTGTATATTATGATGCATTAGCGCCCCATCTGTTATGAAAATTCGAAACTATTATAGACGCGTATGATTATTTTAAAAGCTAAACAAATACTACTGCCCTTACTGCAATGGAAAATATAACGGAAGGGCCATTATTATATATTTATAAATGCATGTAATTCAGCTGTCCTCAAAGCTTTTGTCCATAGTTCATATAAAATACCCATTCCAAAAGTCTAGCATCAATATCACTATAAAAGGTAGATCGAAAAATGCAATATAACAGCGGTATGGTAGATTAAACTGGCGAAACCGATGGGAGTGTTCACCACTGATGAGTTAGATCCTCCCATTAATTTTTCCATTGCAGTAAGGGCAGTAGAAATTGTTTAATTTTTAAAAGAATCATACGTGTCTATGATAGTTCCGAATAAAATATATGTACATCAAGTTAATAAAATAATAAATACTTTGATAAAATATTATGTAGAATTCTTCAAACACAATTAAACCCTATTATCTACGTTAATTCGAAACAAAATCTTCACCTAGACCATGCTATGAAGGCTATCCCTATATATAGTCACGACCGTCTTTCCTCATCGGCCTCTGTCACGGATGCGCGCGCACAGGGAGGTCACGTGCTCGCCGGCAGCCAATTAAAAAAAATAAAATAAAAACTCACTCGAGCCGGATTTGAACCAGCGACCTAAGGATCACCGTTGTAACATCTACAGTCGGGTAAAACACGGGCGTTGCCCGGGTCATTCGGCTAGTGACTATATATATGACAAATAATGAATATATATAATAAAATTTTAATAATTTCCTTCATAATGAGAATGTTAACAAAAAGGTATATCCTGTCCGTTTACAAGAGAATAAACGCTCCTGATTCGAACACAAACACACAAATGATAATTGTCTAATTTTCATGGGGAAATGTAATAAACACAATAAATTTATTGTAGAAAATAGTCAAAAAGTGAAATTTTACCGTGATCATGTTGATAAATAAAGAGAAAGGCATTTTTTTGATCGTGCAACACCTTTCTTAATCAAGAAAGGATAATTCTTCAAATTAAAGACACTTCGGTCAGTAAAGCTGCAAGGCCCCTTGCAGTCTCTTAGAATAATTTTTAACGCTTTGCCAAATGTTTTAATTTTTGCTCGCTTCTGACGAGGACAAAATATTTTTGTCGAAACGTCGAGACAATAAAAAAAGATTTACTGACCGAAGTATCTTTAATTTGAGGAACTATGAATGCCGGCCAGGCACCCTCTATCTTTACGATAAGAAAGGATAGTTGGTCAATTGTGGAATAATTAGAAAATCAACAATTAGTTGATATTTATTCCGATAGATAGCGCAAGCCATCAGCAACTTTTAGATCAAAAGATGCCTTTCTCTAAAGAAATACTTGATCAAACAAAGGAAAATGTTTAAAGTCGTTACGTAATTTTAAAATTGCATAGATGAAGAAATATGTAGCTGAAGTTATTATTGTTGTTATTATTATGTCCTGTTGGGCTATAGGCCAAGGAAATCGTGGTGGAATCATTAGCTAACGTTTGGAAACTTGAAAGATGACCCTATATATTGAAGTAGTTATGGTAATAGTTTAGTCAATGATTCAACTAACTTCTAGTAGTTGTTTGTTGGCTTTTACACTACTGGAAGTGAAACTATTTAACCTCTATTGATGCTATCTGATATTTTGCTGATGCTTTTTCAATGGGTCATAGTTATAGATAATTTGGTTATTGATTTGATGTGATAGCCCTATATTTACATATTTCTTCGACAGAAACTATGCAATTATTGGTGTAAATATGTGGAATCTAGTTGAAAATCACCTATAACCCCCCTCCATGACGTAAATTTAGAATATAAAAGATATTATAATACAATATAATGCGGTTTATGATTGAAAAACGGCATTTGAAAATTATCCCGCATGTGTTTCTTTTGAACAAAAAATCGAAATTTATTTTAAAGAGAAATAACGATTATTTCTTACTTTAGGGATGAAGTATGAAAGGATGAATTGTGAAAAGTAATGATAAACGGAAAAATAAATGTGTCCAGGGATGGTAATCCGTTTATCAATACTCTTCACAATTCATCCTTTCATACTTCATCCCTAAGGTTAGAAATAATCGTTATTTCTCCTTAAAATAAATTTCGATTTTTCGTTCAAAAGAAACACATGCGGGATAATTTTCAAATTTCGTTCCATAAAGGATATTATTTTGAATAAATAGAGGGGCACATCACAAACATGATGTTACAATTTATAGATATATAAAACTTGGACTAGGGATGAAATAAACTTCCTCCATGAAGAAAAAATAGTTATGTTCCAAAGTAACATTTTTAGATACCGCTCAAAAAAGTCATCCTAGCTTTTGTTATTTACAATGAATAATATGGGGGGGGGGGTCGGTGGAAGGATGGTCTGAATCATTGGTTTTCGATCTCTAAGACCCGGGTTCGATTCCCGCATTGAGCACTTTTTTTATGATTAAAAAAATGCTCCAATAGCCCCCGACTCTTGCAAAAGTCCAATACCACCAGCGAAGGCAAGTAACCAAACGTGGCATATTTGTAAGTGCAAAGTCGAACTGCTTTTCACATGTGTAGACATGTGGTGCGCTTACAGTAAAAGCAGTCGCCTACTTTTACCCACCATGATTATCATGACCTGTACCACGTGTACTAGGGTTAAGCAAAAAAATGAATAATATGAACAGGTTATTCACTTAGAAAAAGTGTGTACAATGCGGAATTCGATACCGATTCATGGCTGTCGGAAACCGACGGTTTTAAAAAAGGAGAACTAAGTCTTATAAACCTTTAAACAGAGAAAGACATTTTTACTGTGAAAATAATCTCTAAAAATTAATAAATAGGCTGGTAAATGTAAACGACTATTTTACAAATATAAAAGAAATTTATTAAATAATTTCAATATTCCAAACTACATTCTTCACAGCCTATCATCACCTAGGACCAAGCAGAAACTTCTACGTCGATTTTGAAAAATCATCTTACAAAACGATCAAATTTTTTTAAAAACTTAATGTTATTTCTTACAAGGACCTCGAACTTTCTAAACCCTTTATAATTAATGTTTAAAAACGATTAAACGGTTTAAATACTTCTTCGATGAAAGAGAAGACCTATTTGTTCACACATACAACAGGAAACATTGACTCTTAATAAACTGTTGGCCACCAAATTGCAACACCAAGAAAGACAAGAGATGTCACAACAAAATTTATTTTGTAGATAACATGTTGACCAAGTATCAAATGATTAAATTTATAGACTTCTGCGAAGTGTGGTTCCTGCCTTAATCAGTAGCCAGAGTAGCTGCCATTGTTGGGGATCACCACTGCCACACGCCTCGGCATTGACTCAAAGAGACTTTGGATGTGTTCTTGGAGTACAGCAGACCAAGCCGCTTCCACACATTGCCAAAGTTGATCTGGTGTGGCAGCTAGAGATGTAATCTGGGTCAATCGTTGAGCAACCATGGACCACATGTTTTCTATCAACGAAAGATCCGGAGAGCGAGCCGGCCAGGGTTGCAATTCAATCTGGCGATTGACGAAGAACCTTTGGACAATGCGTGCGACGTGTGGCGCGCATTATCCTGTTGAAATATGGCTGTGGGCAATCCCTGAATTTAAGGAAGGACAACTGGCTCCAACACCTCGGAGATGTGCGTTGGCTGTTTAAAGTACCGGCAATATGTGCTAGAGGAGTGCGAGGGTGATACCCATACCGCCCCATACCATAATACCCGGTGCACGACCATACCGCTGTTATATTGCATTTTTCGATCTTTCTTTTATAGTGATACTGATGCTAGAATCTTGGAATTGGTATTTAAGCTGGGAGGGTTCACCACTGATGAGCCAGGCCCTCCCATTAATTTTTCCATTGCAGTAAGGGCAGTAGAAATTGTTTAATTTCAAAAAGAATCTTACGCGTCTAAAATAGTTTCGAAATTTCATAACAGATGGCGCGCTAGTGCATCATACCCGGGTTATATTTATTATCTAGCTATTGCATTCTAGAAGCAAATGGCCTCCCAGACCTTTCGGCCATAAGCCATCTATCTGTTACAGAAGACTCCAGTCTGGTCACATGTCGCCAGGGTAATTTGGATTTAGAAGATTTCCTTAATGGCTCTGTATGTCATGTGTATTGACGCTGAAGAAGGATATCTGATAAAATGATGTTTTATTTCAGACAGCAACAAAATGACCACCCCGTACAGCCTATCGAGTGTTCTGACGGCTTTTTAATAATGTACATATCCATAGTGTTTCCTTGTTAGCAACTTATATGAACTACTGGTCACGTACTGGATGATAGAAATCTATAAACTATTGTTTTACTTTAGACTAACTACCGCTGAAAACCTGTCGTTGACGTAGATCTGACTGGGGAAATTTCTCGGTAACCATCAAATACTAAATCTCCATCTAGCTATCAGAGTTTATATGATACCTTTCATGAATAAAGATATTTACAAGTTTCCTACTTTTTGGTTTTCATTAGTTTGGCGCAGAACAATATATTATATCGTTACTTTATGTTGAAGAAAAATTGAACTAACCCCCGATGTAAATACACCGATGGACAAATTTGACACGCCTTGCTTCATAAATATATTTTAAAGTAGGATTAATACATTCTGAGACTGTTCTTTCATTCAATGTGGTATTAGTATGTGAAAGGGAGATTCTATGACACATGGTTCTATTCTTTATTCCAATTTACAAGTCTCTGTTAAAACTGCCTGCTATTAAATTACTCAGAAATTTTACTCTTTCGCTAGCGTTTGTTACTTTTTGTCATAAGATTGTGTATTGAAATCGCCTAGTCGATAATGGACAGTTTGGACGCTGGGCTAGCCGAGGTGGATCAATGTGTCAACACAGATTGGTTCAGACCTTTGGAGGTAATGTCAGAATGGATAGTGCGCTACGTGCCTAGACCGTGGTCTGTGCAAAGTTTCCACAGACAAGTACAGTTGCTCATATATTGTTCAACGCAAAAAGCGATTTCGGCTCAAGAAGATTGTTTCAAAACAGTCAAGCGCCAAGATGAACACTACAGATATCCAAGCAAGTACGAATATAGCGTCTATATTGTTGCACCAGGTTGCGGTTTGGCTGATTCTTCGGTCTTGATCCTCTTCTCAGACGCGTCTTGCATCTTTCCAGAACGTGTCTCAACCATCCTACAAGGTTAAACCAGTCAATAATAAGACAACTATATTTTAGCTAACACCTAGAATTTCGCTTTACATATCACATCAAAGTTTGAAGCAGGTTGTGTATTCAGTGTATCAAAATACAAATGATTTTATAGTACATAATATTTCATAATAATATTCTGTTTTATAAAAATAAATATATATACAATTTAAATTTGAAATATATGGAAAATAATATTATTATAATTCAAAATATAGGCGCATTAACCATGATGCAACAATATCAGAAAACAATTTTTCATAAAATACTGTGTCGTCGCGGCTAAAGAAGAGGGGTTCTATGGAAAAAAAGGGAAGTATATGCATTCCTCCTCATGATGGTAGGGCATGTTTGAATGGAGTGTCAAACACTTCATATATCCCTTCAACTTTATATATTGATTTTAATATGTTTTAACGGAGAGATCGGTAGATGAGTTGTATAAACCGTCGATATTTGATAGCTATGACCCGGGTTCGAATCCCGCATTGAGTGTTTTTTTATTTTCTGAATAAAATCTGAGAAAACTAATGGTCGATATTTATATTCTTCAAATGTTTCTATTATTGAGATCACATAGGTAAAAAGGGAAAATAATGGATTCGCCGAATGCCGTGGTTCATTTGGATGAGGAAAGTGAAGACTAGAACGCGTCTGATTCCATACTCGTCTTTTCAGTGATACGCTAACCTTGACGTATGCACGGTGTGGCCATTAGACATGTTACGATGTACTAGAGCGCCATTTGTTATCAAATTATAAAACTATTTTAGAGGCGTAATATTCTTTTTTAAATAAAACAATTTCTACTGTCCTTACTGCGATGGAAAAATTAAAGGGAGGGCATTGGACATGTGTCGGACCTGGAGGCTGTTGTTGGATTCTGTGCTGCCTGGAGTATAGGAGCTCCATCTATGCTTCTTTTTTGCGGTGAATCTGTATAAGACTGGTGGTCTTAATAAAGTTGTGTGTGTGGACAAAGAGATATATATTGCTATAACACCCTATGAAACGATGAAATCAGAGGGGGTCGTTGGAAAGATTATCTGAACCTTTGGTTTTCGACCGCTACGACCTGGGTTCGATTCCCGCATTGAGTACTTTTTTATGATTTAAAAAAAATGCTCCAATGACCCGATTCATGCAAAAGTCCAACCCCACCAGCGAGTGCAAGTAACCAAACGGCGCTCTGGCACATTTGTAAGAGCAAAGTCGCCCTGCTTTTCACATGTGTAGACATGTGGTGCACTTACAGTAAAAGCAGTCGCCAACTTCTACCCACCTTGATTATCAAGGCCTGTATCACGTGTACTAGGGATAAGCAAAAAATGATATAAGAAGTTCCTGGGTCTAGACATGTTTTAAACATTTATGTTTAACACTTCTTCAGAAATTTTACAATATATATATAAACATTACAATAAGTTATTTATTGGTATTATAATGCTCACAAAAAAGGGTTATTAAATGCAGAAGATATAGTAGATGACAACAAGGCGAAATAGAATATTGGGGACTTATGCATTTTCGGTACAATGTTGATGTGTTAAAAATTTTAAATGTTCTTTTGAAAATATCAAATTGCTAATTATAACAATCCTATAATTTTTGCCAATTGTAAAAGGATATATTAAAGTTTCTCAACTCATCTATTCTGGTCACTTATGGTCCTATTGTTTTGTCAGTAATTCTTTTATTACTTTTTGTGTGTGTGTAAAGTTTCCTTGTGTCTAAAAAGACGAATCAGTTTCCTTTATCTAATTTTGACGTGGTTATATATAAATGTAGCTTTTAAAAATGCCTTTGTGAGATTTGAGTTGATTTTAGTGGTTGTCACTGTGAGGTAAATGAGATATCTGGAAATATGATGGACCATTAATGATCTGTTGATAGGGAACTGGTATAAACCGTCAAATTTCGGAAGACCTGGTTCGAATTACTCATTGAGCTTTTTTTTTTTTTGTTAAATAAATTTCATTAAGGTCTTCTAATTCTTGCAAAAGTTCAACCCACCAGTAATTGCAAGTACCTAAGCGGGTACTGGCACTTATAAGACGATCTGCTTTTTATAAGAACAAGCATTTGGTACAATTACCGTAATAACAGTTGCTAACTACCCAACATGATTACCATAGCCTGCTTCTCTTTTAATCATGGACAAAACCTAAGGAATTTATGCATTTTAAAATGTATATCAGGATACAGACAATAACTCTGAAAGATATTTGATACACAGTGACCTCTATTGAAGACAAACGAGATTACCAAGTGTGAACAAAATTGCTTCTATATCCTTAGAAAAAAAAAAACAGACGACCGGCAATATAAAAGACGTTTCCCTTCCTTAAGTTTTATTCGTGAGTATATATATTTGATATGTAAAAGATACACTTTATTCAGTGAATATTGGTAAGTTGTGGATTTCTTTTCAGCGCTTGCTAGTATTTTGTATGGATTGGTATCACGTGGGATTCTGTAGCTTCTATTGATGATATTCTCGTCACTTCTGGTAAAGTTCTGTGTTTAATAGATGGATTATCTTGTTCTTATTGACTTTTGTAGTCAGGAGATCCTATTTAAACTGTAATATTTGTATTACCTTTTCAATGATAGGTGTTTCGAGTTGAAGCTTGGTCAAAATGCAACAAGGAGATGCTATAGCGTTCTTTTCATTTGAGGTTAAAATATAAGTGAAATTTGTAAGAGCGAGCTTTGTAAGTGATCTTTCAAGTTTCAAAATATTTCGAATTGAGATTTCAGCGCTTGAATTGCTAAAACAATTCCCAGATCCAGAATAGATTCGTGTATAGAAAAGATATTTAGAATTTCAATTCTATTTCTCTTCTATTCAAGTAACAATACTTTGTTATACCTATATCTTCTAGGGTGGCAATTTTACTGGGTGGATATTGATCTGTGAATAAAGTCTACCAAACAACTATTCGCCATCTATTGACCGTCTTTGGAATCTAACAGATTGGGGTCGGTGAAACAACACCAGCTTTGGAAAATTCGGAGAATGCTCAAAATTAAAAAATATAAAATACAAAAATAAAAATATTATACTTTACCTGTCACCTATTTTCAAATCTGGGGAGAACTTTTAATCTACATTTAGTTAATATTTGTTTTGATTTTCTATTTCTTTGAGAATGATGTCGATTAAAATATCAGACGTTTGATGCTAAACCTTTAATAAATTGTCATAATGGAAGGTTGAAAGAAATTAACAAAACAATTTCTGAAAGTTAGGGTAATATGGAGATACAGCTTCAAATGGCGTGCTTCAGTATTCCTTATAAGTTTCAAATATATATTTTTCCTAAGAATATCAAAATTCCTCAATTTTACCGAAATTTTGAGAGAGTCCAGATAAAAATAATTCCTATGAAACTACTCTAAAACTATACATGATACTTAGTATCAACTTAGTAAAATCAAAATTGACTGAAACAGTCATAGTGAAATTTACAGTGAGAAGACATCCAATAATTGGAAACACTTGGTAATAAAAATTTCTGTTTTAAAGAAAAAAAAAGTATTTTTTCCTAATCAGAAATGCTATCTTTAGGAATGTCTTCACATAAAACAGAAAGACATAGAGAAGTGTTCCTTTTGTCAGACTTCAACTGTGTTTGGAGCGACCAACTTAGTAAAATCATATTTGACCAAATAGGCAACAGCTAAAACTTCATCAGAAACTATCCAATAATTAAAAACCTCTGGAAATGGTCTCTCAATAATGGTTAAGTTAAGTAAGGTCTATATCGGTTTTAAAGAAATGAGTAATGTGAAATAGACTCTGAGAGAAAACTGACAAAAACTATAACAAGACTTAGAAACAAAACACTATAAAAGAATGACAATATATCCAGATGGCACAAGAACCTATAGGACATGTAACAACTGTCCTGGTGTAGAACTAACACCTACCCACATATTCTCATGCCCAGTAATGGCCGCAGCCTTGCAGAAAATTGACATAGACCCAGAGCAGCAGCTTTACACACCCAAGATAGAGAACATTGCTGCTGTGATAGAGATGCATGGAGACATCTGAGGCTATTCATTGGACACGACAACAACAACAAGAAATGAGTATTGTTTCCTAATCAGAAAAGCTATGCATTAGAATGTTTTCTCATTAAAACAGAAAACCAAGGGAAGCATTTCTATTTATCTTCAACTGATGTTTGGAATTGTTCTGTTTATTCAAAGTGATGAATTTCATTGGAGTATTCATTATTTAGGATTGAATCTCATAGCACCGATTTACTGATTTTGTTGTTAATTTTGAATACATGTATTTACACTCATGGACAGAACTTGAGGAAGTTGTACTTTTTAGCATGTATATCGTGATTCAGACAATAACTCTTAAGATATTTGATACACAGTGACCTTTATTGAAGAAGACACACGAGATAACCAAGTGTGAACAAATTTGTATTTGTCTCCTTAAAAAATAAAACAGACGACAGGCGAATTAAAGATTCTCAACTGCTTAAATTTTGTCCATATATTTATAATCTATGAATAAAATAATACGAGTGTTTGTTGGTTATATTTGTTCTGAACAAGTTTAAAATATCTCTTGAAGTTAACGCTTCAATGTGGAGGCGTTGCAAAAGAGGAAATTAAAATTTAAAAAAGATAAATGATAGCTTCAATGTAAGGTTGAAGGATACTTGGAATATAAAAAGATTAAATTGGCGAACGTTGGTTTATAGACTTGGGCAATATTAGTAACACGTTTCAATGTCAAGGTAATTAATTCTCTAAGTCACGTGGTGGTATGATGTGGTAAGAGTAACGACCCAAGCCCTATAATTTACATAATGGTATCTTTATATTCATATGTTTCATATGTCCAGATATATGTTCTTTTAGCAAAATATAACGAGGATTGAAGAGGAGTGTCTTATGAGAACTTTATTCGCAAGCTTTCGGACGTCCTTCTACAGGCTTTACTATGACAAAAAGAAAGAAATATGAGATGAGTATTAATAGAACAATATATTTTTGTATATGAGAAAATATAATATTTATAAATATATAATTGAAAGTGAAAACGTAAATTTCGTATATACAGAATTAATATGCAAAATTGTGCTGAGAAAGTTAAATTTATGAAATTAAAAACATTTTTACTATTACACCTTCAATCCGATAAAGATAATGCCAAATAAACAACTAAGGATGAACCTATAAATAAAAATTGCTAAAAAGATATAGACTGTGTGTGAGTATTTACAGAAGGAGTGGTATACCGGTTTATACTGTTGTACTTTATGGAAAGGAATGATTCTAGAAATAGTCTATGGTGTTTATTATTAATGTGGTGATAATGTATTGTTGGGGAATATTCTCTTAATCTGGTTCTGACTGAGTGTACTCTAATTGCATCACACGTTCACACATGTAGAACAATTATAAAGCAATAACTCGCCATATATAGAATAAATAAAGGCAGTAAAGCACAAATGTTTCTTTTTCAACGGAAACAAACTTCTACTACTCCTTCCTACGATTAATAGTTTACTTGAATACTATTTCTGAGATACGGTGTAGCATATATAGGCAGAATCGTCCAATACAGTATTAGAGATCTAAGAAACGGTCTGTTAGATTAAATTGGCGAAACCGCTGAGAAGGTTTACCACTGATAAGTCAAACCTTCTCAATATGGTTTCATCGCAGAAAAACAGTAGAAGTTAATTTTATGTTTGGAATAAACATTCGGGCTTTAATGCCTTCATTTCCTATACATAAGAAAACAAGGTCATGGTGGGTAGAAGGTTGTAAATGATTGTACTGTAAGTACACCGTATGTCTACACATGTAGTAACAGGCCATGGTGGGTTGTGACTGCTTGTACTGTAAGTACATCACATGTCTACACATGTAGTACCAGTTCATGGTGGGTTGTGACTGCTTGTACTGTAAGTACACCACATGCCTACATATGTAGACCCAGGCCATGGTGAGTTGTAAATGATTGTACTGTAAGTACACTACATGCCTACATATGTAGACCCAGACCATGGTGGGTTGTAATTGCGTGTACTGTAAGTACATCACATGTCTACATATGTAGTACCAGAACATGGTGGATAGAGGTTTGTGACTGCTTGTACTGTAAGTACACCACATGTCTACACATGTACATTTTAAAATTCTTAATTCAGACATTACTATTAACTACATAGCATTGCTTTCATAGTAGTATTTACATAAGAAAATAACAATGGCTAGTTTTACATGAGTTAAAGTGTTAGTTTAGCAAGTAAAATATGAATATAGAGACATTGAGAGAGTATATATTTACAGCATTTTTATACATTAGACATGAGCCTCTAAAAGTGAGTCAAACTCTGTTTCGATGTTGTAGTCATAGTTAAAAATCGATGCTTATCCAGAATGTGTACATTACATATTTGGCGATGGTAAAATGTGCCTCTTATCCGTTGTTTAGTGATCAAAAACGAATTTCCCTCGATCAAAACTAAAACTTGAATCAGTATTTTTACAAATATGATTCAATTTTACATTTAAAAAAAAGTGCTAACAAGGGCAATCGAAATAGCGGTGTTTTATTGTTGGCGGTCCCCTGCACGTCGGGCATCCTGATTTGTCAAGGCGTCTGGGATACGGCAGTGCGCATAATTTCATTCTCCAGGCTATGTCTTCGAATATGTTGTTTGGTGGTTTCCATACCGGTTCGAGATGGCAAAATTCCATTTAAATTTTTATTATAAGCATTTTTGATTTTTAGATGTGATTGACCTTCTTACCCAAATGGTATATCAAACCCACGAATTCTATTATTTGTGTTAACTAGTGTGTGACACAAGCACCAATTATGAACCATATATTGAAATACCTTTTGATAGCTCTACTTCAGATTTCCAAACAAGGTATGATAGGCGACAGTACAGACCACTCCATTCTCTCAGCAGTCAAATAACAAGTAAAATTTAGATATATTTGATAAACCAAGTGTATTAATACAAAGCAATAACGGGCCATCTATATATATACCGAATGAAGACATTAAGACATGTAACCAAGTGATATATAACGGTCATTTACTCTCCAGAAAGATAACTGGAATTGTGTTGCGTGCCTCTTACCCAAATGATTACTTTCGAAATTTGAATAGATTAACAAAAAAAGAAATTGTTGATTCGCGCGCCAATTTTTTACTTGGAAAAAAACGAAATTCCATCCGTAATTACCCCTATTGAAGATTTTTATTCAAATGTTATCCGGTCTGTGTGGCAAGAAACAGGTAAACATTTTCATAGAAGTGCTGAAGAAAGTAACTTTGTTTGAAGGATTATTAAAGAATTGATGTTAAAGCTTTTAAGAGTCACATTTCCTATTAACTCAATATTTTTGTCAATTTTCTTGATTTCTCACTATCCGCTGTTGGTGAATGTTGAATAAAAATATTTTTGTTACGTATTTTTAATTCGTACTATATTACTGAAATATTTACGATTCATTTCATAATAAGATAAAGCTTAATGAGCAGTACAAATAAATTAAATTCTGAACTTAATACGAAATACACAAATAAGTATAGATAAATATAATAATAAACCTATGTACATTCATGGATAAATCTTAAGAAATCGTAAAGATAGAGGCTTCTTGGCCGGCATTTATAGTACTTCAAATTAAAGATTCTTCGGCCAGTAAATCTTTTTTATTGTCTCGACGTTTCGACAAAAATATTTTGTTCTCGTCAGAAGCAAACAAAGTACTTAAGAAAGTAAAACGTGTTTTGATGTCGCCTGTCGTTGGTATTTTCATTTAAGGAGACAGAGGTAATTTTGTTCACACTTGGTTTTCTCGTGTTTATTCAATAAAGGTCACTGTGTATCAAATATCTCTCAGAGTTATTGTCTGAATCCCGATATACATTCTAAAATATACAAATTCCTTTTGTCCATGAATGTATATTTTTCGTAATACATACTCTGTTTTAGAAATTTACTGTCGAAAAAATATCTAATTTGATGCTGCTATTACAGGTCGAATGTTATTTTGTATTTAGTCTTGTTACAATATTTCTAGAAGGCTGGTGGAAGAGAGGTATAAACCGTAGATTTTACTACATGTTCAATGGTACAAAATCCTCAAATTTTGTTTATGTATCGTATCACAAGATGCCTACACTGTGCATATAAATTTAACTATTTATTTCTACATCGGTAGATATGTGACGTACTTACAGTCACTGTTAGACGCTAACTAATCTTCATTTTTATCATGGCCTTCATATCGTGTACTTGGGATAAGTTTTGAAAATATGCAATATACTATTCAGAATAGTTAACACAATGAGCCATATAGATCGAAATATATTCAAACACTATTTACATATAAGGAGTTGTCCATGAGTGTGAATACAGTTTTGAACTCTTATTGCAACAACCAAAACTGTCTTGTCATTTGAAGTGTTTCAAGAGTCTCAAGCTTTTAAAACTGTATTCAGTCTTGGAATATATATTTTTTTAATGACAGCGTGTATAGCCTTGTTGTCCTCGACTTCTCGAACTAGCTTCACCTACTTCGTTCAGCGACATTTCTTTAGAAGAAATCGCATCTATGGTAAGTAAATTTTCTTTACAAATTACCACTGATTGTAGACATAGAACTGTTTTAAGATATATTTCTGTTTGTTAATTTATAAAGCCGAAGTCCTCTATATCACATCAAACAACCACATTGTTGTATGGCCACGATCAGGAATTTGGATTCGCGTGATATCATCAATTTGAGAAGTAGGTAATTTTCTTTCTGAGGTTCGTGACACTTTGTTTCCAGTAGGATATTCTCGCCTTCTCTTTATATAACTAAACACGTGATGCTTAATAAGGGTGTGAAGAAAGGTCGTGTAATCGTTTCACAAAACACTGATGCGAACTTCGGTAGAAGAATTCGCAGTGATGATTCTTTTGTGGGCTGTTGCAAGGATTTAAATCAGATCACTAAATAGCAGAAAGGAGAGGTTAAAAGTCTCCTTCAAACTAACTTTATTAAAACATGTTAAGAGGATAGAGGGGAAACACCCAACTGGTCAGTAGTATACCAGGCCGTGCTCCCCCTCCCTTTTTTATTGCCGGCTGGCGCAGCTGGGGCTTGTTTGTTTACAGTCGTCGCTGTCCGATGTCCCGAAGTGGATCTCCATTAATCCACAAAGGGAATGATAGAAAGATATGTAATGGGTTGTAGCTTCTCTTCAAAATTTTCCTTTGGATTAAAGTTTTCAGTATATGGGGCCACTCTGATAATATTCTACAAAAGTATTAACAATTTCTTCGAGTTGCTTTACGTTATCAATATTTACGATTTGTTCGTCAAATAAAGATGATTCAATGCCTTTTTTTTTCGTTTCAACGACTAATATAAATTAAATAACATATACATCAAACATTTTAAATAATCTTAATTGTTTTAAATATAATTGATTGTATAATATATGCTGTATATGATGGATCTAGTTATTTTGATATGAGTTTATGTATATATATAATTTAAAATTATATTCATATAGTGTAATATATATATATATATATGTTAAATTAAAATATTTCATATAAAATTGTTATATTAAAATATTATTTTATTTAGAATTATATATCATAGAATCAAATACTCTGTTTAAATCGACCGCCAGAGGTCATGCTTCCCATATAAAATCTCATTGTTGTTCTTCCCCGTTGGTCGGCTCAAACATGTTTGTAATTATGTAAATAATATTTTGTTTTATTTATTCTTACGCCTTAAGCCAGGCGGTACTTACCCAAATTATGTTTTGTATATATTTATTGGCTCAAATAAAGGAATCTCTGATCAAGACTTTATATTTTTATCAAGATTATCATTCAGCCACGACTGCATCACCAATACCATTTAGTCCTAAAAAAAGAACCAGCAAATAACTACCATAGCATAATCATCAAGATGATCAAAAACAACAGAAATCTTATCTTTTTTTTTAATATAATATATATATGTGATAATATAGTGGTAAATGTGTTGAGGAGAGAAATAATCACACGACGAGTTGTTAGAGGCAATAATCCAGGCAGCCAGCCGAGAGAGAAAGTGGTGGCAAGCGAGACGTTATCAGCTGAACGACTGTTTTTTCCCTGTGTACACAAGCGGGGCAAACAAAAGATTAGTCGCCAGGTGTTGACGCCCCCCTCAGGAATGTGGTCAACAAAGGGTCGCAAGTTAGTTATCTTCGAATCGACTACGTCTCTCTCTCTCTGGTCGGCTGCAGATTTACTTTATTATTCCTGTAAGAGCATATAATATGACATATATGCTTTTAGAAGCCTATTTCTATTCATGATAAAATTGTAAAAAACGATTAATGATATTTTTCTCACAATTAGTTTCTTTCTATTTTAAAATTCTAGCTTTCAACCGATAATCAAACCTATTTCAAGAACATTTTATTTTCTTTGTGTATATATGTTTAGATATATTTTATTTTTATTTTTTCACTTTATCTTGGTTTTCTTTTCATTGGGTCCCAGTGTCCTTAACGGGACATCGCGCTTTGTTATTAACATAAATAGATAAGGACTTTGGTGTGTTCCTATGTGATTTTTGGTGTTCCTTGCAAATTGAACAATGAACAAACAATCTTTTAAAACTTATCCGTATCTTTGTCGTTTATCCATGAAGTTGACTATTTTCACTATATTTTTCCAGAGCAATGTTTATTTAGGATCAATACATTTTATTTCTTCTTCCATTATTTCGTGTAGCCAATGGCCAAACTTCTTCGGGGAACAAATCTGTTTTTTAGAAAGCACTTATTATTATACACTGTGGCCCATAAGAGAGTCCCGAACCCTTTTAATTCTTTTTAATTAAAAAAATGAAAGACAAATTAAAAATTAAAAATAAAAACCTATTTTATTCTAGTTTGCCATTTAATTTTTGATTTAAAAAAATAAAAAAGTCGGGACTTATGGGCCATTCTGTATACAACAAATATAAAATGTAAAATACAAGTGTATGTCATGTATGTGAAAATATACAAAATAATGCATTTAAAATATATAAAATACAAGAATAATAGTAAAAATAAATGAATATATACTTTCTTCCTGAATAAAATAATTGAAATAAATAAAACATTGTCTATTTTCGGATTTGCTCTTTCAACTGAATCTTGTGTTTGACTATGACCATTTTTTCTCGAACAATCTTAATAGAATTTCACATAGCGCATAGTTCGGATATGACTTGATTACCGAATTCCTACCATTATAGGATAGCAGTATAGCTGTGGAACTAAATGTTATAAATATTTGAAGAAATTGATACACTACTTCTTCAGATGTCTTAGGTTTCAAAGGTCGTAGCTACAAAAAAGTCGTAAATAATTCTTTCTCTCTCTCTCTCTCTCTGCACCAATTATCAACTTATATCAGCCATCCTTGTGTAACTGCAGGTCTATCATAAATACATCTTAAGTTTAACTCTCAACTGACCATTGGTTTAACAACAAAAACTCTTTTTTTAATTTACTATGTTTCGTTTGATATTTCTGCACGACTTTAAATACAATAAATATAGTATAAAGCAATAACGCGCCATCTATATATGAGAAATGAAATCATTTAGTACGAATGTTTATTCTACACATAAAATAATCCTCTCTCTCTCTCTCACTATGTGGGAAAGAACTCTCGCAGTCCATCGGTGGCGGAGTCTTTTCCGCGGTGGGCGCCACCAATGAAGACTCGTATATATACAGGGTGTACCAGGTAAATTGGGATTTTCAACAATGGTATTTTAACTGAAATTTTTTGCAAGTAAAAATTAAAATATCCGAATGAAATTTGACACAGTAGTAGATAAAATGATATAGTTTTTATTTATTCAATGTAGTTTCCATTATTAGCTACAACAGTCTCGAGGCGAGTGCGGAATGAAGCACAGGCCTTGGCGACGATGACCTTGTCCATTTGGGTCATCACCGTGTGAACTGCTTTCTTGACAGACTGGATGGTGGTATGAGGAGCTTTGTTGACATCTCTCTCAACAACGCCCCATACATAGTAGTCGAGGGGATTGCAATCTGGAGAATTAGGGGGCCAAATATCAGGACCCCAGTGACTAGGGACGTTAAGTGTCAGCCACGATTGTGTCTTTTTTGCCTTATGGGCTGGAGCTGAGTCCTGTTGGAAGACATACTTCCTTCCTGCGGCCACCATGTCCATCCAAGGCTTCACAACGGTCTCCAGAACATTGATGTAGGTGTCAGCGTTCATCCTAAGGCCCTTCTCAAAGAAATGGGGAGGCATGACATCACCTTCACTGCTGATAACGCCAAGGACCATTACGGAGGCAGGAAATTTCGTGTGCATCACGACAGGTATCTCTGAGGGGTCTTTACAGATCCAGCGATCATTCCTGGGATTTACCTTTTGGTCCACGCCAAAGTTCTTTTCGTCAGAGAAGAACCTTAGCATGCCAAAAGAGTCGTGTTTCAGGTTGTTGAGGAGGGCAGCAGCCTTTCCTTTTCTGTTATTCTTCATATTCTCAGTCAGCAACTGACCTTTCCGAAGGGCATAAGACTTGAGACCAAGGTCCTCATGGATAGTTCTGACAATTGTCATAGAGCCAACGTCCATTTCATTGGCTATGGCCCTCATGCTCTTCCCAGGGTTTCCATCAATCTTCTCCTTGACATTTTTGACAAATTATTCGCCTCTTACCCTGTCCGATCGACGCTAGTGCTTTTTCCTTGTAGCTATCCCCTCTTTGTTACTGTCGGCCTCATCAAACTGCTTCTTGACACGATAAATAGTGGTTTTGGGCAACTTAAGAAAATCCACTATCTCTTTGGGGCTCCTTCCGGCGCGCAGAGCAACGATGATGGCAGCTCGATTTTCAAATTCTCGGTTACTCTTCATCACTACACTGCGCACACATGTACTGTTGCATTTTACATGAATATGGCTACGTAATGAAAAAAAAAAACAAGTTTTTAATCTGAAGTAGGTTTTGTTTTATGGACTGTCAAAGTTAGTCCCAATTTACCTGGTACACCCTGTATATTTATATATATGTATATTTATCAAATATTTTATATTTTTAATCTATTTATTTATATATTTATTATTATATAATCTATTATGTATTTATATTTATATTTATTCCTTATTTAACATTATATAATCTTATATGGACATTGAAATAAATCAGTTTTAATCTCTCTCTTTCTACTGTCTTTACTATTTAATTCTACTGTCCTAAAAGCTTATGTCCATAGTTGCCTGAATGTCATTTCTAAGATTCCACCCTTCAGTGTAACATATATAAGCAGTATCGTCTAATACCATATTAGAGCTCTGAGAAGCGGTCTGGAAGATTAAATTGGCCAAACCGCTGGGAGGATTCACTACTGATGAGCCAAGCTCTTCTTATATTTTTAATCGAAGTAAGGACAATAGTGGGCTTGTTTTTATGTGTAAAAGAAACATTCGTGCTGAATGCTTTCATATCTTACAATATATATATTATGAAAGGATTTGAAAACACGAATGTTTATTTTATGCACAAAACAAACTTCTACTGTCCTTACTGCGACGAAAAAATATTGGGATAGCTTGGCTCATCAGTGGTGAACCCTCCCAGCGGTTTCACCAATTTAATTCACCAGACCGCTTCTTAGAGCTCTAATACTGTATTGAACGATTCTGCTTATATACGCAGCACTGAAGGGTGGAATCTCAGAAATGGTTTTCAATAAAACTATGGACATAAGCTTTTAGGACAGTAGAATTACATATAAATCCTCCTTTCCAATATATTTTTTCATCGCAGTAAGGACAGTGGAAGTCTGTATTGTGTATAAAAGAAACATTCGTGCTTTTAAATCCTTTATTTGATATATATATATATATATATATATATATATATATATATATATATATATTACGATTAGAATTTTTTTGTGTGTTTGATTGTTGAAAAGAGGTGCAGTCGTGGAAAAGTAAAGATAATTATTTACCTTTCAAGTAGATTTTATTTTGAATTACTTGAAGTAAAAATATACATAAAATTATTTATCACAGTAATATAGAATTTATAAAATGAATTCTATAATCGTGAATAAAAGATAGGTAGGGTGTTAACTATACATTATTTACAACAATAATAATTAAAAGTGGTATTTTTTTGAATCTATGGTCAAATATGTAAAACAGTCAATGAATGAAAATAAAATGTTTTTAAAAAAAATAAAATAACTGTATTTTAGATTATATAATATATATATATATAAATGGCGCGTTATTGCTTTGTGTTAATAAATGTATGTGTAATATATTTTTGTAATTCCACTCGAAAAATGCTTTAAACAACATGTTCTTCCTCCATGGCCTGTTCAAGTGTTAGTGTCAGATAGAAAACTGAACCTCTTTCAACATACCTCAATGATATCATAGAATACTGTATATCTGTTTATTCTTATTGTAATGGAACATTGCATTTATATCTTCAACATAAATATTTAAACTTCAAAACATTTCAATCGTCTGTAAATTGAATATTTTATCAGATAGCACTTTAGAAATTATTAAACTTTTCTTAAGGCAAATACAGTTAAACTTGTCTATAGCGCCACCTCTAAATAGCGCCTTCCTCTTTATGGCAACCGATTTTAAATACGTAGTAGGATGCGATTTACATTAAAAGTGACCTGTCTATAGCACCCCCTCTCTATATCACCTTATTTTGATAAATCCCAAGAGGGGGCGCTATAGACAGGTTTAACTGTATATATAAACACTGTTTTCTCACTGTGTAACTGTGTAACTAAAAGGGGCTGATGGCTTGCGCCATCTGTCGGAATAAATATCAACTAATCGTTAATTTTTTAAATAAAAAAATAAGCGATTTGTTTATATTCAATCCGAGAGATGGCGCAAGCCATGAGTAACTTTTAGTTACACAATCAGGAGATGCCTTATGTCATTTATTCAAATCGATGTGAGGAAAAAAACGCCTCCGTCCTAATCACTACAACAAGATAAATATAATTTAAGAAAAAAAGACACCTCCTGATCGAACAAAGAAAGATTATTGATGGGTTGCGCCATCTGTAGGTATAAGTATCAACTAATTGTTGATGGCGCAAGAAATTTCTACTTGCACGATCAAGATATGTCTTTTTTTAATTTATATACTTGATCCCAGTACCATTTCACTTTTATTCAAATTGAAGATACTTCGGCCAGTAAATCTTTTTTATTATTTCGACGTTTCGAACAAAATCTTTTGTCCTCGTCAGGAGCGAACAAAAATTAAAACATTTAGAAAAGCGTTAAAAACTATCTTTACGATAATTTCACTTTTTTACTATGTTTCAAATGTTTTTTTTTAATTTATTTATTCGCAGTTAATGGACGTAACCTAAGAAAATAAATCAGGGTTCATTGCAGTATTCATATAATATAAATTAGGGAATATATTATTAGAGAATAAAATTTTATAAAACGTTGCTGTCTCCAGCAAAACTTTCTTTAGGTTGATAACCAGCTGTGTTGGACTCTCTCACAACATATCTATATAGCTTGTGTACCTATAACAGTCCGGATGTATGGAAATAGAACATAATATTCGTTCTGTCTGTCACCGACATATTTGGTGACATTCACCAGAGAAAGTTGACGTTCTCCAATCTCGGTTAACGGTGACATAACACACTCATGGACAAAACTTAAGGAAGTTGGACTTTTCAACATGTATATTAGGATTCAGACAATAATTCCAAAATATATTACAGTGACTTTTATTGAAGACACACGAGATAACCAAGTATGAAAAAATTACCTCTATCTTCATTAAACATATCTAAACCAGTGACATCAAAGAATTTCCAGCTTGTTGAGTTTTGTCCATGAATGCATATATCTTGATGTTATTAAGGTTTATTATTTAAATATAGAAATATATATATTTTTCCATAACAATTCTATGAAGTCATCTGTCAAATGATGTAGCTTTGAAGTATATAAATCCGTTGTTGTTATTTATTCTGACACAAAACCTATTGTAAATACGTAAATAAATAAGCAAGGGGTTTTTATTTTATTTCTTCTTCACGTCTCAAGAAAGTTAGTTATTTCTCAAATCGTTATTTTGTCTAAAAATACTGGTAATAATCTATTGTCAAGATTTTCCTCTTGATTATTGATTAATCTGTCTAATATATAAATTACTCTGCCATCTAGAAATGCTCATGAGATCCTGGTCAGGATATGCCTTTTTTATTTTCAATATCAACATCTGCCCTTTTTTTATATTTTTATTGTTTTTTCACATATAAATCACTATAAGCTAAAATAAAACAATTAGTAATCTAGAAATGATTTTATCCATTTTTTCCAAGAAGATTCACGACGACAAAACAATAGCTAATAACCATTTGTTCGAAATCAGTAAATAAAACAAAACGTTTCACTCAACGACCTATTGTCTTTGACATGTTTATATATACAACATAGATGTACAACATTAAACACCTGTTTGGTAAATTTTATCGATTTCATAACCCCTCTTATAAAATGTCGTGAAATCGAAGCCTGTAGCTGTACTGATGAGGGCTAAAGCCTGAAACCATGGGTATACAGGTTGTTGGCTTTTATCTGAATTTGTCAAAGCTGGTGTTGTGGTTCATTCTTCATTATTATTAGTAAGGTTTTCTACTAAGGTGTGCACTGTGCCTTCGTTTTGATGAATTGAAAGGTGTCTTTTTCGGTACATATATGTTATTAAATTAAATTTTATTGCCATCTATCGTTAAAATTTTACACAAATAAATTTACTGGCAATGCGTTTCTTTTAAATATCATCAAATATTATCTCTATAAGCTTATGTCCATAGTTCCTTAAACACCCCTAAGCTGCCTTCCATAGAAAATGCAGGGTATATAACAAAACCAGTCCAATACAATAGTAGAGCGGTCTAGAGATTAATTTGGCGAAACCGCTGAGAGGGTTCACTACTGATGAGCCAAGCCCTCTCATTCAATAACTCATACCATTGCAGTAAGGTCTGTAGAGATAATATTTGATGATATTTAAAAGAAACGCATTGCCAGTAAATTTATTTGTGCAAAATTTTAACATATATGTTATATTTAATAAAGAATGATACGATTTCTGTCGATTTTAGACCATTTGAGATTATGCTATGGTAATGCAGTCGTGGTAACAGAATGATATTAAAGAAAATAGTTTTGATCAGAGATTTCTTTATTTGAGCTGAGAAATATATATTGCAAAACATAATTTGATTAAAGTAATGCCTGGCTTAAGGCGAGTAGAACAAGGAAAACAAAAGATTATTTACATAATGTACAAAGATTTTGAGCCAGCCAACGGGGAAGAACAACAACGAGTTTTTATAGGGGAAGCATGACCTCTGGCGGTCGATTTAACAGAGTATTTAAAAATTTTGATGAAATACAACCCTAAATAAAATAATACTTTAATATAACATAATTTTAAATAAAATATTTTAATATAACATATATATGATAATTTAAACCAATAACCCTATATTATGTAATTTATAACAAGATTGTCATGTTGTATATAGAACTAATTATAAACTATAACTAATTATATGCATAATTGACATGTCTCCTTGCATCACCAAATGTAATGTACTGAGGATGAACAAATAAAAATATATAATAGATTAAAAGCTGAGTTAAGAGCCAGAGAGAGAATCACAAAGTAACTTCTAAAGATAGATGGAAGCCAACAGACTGGTGCCAGTGTCGATTTACGGACACGTGCAGAAAGGCAATACTTCCTGGTCCCCTTCCTGGTCCAAAAAGTGGTATAAATAAGACCGGCCTTAGCAACAGAGTTAGTCAGTTCCAGTCAGTTCCGGTCAGCGTCACCCCTTATCGCCGGTTGTCACCAACTCATCGACCATGTAAAACAGTAAGAAACCTTCTCGATCTCCATTTTGCTCTTGGCTCAATTTTTTATCTATTCAAGGAACTTTCTTTCAACTGTGTCGCTTCGTTTTGTGTGTGTGGACATCCCCAGCTTTTCCACTCTGCCTCGACAACGACTGCCTGTACTTTGTGAGAACTGTTAAAGGTCCTACAAGGTGCAGAGAGGCACTGGAAAACTCTCCACCCCTGACTGTCCCTCGCGGTTACTACAGGTTTGACCCTCGGTTGCCACAACTTATAGCGAGAGTCGACGAGGTTCTACAACAGGCTTACCAAACCCCAACCTATTATTACAGAGAGTCGACAGGATCCCTAATCACAGATAAGTCGACTCAACACATCATTACAGAGAGTCGACAGGATCTCAACACAATATTACAGCTAGTCGACAGGATTACCACAACGAAGGAGACCACAACGAAGAAGGTAAAGACTGTCCAGATAGAAAGGAGCCAAGAAGCAAAGATGGAGGAACAAGCACGCCAATCCAACGAAACGACCAAGCAATCTTCCCCCCAACGACACAGCCGAACATCCCGCAAAATAAGCCGGTGAGAAGTTACCCACCTTCGACCTTACAACGCAACCATCCAGACGACATGCCACCCTCGCCAAACAGAAGTCACAAGCTTCTACAAGCTCTACATGGCACGCCTTCCACGTCATCAGGACAACAACCAAACACCAAGTCTCCTGACTGAACAATCATAAAAACTGTGAGTTTTTAAAAAATCTACTTAACTCTCTCTTCATGCTAACAACTTCATTTTCATAAATTTAATATTTATTTTCACTTTAATCATTTTAAAATCAAATTTTACTATTTTTGTAGCATTTCAATTCAAATTTTAAAATCTTGTACACCCTCATTTATCAATTTTTACTTTATTTTAAGCAACTTTTAAATTTTAATTCATTACTTGCAATCTTACAGTTTTAAAAAATTCATATTATATTTTAATTACTCGAATCCTATTTTCTAAACTTATTTGTTGTGTTTCTCTTAATACCTTATTTTTATACCAAAAAACACCAATGTCTTAATTAAATACACAAAACTTTGCAAAAATTCATTGTTATGTTCACTATTTTATGTACACGCCCCATTCAAATTATAAGTCACTATCATGCCATTGCCCTTTTACAAGTATAATTTTCGCACTACCATAATCAACGATTTAAAAAGTATATTCAAATTTTAATAAACATAGATGAAACGCATTTTTCGAAAGATACAATATCTTCAAAAGCACAACTAGAAATGTAACTGTCCTTCCCCAAAACAAGTTAAAAATTCCAGCATAGCTACACTCCCTCGTCCTTTTCTTTTTACATGCATAATTATTAATAATTCACACATCCCTCGGAACGAACTTCAACACATTCCCACCTTACTTTCTCCAATTGGCCACACGAGCTCCATATCGTCGCGAACACAAAGATTTCACGATAAACATACCACCTCTATAACAATCTGAAAATTCTCGATGTGTTTCGTACAACAACCACCCATGACTAATAAATTTGTTATTCATTCGGAAACTAGTTAGATGCTGTACCCAAAAACGAAGACTTCACGTGACACCTTTCCATACAACACCCACTAGTGTTACACAGCGCACCACAACAATTTTCTCACTTAACAGGCCCAAGACGCCTTCATGCCTGTGACACCTCACCAAAGCGTGTCTACGTTGAAGTCGCACTTTTATTCACATCTAAACCTGACATCATTGAATAACATTTTTTATTAAGTTCGCAACATCGTCGAGACACAACGCTTGCGAACACCGAGAAAATTATATTTCAAATAGGCAAGTACCACTGTGCTGAGAGATTTTTTTCTAGCCAGCAGGATGATTCACCACATCGCCAACAATAATAAACACCAGCAGTACCAGTCGGCATCAAAGCCACCGCGGCCGTGTTAAAATGACACCAGTTACAGCCGCCATGTTGACATGACACCTCTAATTCCAGTCCGCCTGTACTTGAAACTCGTGGTCCAGCTCGCAGAATGGATAGATTGCAGCACCTATAATTAATTGACTTACCAATCATTACCCAATTTAACATATTACCATGAACATGTCAGATCACGTATTCCCAGTTTCAGAGAGACATAGAAAAACCAATGTGTACCAAAAGGGAAATGACCTAATTACACACCACAGTTGTAACTTTTCTTCAAAAGAGACATTTTTTGCTCCATTTGTTACTACTTAACATTTATCTAATCATTAATATTATATTTTTTTTTGTATAAAATCTTGAATAATTATTTTTATTTTTAATTTTTTTACTTTTCAATTATAATCAAATTTTTATTCCAACATTATTTTAACAACTTTATTTTTTAACAATTTTATTCTTCATGATATTATTTTAGTATGACAAAACATTTAATGCTGTCAATAATCATTTTTTTAAATTCATTATTATATCTTTTATATTTTACTAATTCATTATTATGTCTTTTGTATATTACATGTTTGATCTTATCCCCTTATACTGTTGTTATCCGCAATCATATTTCTATCTTTTTATTCACTATATTTTTGTTTAAATAACTTTATTATATGACAATGTTTATTTATCAGCAACTACCGGGCATACAACACTCGTTTTTCAATAATCCTACTTACTAATCACTTCCCTATACTTTTTTTTTCACTACCTATTTCAGCCATTGCTTCAAACCATAGTAGAAACGACAGCACTGCTTGACAATTTTCCTTTTGATTTCGTAATTCAACAAACTCTTTGAAAACACCGTTCCCCAGAAGTACAAGTCTCGACTTTTGGTCTGAACACGTTTCAAAAGTTTATTTCAATCATCCGTAGAGCACATCACCAACGCATGCACAAAGCGTTCACTTTTTTTCAACTTTCAATTTTTTTCAGCTCTAGCGGACCACAATCAACCTTTGATTTCAAGTCAAGTCAGACCACCTACTGTCGCTACAACAATTCTACTTATCGCATGGCTCTACCACCCCTTTCAATCATATTAATTCTTTTCTTCAACAACTTTTCAACCCAATAACCCTACAATTGTGACAAAGCACTGTAACCTTATACAGGATCACAGGTGAAACATTGCCTAGGAAGACGCACAAGTCTATATCCTCGCTTTGCACCTGGATCTCAGTATTTGATTATCTGTGCAACACTTACAATTGCATATTCTTCAACCCCTAACCCTTTCCAACGCCCGCCAACAATCTTTTAGAACATCATTTGTTATCATCATTATTTTTTTTAGCAAACAAAGGTTTTATCTACAGTTCTCTTTTATAATGAATATCATAACTTTTAAATTAAACCTAAGTTTTATTTTTACAATTTTCAGATATAGCCAAATAAACATCTTGTTATAGCCCTTTACCCTCACAGTTTTAATTAATTAAAAGAAATTTTAATTACTTACCTGTGTTAGAGAGGCTTTACCCGCTTAAACCCGGATAAACCCTTTCACTCACGGGGCCCATCTATGATAATTTAAACCAATAACCCTATATTATGTAATTTATAACAAGATTGTCATGTTGTATATAGAACTAATTATAAACTATAACTAATTATATGCATAATTGACATGTCTCCTTGCATCACCAAATGTAATGTACTGAGGATGAACAAATAAAAATATATAATAGATTAAAAGCTGAGTTAAGAGCCAGAGAGAGAATCACAAAGTAACTTCTAAAGATAGATGGAAGCCAACAGACTGGTGCCAGTGTCGATTTACGGACACGTGCAGAAAGGCAATACTTCCTGGTCCCCTTCCTGGTCCAAAAAGTGGTATAAATAAGACCGGCCTTAGCAACAGAGTTAGTCAGTTCCAGTCAGTTCCGGTCAGCGTCACCCCTTATCGCCGGTTGTCACCAACTCATCGACCATGTAAAACAGTAAGAAACCTTCTCGATCTCCATTTTGCTCTTGGCTCAACTTTTTATATATTCAAGGAACTTTCTTTCAACTGTGTCGCTTCGTTTTGTGTGTGTGGACATCCCCAGCTTTTCCACTCTGCCTCGACCACGACTGCCTGTACTTTGTGAGAACTGTTAAAGGTCCTACAAGGTGCAGAGAGGCACTGGAAAACTCTCCACCCCTGACTGTCCCTCGCGGTTACTACAGGTTTGACCCTCGGTTGCCACAACTTATAGCGAGAGTCGACGAGGTTCTACAACAGGCTTACCAAACCCCAACCTATTATTACAGAGAGTCGACAGGATCCCTAATCACAGATAAGTCGACTCAACACATCATTACAGAGAGTCGACAGGATCTCAACACAATATTACATATATATGTTTCAAAAATAAGAAAAATGGGAAAAGGAGGTCAAGTGTCGATATCAAAAACAGAAAGCCATATACTGACCGCTCAGATAACCATTTTAGACGATAGAGCGCCATCTATTGGAACATAAATCAACTAAACGTTGATTCAACCTATTCTCTGATATTTGGCCAATCCAATTTCTTGATAAATTAAAAAATCCAACCACGAACGTATTTCGAGCTATTGGCCTTCGTAATTATGGTGCAAGATGTACTTCAATGACCAAAATTTGGTTCTAGAGGCTTCCTGAGAAATCAAGAAATGGGTATTTAAGACCAAACTTGAGTAAATACGATGTACATGTGAAAAATAAAAAAAATAAATAAAAATGTCTTTATGATGACGCTTTGCTATCTAAAATGCTCATGTGTTGCGGGCAGGATAAGCCTTTTCTAATTTGTATTATCAACACCTCTGACCTTTTCACATTTTTCTTACTTTTTGATATACAAAATTCGAAACTATTTTAAAGGCGTAAGATTCTTTTTGATATTAAACAATTTCTACTGCCCTTACTGCAAGAGTCTATCAACAGTATCACTATAAAAGGAAGTTCCAAAAATGCAATATAACAGCGATATGGTAGATTAAACTGGCGAAACCGCTGAGAGGGTTCACCACTGATGAGCCAGGCCCTCTCTTTAATTTTTCCATTGCAGTAAGGGCAGTAGAAATTGTTTAATATCAAAAAGAATCTTACGCCTTTAAAATAGTTTCGAATTTTGATAACAGATGGCGCGCTTGTGCATCATATTCTGATATACGTATATATGTTTAACATGAACATTAGCCCGTTCAGCAAACGCATTTAGAACGGTAGCCATTCTTAGATGGTATAAATTATCTTGATACACTAAATGAAGAAACTTATTGCGAAATGTTTTTGATATTTTATAATATTAAATCGTAATTTATCCTTTATCTGAACACTAAATGATAAATTATGTAAATAAAATTGAAATATTTACAATTAAAAAATACATATTTCTTGATTTCTTGTATAATCAATGTTTGAATTAACCCTATTAATCACTAATTGACAAGTTTCTATGTTACTATATTTATTATTCATACATATATTAATTAAGATATGAAATATGAATATGTCATTAATAAGAATAAAGAGGAATATTTGATGCTTCATTGATAACTCCGTATACACTCATCGATAAAACTTAAGTAAGTGGAAAGTCTTCGATATCACCGGTCTCCTATATGAAAAGGAATATTTGACGTTTCATTGATAACACAGTATACACTCATCGACAAAACTTAAGGAAGTGAAAAGTCTTTGATATCGCCGGCCGTCTGTCTTTTCTAGGAGAGAGAGAAGACAGAGGCAATTTTGTTTACACATGGTTACCTCGTGTGTCTTTAATAAAGGTCACTGTGATATCTTTCAGAGTTATTGTCTGAATCCCGATATACATGCTAAAAGATACAACTTCCTTTTGTTTTGTCCACGATTGTATGTACATATAAAATGTATTCAAAGTGTTATATACACAATATACACATCAAGTAATAATTACGGTCCATTTAAACATTGTTTTTGAATAAAGTGATTAACGTGAGACTCCATGTGACCTATGTTTACAGGGAATTATCCACGTGACACCTGTGTTGGTCGGAAATCCTCGGATTCTCTATCCTCCAGGTCTCACTACCTACACTCATGGAGAGATAAAACTAAGGAAGTTGTAGCATGTATATCTGGACAATAACTCAGTAAGATATTACAGTGATCTTTATTGAAGACATACGATATAACCAAGTGTGAACAGCCTCTATCTGCTTCAGAAAAACAGACGAACGGCGACATCAAAATATGGAATTTCCATATGTTTTGTCCATGTGTGTATGTATGAACCTTATTTAAACGCAACAGTATGATTCCTTTAAAAATAGGACCTCTTAAGACAACGTAGAGATAATAAAACAATCCATTAGTAACCACTAAGATAATTGTACCTAGAGAGGAATCTCTTCCTTTAATTATACATAAGAACGGTACATTATGCCACACTAGTAAAAGAAACGTTACTAACTTTACTAGTGGTAATAAAGTATAAGCTACACAATACTAGTTGGTTTTCGACCGCTACGACCCGGGTTCGATTCCTGCATTGGGCACTTTTTTTTCTGATTAAAAAAAATGCTCCAATGGCCCCAGATTCTTCCAAAAGTCCAACCCCACCAGCGAGTGCAAGTAACTAAACAGGGCTCTGGCACATTTGTAAATGCAAATTCGAACTGCTTTTCACATGTGTAGACATGTGGTGTACTTACAGTAAAAGCAGTTGCCTACTTCTAACCAACATAATTATCATGGCCTGTACCACGTGTACTAGGGATAAGCAAAAAAAACTATTAATTTTTTTTTACTAGTGATGAACATAATGTACCATCTTGATATATAAATAAAGGGAGATAGATTCCTCTCTAGATAGACAAATATCATCTTCCTGATACTCTATGTTGTATTCTTTCCTGAAAATAGGTATTTACCACTTCACCAGTTTAAACACCTGTTTGGTAAATTTGACCAATTTCATAATCCTTCTCGTAGGATGTTATGAAATCGAAGCCACCACTGTACTGATGAGGGCCATAGCCTGAAACCATGGTATACAGGTTGTTGGCTTTTTGTTTGAATCTGACAAAACTGGTGTTGTGGCTTATTCTTTATCAACATCAATAAAGTTTTCCACCAGGATGATGAACATATTGTATCGTTCTGATACATTATTAAAGGGAGAGGTGCCCTTTTAACTGCATGAATATCTTTCCCACAACTATATGTTATATTAATTTGCATAAGGCATAAATATATCATTTGAATCAAAGCCGATCCATCAAATAAGTGTATATAAAAAAGGACGTACCTGGATCTGTTAGAAAGAAACAAACTATTTTTTCTAAAAATATTTCGAGAGACTTTAATTTTTAATGTATTATTATCATTAATTTTTTTTTTTTGACCAATGACAAAGTTGTTTCTATGTAATCTACAATGATTTGTAAATTGAGTTTACTGTGCAATAAATTGATAAAGAGGGAGCAATCTCTCGAAATATTTTGAGAAAAATGTTTTTTTTTTCTTTACAGATCCAGGTACACCCTTTTATATAAACATAAATATAACTATTTAAATCGTATAAGTGAAAGACTATTAAACAATTAAAAAGAGATGTGTTTTTTTTCATTTCAAATACCGTCTCAAACTGTAGCATCAGGCTGTGTTTTATTCATTGTATATTCCTCCTGTGGAAGAGCAGAGATGGCCGAAAGCTTGATACAGTTTTAATAAAATAAAAAGAAACTCCGGAAACATTTTTTAATTGTTTAATTAATGTCCAGGAGATTTTAATCATACACAGGGAAAGACTATGACGAAAATTTATATAAAGAACAAATTTCTTAAATTAAATTTAATTGCCATTTATCGTAAAATTTTACACAAATAAATTTACTGGCAATGCGTTTCTTTTAAATATCATCAAATATTATCTCTACATACCTTACTGCAATGATATGAGTTATTGAATGAGAGGGTTTGGCTCATCAGTAGTGAACCCTCTCAGAGGTTTCGCCAAATTAATCTCTAGACCGCTCTACTATTGTATTGGATTGGTTTGGAATATACCCTGTATTTTCTATGGAAGGCAGCTTAGGGGTGTTAAGTCAACTATGGACATAAGCTTATAGGTCTGTAGAGGTACATAATATAATTTCAAGGTATTGCATCGAGCAAAGCTCTTCCGCAAAAAAATGTTTTCATAACCAATATATATTAGTAAATTAAATTTAATTGCCATCTATCAGATGAGCCAAGCCCTCTCATTCAATAACTCATATCATTGCAGTAAGGTCTGTAGAGATAATATTTGATGATATTTAAAAGAAACGCATTGCCAGTAAATTTATATGTGTAAAATTTTAACGATAGATGGCAATTAAATTTAATTTACTAATATATATTGGTTATGAAAACATATTTTGCGGAAGAGCTTTGTTCGATTTATTTCAGGCAAGAACAAACTATGAATGGCAAACAAAAGATAATATATAAACATAAAATTACCACTCTTTTAATAAAAATAATAAAATTAATAAATACTTTGTTACAATGTAAATTCCAAAGTATATTTCCATAAGATAACAGTTTCAATTAAACTTGATACAAGGTGCCATTATAATTGACAAAGACTCAACTGAAACATTGTGGAAACACTTTGAGTAGCTATTTGTATCTTCCTTATTTTTAGAAGCTTTTATCTAACTTGCTTCCCTGTCTGTCCGTCTGTCTGTCTGTCCACAAATCTTGTAATTGATTTTTAATATACTTTTAGAGCACATAGGAATCTGAAATTTGGTACACTTTTCAGAACCTGATGACAATGTATGTTGACAAATATTCAGACTTCTCGGTTGTTAGGGTGGCCAGAAATGACAAATTTACAAATTGTCTTTCAAATTTTGTTAATTAATTTTAATATTCTTCCAGATCATATAGAAGTATGAAACCTTTAACACTCACTCAGTCCAATGAACAATGCTATTTTACAAATTTTCAGACTTCTGGGTGATCGGAGTGGCCAGGAATGAACAAATTTATATGTTTATTTTTAAGTCTTGTGCTACGCCCCTTACATTGACCAATCCCCCGCGAGCAGGCCTCCCGTCTATTTAAGGCCTAATGCCCCAGTGAACTTTCGATTTAAGTTTTGTGAATTCATAATTAAAAACTAACTAAATAATTAATAAATAAAAATACATCTTTTAAAAAAGCTTTTATTTAAATGCACTATAAAGGATAAAATATTTTATCTTCTGTCATTGAGCAATTAGATGTATCTGAGTGAAAATAAAAGTGGCGAGGGACCATCATATTTAGAGAATATAGCAAACACTTATAAAATCAGTCGCTACATATTAAATGACATTACGTTCGAAATTCATGATGATTGTCCCCCGCCGTTTTTATTTTCACTCAGATATATCTAATTGCTCAATGACAGAATATACAATATTTTATTTTTTCCTTTTTAGTGCATTTAAATAAAATATTTTAAAAAATATTTTTACTTATCAATTATATATATACAAGTACTTTATGTATGCGAAATATAATTATCCAACGTTAAATTTATCACTTTCTCTCTTAAATCCATAATTATCCTAATGTTTGTTTAAACCCAGGAATTATAGTATTATACTATAGATTATATTATATATACTATAGTTTTGAAAATAGAGCAACCCATAAATAAATCTTTAATTATTATTAACCAATATTTCAGTTGGCCAAACGCCAACCTTTTTCAAGGTATTATAACATATTAATAAATAATAATATATGCCTTTTTAATTAAAAAATATATTATAGTATAGATATATAGTATATTGTGTATGTATGTTAAATAATTATGATTAATTTTATATTCTGAGTTTTAAATTGTGATATAGTAATTTCTTCCGGATATAACTCTATATTAAGGTAAAAGTTCATCTGGTAAGGTCAAATACATTATAACCTCTTTAAAGGACATCTAAATGGAGAGAAAAGTCTCCTCTTATCGGAGAGTTGATAAATGTTTTTTTTATTTTTATTTTTTTTTTATTAATCAACCAGGCGCGATATTGAAATATTTTCGGTTATTACAGAGGAAACAAACAAATTAAAACACAAAAATTAAATATTTAAAAATTTACATGTATTAATCGACAGAGTTTATAAAATTTATATAGACAAAGTGGCTGATGTAAGAGATTTATATCAGGGAACAATGATGTCTCACTTCTACAAAGTTCAGACAGTCGTAGATAGGGTTTTGTATTCTGAGTTAAAAATTGTGATATAATTCATTCGGGATATAACTCTATATTGAGGTAAAAGTTCATCTGATAAGGTCAAATACAGTATAACCTCTTTAAAGGACATCTAAATTTAGAGCTAAAGTGTCCTCTTATCGGAGAGTTAATAAAAACAGTTTGTTCAGTTTCTCCGCAGGAAAAATTTAGAGAGTTAATAAATGTAAATATATTTACGTTGTAAAACCGCCTAAATCACTATATTAAAAAAGTATAAAATCTCTTCACAAGAGACTCTTTGTCTCACCATTTTCTACTATTTTATAGCAAATATTCAACAACTCTCATATATCCGAGGATATATCTCCCTAAAGTACACTTTTCCTTTCCATTTAGATGTACTTTACAGAGAGGTTCTACTGTATTTGAACTTAAAAATGAAACTTATACCAAATAAGCTTATAAAAGAATCATTTTTTAAGTTCAAATATAGTAGAACCTCTCTGTAAAGCATCTAAATGAAGAGTAAAAGTGCCCTACAAGGAGAGAATTGTTAAATATTTGCTATAAAAAGTATAAAATGTTATACTATATAACACTATATTTAGGTAGAGTTATAATGGTAATCCTGTAATGAAAACCGACCTTTGTATAGAGGTGTCCTTCAGCAAGAGTATCATCCCCTTATGGGGTTTCTATCGTATATAGATTTCATCAATAACTTTTTCTGAACTTTGAAAAGATAATTTATCTTATTATCAATTTTTATTAATTACAATTAAAATTTGAAAAAAAAGCTACCTTTATATATAAACAATTTCAAATAGGTTTGCGAAATTTCAGCCAAATTGGCTCAGCCGTTTTGGAGCCAACTCAGAAAAAAACACAAATATAAGCATAATAAATAAAAGCGAACCTGATTCTTTATAAACCTTTTTCCAAAGAGATCTCCATGTACATCTTTAGTACATCTATATTCAATAGATATATTCAACTGAATCAAATACACATTTAGGAAAATATTTATATATATACAGTTAAAGCGCCCCCTCTTGGGACTCACCAAAAATAGGATGCTATAGAGAGGAGGTGCTATATACAGGTCACTTTTAATTTAAATCGCATCGTACTACGTATTTAAAATCTTGCGCTCTAGAGAGGAAGGCGCTATTTAGAGGGGGGGCGCTATATACAGGTTTAACTCTATATATAATTATATACACATCAACTCTATATTGAATATATAAAAACGGTACTACAAAAATATTCCATAGTTTTTCCATATCGACATAGTGTATTTCCATACTGTCTCAATTGTGATACTATCTAAATTTATTGACGTATATGTTATCACTGAAAGACTAATTCGAAAAAAATCGTTATATATAAATATATATAGAGTTTATGGAAAAAATAGAAAGAGAGAAAAAATATTGTGTATGGAAAGAGAATAATAATATAAATGAAATACAGAAAATAAATAAAAATGTGTATTTATGAAGCAGAAGATACTTACATGTCATAGCAGACGAAAGACTTGAACAAAGTGGCAGACACTCCGGCTCTGGCGACCTTGAATGACACTTTGGTTGGTCAACTCTGGGATGTCCAACCGTTTTTTACATTCCAATTCTCAAAGCCTATTTAATAAATTTCCATTTGATTAGATACTCGTTATTTCAACAAGCTTTTTGATTCTATAAGAAATACAAACATGAAGCCACGAATATTTCTTTTGAACATAAAACAAACTTCTATTATCCTTACTACAATGAAAATATTTTATTGGGAGGGTTTAGTTCATCAGTGGTTAACCTTTCCAACGGGTTTTCCAGTTTAATCTGCCAGACTGCTTTTCGGAGCTCTAATACTGTATGAAATAAGAAAATAAACAATAGCAATGCGTTTCTTTATTTGTGAAAAGTACAAGCTTTCGGATCTTTATAATCCTTCTACAGGCATAGCTATAAGTTGAGAAAATGAGGTTATATAAATATTCAATATTATTTACATATATATTTAAAGGCACAAACAAAGAGACATTTAAATTTGCATAAAGACCTTATAAAATATTATATATAGGTTATGAATTATTTTGTTTTTGAAAAAGATAGAATTGGAGGTGCAGTCGTGAAAATAGGAAAGATAACTATTTACTCATCAAGTAGTTTTTATTTTGAATTACTTGAAGTAAATTACACATAAAATTATTTTTCACAGTAATATAGAATTTATAAAATGAATTCTATATTCGTGAATTTAAAAAAGGTAGGGTTAACTATACATATTTACAACAAATATTCAAAAAGTGGTATCTTATAAATCTATGGTCAAAAATGTAGAACAGTCAATGATGAAAATAAAATATATGTTTAAAAAAAATAAATATTTGCACTTTAGATTATATAATATATATAGCAATTTTCTCTTATAATACTGTATATAGGACAATTCTGATTATATACACTGAATTCTATCCTCATTGGTGTATACTTAGCAAAATAATCGTTCAGAGATATGATTTTTAAAAATAACTTTATTATATCCAGCTTTCGTGCTTTTTCGCCCTTATACAGGGATATTTTTGACTAATTCGACGCCTATTAGTGAGAGCGAAAAAAACTTTTATTTTTTGGCATTTATATATATATAATAAAATGAGCAAACATTTTAGAAATAAAAAGAAAATTAAATTTTATATATATTTACATATAAGATTTTAAAAACGGGTTTGTTCCAAAAAGTTATTTTTAAATATAATAATTTATAATTATCTATTTTTTAATATATAGATATATGTCCAAATGACTATAAAAGTGATATAATTTGCTATTGTGCTAAAATTCAAAGGGGAAAAAACACGGTACAACAAATGTAAACATTCAATTAAAATATCCATATAGTGATATATGTCAATATATACAGAACATATTTTCATATGCATAATAATTTTAAATAGTGTGAGTCTCTAATGTATATAAACTTCAACGTGCGCCATTTTGAATGTTATGTGATCACAAATAAGAAGATAAAGTTTTAAAGGGAATCAGTCACACCCCAGGCAAGGGGCGAAGTCCAGTTCGTCGATATTACGTTATTCACTCCCACAGAAATTCCACAAGTCATTAGTGAGTTTTACGACCAACAACAACATATCATTACTCCCTGATTTGCATATCAGAAACCCCTGGACCTTGCCGCGTCTTCGGCCGCTGGCCTATCTCTCAGGGGCCATCCAACCTTCCTCCTTCTTTGTTTTAATTATAGACGCCTGAAACCAATGGGTTCCATGACTGCTAGTGCTTGGGATACAACAAAGGGCAATATGTAATTAAGGGAAATATGCAATTATAAATTTCAGGGATATCTATGGGTCTATTAATGTAAAAATTTCTTTGTCATCTAGAACTTCCAGAAGTTGACGTTATTCTTTACTGTTTATATGGCAGTAATGGACGGTAGGTTCTGGTATGTTAAAGAATGGCCGGTGTTTCTGATATGCTGAATATAAACGAGAAATATATTGTTATGTTTTATTATGCTTCGATTATGTTCGCTAACTCTAACACCCACACTTCTCCCCGTCACTCCAGCATACCTCATAATCTTCATATCATATAGAATAAATGGCTCTGGTTTTGTTGTTTGGGAGTTCAGGACTATTGCTTTAGAATATAAGAGGATTTCTCAATAAATTTTCTATATTGAAGATAATTTCGAGCCAAGTTTCAACATCGTATTTTTTTAAATGTTCGGGCTATGGATACGATTTTGGGAGAAAAGGGTAAGGGACAGGTAGATCGATATATGTAAATGATGCTAGTGAGGTTTGGATCATAGAAGTATCTTAGTATGAAGGATTCTGGATAGACAGATGATATGAGTTGGCCTATTACATTTTTCGTTTCTATTGTTTTGAATACTTTGATGGAGCTATGGGTGTAAATTGGCTTGAGTAATGTATTAACTATGTTAATTTTATAGCTGAAAGGATAAAAAGAAAAATTAAAATACATCACTCCTTTATCAGCATATCAGAAACAACGGCTTATATTTTAACATACCAGAACTAACCGTCCATTACACCCATATAAATAGTAAACAATGACGTCTAATTCTGGAGGTCCTAGTAACCAATAGATTAATTCCATTAAAATATCTATAGACATCCCTGTAAAATATATAATAGCATTCTAATGAAATGGTCACATTTGTTGTACCGTGTTTTTGTTCACTTAATTCTTAGCAATAGCATATTATATCACTTTACCTTCCCCCCTCAAGGTATATATATTTATACTAGCCGAATGACCCGGGCAACGCCCGGGTTTTACCCGATTAAATGCTTTTATATAAATACTATTCGTTACAATTATAAATTGGCGCCGTGTATGTCATTCTTGTATAATATATAAATGAGTTTTAAAAATTGTAAAATAAAAATGCATCGGCCGGGAATCGAACCCGGGCCGCCCGCGTGGCAGGAGAGCATTCTACCACTGAACCACCGATGGTTATGAGAAATGGCCATATTTGGGTATTTATTCCATTCACAAAAGCAAACGGTGACAGAATTGATTATGACGCTGATAACTGTATATATTAATCCAAATATCATTATAGTTTTTTTTTTATTTTAAACAAATATGTTTTATCTTATATGTAATTTTTTTTCTTTATTTTTCTAAATATGCTTTATCATTAATTATACTGGTCAACAACATTTTCCCCAAGAATACTTGATAATTTTTCTAGTATAACTTTTCATGCTGACCTTAAAATTCTAATCGAAATTTTCCATCACCCATGGTTTTAGCGTGGAAAACCTTTTTACTATTGGGATAAACACAGTAATAAATGCAAACAATGTTACGTAATCATATCTTTGCATAAACCTTATTACTATCCACTGGTTTATCAAATAATTTTTTCTTTGTCCCAAAAGAAACAGCAATTTATCTTAATGCACCGTTTTTTGTGTCGATTACAGATATAGCATTAGTTTTTTCAATCACGCATGTTTCTGAGAAAACACCTACTTTAAAATTTGGAAATATTTTCAATATATAGGCCTATATAAACGAAATATATTTATTTTATTGAAAAGTAATGACATTGGATTTTCTTCTATACTTTGCTTGTGGTACATTCCTCTTGAGTGTCCAGCAGTAGTCAGCAAGCATACCGGGACTCCTTTTACCTTGGTATCGCTTCTCCATGCTTGATATATCTTGAAACCTCTCACCATGCTCATCGCAAACTGCACCAAGATTGTCTGGAAAGAAATCTAGATATGAATGCAGGAAATAGTTCTTGAGAGACATGTTACATCCCAGTGCCTTGTAGGAAAGTAAGAGTTTATTAACTAAGTCACTGTAGTTTCGGCCTTTACATTTCCCAAAAATGTTCTTACAAAATTCCTAAAAGAATTCCATGCTGCTGCTTCAACTTCATTTAAGGTATCTTCAAAATTACCATCCTGCAGCAATTCTCGAATCTGAGGTCCAACGAAAATGCCTTCTGCAATTTTCGCAATCATATATGCTAGGGAATCTTTTGCTTCAAATAAGAAAATCCAGCAGCATTTGGATTGATTGCCTTGACAAAGTTCTTCATTAACGCCAGTTAAATATATAATGGTAGTAGGTATACATTTTCGAATTTGAACAATGGAAAATCTGCAATGTTTTTATATCCTAAAGTAAAGGTTTTACGGTTTGGCCAGTACTTTTTAAATATCGTTTCTTTCCTTGTCTCTACTATCCCACTCACACAGAAAACAACAATATTTTGTATATCCAAGCTGTAAACCAAGTAAGAGAGCAACGACTTTCAAGCTCACAGATTTTCTAGCTGTATCTGTCGTACTCTACCATTTTCAAAAACATTTTCATGCTTTCGTAGTTCTCTTTCATGTTTAATGCGTGTGCTATTGGCACCTATGGGAACTTATTTCCGTTGTGAAGGAGAACAGCTTTCAAACTAACTTTAGAGGAATCAATGAATAAGCGCTACTCTTCTGTGTTATGTTCATGACCAAATTCATCCATTAGACTAACAACATCATTGCAATACACTAAGTCATCTTTTTGTGAAAAGAAGTCTTGTAATTTACTTGTTGTTTGTGGAAATACATACTTTCGTGTCCTTATGCAGCAGATTCCAACATTTTAACCTAGAAGCGAAAAGTCACTCTGTGTTTTTTTTTTATTGATAAATATAAATCCCCTACGAGGTTATTCAAATATTCTTTAGTTAAAAATGAGGTTATGGTGAAATATATGCTTTCAAATTTGTGTCATCCGACTCTTGCTCATGACTATTTGAATCGTCGTCACTAAATGTAACATTTTCGGGAGTCTACAAGCTACACATTGTAAATCATCACTATGAGAAACACTGGTCTCAAAGCAGATGGCAAATCTTGATAATTAAAGGTATGTTTTGATTTAGATGTAATACCTGTAGTTTGTGTCAAACGAAAATAACAGTCGGAATAAAGGTCTTTTGGTTCTCTCCATACCATTTGTTACGACTACTAGAGTAGTCAACTTTATTTTTATGTAAATATATTTGTAACTTAAAAACTAAGAGAAAAAAAGTATGTATATTTATTTTAATGTATAAATTAGTATGTAAATGTGGTAACCGAGGGTCAAACCTGTAGTAACCGAGAGAGACAGTCAGGGCGTGGAGAGTTTTCCAGTACCTCTCTGCACCTTGGAGGACCTTTAACAGTTCTCACAGAGTACAGGCAGTCGTGGTCGAGGCAGAGTGGGAAGCTTGGGAATGTCCACACACAAAAAAACGAAGAGACACAGTTGTAGTAGGAAAGTTCCGTGAACAGATGAGTCGAGCTAAGAGCAAGATGGAGATAGAAGAGATCTTACTGTTTTGCATGGCGATGAGGTGGTCCTGGGTACAACCGACAAGGGCTCACGCCGATGGTGAAGTGACTAAGTCATTTCGGCTAGGGCAGAAGTTTTATATCTTTGCCGAGGGGGGGGGGGGGACAGGCGAGAATTTGGACTTTGAACGGGTGCAAAGTGCGTGGGGTGGCTGCGGCATCCTCCACACCCTTTAGACCTGATGGCAACGGGCTGCCAAATTCCTTTTTAGGGTTGTTGGATTTCTATCTCGATCTCTTTCTTAGCTCAGCTCTTAATCTATTACATAGTTTTATTTATTTATCCTTAGTTTGTACAAAGTACATTACATATGGTGATGGAATGACACATGTCAATCATGCGTATAATTATTTATAGATGTGTTTCTATATACAACATGACAATATTGTTATAAGTATTATACAATATAGGGTTGTTGGTTTAAATTACCATATAAATTTATTTTAATGTATAAATTGATCGGGTTTTTCAATAAAAAGAGTTCTGGATAAGTTTTGGACAATAGATAGTCGTCCTTAGAGCCTCTTCCTTGGATTTGCGGAGCTGGTCAAGTAGCTGGACTAAACACAAGGTAAAGTTCGTCTCTCAAGGTGAAGAGAGACAGCAATCTATATTGTGAACCCTCAATATCATTGTAACCGCAAAAGTTATATGGCCTTTACCTTTAATCATCCATCTCGTAAGAGGCCGAGCACAAGTTTGACAACAATGGCCAGACTACCAAGTCTTATCTTGGTTATCCACTTTGCATCCATAGTAAATTTCATAGCACTTCATGATGAGCGATGTAATGTTTCGCCTTTGAGCTATGAAAGTTAATTCTCCACAGATGTAACAGAAAGTATCTGGATTATTCACGCAAAACCTTGGCATCGTCTTGTGTACACGATCTATTTAAACAATTTGATAGATTACGGAAAGAAAAATGAAACTATTCAGTGTCTCTCTCACAAAATATAAATAATGTTTTTCATAGATTAAATCTACCATATCCACTACAATGCTACTAAACAAATCGTTGGTTTACGTATAACCTTGTCCAAGCCAGAATAAACTTATCAAATCTATCACAACTACCAAATGGAATAATGATTAGGGAAAAAGCTAACGTAATGTTGTTCGCATTTACTACTGCGGGTTTTTCCCAATACAAAAAAAGGTTGTCATTCAGAAACCTTTCGTAATAGAAAAAAACTAATTGTATATATATTTGGAATCAGCAAAAAAAGTTGGAGGAAAAGCAAAACTATTTTTTATAGACCAGTGTTATGTAAATATGCAAAAGTATAAATAGTTTTTCTCTCGCTTACTAATAGAATGGCCTTATGAAAATTCGAAACTATTATAGAAGCTTATGATTCTTTAAAAAAAATCATACGCGTCTATAATAGTTTCCAATTTTCATAACAGATGGCGCGCTGATGCATCAAAATGGCGTTATATTTAACAATATTGCCTCGTGGAAAATTAGGGAAGACCAACTTCGGGATGAGACAATTTATATCAGGCAAGAACAAGCTAAGAATGGTAAACAAAAGATAAGCCATGAGGGGAATTTACAGAGTAGCAAATATATAAACATAAAAATGACCACTCTGTTATTAAAAATAATAAAATTAATAAATACTTGTTACAATATTCCTGTAGAAGGGTGAAAAAGTCCGATATATACCGATATATAAAGATAATAAATTTATTTTTTGAAAAGCTTACCATGAACAATTTTTTCCAAATATTATAGGGATATTAAATTTATGGGTAAATATTAGATTTAATACCTTTTGCAGATATATTTTGAATTATAGCACAACAAATATCTCTTAGGAAACTGGTAATTTATGTTGATTGTATATATTTCCAGACATTTCTTTCTTTTGTACACAGTTCTCTGTTCTCGTCAAGATTTAAGAACTTCATTTGTCCTTAGATTGTTTAAACTCAAATTTTTCTCTCTTTTTTTTGAATAATAATAATAATAATTGAACAATTTTGATGTTAATATTTGAAGGAAATGTTTTTCTCTCTTTCTCTTTATCCTTGTTAATATCGTATAACTATTCTTTACTGCCTAAAATAAACTAAATTTTATGGTGCTGCCGCTACAATCCTTACAGGGCATGGTTTTGTCAAAGCCGATTCTGCAAAAATATCAAAAGACGATCCTACCTGCCCACATTGTCACCAGGAGACCAAACTGTTGACCACGACATATGTCCCACCCTCCCAGGAACAAGTATGTTTACCCCTGTACAGAACCAAGTACAGTACATCTAATAAACTCCACCATTAGACAACCCGGATAGTTGGCGGTGGCTCCAGGGATCCGGGTTACCTCAATAGAGAGAAAGAGAGAGAGGCCCAAAATAATTGTATAAATATATATGTATAGACAAAAGTAGAGGCTTACATGTATGACATCGCAAGTGTCCCTAGACAATTAAAATAACTTTATTGACATTTTGTCAATACATGTAAAGTGCACAGTCTGCACTATTTAAAAAAAGATAGTATGCATTATATACATTATGTACAATTAACATGGCGCCTCTGACAGCGCTGTAGAGTTTGGTGGAGATTCGGCAGCGGGTCTCTAGCGACACCACGTATTTCGCGATCTACGAAGAATACGTAGGTCGTATGTGTCCCTAGAGGGACATAGCGTTTAAAATTGAAGTAGCTACCGGAATTCAAGGACCACAGGAGTCTATATTATTCCTGGCCCTGGTTCGCAATATATTTTCTTAAATTGAAATAAATAAATAGGGAAGGGATAATAGTTTTTGAACTATAGTTTTTAAACATAGAATATGTTTTTTTAGAAAAGTATTCATGTATGGATTATGTAGAAAAAATGGTTTAAAACGCATAAATTTCTTGTAGAGTTAAAAATAGAAGAAATAATGTAATTTATAGCATTTTTATGAGCAAACCGTATTTCCTTATAGTAATAGAAAAAATATATAATTTTATTTCCTGTTATTTGTAAATCAAAATATATCGATATAAAAAGTACTTTAAATGAGTAACGTTTATTTTGGATCAATAATGTTTATTGTAAAGTCCAATATTTCGATGAGGCAGTTCGCCTATCTTCTTCAGGGATTCAAACACTGTAAATATTCACGTTATATACGAGTGGATAATTTGTTTACAAAGTTTGAATCGCAGAAGAAGATAGGCGAACTGCCTCATTGAAATATTTTTTATCCAAATTAAAATTATGTATTTATTTTTATTTATTTATTTATTTCAATTTAAAACGCTATGTCCCCCTAGGGACACTTGCGCTAAAATGTACATACAAATATAACAAAGAAAATATTCAACATGGAAAGATACACAGAAAGTAACTTAGAAAGATTCATAAATATTATATACATATAAAGATTTTCTTTGAATTTTTTTACAGTTACATCATTAAATTTAAAATATATACATATATACACACATATGCATACACTCATATATTGTTAACAACCATATAATATGTCCAATATTTCCTTGAGATCGTTACATCAAATACCATTTTTATTAATGAAATCCAAAATATATTTACAAAAGAAATTAAATTTTATATATGTGTCCTTACTTGAAATTAAATCACTAGGGCCTAAAGCTATTAAATCGTTGTTGACTCTGTAATCTTGAAAGACAGGGCACTCTAGCAAGAGATGTTTTGAAGTTTGTTCCCCCAATCCACAGAAACATGTCGAATCTTGCACAGCCTGAATTTTCTCAAGAAAAAACCTGAAATTTCCATGATCTGTGATGAATTGTGAATTATAATAGTTTGGTAGAAAATATTTCGGAATTTCATAGGGAAAGAAACTTTGAAATGTTTGATTAGTATTCTTTTTCAGTAAATTAATCCTTGATATAATGAAATCTTTGAGTATACCTGGAATATACAAATCAAAAAATTGTTTATCTTCTGTTGATAAATTATTCAACTCATAACCTATAATTCTAGATTCCATATAATCAGTGATCAAAGGAATATTGGCTAAGGTGTGAACACAGTTATAACTGGTTGTTTTATATGTTTGGGTACACCATAGCAGAATTTGATATTGCATTGAGTTCAGTTTGTACATATATTTTTTTGCTAATAAATTCAAACCATATTTCTCTTCCGTAAGTTAACTTTGGCCTTATTATAGATTTATAAAGTGTAAGCCCTTTTTGGGTGCTAAGACCCCAAGATTTTCCACATATTGAAAAAAGAAGGTTTTTCAATCTTTGGGTTTTGTTTAGTATAATGTTAAGGTGAGGAACAAAATTCAATTTGTTTTTCCATCTATGATTCGCAATCGTAATTCCAAGAATTTTAATTTCTTCTACGGGCACAATAATATTGTCTCAAAAATAATTGAAATTTTGTCTTTATTGTGCAAGTGTAAACTACTAGTTTTATCAAGATTGATATTTAGCGCATTATCATTACACCATTGATCTATCTTTTCCAAATTAAACTCAATAGACTTTTTTAGATTTGTTAACCCATTATTCATATATTCGTATAGTATATATGTTGTATAAAATATTAATTTATTTCAAAATTATAATTTATTGGTCAAATTACTCTGTAAATTCCACCGCAAGATGTCGCGATTTCCCTATATAAACCTATTGTTGTTGTTTCTCGTTGGCTAGCTCAATCTTTTGTAATTATGTAAATAAGTCTTTTGTTGTTATTATTCTACCCGCCTTAATTCAGGCAGTACTTTTCTCAAATTATGTATTAAATATTTCATTAGCTTAATTAAAGCAAATGTTGATCTAAACAGTTTTATTATTATTGCCACGACTGCACATGCTCATGGATTCCGTTATCAAGCAAATGATCAATAATTCTATAAATATTTTTTAAAAAACAGCAGAAAATAATTTTTATAATATACTAGACGAATGACCCGAGCAACGCCCGGGTTTACCCGATTAAATGCTTTATTCAAATATTATTCGTTACAATTATAAATTGGCGCCGTGGATGTCACTCTTGTGAAACGTCCCGCTCCAAACTTTACATGTACATTAGGTCAGCTGATATTACCTCCCATCTTCACCGCTAGAGGCACTGCTCGCGAGCTAAGTAGAATAATTTGAATATATAGTTTTAATAATTGATTTATATATATATATTTTTAAATAGCCTATCGTCTTCCCCGTATTTGTTTACCTATGTATGGAAATTTTGGTTTGAATTAGTTAACTACTGCAAATTTGTATACAGGACATACAAACATACAAACATTCATTTTTATATATATAGATATATGCTTGTTAGAACCGTCAAAAAATATATATTTGTTTAAATTTATTTCCTATTTTTATATATGTTTATAAGTATGTTTTATTTTCCTTTTTTTTTCTCTCTCTCTTTCTTTCTCTTGATTTTCTTCTCATTGAGCTCCAGTGTTCTTAGCGATACATCGCGCATTGTTGTTATAGTTGAATAAACTTACTCATTTAAAGTATTTAAAATGGATTGCTCGATTTTCAACAAGATAAATGGTACTATGTCTGGTAAAGCGACATTTTAAAATTATACCGCATGTGTTTCTTTTCAGCGAAAAATCCAAATTTATTTTAAGGTGAAATAACGATTATTTCTAACCTTAGGGACACTATGACATCCCTGGACACTTTTATTTTTCCGTTTATCATTACTCTTCACAATTCATCCTTTCATACCTCATCCCTAAGGTTAGAAATAATTATTATTTCTCCTTAAAATAAATTTGGATTTTTCGTTGAAAAGAAACACATGCGGTATAATTTTTAAAATGTCGTTTAACAATCACAATCCGCATTATATTATATTGCACTATGTCTTGTACATATATGGACTCAGTGCGTCGTATGGCTAAAATTACAGTAAAACCTCCCATGAGAGTCCACGCCCAAAACGGGAATATTTCAGATCTTTCCTTTGAGGTGGTCGTTTATCAGAGGTTGGATTAGATTAAAACATATTTGATTTTACAAAGCGGTCGCTAATAGAGGTAATATGAGCATTATAAGATTTAGAATTGAATCTTTATCCAAGATATTTTGTTGTTTACAAGATAGGTCTTAGAGCAAGGTCTCATTGTATGTGACATTTGGAATGATAAGAAATCAACAATGGAAATTTGTACGGTTCTATCATTTATTACATTTTTACTGGTTTCTTTGAAAATTCGAATTAACGAGATTCAATGGTGACAGATAGTCTTTTTTAGAAATCATCAACTTGGAGGAATACCTTAAGAATTCAAAGTTAATGCGCTCATTTTTTAGCCTCCAGAGTGATTCTCGACGATACAAGATATGGAGAGACACGGTATGGCCTTTTAAATGTAAGACAAAAAGACATCTTTGGCGATGTGTTGGTGTAGGCAGGCAGCTCTTTCAATGCACTGATCTACATGTGTTTGAAAGACGATCCCTGGCAAGTCAAAGGTATCGTGATGAGATCCTAGAGCAATATGTTCTTCCGTTGGCTCACACAGAAGTTACAGATTTCATGTTAATGGACGGTAACGCTCGTCCCCACAGAGCGAGCCTTGTGATTCAGTTTCTTAAAGACACTGGGAATTTAAGAAATTAACTGACCATCCAGTTCTCCAGATTTGAATCCGATAGAACATGTCTAGGATGCCCTTGGAAGATAAGTAGCGGGTCTTTGTCCCCCTCTCGGAAGCCTTGATAAGCTCAAGACTGCTATCTGACCTGAATGGACTCTAATTCCTATTTAACAGATTAACAACCTTGTAAAGAGTAAGAGAAGCAGGTGTCAGGGATGTATTGCTGTAAGAGGGGATCACATCCATTATTAAGTGAATAAATTATTTTTTTAACATTTGTAAATCTAATTTCTGACCTCTGACCCTCAATCATCCCTAAGTATTGATGAACATATTATAGAGTTTTACACAAATAAATTTTACTGGCAATGCGTTTCTTTTAAATATCATCAAATATTATCTATACAGACCTTACTGCAATGATATGAGTTATTAAATGAGAGGGCTTGGCTCATCTCAAACTCATATCATTGCAGTAAGGTCTGTAGAGATAATATTTGATGATATTTAAAAGAAACGCATTGCCAGTAAAATTTATTTGTGTAAAATTTTAACGATAGATGGCAATAAAATTTAATTTACTAATATTATAGAGTATTTCCAATATAAAGAGGAAACATAAAAATGTTTTGGAGAAAGGTAAACATATGTTTTATGAAACCTACTTTACATAATATAAAATTAGTAATGAAATACCAATTGTAAAAAAAAAAAAACTTGAAGATGTATTCGTTTTAAAATTAATTTTGCATATATCTGTAATCATATCATCATGGTAGGATTTGAAAATTATTTTAAAGATAAAATCTTAGAGAAGAAGTCGCACGGAAATTTCCGAAACTGACAAAATATTCGTAACAATTAAATTTACTAGAATGTGCTTTTTTTAATGATATCACATCAAATATTATTTTTACAGACCTTACTGCAATGACAAAGTTATTGAATTGATTGGGAGGGTTTGGCTCATCAGTAGTGAACTCTCTCAGCGGTTTCACCAAATTAATCTCTTGAACGCTCTACTATTGTATTGGATTGGTTTGAGATATACCCTGTATTTTTTAAAAAGAGTTCACCACTGATAAGCCAAGCCCTCTCATTCAATAACTTTATCACTGCAGTAAGGACTGTAGAGATAATATATTTTTTATGATATTATATTAAAAAACACACATTGCCAGTAAATTTAATTGTCACAAATTTTATCGATAGATAGCAAAAAATTTATAAATATAATTAACAAAAAACTATGTTTCAGATGAAGAAGTGGTTAGGAGCTTATTTAAAGCTATAGTATACTTTAATATTGTAATACACTAGTGGACAAACCTTAAGAAAGTTTCCTATTTTGATATTGCCGGTCGTCTCTGTCGTCTCCACATAGATAATATACTTGGTTATCTCGTGTGTCTACAACAGCTGTGTATCAAATATCTTCCAGGGTTATTATCCCTATATATGCTAAAAGGTACAACTTCCTTAAGGTTTTTCCATGAGTGTATATTTCCAACGCAGTAAAGACAGTAGGAAGATGATGTATTTATGAGGAACAAATCGTACAATACACTAATGGATAAAACTTGAAGGATTTTTCATATTTTTCATGTTGCCGGTCGTCAATTTTATTTTTTAAGAGACAGAGGCAATTTTATTCACACTTGGTTATCTCATTTGTCTTCATAAAGGTGTCATTATAAAATCTTTCAGAGTTATTGTCTGAATCCAGATATACATGCTGAAAGGTACAACTTCCTTAGTTTTGTCCATGTGTGTGTGTTCAATAAAGGTCACCGTGTATCAAATATCTTTCATAGTTAGTATCTGAATACCGATATACAGGCTATAAGGTACAACTTCTTTAAGTTTTGTGTGTCCATGAGTGTGAATTTAGCAATTATTTTTGGCATTTATGTCCATTATGATATAAATTATCAAATTTATCTCTTTCTTGAGAGATACCTTTCTGTGATGATAGCAATTATTAGTTGAAAGGAATTGTTCAATCAGTGGTGAACCTTCTCTAGCGGTTTGGATAAATTAATCTCCAGACAGCTCTACTATTGTACTTCATTGTTTTTTTATGTCCTGCATTTACTAAAGAAGGCAGATTAGGGACATTTATGGGACCTATGCACATAAGTTTTTAGGACATTACCATGTTACAGCCATTATCATATGAATATCCTCCTTCTATACTTTTACAATTTATCTACTCTTTTATAAATGAAATATTATTTTTCTATTAAGTTGAGCCAAAGGAAAGGACAAATGTCATTATTTGACGCTGATGCTTTGGCAAAATACAAGATAATCAAACAAAAAATAAGAAAAGGTTAAATATGTGAAATAAACTCTGATAGAAAACTGACAAAAACTATAACAAGACTTAGAACAAAACACTATAAAGGAATGACAATACATCCAGATGGCACAAGAACTTATAAAGCGTGCAACAACTGTCCTGGTGTGGAACTAACACCTACCAACATATTCTCATGCCCAGCAATGGCCGCAGCCTTGCAGAAAATTGGCTTAGACCCAGAGCAGCAGCTTTACACACCCAAGATAGTGGATATTGCTGCTGCTGTGATGGAGATGCATGGAGACATCTGAGACTCTTCTTTGGACACGACAACAACAACAACAACAACATTATTTTTCTATTTATTCCTCACAAACATTCAAATAGGATTAAGGTACGAAGAGATGAAAGTAAATTATTTCTAGTGATTTTTTTACAATTTGAAGGACATCAAACAAATTATTGAGTTTTTGAATGAAATTGAAAAGTAACTTTCACTAACCTCAATAGATATTTAAACCGAGGTTTCAATAAAACAGGGTTCACGCCCATTAAACGAATTAGGTGAAATAGCTAAAATATTATAATGAATAAACGGTTCTTTAAGAGTTTAAAATCTGATATATATAATAAATGAAAAAAATTAGATCTAATATAGAAAAGAAAGTTACAAAGACACCCTATACAATTTTCAGTTCTTTTCTTTCATTAGTTGAATTCTTGTTTTTACTATATTTTTTACGAAGTTATAATTTTAATCTAGCATTATTCTTCGAATTTTAAAATATATTCTCGTAGGCATGCCCAGTCTGCAATATGTTTTCAAAGGGATTCAAGATCCAAAATTTACCTACACTACTGGCAATTAAAATTTCTACACCAGAAAGAAACGCAAAAAAAAAAGTAATTTATTGGACAAATACATAATACTTTGAAAGAAGTGATAATATTTTGAAGAAATTTGAAGGTAAAGATCCTGATTAAATAATTACCCAGAAGAACCGCCTTTGGTAGCGATAACAGAATTTTATACGCCTGGGTATTGAGTCGAACAGAGATTGGATGACATGTAGAGGTACAGCTTCCCATACAACGTCAACACAATGTCTCAGTTCATCGACAGTAGTGGCTGACATGAGGCGACTAGCCAGTCGCTCGGAAACCATTGACCTGACGTTTTCTATTGACGACAGATCAGGAGAATGTACTGGCCAAGGCAGCACCCAAACATACTGAAACTAACGTTTGTCAGACCCCAAATAAAAGGTACTTCCATGGTCGAACACACTTAAAAATTTTCGCGAATGGCTTTTCTTGATTTATCAAGAAATTGGGTTGGCCAAATATCAGGTTAAATCAATGATTAGTTGATTTCTGTTCCACCAGATAGCGCTCTGTCTTCTGAAAAGCACATGTGCTCCTGATCAGGATATGCCTTTTTTATTTTTAATATAAAAATGCATAAAGAACTGTTCAAAGTGCCGGAAATTCAAATAGTTGTTGAACGAGCCGTGATCCAATGGTGTCCACACCATCACTCCAGGTGATAAGCCAGTATGACGATGTCATATGCACACCGGTGCTCTTTCCACACTGACACCAAATATACATCATGGTGCTGCAAACAGAATCTATATTCATATGGGATTACAACGTAACCTGTGTCCAGGAGCGTAGTTTAAACACCATTAAAGGCATTCCTCTCTGTTATGTAGCGTCAAGGGCTGCCATGTTCGCCAAGCTGAGAGTACAGGCTGCTGCAAACATCGTCAAACTGTTTGTACAGACACTTTTTAACTTTCAAAAGTGTCTATTTCTTAACTAATGTTTCTTGGTGTGCTGAGCGAGCCGTGATCCAATGGCACCCACACCATCATTCCAGATGATGGGTCAATGTGACGATGTCAAATGCACACTGGAATCATTAAGGTCATGCAGGTTACATGTCGGTCTTCTCGACTGTTAGTGATAGCGGGTCTCTGAGATATGATACGTCGTTTCGTATGACCGTCACGAACTGCTCAATTATAAGATCACGACCAACTAGAGCAGGGAACTACTGCGTTAAGATAAACCGCAACTCCGGTTGACTGCACACAATTGTTCCTCTATCAAACTCAGAAAGGTGTCAGTAAACATTTCTCCTTCTTACTCGAGACATCAAACTTACACAACGAAACAAAGTTTCAAATGCAATTTCTGTATGTGAGAGAAACCTGTTGGTCAACTTTTTTTCCAACATATCGTTGGTGTTTCTGCCAGCACCTATTTTGCATAAATGCGATGAAATTCTATTCATATTTATATCACAGCATCCTCTTCCTGTCGTGTGGCCTTCTTAGTGTAGCAATTGTAATGGCCAGTAGTGTTTATTCAAATTGTAGAATAATATAAGCCTATACATTATAAAGCAATAACGCGTCATCTATATTCTTATAAATGGAAGAATTAGAAGATCGAATGTTTCTTTTACACATAATACAAACCTTTCTACTATCCTTACTGCGATGAAAAAATAAAAATATTGGGAAGGCTTGGCTAATCAGTGTTGAACCCTTCCAGCAGTTTCGCCAATTTAATCTACGTGTCTGTCCGTCTGTCTGTCTGTCCACACATCTTGCAATCGATTTAGAGCACGTAGGATTCTACACTTGTGTACACTTTTCAGAACCCGATGACAATGCAAGTTGACAAATTTTCAGACTTCTGAGTTGTCAGGGTGGCTGGAAATTGAAAAATCTCCAAATTGCCTTTCAAATTTTATAGATTAATTTTAATATACTTCCAGATCACATAGAAGTATAACGAAAATTGCAATTATACCGCGAATGTTTCTTTTAAACAAAAATCGAAATTTATTTTAAAGAGAAATAACGACTATTTCTAACTTTTTTACATAGAAGTATGAAACTCCTAACACTCACTCAGTCCAATGAACAATGCAATTGTACAAATTATCAAGCTTCTGGGTGGTCGGAGTGGCCAGAAATGAACAGATTTCTATGTTTATTTTTAAGTCTTGTATTACGCCCCTTACATTGACCAATCCGCCGCGAGCAGACCTCCCTTCTATTTAAGGCCTAATCCCCAATGAACCTTCGATTCTAGGTTTTGTGAATTGATGACTAAAAACTAACTAAATAAATAATAAGTAAAAAAGCATCTTAAAAGATCTTTTACTTAAATGCACTAAAAAGGAAAAATAAAATATTTTATCTTCTGTCATTGAGCAATTAGATGTATCTGAGTGGAAATAAAAGCGGCGGGGGGCGATCATATTTAGAGAAGAGGTAAAAATATAGCAAACACTTATAAAAATCGCTAATCAGTTGCTACATATTAAATCACATTTGGTTCGAAATTCATGATGATCGTCCCCCGCCGCTTTTATTTTCACTCAGATACATTTAATTGCTCAATGACAGAATATACAATATTTTAGTTTTCTTTTTTAGTACATTTAAATAAGATCTTTTTAAAAAATGTATTTTTACTTATTAATTATTAATGGTGTATTAATACTGTATTGGATCATTCTTCTTGTGTATGCTTACACTGAAGGCTGGAATCTTAGAAATGTTAGTCAAGAAACTTATGGACATAAGCTTTTATGACAGTAGAATTACATTTAAATATTTGCATCGAGCAATGTTCTTCCGCAAACAAAGAAGACAAAGACAGTTAGGCATAAATTAATTATAAGGCAATATACCGCGCCATCTATATGTGATAAATGAAAGCATAAAAAGCACATTTTTTTCTTTTATACCTAAATCAAACTTCAGCTGTTCTTACTTCGATGAAAATATGTAATTCTACTGTTCTAAAAGCTTTTGTCCATAGTTTACTTGAATACCAGGTCTTTGATTCGCTTTTCAATGTAACATATTGCAACGTGGAAAATTAGGAAAGACAAACTTAAGGATGAGACAGCAATTTATTTAAGAAAAGAACAAACTATGAGCGATAAACAAAAGATAAACAAAGAGGGAGGTTTACAGAGAGTAACAAAATATAAACATAAAAATAATACTCTGCTAATAAAATTAATAAATACTTTGTTACATAGCTCCTTCCCTATGGAAGCTGTGACCCACAGATAGCAATTATTGTAGTTACTGACATAGATCTGACGTGCTTCTGCCAAGGATTCCATCGAAATCTTGGAACTTTGTCCCTAGTACCTTTGCGTCCTTTTTCTTGCGGCGTGAAGAGCGGCTTTGTCGTCGTATCGTTTATATGTACATCGTCATCTTGGAGGGAAGTTTGGTTTTGACACGGCGGTGGAATCCTGGAGTCAGTCTCTGAAAATGTAGATCACAGCACCCCTGGCCTCAAAGTCTTCTCGGCGATCTTCAGTTTGTGTTACCTAATTTACCCAGCATCACTACCAAAATGCCACGTGGTATATTAGGAAAGACAAATTTCAGGATGAGACAGCAATTTATTTAAGGCAAGAACAAATTTAGAATGATAAACAAAATATAAGCAATGAGGGAAGTTTACAGAGTAGCAAAATATGAACATCAAAAATGTTACTCTAGTAAAAGAAAATACTCTGCTACAATATATAAGCAGAGTGGTCAAATATAGTATTAAAGCAGCTCTAAATACAATTTTTATTTTATTTCTATCTCTCATATAGACCCTGCATTACTTTCACATTTACTCTTTCCAATAATACAAACTAATTTCCACACTCTCCTTTTAAGTGATACGCTAACCTTGATATATTCACGGTGTAGCCACTGGACATGCGTCTGACATGGAGTCTGTTATTGGGTTCTGTGCTAACTGGAGTATAGGAGCTCCACCTTTGCTTCCTTACTGCGGTGAATCTGTATAGGACCAGTGGTCTTAATAAAGCTGCTGTATGTGTGTATAATTCATATTTATTATTTCTTGCTAATTGAGTATATGCTATCTGCCTTTATTAAGTTATGCTTTTAAACATAAGAATATGGTAAATAAATTCGTTTTAATAACCCCTACTTTTTTTGGAAAATTATGAAGGCACTTTTGATTGTGAAATAGAGAAAATGATAAAAACAATCTTTTGAAGTTTTTTCTTTACAATCCGTTTTGTTTTATTCCAATTTTATAGATAACAAATACATTTAGAGAAATCCTATTATATGCCAAAAGATAAGCAAACTCAGATAAGCTATTGTTTTGTTCTTTCTATGGCGTCCATTTATTTTTTCCACTTTTTTAACATTTTGTAGTAAGCAGTTTTATATTGTAGGAACATTTTACTAATGTTTTGATGTTCTACCGCTTTTAGATTGTTTTGTGGTATATTCTTTAATATAAATTTGCCTGCTCGTCGCAAAGAATATCAAAAAGATGTTTTTATATATTTTTTTATAAAAGGAATGGGTGCGCTTTTTCACTACAATTATGCATTTTATTATATATTGGAGCTATTTATGACCCCTGTGTTTCTTTTATATGCAGTATGTTTTCTGTTAAATAAGTTATATAAACGGATTAAAATTTGAAGTGTAGTACCTATTAGAGTTTTAAAATTATTTGAAATAAAAATCTTTATTGTAAATTTAAAGCTTTCCTTTTAAATGCCCAATAAAAACACTTTTTGAAATTTATTTTTTAATTCTATTAGAATTTCTGTTATGTTGGAAAGTTTTGGCGGCTAGATCTTTTTTTTTATATGTGACTCTTTAAGAAAGGGATCTATTCTTAGCTTTGCTATTAGGATAATATCAATTGAATAGGCAAGAATCCACAACTCTCTCTCGGGAACAAAGACTACGTCAATTTATTGAGCCAGCTCTAACATATGAACGATTGACTCTTGAATGGATGGATTCTAAGACATGGCAGGAAAAAGAACATCCACATGTTCACATGATCATATGGTGGTTCTGGGTAGAATATTAACTCCGTCTCTTTCTGATAGGCTCAGTTATATGTTCTGAATTTCCATAAACTATTCAAGACCCTATGTTGCATATAACATTATAGATAATAATTCGATTTACAGGTGTTTTGGTGATTATGACCCTCCCTGCATAAAGAACAGTAAATGTCCTAAAATATTTTTAGAAAAATATTTGACCGAATCCCTGACTAATGGAAATGGTTATCCTTTAGGAGCCGTTTCCATAAGGCAGATGGCTTTACTGGAAAGGATAATAAAATGCATTGACATGTATAGCCGGCAATTGACAATCGTTTTTCTAGAGCTTCATTTTCCGCTTCTATCATAAAATCTTTGTGTGCTCATATCAAAATTTTAGTTCTGTTAGAGATATGAAATATAGAGCAATTATTGATTTACACTGGGAAGAAGAGAACCTTAACTTCATAACGCGGTGTACCAATTTGCTCCAAGCATAAGCAGCAAGAAGGCTTCTAAGTGTGTTCACCAACTCCATTTCGCTGTTATATATTTATATGTGCAACTTGAGAATAGGTAAAGGATTCATTTTAACCGAAGCATTCTCTTTCTATTCATACACCTAACATACCATCCCTGATGAGCAACGCCTAATATTTCTCCATAGCAGTCAGTATGCAGGAAGTTTGTTGTATTTTTAAGATAAAAAGCTAATTAAAATAGCTATATTTTCTACAAAAATATACTACTGTCCATTACAATGGCTAAACTAAGAAGACAACAAGCTAAAGACGTAAATTTTAAACGATATAAAAATGCTTTGATATGAAAATGATTAGATTTTAAACGAATTTATGCGATATAGACGCTGGTAGCGACGCCCAACAATCTATTAAAAAGAAAATAATTACAGCAGGTTTATATCAAACAGATATTGAATTATAAACGTGTGTGTGTGGGTTACTTCTTTACCAAAGGTTGTCGTGATACTTCCTGTATGAAGAAGGAATGCTTACCAACACGTCTAAGGTAGAATTGTAGCCTGATGAGTGGATTGCGATTTGTCCTACCGCTGCATTTTTTTGCTTGCGTCGGTCGAAATCCCATGACTCTTAGCAGAATATAGAATCGATGGGTTCATACGGGACAATCACTAACAGCCGAGAAGACTGACATATTACCCGCATGGCCTTACTGGTTCGTACAGCCACGTCAAGAACCCTGGGTTACGAAATAGAATCGTTTGCAAGTCAAATATTTTTGTACGAATAGTTCGACGACGTTTTGAGCAGCATGGACTATCATAGTTTCCAGCACAATAATGAAATAAATTCTGTGCATCCAAAAATTCTTAAAACGTTCTGATTGGATAATATTTTAAACGAATTTAAAGTACTCTCTTATAAATACACCTATCCCTCGATTTACACGGTAGATACGTTCCTGAGAAAAACGTGTAAATCGAGGGATAGGTGTATATTAAACTGTCAAATCTGAATAGGTGTTCGCCCCCTCATGAATCAGAGCCTCTCCCAATATTCTTTTCAACATAGGTAGTATAGAGTAGAATATCGCATTTCAGTATAGTGCGATAAAAACAACAAAAAAAAAAAACTTATTTGGAAACCGTGTAAAAGCGAAAACGTGTAAAATAAGTACCGTGTAAATCGGGGAATAGGTGTACTAAAATATATTACAATAAATAATAAAATTATTAGTATTAATTAGAATATTAAAGTATTGTAAAATTCCTAATATATAAAGTGGGTTATTAATTATAATTTGTTAAGATTTTCGCCGACAGATGTCACTAGGGGCCTCACTAACGTTTGGCCATCGAAACCATTCTCCGTCACAATATTGCCACGTGGAAAATTAGGGAAGACAAAAACATCAAGAGGAGACAACAATTTATTTCAGGCAAGAACAAACTATGAATGGTAAACAAAAGATAAGCCACGAGGGAAATTTACAGAGTAGCAAAATATAATCATTAAAATGACCACTCTGTTAATAAAAATAATAAAATTAATAAATACTTTGTTACAATATATAGATATATTTAGTATGCAATATTTTTTCTCAATATTGAACACATTAGATTGTCACTTCTGTGTAAGGTTTCACACATGTGCATCTTGAATAATCAATTGGGTAAGTCTACCTCTAGCTGGCAATAAGATTGGGTGAAAATATAGTACAAATGTAATTTTGTACTGGGATAAGGTTCATAAATTAAAAAAGAAGGCATTTCCTTATCGGGAAATTTATTCCGATAGATGACGCAATCCGTCAGCAACTATCAGTTGCCCGATGAAGATATGATTATGATTATTCTTCTAGAACTATGACACCTACCGAAAAACGATATGCTCAGATCGAGAAAGAGGCTCTCGCAATTACATGGGCCTGCGAACGTTTTCAAGATTTCCTGCTTGGAAAGCGTTTCCGAATTGAGACCGACCATAAGCCTCTCATTCCTCTATTTTCGACGAAAGAATTGAGTTCGCTGACCCCAAGACTGCAACGTTTCCGAATGCGTATGATGAGGTTTGGATTCGAAATAGTGCATATCCCTGGAAAGAAGCTGCTCGACGCCGATGCATTATCCAGACAACCACTTCTTACAACCGAGGGAGGTGAAGACGAACGGCCAACCTCAGCGCATATAAATGCAGTTATCTCGAGTATAACCGACAAAGACGAGATGTTGACGAAGAAATTTGAAGCTCAACAAGAAGATACGCCCCTGAAAGCAGTAGTCAACTACCTTGAGCAAGGCTGGCCAGATAAGAAGAAGATGTCACAGGCTCTGCTCTCTTATTGGCATGCCAAGGATGAACTCGGCGTTCAAAATGGACTACTGATGCGTAGCTGTCGTCTTGTTATTCCAGCAAGTATGAAACTGGAGATCCTAGATAAGTTGCACGCTGGGCACTTCGGGATTACAAAAACAAGACTTAGCGCACGTGAGACGGTATGGTGGCCTGGAATTTCGGAAGAGATCGCGGAAACAGTCAGAAAGTGCATCCAGGAAGCCGTCTCAAAACATGAACTTTTGATACCAACCAACTTTCCTACACGACCGTGACAAAAGATTGTAATGGATTTGTTCAAGTTCGAGAATAAGTGATATCTAGTCGTCATTGACTATTATTCTCGCTTTCCTGAAATGATTCAGCTGGATCGGCTCACAGCCAATGTGGTGGTGCGTAGTTGCAAATCCATATTTGCCCGACATGGAATACCAGAAACTGTTGTAAGCGATAATGGGACGCAATTTGGAGCTGCTCGTGAATTTGCAAATTTCGCAAAGCAGTACGGATTCACACATGTCACTTCAAGTCCTCGATTCCCGCAGAGCAATGGGATGGCAGAAGCAGGTGTGAAAATTGCTAATTTGATCCTCAAGAAAAATCAAGACCCATCGCTTGGACTCCTGGAGTATCGATCGACCCCTTTGGAGAACGGTTGCAGCCCTGCTGAGCTTCTCATGGGACGTAAACTCCGAACGACCATGCCAATTGCACCAGAGAATCTTAATCCAAGGTTCGTGGACTCTCAGACCCTGAAAAGAAAGGAGGGGAGAAGGAGAAAGGATATGAAATCCAGATATGATCGACGCTGCGGAGCTACGGACATGGAGGAGCTATCCGAAGGTGACACGGTTTGGATTACAGATATGCGGACCTGGGGATTGTAAAGCAGAAAGCATCGACACCAAGGTCATATATGGTTGATACTCCAGTTGGGACTTTACGTCGAAACAGGTTCCATCTACGAAAAGGAGATACAGTGCAATATCCAGCCGACCTATCGACGCCGACCTTTTCGGGGGAGGAACTGGTTGAAAATGAAAAGACCCCAGTTGTGGAATATCCCTCTAACGACTCAGAAGACGGCCAGATAAGAACCCGGAGTGAACGAATTGTTAAACCCGTGGATCGCCTTCATTAATTAATTATATTATGCATTTAAAGTTTGTAATGTATATGTAGTATATTTTAAGGTAGATAGAGCACAATCTTCTTCTAATATTTATATAACCCCATATCTGTATATAAAAATATGTATCGAACAATAGAAGTGACAAATAAAGCAAAGAGGTAAAGGTAGATCAGACGACGCCATAGTCCAGACGACAAAGGCCAGACATGATAAACAACCCAGACTAACAGGTGTTTATGCTAATGAGTTCATTCCCCGTCAGCAGGTGGCCGACACGTGGCCAGACATAATTAATAACCCAGCGCTTGACAGGTGGCGTGATTACGGGATCCAATCAGAACTCGTCAGAGACCAATATATAAGGTCCCCCAAGATGGGACAAGGTCAGTAGTTTTGTTTCAGTTGTTTCAGAGCGACGCTGTTATACGGTCAGTCAGACTTCTCACCCCAATCCGCGATGTAGACTTAGGGCATCCGTGACGTCCATGGTCCGACTACCTTCGTCCGTGGTCTACCTCTACCTCCTTGGAGTTACCACCTAGACCTGCCTCTGTCTCTTGCTGTCCCAGTGCGGGAATCCCATCACGCACCCACTACCACGACTGCCCAGTACATTCCACCTCGGGATTACTACAGAACCCGTTAAAGTCGACAGGATGCCTGAGGACAGCAGCGTGCAGAGGATGACGAAGGTCAGAGACAAGTACGTCGCGGATGCCCTCACCAACATACAGCCCCACTGCGAAGACCGAGTAAGCCACCTAAAAGACGCCATGCGAGGACTAGCTGCACCTCGCACCGAGGAGGTCATTATCGCCCCCATCGACAACTACTGCGCCACGAACATCTTCCTCCATCGGCTCGAACAGGCAGACAAGAATCATCGAGAAATCCTGACATTGCCCCGTCAACCAACATCGACGATGTCCCATGGCAACCATCGCAAAAAGTGATCACCAAGCCTCATCGCAGCCCACTCCACAAGACCCATTCAAGACATCCATCTGGTAAGAGAATTTTCTCTACAGAACTATTTAATGTAACACTATCTCCGTTTGCTCTGAATTAATTATTCGATACCATTTTAATAGCAATAACATTATTATTATAAATCCTTCAAGTTCATTATTTTACCATTTTTATAGCATTTAAATTCAAATATTAAATCTTATACACCCTCATTTATCAATTTTTACTTTATTTTAAGCAACTTTTTTAAATTTAAATTAATTAATTTCAATTTTTCATAAAAAAAAATCATATTGTATTTTAATTACTCGAATCATATATTCTAAACTTATTTGTGAGTTTTTTTAATACCTTATTTATGGCCATAGTATTAATAATTAAATTTATTACGCTCTTTATTTAACTTGACCTATTGATGTTCCAATTGATATTTCTCAATATTTTAAAAGTTTTTAAAAAATAGTCCTAGATTTGTATTTTTATAAATATCAATTTTAAATTATCTCATCTCAAAATGTGCCTCCCATTTTCCCCCACAATTACAAATACAATTATGAATGTAATATGCGAAAACTAAATAACATACCATAAAATTTCCATACCCCATTGCATTTCATTCCTACCTGTGTTAAATTGTCATTTACGAAACTCTACCGAATTTTGTACCCATGCCATAACCTTTTCTCTTAAAAAATTTCGTAAATTCATTATTTTATCATTTTCTAAACCTAATCACCGCTTATAATCTCCAATCTAGCGATTTGTCTGTGCGTCTTAACGCGACAACAAATTCAAGGTCGCACTGATCTCCCCCTAATTGTTTTTTTTTCTTCTACTTCATCTCTCCCTCCCTTGTTACATCATTAGCATCCATCATTAGCAGAGACAGTCCTTCTTACTGCAACACTCTTACCTGTCAATCAATCAATTATAGGCCTTCCATACTTCTCTCGTCTCTTGATCATTTTCCATTGGCCTTCTATGCCTTCGTTCTAACCACCCCTCGTCCATCGCAGAGTTCCTGTTTGCCGATTTTTTTTATTTACACCCAGGTCACCGTCCCAGCATTCTTTATTTCATTCTTTTTTCCTCAAACTCAGGTTCAATCAATCAATGGCAACAGTCGAGCCCTGTTTTCACAATCTACCTCCACCCTCTAACCTCTTCAACGGTTCCTGAGACTCCTGCTCGTCAACCTTTTTTATTTTTTTTAATGATTCATCGACCTGGTACACTCTTCCTCCCCATGTTAACTCCACACGGAGAGCTTGGGTAACCAGCAAGATTTTTTTTTTCTCTAACGCTCGACCCAGGCCATCACAGCACGATGCGCCCACTCATTTTTCGTTTAATTTTATTTTTCATCTTATCGAGCTCAATCACCGACAGCAGTGCAGCTTTTGAGACACCATCTCTTTTTAACCTCTCTCAGAAAAGATTTCTTCCCCATATTCTCCCATAACTACCTCTCCTTCGATCTTCACGCCTTTTGCCCATCTGATCTAATGCTACTTACAGAGCATCTTGAGATTGCTGAACCCTGAAAACAATACTTCGCTTCTAAGCTCGTATTGCAGGGCAGGACTCCTGAGATGTCCTTTGCAGAAACCAATTCAGACCTTCTTCCTTTATTTCTCACTGCGTCACTACCTATCGCAAACCTTTTGCTTAAGTCAATTTTCTTTTATATTTTAATTTCACTTTTATTACCTCTACTTCTCCTCCTTCCTGTATTACATCCCTGAAACTATGTTGTAAATATTCAAGGCACTTTAAGTAACAAAAAACTGTAACTAGTATACCAACTTTCCCAAATATTTACTTTCGCTATTGTGTGTGTTTACTTTAAATTTATCCTTCCTATGCACTCCTCTTATATAATTTTTGTAGTTTTATAATATTATATCAATGTGTCACCACTACTCCCCTTTATCTTTATTTTTATTCTAGTAACTAATTTGTGCCCCAAATTATTTTCCATTTAATAGGTTTGCTAGCTTTTCTCTCATTTATTTGTAAATAGACTTACACTTTTACTAGTTTTGTGGTGTTGCACTTTGTTTTTTAACTTACCAATGTAGATAAAACATTTCACTATTCATCAATAATATCATTTTGTTTATTAACCATCAACATTAATGCCTTCAATTACCAATCAACCCTTTATATATTATTACCTTTAATATTTTTATTTTCTCTTTTTCTCATCATGTTCAGACTTAGCATTTTACAACTTCAACTATTTTAGGCACCGTCTTAAAAAACCTACACCTAACAATATTTATAATATTTCTTAAATAGATAAAACATTTATCATTTTATTTTTCTTAATAGATTTTCAAAATGTTATTTTTGACGCTTCCCTTACAACCTCTAACTCTATCCCATGAACCTTTCCTCCCAACTTTTTACAGCCATCAAGAGATTATTGTTCGTCAGCCATTTTCTTTTTTTTTTTTTTTGTTGATTAACTAACTAGAAGACCCTTCCTCGCTGTACATTTCCCAACAGTGAGCTCAGGAGACCCAGTTAGGTTTTTTTTTTTTTTTCTCTCATCGTCCGGCTCATCATTTCATTTTTTCATTTTTCAACTTTTTTTTTCACCACACAAGCCGGACACAATCAAAATTGACAGCAATAATTCTCTTACATCCACCTATCCTTTCCCACATCCTTCAGACCTCCAACTACCTTCCAAGGGATTCCAGTTCGCCGAACATTTTTGTTTTTTTCATTGATTAATCCGTCTGGAACAATCCTTCCTCGTTATACCATTCCCGATAATGAGTTCAGGATATCCAGCGCGATATTTTTATTTTTTTTCTCATCGCCCGACTCATCATATCAATTCATCATATTTTCAACTTTTCACTTTTTTTTCTCTCATCATTCAACCGGGCATAATCATTAAGGGCAACAGGGATCCCTCTTACCTCTACCTTCCCCTTTTACCTCCATCTATCTTCCCAACTCTTTCCGCTGTCTGAGCTAATGATGCAGACGGAATATCTTGGGCCTTCTGTTAATGAAAACAATGCCTCACTTAAACAAGTTCGCATTGCATTGCAGAATGTTTGGGATACTACTTTTGCAGAAACATGCTCAGATACCCCCTTTCCCTTTTTCAACCTTAGCGTCACATTATAAGTTCAGTCAATAAACTAACTTCATTTTTTTCTCTCATCTTTAATACAATAAGATATTATTTTCCTTGTACGATTCATTTTATCATAGTTACCATTTTGTATTATATACCTTCTCTTAATCTTTTATCATTCATTTTGTACGTTTTTATTGATACACCACCCTTACAACATCTTTCTCTTTTCAACTTGTAACTTCATAATAATTTTAACTAATTTGTATACAAATTATTTCTTTTATTTTTTATAGTAGGTTTGTTAGGTTATCACTCATTACATGTCATTCCCCCAACCAAACCTTCATCACCGGGGACACATTCTGTAGTATATTTTAAGGTAGATAGAGCACAATCTTCTTCTAATATTTATATAACCCCATATCTGTATATAAAAATATGTATCGAACAATAGAAGTGACAAATAAAGCAAAGAGGTAAAGGTAGATCAGACGACGCCATAGTCCAGACGACAAAGGCCAGACATGATAAACAACCCAGACTAACAGGTGTTTATGCTAATGAGTTCATTCCCCGTCAGCAGGTGGCCGACACGTGGCCAGACATAATTAATAACCCAGCGCTTGACAGGTGGCGTGATTACGGGATCCAATCAGAACTCGTCAGAGGCCAATATATAAGGTCCCCCAAGATGGGACAAGGTGAGTAGTTGTGTTTCAGTTGTTTCAGAGCGACGCTGTTATACGGTCAGTCAGACTTCTCACCCCAATCCGCGATGTAGACTTAGGGCATCCGTGACGTCCATGGTCCGACTACCTTCGTCCGTGGTCTACCTCTACCTCCTTGGAGTTACCACCTAGACCTGCCTCTGTCTCTTGCTGTCCCAGTGCGGGAATCCCATCACGCACCCACTACCACGACTGCCCAGTACATTCCACCTCGGGATTACTACATATATATATTTCAAATCTTAAAAAGGGGGATGTGCTGAGAACATTGGATGTTTTCCCACGTGACGCAGCGGAGCGTGACCGGGCCTGCACATGGAGTTGTTGTTTTGAACTCTGTATGGATGGACATCAAAACAATATATATATATAGAATATGTTTAAAAGAATTCAATTATTTTTGTACTTTCAGCTTGAAAGACACATGCATAATTGATTTTGTAATGATAAAATATTTTATTAGTTTTCAATAATTTCTATATTTGGGGTATATATATATATATCATATTTTATAAAATGTATTAAACAATTTTAGTATACATTTAAATAATTTTATTTACAGATTTTTAAAATGTTAGTAAAAATATTATATAACTTTTTAAATGCCTGTTTTAAAATTAAATATATATTTTTGAAGACATTTTTAGAAGAGATATTAATAAATGATTTTAAAATATGATAAAATCTTCAAAAATGTATTCTGATAAAATTATTGTAGTTTTCTCAGCTATATAAAATCGCCAAATTAAAAATATTACGTCTGAAATTCAATATGAGCCACTTACTTCTTTTTTGAAATAATATTTTACAATTAAAATTCTATCTACACATTAAGGTTTAAAAAAGATATTTAATATTAAATGAATTTTAATTTATCGATATATAACTTTCTTACATATACATATATAAATTATATAGTGTTTTCTAAATATATTTTATCTGAATATGAGAATATATTATATATATTTAAAATGCTTGCTTTATGTGTGTGTGATTATATAGATCTTAATTATAAATTTAATAAATATATTTTAAAAGGTACAGCAAATATGTGTGAATATTTGAAAATATTTAAAAGTGAGGTATGCGAGAAGCATTGCGAAAACTTTTAGAAATCAATAAGTAAAAGAGGGAGTAACGGCTTCGTATCAATGAATTTAAAATTAAATGAAAATACATATAATAAAGTAAATGATTAATAAATGTGCTATATCAAAATAAAAATGATTCTAAATTATTTATGAAGATTTAAAAATAGAAAATGTCTTCAATTTTAATAAAATATAAAAATATAAATTTTCAAATATAAAAATATAAGAACAGGTTATAAAGATTTAGCCTTTTAAAGACATTTTACATATCAAAGACAATACATTTTACACTTTATTAGCAATATTTCAACTTTTATATAAGTTTAACACTTTAAAGCAATATTTCACACTTTAATAACAGCGTATATTGTTTAATAAAAGGGTTTTACACTTCACTGACAACGTTTTCATTTTTAGATGTTATTTTGTGAATTTTTAGAATGCTTAGTGATTAAACTATATATATTTAAGAGAAGAGAGTGCTAATAGAAAAAAAAAACTATTTTCAATTTAATAAGGTGTCTATTTCATACACTTTTGCACACGCACATTCATTTTGATCAATTAAAATAAATATTATATTAGGATCTTATTTATAAGTCACTTAGTTTTATATTGCGTTGATTTTTCGAAATTCTCAACGTGTGCTACAGGCTTTTTTCCAACTTAAACTTGAGTAATTTTCGAAATTGTTTAAATATATCATATATACACAAGATAGCATTTAAGTTTAGATAATTATAAATTTCACCGTTGCATATGTATCGAGGTAATGTTACAATTCTCCAATATATCGATTCAGGATAACTAATTTTGGTACTCGAAAAGACAAATAAATATATTCTATTTTTTATGGATATCAAAAAATATTTTAACATGATTGAGAAAATTGATAACTCCATTAACCTGCTTCAACTTAGAACATTATTAACTAACATAATAAAATATCTTTTGAAACGAAATTATATTTTCAAATGAGGATATTTCATTTAGTATAAGCACTCTATTTAGGTTTGAATTTAATAATAATACATTTTAATATTAATTAAATAATTCTATGCCATATATTACGTCAGATAAATATCAATTTAATCATTTTTATTTTTTATTATCCGGTTGAAACTTTAGTGGCAAATGTTTAGTATACGAATTTATATAGATGTAGAGAAAGTATTATATGTAAAGAAAATGTTAGTTATAAAATAAGCTATCATTATAAGATATAAATACTTTGGGATATAAAGACAGATGTGTGCTATATAAAATATTTTTGTTATATATATGTGTGAGTGCGTTTAAAAACTAAATTTAATAAAGTTCATATCATAAAGGAGATAAAAGATTCCTGTTGAATATAAGTTTAAAAAAATGTTTTGTTACTATTTATTAGGTGTGTGTGAATATTTTGGAAAATGAATATATATTACTTTCAAAAGTTTCAAAAGTGAATAAATAATGGTATATAATATTCTAATATGTATGATAATCATATAATTTATCTTTTAGATGAAAGCAGACTAGTTATTTGCTCTTCTATAATAGGTGGAATAATATTTTTATTTGAATTTTTATCTTCAGTATTTGCTTTAATATAAAACTGTTTTGGAGTGTCTTTAGTGTTTTCAACGCCCATAGGTTGTTTGCTAAAAATGGAAAGAAGAATAGGGACCAATGCCAGGCTATGGAAAGCAGAAAAGATCATCACCAAAAACCCTAGCTTGAAAACGGCCTGAAAGATATACGATGGTAGGAAATATAGTGCTGATACTCCCAAAATGGTAGTCGTACATCCCTGTAAAATAGGTAATCCCACTTTATGTAGAGCATCTTTCATCCTTCCATTTGGAGTTTTTTCTGGAGAACTGACATAGGCATAGGTTATATGTACAGCATTATCAACCGAAAGACCAATATACATGATTAATCCGAAGAGAGTAGCTGCATTCAATTTAAGTCCCCAAAATACCATATATCCAACCACTCCAATTTCAATTGAGATTATGGAAAATGTTGTCCAAAGGGCGACAATGATATTAGGGATAAAGATCAGAGTGATGATAAGCATTGATATGATAGTATAGAATACGGTGGATAAAAATATACCTCGGAGAAGCGTGAAGGATTCACATAAAATTGCAAGTGGTGAGTAGAACGTACTTTTGAAAGGATTAGAATTTGTAAGTTCATCTAAAGTTTTGAATGTCACCATAGCTTTGCCGACATCAGTGGTATTATAGGACTGTACGAAAAATCGGGAAGCAACGATTTCTGTGTAATTTTTATTGAATACGATATCACCCTTGAAACGATCCGATTGTCCCAGGCGGAAGAAGACAAATCTCAAACATTTGATGAAATCCTGTTTATCATTCAGATTATAACCTTTCAATAAGAAATTATCCTTCGAGGAATTGAGAAATTCTAGATAATAGTCTAACCAGAATTCTGTAAGGAGATCGTTGTCAGCTAAATAGATCTGTTTACGATAATTATATATGACATTCTTCAACATTTTCTGTACTTCAGGTTTGGAATAATCGAGTGGTTTTTCGATGGTTATTTGGACACGATGAGGATACATAGCGAAGTATTTTGCATCAATGTCAAAAAACTGGAATGCAAAGGAATCTTCTGGAAAGAATTGGTTAATCTCCATACCATCTTCCAAGATGAAAGAACCGTAGGCTCCGAATGCGAAGTATACCAGGAATACAAAAATGATGGCTATTTTAGTTGGTGTCTTTGACAACCAGTTACCATATGTATCCTTGAAGAAATTCATAACTTTGTGGTCGTTATAATTATGCCCTTTTATCTCGGTGGTACTTGGCTCTTCGGCAGTAAAAAGCAGGCGGATCAACACATTCTTCTTCTCTGAAACACAAGACACGATGGTTTAGCCTTCTTACCTACAAGATATTATACTATATGTAGATAGTTATGATATTTTTCATGTATGCTCACTGTCGTATATTTATATTATAATAATTTCAAATCCACAGATTATTATTCTGTGATATATTGTATATATGTAATATATAATTTATCATCATCATTCTGTTGTTGACTTGTAATTTTGAATTTTGCATCTACCCCGGTGTAATATAATTAAAGCCATTTAAATAAATAAGGCCTGAAATCTATTTCTATTTTTTAATAAACCTAAATACACCACACTCACACAAAAACAAACACAACAAAACAAATACAACACACACAAACACAAAATAAAATTGAAATATTTTTAACATTTCAAATTTAAAGCTCTAAAGAATATCACCATAACCAATAATGAACCTTCACAAATCCGGTATGCTATACCATTAGAAAGAGCAGTACACAATATTTTGTAATTTATTTCTGGTATTTTTTATTTATTTATTTCAATTTTTAAAGCGCTATGTCCCCTTAGGGACACTTGCGCTGTCATGCATGTGTGCCTTTACATTTGTCTATAACCTAAAATGCAAATATTTTATTTTTTAAAAACATATATTTTATTTTCATTCATTGACTGTTCTACATTTTTTGACCATAGATTTAGAACATACCACTTTGAATATTTGTTGTAAATATGTATAGTTGACTACCTATTTTTTACATCACGAATATAGAATTCATTTTATAAATTCTATATTACTGTGAAAAATAATTTTATCCGTAATTTGCTTCAAGTAATTCAAAATTAAACCTACTTGATAAGTAAATAATGTACTAGTATTTCCTATTTTCACGACTGCACCTTCAATTCCCTATCTTTTTCAACAACAAAACAATATAATCAAAAAATATATACAATACTTTTAGGTTGAAGAATAGTCATATGATATTAACAAGGAGAGAGAGAGAAAAAAACGGAGATAAGAGAACTTTGTACAAAAGAATGTCTGCAATATATCTACAATCAACATAATATGGTATTACGATGCACTAGCGCGCCATCTGTTGTCAAATTACAAAACTATTTTAGACGCATAATATTCTTTTTAAAATAAAACAATTTCTACTGCCCTTACGGCAATGGAAAAAAAATAAATTTTTCCATTGCAGTAAGGGCAGTAGAAATTGTTTTATTTTAAAAAGAATATTACGCGTCTAAAATAGTTTTGTAATTTGATAATTTGGTATGATAAAATGTTTTATCTTTTGAAAAGTCTAACCACTAATCGACCAGGTCGCCTCAATATATTTAAATGGTATGTTTAGTATCTGAGGAAATTATATATTTAGTTTTATATAAATTTGTAGTAAACGAGGAAAATAATTTTATCTTTAACATACACTAGTAGTTTATGATATTTTTAATGTTGGTGTGTAAAGTTTCTAACACATTTTAAATTATTAAAAATAGAGAAGGCATTTCCTGATCACGAGCACATGTGCTTTTTTAGATGGCAGAGCGCCATCTAGTGGAGCAAAAATAACCTAAACGTTTATTTAACTTGCTCCGTGATATTTGGCCAACCCAATTTCTTGATAAATTAAGAAAAGCCATCCACGAAGGCGTTTAGCGCTGTTGGCTCGCTTTATTTTTGCTCCACTAGATGGCGCTCTGCCATCTAAAAAGCACATGTGCTCGTGGTCAGGAGATGCCTTCTTTATTTTTAATATCAACACATGACCCACTTATCTTTTTTTTTCTATTGTTTTTCATTTCAAATTATATTTATACATTTAAAAGTATTTCAATATTAATCTTAGAGATCTCAATTGATGCATTTGCTCACATGTGATATTGAAATTTCTTTGAGACTGAAACCTATGGTACTGATATTAATTTGAAGTTTATCATTATATAAGATTTCGTGTCTGGATTTAAACGGCTTTATTATTTATTTTTTACTTATCCCTAGTACACGTGGTATAGGCCATGATAATCATGGTGGGTAGAAGTTGGCGACTGATTTTACTGTAAGTGTACCACATGTCTACACATTTGAAAAGCAGTTCGACTTTGCACTTACAAATGTGCCAGAGCCCTCTTTGGTTACTTGCACTCGCTGGTGGGGTTGGACTTTTTCAAGAATCGGGGGCCATTGGAGCATTTTTTAAATCAGAAAAAAAGTGCCCAATGTGGGAATCGAACCCGGGTCGTAGCGGTCGAAAACCAACGGTTTAGACCATCCTTCCATCGACCCCCTAAACGGTTTATAGTGCATAAGAACGTATATTTTCAACCATCAGCTCTATCATAACAGATTTAAGAATATAAAAGAGATAGTGTGTGTTTTTAAATATAAATTTCCTTAAAACTCTTTTAAAATATCTATATTTGCTTTTTGAAGTGTAATATGGACTGTTGACGCGGTAGGGCTGTTTGCCCTAGTGGTCCTTAGATTCTGATATCGAAGGATTAGGTGGAGACAATTTCAAGATGTAGGTTTAGTAAAACGTCCGAGACCACCTCACTTTCCCACTGACCTTTATTAATCCAAATTTTTCCTTTTATCCTAACCTATTTTACATATATTCCATACATTACACAAAAACAACAAAAAATACAATAAATTTACATAATACCTACAATTTAGGTGCGTCTGATATTTGCATACAAAGAAAACAATTTAAATCTTATACATGGATGATATCCTATTACATTGCATACAAACCTGACAGTAATGGTAGACCAAAGTATAAACAATAGATTAGAAAATGTAGAAACATAATGGTTGATGGTTAAAGATGAGTCAAGATATTTCTAAGGTATTAAACTGTATGTAATATAAAGGAGTATCGTTTTATGTAATCTATTCAATAAAAAAAAGGGAAAAAACACGTTAAACATAGAGAATAAAGAAGAGATATTTGATATAACGGTGTTTGCCTTACAACTTTGAACACTCGGATTTTCCTGGAAAATCCCTTAAAGATTTCTTGAAAAAGCCCTGGTCCACCTGTGCTGTGTGAGCAGAAGAGCTTAAATTGACTTGTTCCATTATATGTATGTTCCATATGTAAATACCTGTTTTCTTTCCTCTTTTCGCTCTCCACTTCTCCCATCCATATTTCCAAAAAAATATTTTTTCTTACTTTCCATAGGATTATTCAAATAATAATCTGTATATATTTACCATGTGTATATAATCTTTCTCCATTTTTACCCCTTTGTATATTTCCCACTTTCATAGGTTTCTCCGTCTTGTAACCCCAAGGAGAATCCTCTGTAAGACCTGTGTGTCTTAATAAAGGCTTTTGTGTGTGTGTGATATTTGATATAAGATATAATACCGTATTTCAAAAGTGAATATGTCAAATAACTGTGATGAATAACAGACCTCATAAGAAATAAATATTTGCCGGACAAAACCACAGTTGTAGATTTGAGAAAAAATCCATTACATACACTAATTCTTTGGAACTATAAGAGAAATGAGGTAAAGAGAGTAATTAAAAAGGAGAGAATAAGACATTGAGGAAATGTGAGTTATATAAGATTTTCACACTACTAAACTTACTAGCTCCTTCAGTGGTGTAGACAGGGGCTCCAGGCAGTGTAGCGTGTAGACCGCGGATCTCAGCACGGGCCATGTAGACCAGACATCCACCGATGAGAGAGAGTTGAAAGCAGTAGGTGAGAACGCACGCTATAGCGGCGTAGATGCCGTAGAACTGGAGACCTGGCAGTGGGGTGAAGGCACAGGCGACGAAGGAGGCGATGTTGGTGAGTGATGTGAGAGTGATGGCCACCCCAGAATGAACGTAAGTGTCGACAATCCTCTCCGTCAGACTCTGGGATGGAGAGGTGTTCCGCCAGGATGACAGGAGGATGAAAGTGTCATCAATACCAATACCTGCACACAGATATATAACTTTAAATTCCTTCAAGCATATATTTCAAATACCATCAAAGATAAACAAAGAGATTGTCTGTTGGAGGTATTATCATAATGTATTTCCTCCATGTGCAACCATGCAAACTCAACAAGCGATTTTTTTTTACTACAAACTATTTGCTGAAATTTATGATTATATACAATGATGTATGGTTACATACCGAAATATAAAGAGACAAGGGTCGCCTCTCCCGTCAAAATAGACCTTTAAAACCAGACGCCATCTATTGACCGTCGCCGCAACTAGCGGCCTCGGGTCGGTGACAAAGCCATAACACCAGCTTTGGCAAACTGAAAAGCGTCCACCTAGAGACCATGGTTTCGGGATAATGGCCCTCGACAGCTGATGTTGTGGCTTTGTCACCGACTCGAGGCCGCTAGTTGCGGCGACGGTCAATAGATGGCGTCTGGTTTTAGACGTCTATTTCACGGGAGAGACGACCCTTGTCTCTTTAGATCAATTTTCTCCCGGCAAAATTTTCCATCTATACCGGAATATATAACATAGTTATTTAAATTAAAGATACTTCGGCCAGTAAATCTTTTTTATTGTCTCAATAATTGTATTTTTTATTGTCTCAATAATTGTATTTTTTATTGTATCAATAATTGTATTTTTTATTGTATCAATAATTGTATTTTTTATTGTATCAATAATTGTATTTTTATTGTCTCAATAATTGTATTTTTTATTGTATCAATAATTGTATTTTTTATTGTATCAATAATTGTATTTTTTATTGTCTCAATAATTGTATTTTTTATTGTCTCAATAATTGTATTTTTTATTGTCTCAATAATTGTATTTTTTATTGTATCAATAATTGTATTTTTTATTGTATCAATAATTGTATTTTTTATTGTATCAATAATTGTATTTTTTATTGTCTCAATAATTGTATTTTTTATTGTATCAATAATTGTATTTTTTATTGTATCAATAATTGTATTTTTTATTGTATCAATAATTGTATTTTTTATTGTATCAATAATTGTATTTTTTATTGTCTCAATAATTGTATTTTTTATTGTATCAATAATTGTATTTTTTATTGTATCAATAATTGTATTTTTTATTGTATCAATAATTGTATTTTTTATTGTATCAATAATTGTATTTTTTTATTGTATCAATAATTGTATTTTTTTATTGTATCAATAATTGTATTTTTATTGTATCAATAATTGTATTTTTTTATTGTATCAATAATTGTATTTTTTTATTGTATCAATAAATGGCTTTATCTTCACGATATATACAGTATACATGGTATGTATATATGGTATGGTATAACATGGTTATATAAGATAAAGAGTTTTTTTTTCTATACATGTTGAATATATGATTCTAATAACTGAAGACGGTTCGCTTTATTTTTAAGACGTTGACGGAGATTTAGCGCTATTAACTTTTATCATTAGCACAATATTTGAGATACGGCGTTCTTCTTGTAGCCTTCCAATCATCGAAGTCAAAACGGTATGTTTTGCTTATGTTTCGTATCCAATTGTAAATTCACCATTCTGTATAGAATTCTCCATTTATTAAAGTTATCAATGATACCCATTAGAACCATTAAGTCAACATAAAACTTTCTAAAGTTATTATTTTTATCATCATATTTTCATTATCTACTCTCATCCTGTTAAGAATTTGTAAACCTTGTGTTAGATTATCTTTAAAACAAAGAAATAAATCAAAATCAAAGTTTTAAAATGGTATTCAACAGAGAGAGATTTTATATATCAAAATGAAGCATTTTTTCAAGCATTTCAGCAATTAAAAATTCAATTGTATATTTTAAAAAAATAGTCGGTGGATGAGAGGGTAACACGCTCGATTCCCGACAGTCATGAACCGGGATTATGTCCCGCGTTAAAATTTGTTTAATATGTGAATAACCTTCACATATTATTCACTATTTCAATTATCATGAACTAGGTTGCTCTTGCTGAGCGGTACCTATTTATGTGATTTGAACCAGAATTGTATATCAGACGACTGGTATATCCTGGATACAGTGCAACTTTGAGTGTTCAAGAGAAAAAGATTTTAATGGCTATGAAATATTTAATTTCTAGAAAGGTTTTACGGGGTATAATTGTTCGTTTATTTCTCTGTATTTCTCTGTTTAAAATAAATTGAAATTAATGAATGCTAAAGATATCGGATCAGAAGATTCAGTATGTATCATATAAAAAGGAACATAAAGAATTCCTGTGAGACTGCATTTTTTTTTTTTGTTCAGAATAATTAATGGTGAAAACTCAATCTGTCGCTGGCTGTTTTTTATTGATTCGCCCATTCTAAAGTTTGTTCATAACTATATAAAATGAGCGTTATCATTTTTAAAAAGTGGGGTATAATATTTGAATTTGAAAGATGTTGTGACTATTGAATATCGTAATTAAATAATCCTTTTCAAAGTAAAATTCACACTTTAACCAAATTCAGCAATATCCATGAAACTACATCAACATATTTTTTCGTTTGACTATATTTAAATTCGAATGATAAATTTCTTCGAAATTCACTGATGGACAAAACTTTAAAAAGTGTAAAGTATTTATGTCGGCGGTCGTCTGTTTTTTTTTTTTTTTTTTTTTTTTTTTAAGGAGACAATTTCATTCACACTTAGTTATCTCGTGTGTCTTCATTAAGTTTCACTATATAAAAAATAACTTTTTTCTTAAACTTTAACTTATTATATTGAAGATAAAGGTTGCCTGGCCGGTATTTTTATTTAAGAAATATTTCAGAGTTATTGTCTGAATCCCGATATACATGCTAAATTGTACAACTTCTTAAGTTTTGTCTATGAGTGTAGTTTTAATAATTGAGTTTTTTTTTTTGCAGTGTGCCTACTTATTATTGCCTTTGAAAATATAAACTGATATAAAAGTTAAGAAAAAAAGAATCTTTTGATACTTAAAAGTTGCTGGTGGTTTGTGCTATCTGTCGAAATAAATATCAATTGATCGTTTGATTTTTAATTACAAGATTGTTTCAAAATTTGGAAACATTTTCAAAAAAATTGGAATATCAATATTATTCGCCGTTATGCATAATATTTTTGTATTATGTATAAAGTAATTGTATTATATATTATTATTTATTTGCCGGAATAATATTATTAGCCAAATAATAAGAAATGTTTTAAGAAAAACACGAACATTTGGAACAACCCTATATTACAGTATGGGGCAAACAAATTATTTAATTAATATAAAAATGTTTATAATTGCAATAATGAGAGTATAAAATTGTTTTATTTGTTTTTATTTTAAAGAAACGGGCGTCTTATAAATAGTTAGTATTTATAAATCTAGATGGCGCCGCAAGTACTTCAGGTTCGTACATTAGGTTTGTCTTTCAAATAGAAATTTCCGTGAAGATTTCTCTGTTTAAACTTCTTCAGTGATAGGTTTCAGTTCATACGCATGTCTTTAAGGTATTTTTCTTTCTCACATCAGCTCTGAAACCTCATTTCGTTCCCAAAATATGCTATTATCTATTGCATAGATAATAATGTTGGATTTTATATCATTAAAATGCAATTTTTTATTCTTTAATTATAATAATCTGTGGTGATGTATGTATATTTAAGTTAATATAGATTTCTAAGAAGATGTGTGAGGTAATTTATATATAAATATTGTCAAGTAGCTCTGCAACCCCAGCCACAGAAAGTTCCATGGGACACCTGTCAATCATCACTGGACTCCGGGGGGACGACCACAGGTGTGAGGGGTTCTCGGAATCTTATCTGTAAATAAGGAAAACAACGCCTCGGTGGCTGACCACTCACTTTATTATTACTTTTAACCTTGGGATAAGTTGTTATATTATCTCTCTCCCTATAAATACCTCTTGCATATAATTTTATTGGAGTTCTAAAAGGTAAATGCCCCTTATAATAAATTAATTATTCACAAATTCGCCCTTGCTTTATTTATCTCCGCGACAATATTGTTAGAGAGAAAGGTAATTTTTCCAGTAAGGCTAACTTAAATATACATATAAATTTATGTTCATTTAAATGTTTAGTTTGTTCCTTCAATATAAAGAAAATCTTTATTTTAAAATAGTAATAATTGTGATCCCCCCCCCCCCCCATCCAACATATAATTCAGGTATTTCTTGAAAGTGAAAAATGAATAAATTTGTGGCGACCACACTTTACCTCAGCGAGCGCGAACTGGAACAAAGCTTCACTACACATACGGGCAGTAGTTTGGCGGCCTCACCGCGAGCTGGGATAAACACCTCACTACGCATGCGCGGGCGGCATCCGGGACTCTTGCCACGCGCGTCGTTCGAACAACAAGGCTTGCTTCCAGCGGCCGTTACTTCTTTCCTCTCTATATATTTCGGGGTTTTAAATAAATTAATTTATTTAATAAAATAATTATAATTTTATGAGCGGCCTCTCCACAAGCCACGCCAACACGCACGCAACCATTCCACAAATTGATACTATGCTTTTTCAAGGTATATGTGATGGCAATGATAGCATAGTTACTGTCTATTTGACTGAGTGGAATAAAATTCACAAAGATGATCTAGAGAGAAAATTGATGTTTTCCTTTTCAATCTAACTTCCAGTTGCTCAGTTAAAAGGGGATGTAGTGTTATACGTTTATTCATTGGTCTCCAAAGTTTCATAATTTTCATATTTAATCAATTTTTTTTTTGTGATAAGAATTTTTGTTTTCTTCTTAAAGTTTATATGAAAACATATTGCCAAATATTTAACTGATCAAGCAATAATTTATATATTAAATTTATTTTGAAATTATAGACTCCAAAACTAGGTTTGAAATAGGGGTTTCGAGTCATCAAGAGATCATGAACAATCACTCCAAAAATAAGGAATAATCTTCCAAAAGACTATTCATTGAAAGAAAATCACACCAACGTATAAACATTAAATTTAGTTATTTATTTAAATGGAGATATATTTGAAGAGAGGATGAATCTAAATAAAAAGTAGTATCTCTATGTTATTAAACCTGTGTATTCTAATAATTTAACATATATTGAGGTATTCCAGTTTTCCTGATTGGTACTAATGATTTAGTAAGTAAAATAGTAATTCATGGAATAAAAAGCATGAATACTTATCCTTCCTATGAGTATACTTACCAAGGAGTACGAAAGGTACTGTGAAGTTGGACGGCGGGAAGGGAATTCCAATCCACATGCAGATCCCACATCCAGCGGCCACGGCGAGCAGTGCGGAGAAACAGCCCATGGCTCCCAGCCAGGGTTTACTCTTGACACAGTCTTGCATCATGCAGGTCAGCATCGAGAATGTGACCATTATGATCACTGTGATCTGGAATGTTGGCATCGCCTTGAAACCTGCCTTGACGAACTCCTTAAGGATAGAAGAGGATGTAATCCAGTGGACATCAAGGTATTTCCAGGATCTGTGAATGACTTTCCCATTTTGAGAGAAGGCGTCGACGACCGCAGTTTCCCATTTTCGAATAAGTTCTAGAGGTTTATTAATGCTGTCCAGGAAATAGAGCAATTGACCGGCTGAAGCGCTAACCACATGGGAATCGTTGTCAACTTTCACATTTCCCAAAGTTATTCCGTAGAAATAGACACGCCTACGATCAGCACTGAGTTCAACTGGATAGGAAATATTCATTTTACCGCTAAGAATTTTATCTATATTTTTATGAAGATGTAGAAGAGGATTAATGGTGCACTCGCCAAAATATCGAGCACACAGCTGGGAATAATCGTACTGCACGCCTTCATAATCCACCGTGATATTCTGGATGAAACGGTCAATCTCGGCTATTTCGTCCAGGATTTCTGGACGCAGAATGGTGCCCCCATCTCTCACAACCATGTTCACGCGAAGAAACCCGCTGATAAGTCGCGTCTCACGTCCATAATCATAATCCCGCATGCCTTTTAGTGGGAAGAAGCTTTCGACAGAAGACTTCCAAATTTTTGCTTTCCCACTATGATGGCAATACAGATATTCAGGATCGTCTTCATATCGCATCTTCAAGAAACCCGTAGAGAGAATTCCTGACAATAGTACAGGTAGGATGATAAACCATGCTGGGTACTTGCTCACATAGAGCCCAAGCTTCCTGAAAAAGATGTTGAAGAGATGTTGAACGATGAGAAAATGCGTGGACTTTATTTTGCCTAAAACACACAAACATTCTTAGGCTACAAACTAAACGAAATTAGATTTTTTTAAGAATCAATTTTCATATCATGTTTGAACAGAATCAAAATATTTAAGGTTCAACAAGACATGGTTCAAAATAAGACGCACCAAACAAATTAAGATCGAATCCTTCAATAAAAGCATTTTAAGCGATGATAGTTCGGTTAAGCTGCCAATATGATAACATAGGAAGGTGGGAGGTAGAGAGATAAAGGCTATCGTTACATATCTTCTAAAGACTACGATGTGAGGCTGCACAATTTCTATAGATCTAGGATTCTTAACTTTTGTTTAAATTCTTCAACTAAAAGGTTAACCAACAGGTGCTTGTGCGTGTATATAACACCAGTGGTTAATGGGTTAAAAATATTACATTAAAACGGAGGGATAAATGATAGCAAGATTGCGCTCGCAAATGCACCCCCTAGAAGCAGTAGAAGTGAAAGAAGAGCAACATTCCCCTATTAGAATATACAGGAAATTCCCCTGTGTCTTGAATCTATTATAGAAAATATTTTTCGGAATATAAAATGAAAATAAATAATTTTCGAAGCAACAAAGGCACTTCAATTCAATGAATAGTTCGAAGCTTATCATAACAATTAGAGTGAATAACATAAAAATTAATATAGATTCAGAAAAAGTAGAATTGACAACTTAATTAGATCAAAAATGTGCAACATCAATAAAATCATGTTGGATAACTGAGTGCTACGACAGCTAGCGCCACACTGGACCTATCATCATCACAACTGTTTGTTTACCTTTCTTCTCTATATTACAATAACTGTTCGCTACCATAACTTTGTCTTTTCTTGCTAAATGGATAATAAAGATTATTATCATATAATCCTCAACGTCCTCATGCCTTCCTACAAGCTGTAAGTACCTAAATCTTACAACAATTAGATTATGAGACTGAATATTGCATGAAATTCAACTAACGAGTTAAGAAAAAAAAAAAAAAAAAGCTTAGCAAAAATGGCGTCACTCCCGAGCCACGATGTAACCCTAAATAAGCTCGACGGCTATAACTACTCACTATGGTCTTTCAAAATTGAAATGCTCTTGCAAAAGGAAGATCTTTGGGAAGTTGTCACCGAAAATATTCCAGATGAACCTAAAATCGAATGGAAAAAGAAAGACTCAAAAGCTAGAGCTATCATTAATCTAAGCATCGCCGACTCACAAATAGTGCACGTTAAAAACCTACTAACAGCCAAAGCTACCTGGGACACTCTTAAAAATATCTATGAAAGAAAAACACTCTCAGGAAAAATTTATTTGCTAAGGAAACTATATAGCTTAAAACTCGAAGAAGACAAAGACATGCAGCAGCACATCACTACCATGATGGAACTAATTGACAAACTGCGAACCATTGGCGAAACACTAAAGGACTCTCACATCACGGCTATACTGCTTTGCTCGCTTCCAAAGAGCTACTCAAATCTCATCACGATGTTGGAATCAAGGCCTGATGACGAGCTAACGCTTGAATTTACCAAGAACAAACTCCTTGATGAACACACACGCAGAGTAGAAAGCTCGAAAGACGAAAGCACCGCATCAAAAGCCTTAAAAAGCCTCCACAGAGCTTCAAGCCAAAGAAGAGAAAAAGAGAAGAAATCCTGTTCTTTCTGCCACAAACCAAACCACTCCAAAGAAGAATGTTGGCACTATCAAAAGCGAAACAACAGCAACAAAGAGTACAAATATGAAAACTTCAGAAGAGGAAACGTACCAAAGTACACAAATCAGTCGAGTGTCACCCAAGAACAATCAACAAATCAGAGAACAACAAAAGGACCTAACCCAAAAGCTCTCAATTGCACTCAACGAGAAGCAAGTGTACACAACTGGTTCATCGACTCTGGAGCCACATCTCATATGGCGTACGACGAAAGCTTCTTCACTGAACTTAACAGAGAACAAACACAAAATGTTGTGGTTGCTAATGGCAATAAGCTGCAGGTCAAAGGGATAGGACAAGGAGAAATCAAAGTCATCACACCCCAAGGAAAGACTGACACCTTACTTCTCACAAAAGTTCTCTACATACCGGAACTAACAGACAACCTTCTGTCAGTGAGTGCGGCCACCTCCAACGGATGTAAAGTAACGTTCAACAGAGATTGGTGTACCATCGAAAGAGACAACACAGCCCTCGCGAACGGTATACTTGACAATGGAATGTACCGACTCCACCTGGATGACAACCCCCAAACTCGCACATTCAAAGCAAATGTTGCAAAACAAAACCACTGCAAGAACAAAAATTGCCTCATGCTCTGGCACGACAGACTAGGACACAGAAATATAGAATCAATTAAGAAGATTCGAAATGAGAACCTAGCAAGAGGACTAAGTCTAAATAACTGTTCGCACAGCACAGACTGCGTTCAGTGCATTCAAGGAAAACTCACCGAAACCCCATTTCCAAAGAAGACAGAGTACAGAGCAACTGAAACGCTTCAACTTGTCCACAGTGATATCTGCGGTCCATTACCAACTAACTCTCTCAGCGGTAAGAGATACTTCATCACCTTCACTGATGACTACAGCAGATACACGAAGACCTACCTCCTGAAAGGAAAAGACGAAGCCTATGAAAAAATAAAAGACTACGTCATCTCAGCACACACGGAATTTGGAAAAAATATCCAAACCATACGGACAGACAACGGTCGTGAGTACGTAAACCGACAAGTCGAAGATTTCCTGAACCAAAGCGGAATCAAACATCAGCTAACAGTCCCCTACTCACCAGCCCAGAACGGAGTAGCCGAAAGGAAAAATCGATCACTAATGGAGATGACAAGATGCATGCTGTTTGACTCAGGACTCCCACAATCTCTATGGGCGGAAGCGGTTACCACAGCTAATTACCTACACAACCGAATACCCTCGAAAGCTACAGACAAGACTCCTTTTGAACTATGGACCAACAGGAAGCCCAGTCTGAAGCATCTAAAAAGATTCGGATGTAAAGCCTTCGCCTATATTCCCAAGATAAAAAGAAACAAGTTGGATAGCAAAGTTATCGAAGGGATCTTTCTTGGATACGATGATCGAAGCAAAGGATACAGAATCCTGCACGATACAGACAACATCACAATCAGCAGATCCGTAAAATTTACAGAAAAAGAAAATGGGTTTCACCTCGCTTCCACAAAAACAACTTCACCACAAGTACTAAGTACAGATCTAACTTCCTCCAATCATATTGGTAATGCAGAGGAAAGTCAGGAACCAGGAACACAATCCGAAAACCTTGAGGACTCAGAAACCGAGGATTACCTTCAACCCGGTACAAGCACAGGAACACAAGTGGTCACACAAAGAAGATCCACGAGACCAACAAAGGGAATACCTCCCATATGGAATGACTACATGCTGTACAAAACTGAAGCTCAAGACATTCAGACACCCACCAGCTACTCGGAAGTCCTACAATTACCAAAAATAGAAAGAGAAAAATGGCTACAAGCAATGAACGAAGAACTAAATTCTCTTGAGAAGAACACTGTATGGGAATTAACGCCTCTACCTAAGGACAAAAAGATCATAGGATGTAAATGGACCTATAAACAGAAACTCAATTCCAAAGGAGAAATAGAGCGGTACAAAGCCAGACTCGTAGCAAAAGGGTTCAATCAGAAATTTGGCCGAGACTACGAAGAAACCTTTGCACCAATTGTGAAGCATTCTACAATTAGAGCCTTCCTAGCTGCATCAGTCTACAAAGGGATGAAAGTGAACCACCTCGATGTCAAGACAGCGTTCCTACACGGCGACCTAGATAAAGAACTCTACATGAAACTCCCAGAAGGACTCCATACAAAACAAACAAAGTCTGCAAACTAAAGAAGGCAATTTACGGTCTAAAACAAGCTGGAAGATCTTGGAACACAAAAATTGCAAGCACTCTAATTAAAAATAACTTCAAACAGAGCATTGTAGACCCATGCCTATTCACCAAGAATGAAGAAAACCATTCCATCTACTTGATTCTATATGTGGATGACATGCTCCTTGCAAGCGATTCCGAAATAATCATCCAAAACACTGTAAAAACTCTCGAAAAAGAATTCGAAATAAAGAACCTTGGAGACCCCACTCAATTCATTGGTATAGAAATCTCCAGGAACAGAGAAGGTGAACTCCTACTGAGCCAAAAGAATAAAATCCAAGAATTAGTTGAAAGGTACAATCTTCAAGAAGCGAAACCTACTTTCACTCCCATGGAAAGCGGATACCCCGGTATATCTGATGAAAAACTTCTACCAAACAACGTCCAATACCAACAACTGATAGGCTCACTATTGTACCTAAGCGTAGTATCCAGACCAGATATCGCAGCTCCAGTCTGCATACTTAGCAGCAGAAACCAGAATCCTAGAAATTGTGACTGGAATGCAGCAAAAAGAATCGTAAGATATCTAAAAACTACTAAAGAACTCGAGCTACGCATATCTAACCAAAAACCTCCCACGCTGGAAGCATACAGTGATGCCACATGGGCAAGCGACAACACCGACAGAAAATCACTAAGCGGAAACTTGTTCCTACTGGGATCAAACCCCATCTCATGGATGACTGGGAAACAAGGTTGCGTATCTCTCTCATCCACCGAAGCGGAACTAATCTCCGCAGCTGAAGCCTCACAAGAACTGTTATGGCTTCTCGACTTGCTAAAGGATCTCGAACTGGAACAGAAAGCTCCAATCTACATCCACCAAGACAATCAATCATGTCTCAAGATATGTTCATCCGAAAAAGTGTCTTCTAGAACCAAGCACATCGCGACCAAGATCCATCACCTGAAGGATCTTCAGAAGAAGACAGTGAAAAAAATGATCTACTGCCCGACAGGCGACATGAAGGCGGATATCCTGACCAAGCCGCTACCAAGGCCGACATTTGAGAAGTTACGCTACAACCTCGTGATGTCTCCACATTCATGCCGGGGATTTGTTGGATAACTGAATGCTACGACAGCTAGCGCCACACTGGACCTATCATCATCACAACTGTTTGTTTACCTTTCTTCTCTATATTACAATAACTGTTCGCTACCATAACTTTGTCTTTTCTTGCTAAATGGATAATAAAGATTATTATCATATAATCCTCAACGTCCTCATGCCTTCCTACAAGCTGTAAGTACCTAAATCTTACAACAAATCAAATAAACTAAATTTCTATTAATATAATTAGTTTTGTATCAAATAACAAAATATCTTAAACACGATTATTTTGTTTATTTTCATAACAAATTAAATTATTTCTTAATATATTATATATATGTTTTTGTTAGTAATTTATATAAAAATATATATCAATTTTCGAAAACCTTTCTTATCTCTAGGTACATTTTATTGAAAATAACTTTTCCTCAATATAATATGAAATTTATATATTTTTGGATTGTACGTAATTATAAAATACATATAGGCCCTATTATTTTAATTATTGTTCCTTTATTCCTAAATTTCTCATTTAATTATTTTTAAATCAATGAATAGAAAATATTCAGTTATCATCATATTTCTTTATTACTATTTTTGTTTACATTATTTTTAGAAAGTGATCTTCTTTATTTCCACTTTGTGATAACAATTTTCAAATATATTTGATATTAATTTATTCACATTATATATATATATGGGGGAATATATATATATACTTTAGGAATATATTCTTAATATAACCAAATATATTGTATTAAAATATCTATATGATATACTGTATTATCGAGTCATCTGTTATAAGAAATTATTTTTTTTTTACGCGTATTTTTCTTTTTAAAATGAAACACTTTTAAGAACATACACGTCAAAAATAGTGTAAATTTCTTATATTAAAATTTATATTGAATATATAAATATTTTCTTTCTGTAGAGACACGATTCTATTAAAAGGTCTTTTTACGACATTCATAAAAACGTAAAGGATATAATTGTTACCCTCTTATATTTATAAATATAAACATTTAAAAAAAGCTATATTTTAATTTAAATAAATCTATTTTAGATTAAATTCTGAATTATAAGATAGTTCTATAATTAATATATATATAAATCATTTAAAATATATTATTTCAAATTATTTTATATTTCAATGGTAGGAATATTTCACTTATATCAAATTTGAAATTTCAAATTAAATATTTATTAAAATTTATTAAATATAAAAAAAATTATATACCATTTGAATGCCAAAAAATAAAAAGCTAGAAAATGAAAATAAAACAGTAGAAGCGGAAGAAATCAGATAACACTAAAAACACCAACTTTTAAAATAAATTTAACCCTAATAAAAAGCAGTCGTTAAATATTGGCTCAAATATTTTTATCATAAATATTTTCTATAGAAATTTAAAATAGGAATTTTTTCAAAAACGAGATTTTTAAAACAGAAGCAACATTTAAATTTGATGTTTAAAGGTTATATAAAAGATATACCTGAACTAGAAAACATTTTATCATTGCATTCTTATAGAAACAAGAGTATTTCTCAAAGAAAAATTGATGGTTATATTTAAAAGTAAAAACGTTATCTATACAGTTAAACCTGCCTATAGGGCCCCCTCTAAATAGCGCCTTCCTCTCTATAGCGCCCGATTTTAAATACGTAGTACGATGCGATTTACATTAAAAGTGACCTGTCTATAGCACCCCCCTCTCTTTAGCACTCTATTTTGGTGAGTCCCAGGAGGGGGCGCTATAGACAGGTTTAACTCTATTTTCAAATCTAAAATTACCAAATACAATTCACTTAAAGGTCTTAAAAGTGGATTGACATCTAACTATAAAGTTTATTATCCCTATATATATAAAAGTCAGTGTATGTATGTATGTTTGTGTTTGTTCCTATGTCGGCTATACACGTCCACAATACGTTACTAATCTGACTGAAATTTTAACAGTATATAGAGTAGAATCTGAAAAAAACTTATAGTGAAAATTTCAGGTCTCTATTCCGAATATTCGTCGAGTTATTTGCAAATTGCGTTGCAAATTTGCCCTTTCGCCCGCAAGCAGCGCCTCTAGCGGTGAAGATGGAAGGTAATATCAGCTGACCTAATGTACATGTAAAAAGGGGTTTTAACAGGACATAGAGAAAAATATGGAAGGGATATTTGTCGCATTTTTAACCAAGAAAAATTGAAATTGACAGGTTTTGGGCAAAAATAGTTGTTGTTGTTTTTTAGTCAGAAAATGATGATGACAATATTGCTGTATCATCATTTGATTATCAGATACAAAATTATATCGGGAAAAATTTCAAAGAGCAGAGAACACGGGTGAAGCTAGTTCATTTTTAGTATTCAGGAACAAAATTCTAACAGAAAAAAAAATCATTCGAGCAGAAGACACGAAGCCAGATCATCTCTCAATAAAAATATCGCTTCTCAGACACAAATTTGGAGCGGGACGTTTCACAAGAGTGACATCCACGGCGCCAATTTATAATTGTAACGAATAGTATTTGAATAAAAACATTTAATCGGGTAAAACCCGGGCGTTGCCCGGGTCATTCGGCTAGTTGTGAATAAAAGTGTGGTAATCGTTTCACAAAACACTGATGCGAAATTTGGTAGAAGAATTCGCAGTGATGATTCGTTTTTGGGCTGTTGCAAGAATTTAAATCAGATCACTAAATATCAGAAAGGAGAGGGTAAAAGTCTCCTTCAAACTAACTTTATTTAAAACATGTTAAGATGACAGAGGGAAACACCAAACTGGTCAGCAGACAAGGGCGTGCTCTGTTCCTTTTCTTATCGCTGGGTGGCGCTGCTGACGGAAGAGAGGGGGGGGTTGTCTGTTTGATGTCCTGTCTGTCGTCTGGCCGACGTTCCGAAGTGAATCTCCATCATTCCACAATTATATACGTAGATTCCTCTTAATCATGTTGGAGAAAGAAAACTAAATAGCCTACTGATAGAAGAGATGAAGCGAAGTGAATTCTAGAAAATTCAATATACACTATTGTTGCACCAGGTTTGGCAGATCCTTCAGTCTTGATTCTCTCCTCAGACGCGTCTTGCATCTTTCCAGAGCGTGTCTCAACCACCCTACATATTTAGGTAACACCTAGAATATCTCTTTATTTAACACATCAAAGTTTAAAGCAGGTTGGGTATTCAGTGTATTAAACTACAAATGTTTTATAGTACATAATATTTTATATTGGGAGTACAAATAAGTTTTGAGGGATTTTTTTTATAAATTCGAAGCTCTATTCAGAGAAATCAGTACAATATATTTCATTCAAATTATTGTCCATCTTTAGCTACGACTTTTTCCCATCTTTCAGGCAGCATACGGATTTCGTGTCGAAAAAATTCCTCGTCTTTTGAGGCGATCCAAACATTGACCCAATTTTTCGCCTATTCGTAAGAAGTGAAGTGCTGCTCGGCCAGGCCATGTGTCATCGAACGGAACAAGTGGTAGTCTGAAGGAGCAATGTCTGGTGAATACAGCGGGTGGGGTAGGATATCCCAATGAAGCGCCTCCAAAGTCTCCTTGACAACTTTTGCAACATGTGGCCGAGCGTTGTCGTGCTGATAGATCACCTTGTCATGTCTTTTGGCATATAGTGGGCGTTTAATCTTCAATGCTCGGCTTAATCGCATCAATTGTTGTTGGTAACGTTCTCCAGTGATGGTTTCGTAAGGCTGAAGTGGCTCATAGTAGATCACTCCGAGCTGATCCCACCAGATGCACAGCATTAGCTTCTTGCCATGAATATTCGGTTTGGCCGTTGAAGTTGATGCATGACCGGGCTTAACCGACGATTTTCTGCGCTTTGGGTTGTCGTAGTGAATCCACTTTTCGTCCCCCGTCACAATTCGATGCAAAAAACCCTTCCGATTTTGTCTTTTGAGCAGTAGTTCGCACGTGCAAATACGGTGCTCGATGTTTCCTGGCTTGAGTTCATATGGAACCCAATTTCCTTGTTTTTGCACCATACCCATGACCTTGAGACGGTTCGAAATCGCTTGTTGAGTCACTCCCAAGGTTTCAGCGAGCTCCTCTTGAGTTTGGCTTGAATCTTCGTCCAATAAAGCCTCCAACTCAGCGTCTTCGAACTTTATTGGCCTCCCTCCGCGTTCTTTGTCTCTGGTTTCAAAATCGCCACTTTTGAAACGCCGAAACCAGTACTCACATGATTTTATTGATAGAGCATGTTTACCATATACCTCACACAGCAATCGATGTCCATCAGTTGCACTTTTCTTCAAATTAAAACAAAAAAGCAGCGCTTCCCGCAAATTGTGTTTTGTTGGCAAAAAGGTTGACATAGTTAGAGCACCAAAAAAAAAGTTCCTTACACTTGAGTGAAAAGACTTCTTTTGATTTTTTTGGGGAAATGATGAAGCCTTAACATGAAACCTTACAAGGTCCGATGCTATTTATATAATATTTGTTGTGGCTTCTTTTGCAAATTCCTCAAAACTTATTTGTACTCCCAATAGTTATAATCTGTTTTTTTTTTCATAAAAAATATATAAATATATGTAATATATGATCCAAAGTTATTACACTGCAATATTTGATGTATTACACTGTTGTAGAATTCTGTCGACTTAACCGTTCTGTGACAATATCGTTGCGGAATTTCTTGTTATTCGATTTGAATGGTGAGGATTGGTTGAAGCGCAGTCGTTGAGTGGTAAGTGAAGCACACAGTTAGGAATAATCAGGACACATGATGAGGTTTGAAAATAAAAGGCAACTGGATTGGAGGAAAGAAAGCTTGAGAAGAGCTGAGCGATTTGACTTATTAATTATCTGATCACATGGCGGTGATTGTACTTAGCTACGGGATGAGCAGAAGGGGAGAGGTCCAGAGCCGATGTCACCTCCTTGGGAGCCAAAGCGTAACTGACCATTCTTGTTTTTCGATTTAACACCAAGACTCAGTTTCTCTCTGATTGGTTGAGAGATGATCACATGATCTTTTCCTATTGGTTGACCTACTTAGATGCTATCTTCTGATTGGCCCGCGGCTCTCTTTGGTGAAAGATATGGCCTGCCTGATAGGAAGTGTCGGTTGCTATTTCGATTTTATTTACTTCCGCGTTATCAAAATACGTCCGGTTCTGTCCGGAAATGTTGGGCGTCTCTATACTAATATAACTTCTGCGGATACCAGATACGTCCTGCTTTGTCAGGAAGTATTGAGTGCATCTTGACTAATATAACTTCTGCGGTCACTAGAGACGTCCGGTCTCTGCCCCTGCAATATTGACACAGGGGTGCCCAGAATAGTCGTGCCAGCTTTAGGCCTACTTCCTATGTCTTATTGCTACTTGCTTTCCTCCAGTTACCTTGTTCTTTATTAAGTCTTTGAAAATCATACATGGTACACACATAGTGGGTCGGGGTTGCATTTAATTATATACAAATTATGACATATATAATTTAAATCTATATATATATGATAATTTAAACCAATAACCCTATATTATGTAATACGATTGTCATGTTGTATATAGAACTAATTGCAGATTTATAACTAATTATAAACTATAACTAATTATATGCATAATTGACATGTCTCCTTGCATCACCAAATGTAATGTACTGAGGATGAATAAATAAAATATAATAGATTAAAAACTAAGTTAAAAGCAAGATTGAGAGATTTACAAAGTAACTTCTAAAGATAGATTGGAAGCGACAGACTGTCGCCAGTGTCCGGTGTCCCTCGACACGTGCATGACCCAATTCTCTTTGTCAGAGCTGTCGTATAAATAAGACCGGCCTTAGCAACAGTTCAGTTCAGTTCCCCATCAGCGCGTCGCCGGCTGTCTCCAAGTTCCACCTCATTTCACCATGTAGTCAATAAGAAACGCTACTCCTATCTCCATCTTTGCTTTTGGCTCAACTTTTTATCTATTCAAGGAACTTTCTTTCAACTGTGTCGCTTCGTTTTGTGTGTGTGGACATTCCCCAGCTTTTCCACTCTGCCTCTACCACGACTGCCTGTACCCTGTGAGAACTGTTAAAGATCCTACAAGGTGCAGAGAGGCACTGGAAAACTCTCCACCCCTGACTGTCCCTCGCGGTTACTACAGGTTTGACCCTCGTTTGCCACAACTTATAGCGAGAGTCGACGAGGTTCTACAACAGGCTTACCAAACCCCAACGCATTATTACAGAGAGTCGACAGGATCTCAACACAATATTACAGATAGTCGACAGGATCTCAACACAATATTACAGATAGTCGAAAGGATCTCAACATATTATTACATATATATATATATATATATATGTGATGATTTAAGACCATGGAATTGTTGTAAATAGTCTAGATATCTACTACCACATGTTCCACCCCATGACTGTATATAACTTCTTATGTACTGCAAATAGAAAGCCTCAACTAACATCAATCTGTACCGCGTAAGAATCTAATAAAGTATAGCAACTGTACAGATAGAAGGAATGGAGACTAACAGGAGAAAATTAAGGTTAAAACTAATCAGGCTTAGGTGAGAGTAGAAGTAAGGCCTAGCAAAGAGGCTTAAAGTCAGCACCACTATTAATAAATTTACAGCCAATTTTATGATCGCGGAAATCATAAAAGTCGAGTTTAACGACCAGTATTTCCTGGGCAAGGCCGGTTATATCTTCCGACAAAGAAATCAGCAAAGACCAATTAGAAGGTAACACCTAAGTAGGTCAGCCAATAGAAAACGGCCACGTGACATCTTCCTACCAATTAGAAAGAAGAAAGGTCTTGGTGTTAAATCGAGAACCTAGAATAGGCAGTATGCGCTTGGATCCCACCAAGGTAACACTTGCTCTAAAGATCTCTCTCTCCGCTCATCCCATTCCTTCTTGACGTCAGACGCTTCTTAGTGGAATCTCTGTTTGTTTATTTCACCTTTGGCCCAGCTGTGTCGCCTTCCACCACGACTGCACGGTAGAGTTGACATCGAGGTTCGTCTAGCATCAGGTAACACTGGTCCCAGAGGTCCCAAGATATCACATATATATATATATATATAAATGAATGTATGTGTGTGTGTGTGTGTCCTTTATGCCTGACCAAACCACTCATTGGAACGCCATGAAACTTTGGGAAGTTATTTAGTATAGTACTGGGAAGGTTTCTAGCAAATAAAATTTTGAAATAACTTTTCGCCTAAAAATAATCAAGATAAATATTCTAATTTATCTGTTATAATTCAACAATCTGCTCTAAATATTATCATGATGATACGATGATTTTGTAATGTAGAAAATTAGGAAAGACAAAATTCAGGATGACACTGCAATTTATTTGAGACAAGAATAATGATACAATTCCAAGGCAAGATACTATTCCTTTAACTTCCAATTACCGAGGGAACCAATTAATATTGATTTTATTCAACTTATCGAGTATTTTTCAAGGGACCGGGAAAAAATGTTCACTTTATCGAGAAATTCGTTAGACAAACCTTTACTCGGGTAAAACCCGGGCGAAGCCGGGTACATCCGCTAGTATTATAAATAATTTTTAAAATACGCGCATTAATCATGATGCAACACTAAATAGTAGCTATAATTAAAATACAAAATATTTACTCACAATGAGTTTCTTTTTTTTCAATACAAGCATTCAAGTGATAATCGCTCTTTATATTGAAGCTTGCATTTTAAAACACATTGTGAGAAAATATTTTTGTATTTTATAAACGTTTTTCATAAGTTTATCATGAATATAATTAGAATACTAAATTTATTTAATATAATAAAATATTAATTTTGATATTTTGTTACTCGTTAAATTTTCCCTCTCGCCTATCTTTCATGTAAATATGGTGTTGAATTTTTTTTGATCAAAATAAATTGTTCGGTTATTTTTAAATTTGACTATCCTTATTTTTGTAAGTGACATTTGGGGGGAGCTGCTGGGTTGATTAGGGAAGATAGACTATATGTCAAGCAAACCTTGGGGCCATGGATATTGTGTAATACCTATTGCATGAATAACTCCAGAATTCCACCGCCGACAAAAAAGATCTTCACCTTGCAATAAAAATACTAAAGACATTAATAACCACTCAAGATTGAGGGAAACCTTGGGCAAAATATGCTTTAAAAAATGCGTAGGAAGCAATAAAATTTGCAATCTGTGGGTCATAGTTCTCATAATGAAGGAGCTTGGAATTTTTTTATTTTACTCATAGACAGATTTATTATGTTACTCAATAAAAATGTTTTCTTTCGCCTCCCTTCTTTTATTTTGTGGGAATATGATCGAATTGTGTGTGTGTTTGGAATAAAATAATTCCTCTATCAAATTGACATTAGTATTTCTTCCATTTCCTACGTGACATTATTTATTTAGATTACTGTTGGATTATTACAGAGTAGCAATGGCTATAGATGAGACTGAGTTTGAAAAGGAACTTGTATGTATATAATGTTTTATTGTGTTCATGTAGACATATATACCAAGATGTGTTTTGTATAATTGCTATAAATAATAAATAATTTGCAAAGTTAAATTTGTTACGGATTCATTCTACTTATTTACTTTAATTACATAACAATTACAATTTACTTCCTACTGATAATCTTTTGTCATATAATTGTCAAACTATGACTAATTCTAATTGTCCAACACATATTCTGTTTCCGGAGATTTCATACCTGTTTCTTCATCATTTTGATATGTTCACAGAATCCAGAAATGTTCGTTTTTCTTTATTAATTCTCATTGTTGAAATACTGCACTTCCTAACATTAACTTACCGTATAGAATGAGTAGATATTTCTTCAATAAATACCAATTTGAATTTCTATTCAATATTGTAGCGTGGTTAATTTGTTATTTACATAATTTCAGGGTTTATATTTTATAAGATTTACATAGTTTGGCTTGAATTCTGTCATTGCTATATAAATGTGAGTAGATACAATTTTAGACCGTTGTTACAGGGAATAAAGTTTTATTTTTTTATTATCCCTTGGGTAAGAATACACCAGGTCAGGAAGGTTGAAAGCAATAAGTTTTTCTATTATAGTTTTGGGTTTGTTGTATAGGTCTTAGCTCCAATACAGTCCAGGATATGTGCTGGAGTTGTTGTATAGGTCTTAGCTCCAATACAGTCCAGGATATGTGCTGGAGTTGCAGTGGAGTTGGAGCATTTTGAGCAGACAGGAAAACCTTTTCTCCATCAATGAACATAATAGGTCTAGTATGTCCGGTCTTTAATCTTGCAATTTTTGTGGCTTCGTTTCTATAAAGCTGTGATGATATTGAGTCTCCAGGTCTTGTTCCTTCATACCAGTGGTGGGCCATACTATTGATCCATTCTTTGTATATATCTCTATTCTGTTGTATCCATCTATAATATCTATGTTTTCAGGATAGCTGCTGACTTTGCTAAGCTATCGACAGAATAAAGTTTGTTTACACTTACCTCTACTCTATATATTTATTATGGCCCACGTACCACCTGTATAAATATTAAAAATAAAAAAAGGCATATTCTGACCATGAGCACATGTGCTTTTTAGATGGCAGAGCGCCATCTGGTGGAGCAGAAATCAACTAAACATTGATTTAGCCTGTTCCTCGATATTTGGCCAACCTAATTTCTTGATAAAACAGCGCGAAAGGCGTTCGTGGATGACTTTTTTTAAATTTATCAATAAATTGAGTTGACCAAATATCAGGGAACAGGCTAAATCAATGTTTAGTTGATTTCTGTTCCCCCAGATGGCGCTCTGCCATCTGTAAAGCACATGTGTTCCTGGTCAGGATATGCCTTTTTTATTTTTAATATCAACACCTGACCTTTTTATTTATTTTTCTATTAATTTTTTCATGTGTAAATATGTGGGGACTTACATTACAAGTGGCAATAACGCTATACAATTACTATGTGGCGATAGTTAAAAAGAAATTATGTTCTCTAATTCCTTATCCAGATATTAATCACATTTACAAACATATCGTAAAGATAGAGGCTGCCTGGCCGGTATTCATTGTTCTTCAAATAAAAGACACTTCGGCCAGTAAATATTTTTATTGTCTCGACGTTTCGACAAAAATCTTTTGTCCTCGTTAGGAGCTAACAAAAATTAAAACATTTGGCAAAGCGTTAGAAATTATTCTAATACTGCAAGGGCGTTCTCACCTGGTATTTCAAATTTTGTACAAAATACCGCGTGAGAACGCCCTTGATGTCTTAGAATAATTTTTAACGCTTTGCCAAATGTTTTAATTTTTGTTAGCTTCTGACGAGGACAAAAGATTTTTGTCGAAACGTCGAGATAAATAAAAAGATTTACTGGCCGAAGTGTCTTTTTATTTGAAGAGTTATAAACATGTAAAAAGTTCAGTTAAACCCATATAAAAATATGCGCGAAATACATTACGTGTGTTCCAACATGATCGCCAATGATCCACGTAATAGCGTACATGACATCATTCACTAACGTAATCATAAGTGGGTAGAAAGGTTTTTTTTTTTTTTCTCCCAGTGAAATTTTCCTCGGAGTTTCCTCGAATTGTTGCATCAAAAAATTCTTCTTTTTTTTCAACATGTTGTAATATCCTAGCGTTAATTGGCATACTTTCGAATGATCAATATTTTCCTCTTGACTCCATATTCTTTTGTCCTATTTTATTACCGATATAGTTTACAAGTTGAAAAATTCTTTTTTTATTATTGTCATTATTGACAATTTAAATTTATGATTATAAAACACTACTTTTTTTTACTTACCTTCTATAGAGTATAGAGTAATATATAAGGTGTGTGTCCAATAAATTTTATGAAATAGTCAAAAGTATAAAAAATAGTATAAAATATTAAGATTTTAAAATTTAATACTGTTCAGCATCTATATACGAGCAGCTCGTACAGCTTCCTTCATTTCTATCATGATTCGAGACTTTTTTTCGATTTTATTTTTGTATATTTTACCTATTTTTTGTCTCATATTAATTTTTTAATCATTTACAAAAAGAATTTGCAGTTTTATAAGTTACTAGAAAGGGTATATAAGTAGTTTTAAATAAAATAATTAATGTAAGTCACAATTTTGTGATTTATGAATTTTTTAACAACACTCAAAAAATGCGCGTCCCAGCGGATTTTGCCCTTCATTTTCTCACGGGCTCAAAGTGTTAAAAGTTTTAATTTGGGATATTCTTCAGTGCCTTTTTCGATCCCGCTATTCCGTTATATAGCCTCTATACTGTCAAATCTACTTCCTTTCAAAACCATCTTTAAGGTTTTGAGAAGAGGAAACAAATCACAAGTGTTTCCATTCCATAGATAGACGCTCCACGGAGAGATTTTACTCCTAAACCCAGATATCATTTCACCAGATGTGAAGGCTTACTTCCAATTAGGTATTTTTTCGGTAAATTGATGAACGTTTTGAAATGGATTAACTTGGATTTATTGTTGGACTTTTTAAATTTAAGGTATGACGACCTCTCACTTAAAGTCTTTATTTAACATTTAAAAATAATAAAGCTATATTAATACAAAGCAATAAAGAGCAATCTATATACAACAAATGAAGACATTAAGACGCGAATGTTTCTTTTCACAAATAAATCAAACCTCCACTGTCCTTACTGCTGAGTCACTGATTCTGATGAGCAGAGTTCTTCCAATATATTTTCCCCAGAACTTTGTGAATGATTTCCTGGCATAGTCCAAATGATATGTTGGTCACTTCTGAAATCTCTGATTGTTATTCGACGATTTTTCATGATCAAAACCTTTATGTAACATTTTCAGCGGTGTGGACAAGCTGTGGTCTCCTGCACTTTGGCTCATCAAATACTGACGTCGCACCTTCTTCATTTTTTGAACCATTCAAATTTCGTCGTTATATCAAAAGCCTCTTCTTCGAACGCTTTTTGAATCATTAACAAATTTTTATAAACCTATTTACCCAATTTGAAACAAAATTTCAAACATACACGTTGTTCGATTAAAAAATCCAACGCTAAATACGCCGAAGGGCTGAAGCTACGTTTGTTTTCGCTATAAATTTCTCGAACAATAAAAATAGCACAAGGGCAAATATTTTTTCCCAGGTAGCTCTATCTTTTAATATTATGTAAATAAAGGTCGATTATTTTTTCAAACTCGTTCAGTTTTTTTTTAATAAGCGCGTCCGGGAACTAAATATGCAAACCTTGTATATTTGTGTTGTTGTATATATATTAATTAAATGGTACCACAGAGTCTGTGTAAACTCACAGGTAAATAGGCGCTAACCGAAAGAGAAAAAAAAGTTCCTTTGGTTTAATATTAGTTTCCCTTTTATATTTTGTTTTTTCTTTTGTAAATCAATAAATATAATGTTTGATTAATATTCTTTGAATCAATTTCATTAAAAATTCTAAGCAAAGTCAACATGTATACATCGAACAAAAATAATATTTTGAGAATTTAAGAATAAATGAAAGTTATAAATATAGAGAACTTTGTGTGTTAATAATTATCCTTATTTACATACGGCCTCTTACATAAGTAGACATTAGAATTCAGGAAAATAATTATTTCCCTGAGAAGAATGACAGGAAGTCGCTGACACGTCTGGAAGAAAATAAAAGAATGGTTGTGTGATGTAACTGCATCTTTTTCAAGCAAATTTCCAACCAGCAATTGATGTTCATAATCATCCTTTATGCCTTCTCTAACCCTATTATTGTGTTTCCTGTGCCAATTTGTGTAATTTCTATTTGCAGAGTTTTTGTTCGGGATTGAACGTTTATATAACATTTATTTCCTATTCTATTCATGCCATTTTTAAATCGTGGAAACAATTTAAATGTTATGATGCATTAGCGCGCCATCTGTTATCAAAATTCGAAACTATTATAGACGGGTATGATTCTTTAAAAAAAAAATCAAATTCTACTGTCATTACTGCAATGGAAAGGCTGGGAGGGTGATGAACTAGGCTTTCCCATTAATTTTTCCATTGCAGTAAGGGCAGTAGAAATTGTTTATTTTTTAAAAAGAATCATACGCGTCTATAATAGTTTCGAATTTTGATAATTTAAATGTAGCTGTTTGGTTTAAATTGTTCATCGCCGAATTCTAATTTCAACAGTTCTCTGAGGTTTCAGATAGACAGACTTTCGGATTTACACGTGGAAAATTAGGAAAGACCAATTTCGGGATGAGACAACAATTCATTTCCGGCAAGAACAAACTATGAGAGATAAACAAAAGATAAGCAAAAGAGGAAAGTGTACAGAGTAGCAAAATATAAACATAAAAAATAATACTCTGCTAATAAAATAAAAATTATTTTGTTACAATAATTATTGAACATCTGGATGATTGGTATCTTAGACTCTGATAATTCGACCACTTTCTTAATGACAACTATAAAAGGATACACACACTCAAGAATTGAAAACTTAGAAAAAATAAAACATTAAAAGTAATTTATAATACAATATAATACGGCTTATGATTGTAGAACGACGTTTAAAATTTTTACCGCAAAAATTTATTTTGAAAGAAAAATCGTAATTTATTTTAAGGAGAAATAACGACTATTTCTATCCTTAGGGATGTAAGTATGAAAGGATGAATTGTGAAAAAATTAAGAGTAATAATGAGAAGAGTGAAAAAAGTGTCTCCCTTGACGTTGAAGAGTATTTATCCATTCAATGATAAAGTCTTCATCAATTTGGCTCAATTCTATGTTAAATAAAAAGTAGAATATTTTTAATTTCATAGAGGTAGTGTTGAAAAAAACGTTTTGTTCAGGCTTTGTCCAAAGGCTTTGTTCAGGCTTTGTCCAAGTTAGACAATCTAGGAGTGTTGCCAAAGAGCAACAAAAAGTGATATTTCGAAATTATTTTTTCCGAAAATGTTTGTATCATCTGTGAACGTCATGGGTAGAGAAATGTCGACATTGAAGTAAGTGACCTTCTGATAACCTCCGGTCATTACGTATTCCAGTGTTTTTATATTACGTAACTCTTTTAAATTATGATTAATTTGCGACGTTTTATTTTGTTTTCACTTTTTATGTTTCCTCGATATGTTAATTATATAAATGTTTTTCTATCTTTATATAACTGCTTCATATATTTAAAGACGTAATTTTTCTTCGTATATCTATCATGTTTATGATCCCCACATTGGGCACTTTTTTTCTGATTTAAAAAAATAATGTTCCAGTGACCCCCGATTCTTGCAAAATTCCAACCCAACCAGCGAGTGCAAGTAACAAAATGGGGCTCTGGCACATTTGTAAGTGAAAATTCGAACTGCTTTTCACATGTGTAGACATGTGGTGCACTTACAGTAAAAGCTGTCGCCTACTTCTACCCACCAGTATCAAAAATGGCGGTTGGTCGCGACTTGAACAAGAACAAGAGTTAGGTCAATCAACGGTTTTATAATTTACTTCTACCCACCATGATTATCATGGCCCGCGTGTACTTGGAATATAAGCAAAAAAACATGTTTATCTTGTTCTACATGTGAAGAATGTACTTAGAGTACATGTAGCCTCAACCCTTAGCCCACTATGCTCTATACGACATTTAGTTTGCTTATCCCTAAGTACACGTGGTACAGGCCATGATGGTCATGGTGAGTAGAAGTAGGCGGACTGCTTTTACTGTAAGTGCACCACATGTCTACACATGTGAAAACAGTTCGACTTTGTACTTACAAATATGTCAGAACCCCGTTTGGTCTATACGACATTAATCAATCAAATATGAATCTCCAAGGATAAGTTTATTTATTACACTTTTAACAAGTTTACAAGCTTTCGGGCTTTACACGACCCTTCTTCTACAGGTAAAAGGTTTTAGAATCTCCTCGGAGATTTATGTTTGATTGATCTAGTTGATACAGAGGATTATAATTCTATACGACATGTCCAAGTAGTGTCCAAGATTTCGTCGATGAAAGAAGAGAATTGCGTCTGATTGAATTATGTTTATAACACATTAAGGAAGATTGACACTGCGCGACTATAACACACACACACACACACACACAAAAGCCTTTATTAAGACACACTGGTCTTATAGAGGATTCTCCCCGAGATTACAAGAGAGATAGGCCTGTGAAAGTGGGGAATATACAGAAGAAGAAAAAGAAAGATTATGTAAGTATGATATATACATACATAAACACACATATATACAACATAACAACAAAAGCCCCCATTAAGACTCAAAGTCTTACAAAAGACTCGACTGCAGGATCCAAGAAGCAAAGTAAGAAAGAGATAAAGAAGTGAACAACAACAACAAAAATAAATAAATAAATAAAAAAATATATATATTATATCTATATTAATAAAATGCAAATTTCATAAGTGGTGTTCGCTAAAAACTTTCGTTACAATGCATTAATTTCAACCAAATTTTCAACATTTATGTAAAACGAGATGGAGCAGGTTTTGCTTAACATCAAAATATATTTCCTAACATTAACATGCGTAACTTCGGTGTTATCGATTAAATACAAAAAAAAAAAATCAACAGAGTTAATTTTATCTATATATATAAAAATGAATGTATGTCTGTTTGTTTGTCCTTTATGCCTGACCAAACCACTCATTGGATCGCCATGAAACTTTGGGAAGTTATTTAGTATAGTACTGGGAAGGTTTCTAGCAAATAAAATTTTTGAAATAACTTTTCGCCTATAAATAATCAAGATAAATATTCTAATTTATCTGTTATAATTCAACAATCTGCTCTAAATATTATCATGATGATACGATGATTTTGTAATGTAGAAAATTAGGAAAGACAAAATTCAGGATGACACGGCAATTTATTTGAGACAAGAATAATGATACAATTCAAAGGCAAGATACTATTCCTTTAACTACCCATTACCGAGGGAACCAATTAATATTGATTTTATTCAACTTATCGAGCATTTTTCAAGGGACCGGGAAAAAAAATGTTCACTTTATCCAGAGATTCGTTAGACAAACTTTTACTCGGGTAAAACCCGGGCGAAGCCGGGTACGTCCGCTAGTTTATATATAAATACAAAAAAAAATTCAACAGAGTTAATTTTTTTACATACTAGCTAATAATCTCAATCTAAAAAAATATTCAAAACAAGCAATTTTAAGATAACACCATATGTAAAACAGTCGGCCAAGAAAACAACAACGATATTACATCTTTCTCACATATTCACACACAATCTTGATTAATAATTAGAACTAATCTTTAACATTGTTTATTATACTTCAACTTTTATTTCTACATTTGTTTTTAATTAAATATATAATGTAACGAATATTATTATCATAATATTTTGTGTGTGTTCCCGAATATTATTATCAATAATATTCGTCAGGCAAACTTTCACTCGGATAAAACCCGGGCGAAGCCGGGTACACACCCGCTAGTCTAAAAATATAATATAAAAAGCCAACAATGAAGAGTGAATGTAAGATAAAAAGCCAACAATGAAGAGTAAATGTAATATAAAAAGCCAACAATGAAGAATGAATGTAAGATAAAAAGCCAACAATGAAGAGTGAATGTAAGATAAAAAGCCAACAATGAAGAGTGAATGTAAGATAAAAAGCCAACAATGAATAGTAAATGTAATATAAAAAGCCAACAATGAAGAATGAATGTAAGATAAAAAGCCAACAAAGAAGAGTAAATCTACTTATATAATTGCCTTATTCTGTCTGTGTGAAGTTCACAGATAGATTTTGGTCAGAATATAATATAAAAAGCCAACAATGAAGAATGAATGTAAGATAAAAAGCCAACAATGAAGAGTAAATATGATATAAAAAGCCAACAATGAAGAATGAATGTAAGATAAAAAGCCAACAATGAAGAGTAAATGTGATATAAAAAGCCAACAATGAAGAATAAATGTAAGATAAAAAGCCAACAATGAAGAGTAAATATAATATAAAAAGCCAACAATGAAGAGTGAATGTAAGATAAAAAGCCAACAATGAAGAGTAAATATAATATAAAAAGCCAACAATGAAGAGTGAATGTAAGATAAAAAGCCAACAATGAAGAGTAAATGTAATACAAAAAGCAAACAATGAAGAATGAATGTAAGATAAAATGCCAACAATGAAGAGTGAATGTATTATAAAAAGCCAACAATGAAGAATGAATGTAAGATAAAAAGCCAACAATGAAGAGTGAATGTAAGATAAAAAGCCAACAATGAATAGTAAATGTAATATAAAATGCCAACAATGAAGAGTGAATGTAATATAAAAAGCCAACAATGAAGAATGAATGTAAGATAAAAAGCCAACAATGAAGAGTGAATGTAAGATAAAAAGCCAACAATGAATAGTAAATGTAATATAAAAAGCCAACAATGAAGAATGAATGTAAGATAAAAAGCCAACAATTAAGAGTAAATCTATATATATATATAAAATTTAATGTCTGTCTGTCTGTACTCTATAGATTCAAAAACCATATATCCAATCGCCGTGATATTTTGGGATATTATTAGGTATATCACCGGGAAGGTTTTTGAAAAATAATTTCATGAATATCTTGAATATCCTTAGAGTTATTTGCAGATTTGTAGATTTAACTCGCAAGCAGCGCCCCCATTGTGACGATGATAACAAGTTTTCTTATCACTAAGTTTGTTATCTTAAATATTATTTATCAAAAGTAAGATTATCTCAGGATGACACGGCAATTTATTTGAGACAAGAATAATGATACAATTCCAAGGCGAAAATACTATTCCTTTAATTTCCAATTATCGAGGGAACCAATTAATATTGATTTTATTCAACTTATCGAGTATTTTTCAAGGGACCAGGAAAAAATATTCACTAGATAAAACTATGATTTTCTAATGTAGAAAATTAGGAAAGACAAAATTCAGGATGACACGGCACACAGGGACCGGGAAAAAATGTTCACTTTATCGAGAGATTCAAATTTACGAGTTTCAAATTATCAAAATATATCTTTTTTTTTTAAATAAGTTTTTAGAGAATTGTTTTAACAAATGTTCGCTAGACAAACCTTTACTCGGGTAAAACCCCGGGCGAAGCCGAGTACGTTTTATAAGTTTATAGAGAATTGTTTTAACAAATGTTCGTTAGACAAACATTCATTCGGGTAAAACCCGGGCGAAGCCGGGCACATCCGCTAGTATATATATATATATATACACATATATACATATTTACTCAATTCAAAGTAACAGTAACGATGCCTTTTTATTCACTGCCTTGTAAAACCCACATAGATCCAGTGAAAACTTTCTATCACCGCGCGGCTATAACTAGCACAAATGTTATAACAATATAAGAAACGGCTATTCCATGAACTGAAACAACAGCTAAATGACTTTACTCCCTTCAAATGTTGAAATTGGTAAACAATTCTTATGAAATAAGAAGCAATGCTCTTAGAAACGTGATTCTCCAAACCCATCTAAACATCGAAAAGACATCATGAAACCTTAAAATGTAATTTTTTAATGGAATTGTAAGTAAAAATCACCAGACAACATATTCAAAAATAAGGCCTGGAGAATGGAATTACACGCACTGCCGTATCCCAGACACCTTGGCAAATCGCGACGTACCACCAACAATAGAACACCGCTATTTCGATTGTCCGTCGTTAAACGCTTCTAAAACATATCTGTGTCGTTAAAACATATCTGTGGAAATATTAATATCAAAATACAAAACTATTTTTGATGCGCATGATTCTTAAAAAAAAAAAAAAAATTCTACTGCCCTTACTGCAATGGAAAAATTAATGGGAGGGCCCCTGGCTCATCAGTGGTGAAGGGCAGTAGAAATTGTTTTATTTTAAAAAGAATCATGCGCATCAAAAATAGTTTTGTATTTTGATAACAGATGGCGCGCTAGTGCATCGTAAAATATTAATATAATCCTCAGGTTTTATTTTTGATCGAGGGAAATTATATTTTGATCATGAAACAACGGATAAAATAAATAAACTCCTCCAAATATGTAAAGACAAATTCTGGGGGGATAAGTATTGATTTTAGAAATTTATTTATTATTATATATTATTATAACTATTATTATTTATAAATATGCACAGTGGTAGATTCATGTGATGATAAGAATTGTGATAAATATATTTTAAAAAATTATCATAATTGTTTCCATCATCATCTTAATCATTTTCCAAGAGAGAAAAAGGATTCAAAATATGGAATCTATTGGCTTCTAGAATTTTATCTCCAGATTTGATTGAAATTCGCATACCTCTTTATTATTTAATTATTTATTCAACTATTAATTATTTATTTTAGTTGAATATATTATATTTATATATTTAAAAAAATATTTATTGTTTTCGTAAAATTGAAATACGAAATTTCATTTTCTAAAAAGAATGATAAAGTAAATACGAGTACAGGCATGATACTATTAATAAATATCCACCTTTTTGGAATATAACATTTGAAACAAATTAGGGAATTTATATACACTCATAGAGAGAGAGACAAAACTTGAAGAAGTTGTATATCGGGATTCAGACAATAACTCTGAAAGATATGACAGTGACCTTTATTGAAGACACACAAGATAACCAAGTGTGAACGAAATTGCTTCTGTCTCCTTCAAAAAGAAAAGTTAAGTTTTGTCCATGCGTGTATAGGAATTAGAGTTACAATGTGAGATGTACGCGGTTCGTGCTTGTTGGTCAGTATCGAGGAACATTTGAAGATGAACCATGCTACTGCCTAGAGCTGCTACTAGGAAGAAATTAAAATTGAAGCGCTTCATTGACATACATTTCTCATTGGTGAAAGGAATTTGGCAATTTATATAAGGAGGGTTGAGTAAGTTGATGACATAAAAACAGGGTGAAAACAGATTCCTAACATCACCATTCAAGGACAAAGAAACCATTAAATAAATACTGGTTATTTAACCATTATGTCACTATTGTTCACATTACTATATTTAGCATCAGTTGGTGATGTAAGGCATTATGCGTTTTAAAACATATTTTTGAAAAAAAGATTCTTCAATTTTTCCTTATATATATGTGACAGTTAGAAAGAAGGAATCATATATCGCCGCAACTCTTTTTTATTATTAACGCGATTAAAAGCTTTCGGGCAAGCCCTTCTTCAGCTAATTATAGTGTACAAACAAGGAGAGATTATATATCGTATTTAAAATAAAATAAAATTTCTTGTTTGTACACTATAATTAGCTGAAGAAGGGCTTGCCCGAAAGCTTTTAATCGCGTTAATAATAAAAAAGAGTTGCGGCGATATATGATTCCTTCTTTCTAATTTGTCGAAATCCGCAAAACGTTTACCATGAATATGTGACAGTCTTGTCGTCAAACAATTCGCTAACTCTTAAAGAAATGTTGTTGACAGAAAAAAAGACAATGGGCGAGTGGTAAGATTATATTTTCCTTTTTGAGACGTACTGGATTTAAAATCTTCGGTCACATGTCTGGGAGACACATACCTGGACGCCCGCCGACACGCTTCGTGGACCAATTAAAGGAACTTACTGGCTTAACGGTCTACGAGATGATACATCAAGCTCAAGACAGAGATGGCTGGCGTCGTGTTTTGGATGTAATGCGTACAGTACAACGTTCGATCGCGAATAAAATATGATTTAAGTAGGATAAAAACTCGAGAGACTAAACTCGAAGCTGACGCTTCACGTGGTGATCACCACACGCTCCTGTGGTGATAAACAGACGCCCTCAAGAGATGTTAGATATAAATTGGAGGATTCACCGGGTAGTTGGAGATTTCTGTAATCTCTCCAAGAGAGAGAGAGAGAGAGAGATTGAGATTGAGATTGAAACAACTTTTATTAATCGCCCATATAAAATTATATAGTACCAAGAAAAAAATATATATTACAGATTTATGAAATAAAGTAAATAAATATTTAATAAATATTTACATCAGACATCTCTGAAGAGACATCTGAATTGTGTCAAATGCTCAAAGCCGCCCTGAATTCGGAAAGGCCCATGCTTATAACGAGGTTTTTGTCCCCAACGTGCTCAATTGCATCGCCGAGGAATTCGTACAGGAGTTTTCTTTTTACAGGAAGAGATCATTGAGGATTGGTTCTCTTTCAGAGCGGAACAGAACCGAGGACACCACTTCCTCATAATCAACTTTGAACCCATAGAGAGGGGCTAGAGTAGAGTAAGCTTTTAGTTGTACGAAATATTTTTACAGCGGCTCCCTCTCCTCAATGGCCTGAGAGAGAGATATGTCTTCGTCCGCGGGGGTAGCAGACTGGAGGGATGATTCAGTCATGACTTGGATATCTTCTGCAGGAGCCGCTAATGGCTCAGTATTGGTCGAGGAAGGCTCTGGTCGTGATGGCATTTGGCTGGTGCTCGGCGCCGGAACAGGAAGCTCGGGGGCTGGAGTCTCGTCGGGACGGACAGGGAAGTTCGACCCGGGCGAAGGCGCGGCAGGGCTGGAGACTGTTGAGGAGGTCTGCTTAATGGGTGCAGACAATTCCGCAGCTGGTGTTGAGAGAGCGGAGTTGTTGGAGGGCATGAGTTTGGATGAGGGAGGCCTCGACACCGGTCCCTGCCTTCTATTCCTTGATGTTTTCAGCTTCAGATTTCTTTGAGCGCTCGTTGTGGGGATAGACTTGAAGGTCAGGTCCTCCTGTTGAGCATTGGATGCCCTTGATAGAGGTGGGGCTGTCTCCACAGCAGCAGTAGGTGAGGTCTGTTGGGATCTGTGGTCAGCAGGTGTAGGTGCTGCAGCCGGCATGGTATTCGAGGTGGAGGGTGGCTTGGTCCAGCCTTGTGTGCGGGCAGCAGGAGCATCCACAGGGAGCACCAGCTTGTCCTCCTGGAGACCAGTCTTGCGAGGACAGTTCGCATGTTTGTGTCCCTGCTTATGGCACAGGGAGCACTTGATGCCATAGGTCACATAGAAGTGTGTGACCACTCCCTTGGACTTGACATCCAGCCGGGCAGGGATATGGGAGATCTTCACCCAGTCGCGCAGAGTGATAATGGCCTCGCGCCGAGCATGAGCCCAGCAGATGTCCTCGAGCTGCATCATATTCTGGATGATGGACGTTACCTGTCCGTAAGGTCGTAAAGCAGCGACGAGATCAGCATCTTCCACGAAGAAGAGCACATTGCCGAGCACAATTCGTTCGGCTCTTTTTCTCAGAAGGAAGGCGCATGCAGAGTGGCACCCTCGATGTCGAGGCCTTCCTCTATCAGCTTGTCTGCGAGTTTAACGCTGGAGAGGCCGACCAGGATGTGCCCCTCCATTTTTGTCAGCTGGTAGACGGTGCCCTTGCCCAGCTTGGCTTCTAGACCACGGTAGTACTGCTCCTGAGTTAAGTCTGGGCAGAGCTCCAGGTAGACACATTGGTACGCCTGCCCTGCTGCTGACCTGGCTCGGAAGGTAGCCTGATTCTGACTGGTGGTCTGGCATTCATGCACTTTACTGGGCCTTAGCGTGGCTCGTGGCCTGCTGCTGTTGAATGGGATTCTCGGTGTCTAGATACATCCCTTTTTGGTCCCCAAGTTGGCGTGGTCAGATTCATGTGGCCTCTTTTTAGAGGCGCTCACTGTGGTGAAGTTCACGAGAAGCTCGTCTTCTTGTTCCGCGCAGTCAGCCCAGTTGCGGCGAGAATTTGCATTCTTGTCGTAGGCCGCCGGCTCAAAATTTGCATTTTGGTAATTCTTCGAATCAGAATGGCTTTCAGCAAATTCTGAAACTTTTGCCGAAATATCGGCGGAGACTTGAAATTTTTGGATGGTGTTTGTTCGGGCTGGCAGTCCATTTTCTTGGCTTTCAGCCAATACCCCGAAGGAGTTGGTGATCTCCATGGCCTCCATCTCAGCCGCAGAAAACGCGGAGCTCGAGTGCCGCACGGCCGAGAGAGAGAGAGAGAGATTGAGATTTGAGATTGAATATACTTAATTAACCGTACATATAAGACTATATAGGGTTTTTTAGAGAAAGAAAGAAAAATGTATAAAACAAAATAATTAAAAATTATCTGTATCAGACGAATACCACTGGGTGTCGTCTCGTTCAATGTCGCATTCTGCTCTGAAGTCGGACAGCATCTTGCCCAGGTCGGAGTCCTTGTCCCCAACATGGGAGATTGCCATGTCAAGGAATTGCTTTAGAGCAGAGCTCTGCTCGGGCGAGAGAAACTCGAGGATGTCATCCCTGTTAGAAGGGGAGACAACAGAAAGAGAGAACCTGGCTTAACTAAATAAATAATAATTAGAGGCTTTAGTAATACAGTACAACCTCCATGAGAGTACACTCGCGCTAGTGAACACCTCTCTACAAGAGACAGTTTTCATTTACAAAATTACCATTTTTACTATTTAGTAACTCTCCGGTAAGTGGACACCTCTCCTTAAAGAACACATTGGCTCTGCAACTAGGTGTCCTTTACAGGGAGGTTCTACTGTATATATAATATTTAAAAGCTTTATACTCTAAATATTTACAATGAAATTATATTTATAAATTAAAATGAATTTTTTCAAATTGATATGGCTATATTAAAATTATGGAAGATTAAATTTTAGAGATAAAAAAGATGTGTTTTTTTCTACTTGTTTGATTTAGAAAATAATTTATTAGTTCAAATAGGCAATATATAAAATGTACCATATATAAATAGTCTTGATCCGGTTCATTTGTTGATTTTTGTAGTATCTGTAGCATAGTTGTTAGCCCATTTCCATTCCAATCAAAATTTTATTTTTATTTGGTCGAAGAGGTATGATTTAGTTGTCATGAACACTTGGCCGAAACTACTGCTCAGGTCTTCATCTGAATAGGCCCGCCTGAGTACCATTCTCTTTCCATTTGGTTTAACCTTTAGGGTTTTCATTTGGTCTAATCTTTAAGGTTTTCATTCCTCCTAATTGGTTCATTAAATTAATATTTTATATCGTGTCCTCCAGTTTTACACTAGATTGTTTTAAAATAAGCTATACTATAAAAATATTCCACAAAAAAAAAGAATTAAAAAATCTATCTTCTTTCACCAAGAGAGAATATAGAGGAAAAAAAACACTTCTCTTAATCTATTTAGCTTAATTTTAATATTTGGAAAATTATTATCATGGTTCTGTCTTTGCTCTTTTCTATAAAACTTTCTCTTCGCTTATTCCTTTTTTTACCCAGCCTATGACGCTCAACCGCCGATGTTTTGCTGGTGTTACTCCCCCCCCCCCCCCCCTTTATATTAATTACTATATGCTAACTACTTATTTTTTACATGTATCAAAAACAAACCTCACATGTTTAAACTAAATGACAAATTATATATATTTTGAATTTTTTTAACGGTATTATTATATATATTGTATATATAATATACAACGTGTGATCAATAATTTCCAGGAATGAGACTGGATCACGTAATATATTCAAAATAATTAAATAATGTTATAAGTACCTTATAGATAAAACATTTATCAACACGTAGAAAAAAATTGATCACACTGGCGCACGCGCTTACGTTTTTTCGAATTTATAAGCTAGAGTATATCAGAACATTTTCTAGCTTCAGTATGGACTGTATTGAAAAACAGCGAGTCTGCATAGTGTTTTGCTTTAAAATAAGGAAAACAGCTTCCGAATCATTTCAAATGTTGAAGAAGGCTTTTAAAGAAGATGCCCTATCACAATCGAGGACATTTGAATGGTTTGCAAAATTTAAAGCTGGCCGAACAAGCATCAAGGATGATCTACACACTGGCAGACCTTTATCGATAAGAAACCCCGAAAATGCACTAAAAAACAAGTCATCGATCAAAGAAAACCCAAGAATAACTATCAGAGAGCTATCAGAGACTTGGATATCTATTTTTGAACATGCCAAACCTTCATAAAGAATGATCTGCATCTTAAACGATCCCCGGCTAAATTTGTCCCACATCTCTTAACGAATGAGCGAACTTGCAATGAAACGTGTAAAAACATGGTCGAAATGTTTAATTCTGATCCTCATTGGCTCAAAATTGTTATCACGGGAGATGAAACATGTGTGTACGGATATGAATCCGAGACTAAGAGGCAATCAAGCCAGTGGCCAGAGCCTGGAGAACCAAGATTCAAGAAAGCAATGATGATCAAATCGAAGCTTAAGTGTCTTCTTATCACTTTCTTTGATGTAAAGGGATTGGTACACTATGAATTCGTGCCCGAGGGTCAGATCATTAATCAAAATTACTATCTTGATGTATTGCGACGTTTAAGGGAGGCTGTGCGTCAGAAACGACCCGAAAAATGGCATCAGTAAAATTGGCTATTGCATCATTGCAACGCACGGCCACATACGGCCGCTGCTGTACAACTCTATTTGGCTAAACACGGAATTGTTTTACTACCCCAGCCACTCTATTCTCCTGACCTTGCTCCCAACGACCTTTACCTTTACCCTAAAATTAAAAAAAGTATTAAAAGGACGTCGATTTGACTCAATACCTGAAATAAAGGAGAATACGAAGAATATTTTGAAAAGCCTGAAAGATGAAGATTTTCAGAGGTGTTTTGATATCTGGAAAAAAAAAAGATGGAACAAGTGTATAGATAGTGACGGTGATTATTTTGAGAAATTTTAAATAAAACTTTATTATACTTTTGTATTTATTTAAATATTTAGCATTCTTGGAAATTATTGATCACACTATGTATAATAATATACATATAATTATGTATATTATTATATATTCAATATGCTTGCGTGTACTGCGAGCACACCACATGTATACACATGTAGCCTTGGTGGACAGTGGATTGATAGTGCTAGTACTGCAAGTACACCACATGTCTACACTCGGCCGCGCGGCCACGCGTCGCGCGAGCTCCGGGATTTTCGCCTCTGGCGAGCTGTGAAATGTCTCTAGACATGCCAAATTCGGCATCACCAGGGAGCCCAGGATCTGCTGGACAAATGCCTGGAAGGCCCAGCATCCAATCTCCAACTGGTGGGAAAATATCAAAGAAAAACGAATTTCAGAAAGTAATCTCTAAAGAAAACTCAGAACATCAAGAGTATGTAAATCCGCCGGCAGGCGTTAGAGATGCAAATCTGGCCGCCGCGCGTGATGACGTCACGGCGCCGCTGACTGCTGCCTCGTGCAGCGCTACAATAGCCAATCCGGCCTCCCTTAGCTGGGGTGATTCCGAGATGGCAGAAATGGACGCCAACAACGGTTATACCACCGTTAGAACCAAGAAAAGGCGCCGCGTCTCGCCGGGTTCTCCTGCAGCGGCTGCACCTTCCTCTGGCACCAGAGGCGCAGGGGCCACTCGCCGGCCGCGATCGTCCACGGGTTGGGCACCGCGGGCGGAGGAGGTCAGGACCACAAGGGCGCATATCGCGGAGGCCAGGGCGCGGCAGGCGTCCTCAACAGAAGACCACTGCGTCTATATAGAGCGCAGCCCTGAACTGGAGCCCTACCACTACATGAGGGCCCTTGATAGAATGCTCGGAGGGACCAGGGAGGTCTTCCAGATGACCAAGATGAACGGTCACTTCCTGGTGGGACTGGCCAACAGAGGCCTGGCCGAGCGCCTCGTCAACGAGGGCCTCGAGGTGGAGGGTACTCTCCACAGGGCCTTCCCGTTCCGCAAGAGGGCGGAGAGAATCACGGTGGGCAACCTCCCCTTCTTCGTGGGGGATGCAGCCGTCATCAGCGCCCTTTCATCTTTCGGGCGAGTAACATCCATCGCCCCCAAGCTGATGAAGGCAGGCCCATATGTCTACAACGACGGCCGCCGAGAGGCGTTCATCAACCTCCGCGAGGGAATGACCATCGAGAGGCTGCCCACCCGCCTCGACATCTCAATCAAGGGCGAGGCCTGGCCCGCATACCTGTCCTCCGGGATTAGGTGTTCCAGGTGCCGTGGCCAAGGACATCGTAGGGCCAACTGCCCCATGCTTGCAGGGCGAACCACCGCTCCTGGACCGGCCACACCAACCTCTCCCACCAGCGTCCCACCAGCGACTGCGCCCAGGCTGCCTCAGCAGCCATCTGCCCGGTCTCCACCTCCGGCGTCCCCCAGTTCAACCATGGAGGTCTCCGACGTGCCTCCCGCGAGCCGAGCTGCGCCCCTTCCACCTGCTGCACTCCAGCCATCACCACCAGCGCCTTCGGCCTTACCTTTGGAGGACACGCCTCCGGCCCCTCCACCAGTGACCCCTGCTCCGTCCCTGCGAACACCTGGGAGTCGCGAGCCTGCGGCCCCAACACCGGACGTGGAGATGTCCATCGTGGAGGAGACCTTTGCGTCCTCCACGTCATCGGCAAAAAACGCAACGAGAGTCGACCTCGATGCGTTCATCGAGGGGCTCCCCAGCGTGTCATTCGCTAAGACGGACGCCCTTGGTCTTGGGCGGGAGGAGGTCCTGGACCTCCTCTCCTCGAGGACCAAGGCGCAGAGGAAGGGACCCCTCCTGTCGCCTCCGCAGTGCGACGCCCTCGTCGGCCTGATCGGTCAAATTCTGGACCTGAAGCCCGGACACACCTCTAATTTATATAAGGTCCTTGGTCAGGTTAGAGCTGAGCTAACGAAAACACCAGCCGCAGCACCTACACCCCCACTGCCTGCACCTCGGCCTGATGGGCCAATACCACCCCCTCCCCATGGGGATACGACGACACCTCCACCGTCTCCCCGATTCATTGATGAACGCTGGAGGGAAGTGCATGACATAATATATGACTCAGGCCGTGAACCCTACTCGGAGCACTTATCCGAGTTGAGACTCTCAGAGGGTGACATCACGGATGCTGTCATATGCCCCGAGGACAGGGAGCCTCTCCTCAGGAGTCTTTCCACTCGGAGGAAAAATCTCCTCGCCGAAATCATCAGCGCCACCATTGAGCGAGCTCGGGACATACATCCCTTTGCACGTGAGTGTTTACACGAGCTCAGAAGGATGCTACCCCCCTGACAGAATCCAGACGACCCTCAGTGGGGAACTGCCTGATGTGAAATATCATTTGTAAATATTAACGTTGCTCAACTCTTCGGAGTTTACTAGTTGACCAAGAAGTCAATAAAGGTATTTTAATTGTCATTGTCACATGTATACACATGTAGTACCAGCCTTGGTGGACAGTGGATTGATATTGCTAGTACTGCAAGTACACCACATGTATACACATGTAGTACCAGCCTTGGTGGACAGTGGGTTGTTATTGCTAGTACTGCAAGTACACCACATGTATACACATGTAGTACCAGCCTTGGTGGACAGTGGATTGATATTGCTAGTACTGCAAGTACACCACATGTATACACATGTAGTACCAGCCTTGGTGGACAGTGGATTGATATTGCTAGTACTGCAAGTACACTACATGTCTACACATGTAGTACCAGCCTTGGTGGATAGTGGGTTGATATTGCTAGTACTGCAAGTACACCACATGTCTACACATGTAGTACCAGCCTTGGTGGATAGTGGATTGATATTGCTAGTACTGCAAGTCCACCACATGTCTACACGTGTAGAATTAGTTTACCACTAAACTTATATAGCTGTAGAAAGGTATTTTGTTATTTCTATTAACTTGTTTGGTTAGACACACAAACAACAACCGAGAACCATCAAAGTCATGTAGCTTCTTACATACTCCCACAACTTTATGTTGAATTTTAAGTATGAAAAACATCCCCTTTTAGCTTTAAAAACATTTTTGGTAAATTTTACTGATAGCATAATTTCCCTCGTAGAATGTTATGAAATCGAAGCCGCCCATTGCTATTGAAGATCAGACCCGAAACTATTGTATTCCTGTTGGATTTTGTCTAAATATTTGCCAAACCCAGGTGTTATGTACCATCCGTAATTGGTTTGGCGTCCACCTGGAGACCATGGTTTCCGGTTAATAGCCCTCGTCAGCCTAGGGCGGACTTTTATTTAATGAGATCCATAGGGGATAAAATGAAATCTCCACAATTCTCCATAGACGTATTTAGTTACTGAAGGTATCATATTATGACCAAAATATAGACGGAAACTTTGATAGATGGGCCAAGAGTCAACGTCTATTGTGAAAGGGAAGTGCGACCGTTATATATAACTTTGCTTACTTTTGGGTCCCGGGCGTTGAAAAGATGTAGGTCTTAATAAAATTTATTTATGTGCGTGTTATAAAGAATTCATATCTTAATTGTTTGTGAATAACTATGTATATTGTATGAAAAAAAAAAAGAGATTTTCTACTGTATTTTTGATCATCTTGAGGATTATGCTATTAGTTATTTGCTGGTTCTTTTTGGTACTAAATGGTATTGGTGATGCAGTCGTGGCAATAATAATAATAGTCTTGATCAGAGGTTTCTTTAATTGAGCTAAGGAATGTATAAAAGACATAATTTGATAAAAGTGCTGCCTGGCTTAAGGCGATTAGAACAAGGAAAAACAAAATATTATTTACATAAAGTACAAAATATTTAGCCGGCCATCGGGGAACAACAACAATGAGTTTTTATAGGGGAAGTGACCTCTGGCGGTCGATTTAGCAGAGTATTTGGATCTATGAAATATAATTTTAAATAGAATAATATTTTAATATAACATGTATATACCTTTAATTTACTCAATTATTTTCTTTCAAAATTTTATCATTAAATAAGAATTAATATGTATACAACAATTATTTACACTGTTGTATATAAATCTTTCTCTCTTTCACGCACAATATGTGGATAAAATAATAATAATGGTATTGATCTGTAAGAGTATATATAATTGTTAGCTGTATATATACTGAATGCAATATATAAATCAAAGATAAAATTCTTTCATTGGCCTTGTAGAACACGAGTGGTGTACGCGTGCTCGCATGTTTTAGTAAAAAAACACAAACATCTTCGATAAAGAGAGGCGAGTTGCTCCTCGAAATATTGAAACAATAATATAATTTTAATTATGCATTGCTCAATCTTCAAAATAAATATACATAGCACCTGTTATCTTTAACTAAAAAGCCTCATTAACACTCATTTGACACATACACACACATAAGCCTCATTTTAATATTGAATACAACGACCAATAAACCAAACACAGACCAGAACCTGGAAAGATATCGTGAAAATAGGAGCCGACTAAAGGTTGAATTTTTATTTGGCAAGAACATTTAAATGATGATGAAATAACGGGTTTGAAAAAAAAAACAAATTTCTTCAGTTTCTCTTCTGTGATGTGATATTTGTAATCCAACTGCCATTCGCCTACTTATGTTCCTCTTTAACTTCATCGAATCATTCATCGAAACTTTATCGAATCCTTCATTTCGGTTGCTACTAATGTCCTAAGTAAGGTCCTAAAATGGATGGTGTTGGCTAAGGAATTTTCGAATTTCTCTAAATATAAGTATTTCAGAAACACAAAACAGCTTCTACCCTTTCGACCAAGTGTTCTGTATTTCAGGCTGAAGCGATATAGCCTTTATTAGATCACTTTAAGATACGAGTTCATGGCCCGAGCATCTAAGTATTATTGTTAATGTAGACAAACAAGGTTGTATAGGGTTTCAGTACTGGAAATAATATCCGAACTAAGGACAAACTCATTGTGGATATCTTTTTTTTTTTTTGCTTATCCCTAGTACACGTTGTACAGGCCATGATAATCATGGTGGGCAGAAGTAGGCGACTGCTTTTACTGTAAGTGCACCACATGTCTACATATGTGAAAAGCAGTTCGACTTTGCACTTACAAATGTGCCAGAGCCCCGTTTGGTTACTTGCACTCGCTGGTGGGGTTGGACTTTTGAAATAATCGGGGGCCATTTTATTTATTTTTAATTAGAAAAAAAGTGCCTAATGCGGGAATCGAACCCGGGTCGTAGCGGTCGAAAACCAACGGTTTAGATCATTCTTCCACCGACCCCCCTGAACACCATAAAGTCCTTTAATTAAAGAGGCGGAGTATCAGTTACTTCGGTCAAGGTAATTCTACATTAAGGTCAATGTCATTGCTATAAAGGGTACATTCCTTAAGCATATGAACTTGTTCTTTAAGCGTTTTAAAAAATAATATTTGAAAAGGAAACCTGATAAAAATAAATTTTAATGATAAATAAAATTCGTTTTATATAAGATTTGGCATATCGCCATTATCTTTAAGAAGAAACAACTTTTTTTATCCTTACTATCGCTGTACATCAAATATTGGTGATTGGCCATACTCATCAATAGGTTTTCGAGCAGAATTGGAAAAAATATATGATCCACTGTGTCCTTTTGGTGAATATGATAATCACACACACAAAGCCTTTATTAGGGACTTGCCCCATACAGATTCTCCCAATTGGATAAGGTAATAATCATCTTGTGTTATTGACATAGAAATTGAACTGGCTTTACTCTTCGTCTCAAAGACATTCAATTGTTGACTGGTCCTTACATAATGATGATCTAAATATTTATATGAATATGATAATCACACATACAAAGCCTTTATTAGGGACATGCCCCATACAGATTCTCCCAATTGGATAAGGTAATAATAATCTTGTGTTATTTACATAGAAATTGAACTGGCTTTACTCTTCGTCTCAAAGTCATTCAATTGTTGACTGGTCCTTACATAATGATGATCTAAATATTTATATGAATATGATAATCACACATACAAAGCCTTTATTAGGGACATGCCCCATACAGATTCTCCCAATTGGATAAGGTAATAATAATCTTGTGTTATTTACATAGAAATTGAACTGGCTTTACTCTTCGTCTCAAAGTCATTCAATTGTTGACTGGTCCTTACATAATGATGATCTAAAAATATTATTTGAATATGATAATCATGAAACCGTTGAATATATTATTTTTGATTGTGAGGATCTCTGAGTGAATACAGAAACACCTTTATTTCTAAAATTGTTCTAAAATGAAGCATTTTCAAGTAAATTTTTAAACTTTAGACTTCTTTTAATTCTAGAAAATCTCGAAAAACTTTCTTTGGGAGTCATCAAACACACAGGATAAATCTTCCTCAGAATTGAAAATAAAGAATCGCTAATTCAATTAAAGATTTGAACCACAAACTTAGCTATCAATTTTTTTCTCAATTAGTAATATTCTATCCATCATATGCTAATAGGTAAATAGATATTGCAGCAAATATATACAAACAAGTAATATATATATATATATTTGAAAATAGAGCAATCCCTAAATAAATCTTTAATTAAAAAGGCATATATTGGATTAAAATATCATTTATTTTACCAATATCAGTTGGCTGAACGCCAACCTTTATCAAGGTGTTATGTGTTATAAAATATTAATGTGTGTCAACAACAATGTTTGTTGTCGGTTGTTGACACACATTAATATGTTATAATACCTTGATAAAGATTGGCGTTCAGCCAACTGAAATATTGGTAAAATAAATGATATTTAATCCAATATATGGCTTTTAATTAAAGATTTATATATATATAATACCTCGTGATTTTCTTGATTTATCAAGAAATTGGGTTGGCCAAATATCACGGTACAAGTTAAATAAACGTTTAGTTTATTTTTGTTCCACTAGATGGCGCTCTGCTATCTAGAAATGTTCATGTGATTGGTTAGGATATGCCTTTTTCGTTTTTAATATATAATACCGTTAAGAGAATTTCAAATTGATATATTTGTTATTTAATTTAAACATAAGAGGTTTGTTATATATATAATAATAATAAATAAATAGCATATAATAGTGGGAAAGAATAAAAACTCCAGCAAAGCTTCGGCTGTTACGCGTCATAGACTGGGTAGAAAAGGGAATAAGCGAAGATAGAGGTTCATAGAAAAGAGCAAAGACACAACAATTACATTACAGACACATTACAATAATTAAAATTATGCAAAGTGGAAAAATAAATGTTTTTTTTTTTCATTTTTTTTTTTTTCTTGAAGAAAGATGATCGATTTTTTTAAATTTTACCATTTTTAAAATTCATTTTGTGATTTTTGGAAGCTTATTTTAATGACAACTTAGTGTAAATATATAACTATATATATAACTGGTGTTATGGTTCATTCTTTCTTATTACTAGTGAAGTTTATTACTAGGCTGATTCCCTCCTCCCCTAGTGACATCGTTCTGAGACACATATAAAGGGAGAGGTACATTCTATATACAGTTACGAGCGTCTTTCCTCATCTCCTAATCAGTCATCTCTCTCTCTCTGTCACCGTTTGCTTTTTTTTTTTGGAATGGCGCCCTCCTATTGGTTGGCTACGGTCACGCCACCTTTGCCCCCCCCCCCCACTCGCCATTTAACTATTGTGTTGGAGCGGGTCGCTCCCTAAATAAATGCATATATTAGATAATAACCAAATGGAATCCTCTCTTTCTTTTTCGCAGTAAGAGACGCCTACGGAAGCCAACAGTACATAGACAGATAAAGCACATATGCTATAGTTATTAACTAACATATGCAATTAATTAAGGCGCCAATTTATAATTGTAACAAATAGTATTTGAATCAAAACATTCACACACACACACACACAATCGGGTAAAACACGGGCGTTGCCCGGGTCATTCGGCTAGTTTTGATACATATATAACCTGGCTTAATCAATGTTTAGTTGATTTCTGTTACACCAGATGGCGCTCTGCCTTTTGAGAAGCACATGTGCTCCTAGTCAGGATATGCCTACTTTGTTTTTAATATCAACACCTGATCTTTTTATTTTGTTCTATTGGTTAACCTTGTATAATAAACTGCTATAGAGGGTTTCAGTAAGGCTTGACGTGTAGAATTTGCATAGAGCAAATAACGCACGCGGGAGAAATATATTGTTGCTGTTTTAAGCTTCAATATAAAAGAACTAGCCGAATGACCCGGGCAACGCCCGGGTTTTACCCGATTAAATGCTTTTATTCAAATATTATTCTTTACAATTATAAATTGGCGCCGTGGATGTCATTCTTGTATAATATATAAATAAGTTTTAAAAATTGTAAAAAAAAAATGCATCGGCCGGGAATCGAACCTGGGCCGCCCGCGTGGCAGGCTAGCATTCTACCACTGAACGACCGATGGTTATGAGAAATGGCCATATTTGGGTATTTATTCCATTCACAAAAGCAAACGGTGACAGAATTGATTATGACGCTGATAACTGTATATATTAATACGTATATTTATATGTGAGTGTAATATTGGATTAGAATATTTTTCAAATTAGAAAGAGAAATTCCGTATATTAATATAAAATACAATATTTGTATCTATAAGTCAATATCTACATTCAATAGAAAATTAGAGAAGTTGTTTCTAAGTAGAAAATAAATCTTTTAAACGAGAGAGAGAGAGATAGGAACTTGGTATAATTTATTTTGACCCAAATCAATCCTAACATGTCTTCATAGAAGAGTAAAGATATAATAATGGAAATTGACTGAACGATATATTTGTCAAATTACAGTAAAGTCTCTCTTGAGAGGGAGTGGCGAGACCAGGTCTTTCCCGGAGGATGTCTCTTATCAAACACTATCATATCAAGCTAAGGTATGAGCATCATTCAACCCAAACAGATATCTCTGATATGAGATTATCTTTCCAGGTTAAACCTGTTTAGACATATAAAATGAAAGGATTTAAAAGCACGAATGTTTCTTTTATACACAATACAAACTTCTACTGCCCTTACTGCGATGAAAAAATATATTGGGAGGGCTTGGCTCATCAGTGGTGAACCCTCCCAGCGGTTTCGCCAATTTAATCCACCAGACCGCTTCTCAGAGCTCTAATACTGCAGTGGACGATTCTGCTTATATACGCAGCACTGAAAGATGGAATCTCAGAAATAGTTTTCAAGAAAACTATGGACATAAGCTTATAGGACAGTAGAATTACATTCAAATTTCATCGCAGTAAGGGCAGTAGAAGTTTGTATTATGTATAAAAGAAACATTCGTGCTTTTAAATCCTTTCATTTTATATGTATAGATGGCGCGTTATTGCTTTCTGTTTAGACATGTTTAAGTAGTCTCTCTCAGGATAGACTGATACTATTTGATAGAAATATTCAGTTACAGTAATAGGATATCTTTTAACATACACCGTTGCCTATTCGCAGTGAAAATGGTCGTCGATCCAAAATTTGAGAGCAAATTTCTTTAAGTTTCAGGCCTTCCTACAGAGTAATCGGTGAAGTCAGTTAAAAAACCACGGATAATACTCCAGACAGTAAATTATCAAATTATACCAAATATAGATGTATTATGTCTACATTATAACACTAAATGTTTGCCGCATTAATTCTTCTGTGACGGCGACAAGGTGAGATGTGATATATTTCTATGGTCATTGTGAAATAAATTTATCTAGCTCGTATTTTATACTGTAAATTTTGAAAACATAATTGACAATTTATTTATCATGGTTCATGTGTATATATATATTGTAACGTAGTTGTAGGGACACCACTCATTCTCAATAATTATTCTAGAGGGTGTAAATTCAATTTGTATATTTTATTTTTGGTTATAATTGATAGTTTAGAAATTATAATCTTTTTGTAAAAAATATTTGTTATCATCATCAATTATATTGTTGCCTTCGAATTGTAAACAAACTTTGTATATTAAAGACATTTTAAATATAAGATATTGAATTAATATGTGTGAAGAAAAATAAATTGTTTAATTATTCAAAGTTGTAATAATTGAGCCTCAAGAAATGCCCACACATATATTGGTGAGCCGGACGTGATCCAAATAAAGCCAAAATACGAAGGTAAGCCAAGCCTAAAAAAAAAGAACAACTTTGAATTAGCGATTCCTGTTCAAGATCCAGATTTTATTTTACACATTACCCATTTATATTATTGCTAATTTTTCTTTTAATATTACCTTTAGATAATTTCGTCTAATATTTTAAAATTTTTGCCTATTACTTTAATTAGATTTTCTTTATCAAAATATTATTTTAACAAAAAAATGGAATCAGAAAATAAGCCTAGCGAAATTGCTACAGAATTATGCAAAGTCAGCATTAAGATCCCACCTTTCTGGGTTGAAAAGCCCGAATTATGGTTTCATCAGGTTGAAGCTCAGTTTAAAATAAATGGCCTTGTTCAGGAAGAAACGAAGTTCAATTATTTGATCTCCCAGCTAGAACCGAAATACATGGAAAGTATTTGGGATATAATAAATAGCAGAAGCGACACCAAATACTCTGACTCTAAGTTGCGGCTGCTAGAATCGTTCAGACAAAGTGAAGGTCAGAGAATAAAACAACTTATTTCCGGTATTGACCTAGGAGACATGAAGCCAAGCCAATCACTACAAAAATTAAGATCCCTCGCTACCCCAGATGTTCTTGAAAATTTGATTAAAACCTTATGGCTGGACAAATTGCCAGTCTCAATCAAAAACATCTTAATAGTAAGCGACGAGGATATAAGCAAGTTGGCCATAATGGCTGATAAGATAAATGAAATAAATCCCTCAAAGGAACTATACCAGGTAAAGGAAGCCTCATCCCCAATGGAACAGTTGCTCGCTAAAATGGAAGACCTCGAAAAACAGGTGTCTGAATTGCGACTGGAGAGGTCGAGATCTCGATCTGAAAATAGGACCTATTCAAGACCACGAAGCAATTCTCGGAAACGCTTCAACCCTGATGGTAAATATTGCTTTTACCACTTCCGTTTTGGCGCCAAATGTTTACCAAACAAGTGCAAGCCTCCATGTAGCTGGAAGGAGTCGGGAAACGGGAACCAGCGGCAAAACTAGCGACTAGTTTTGTTGCTGACCAAATACAGGATAGTCGCAAACATCGTCTATTTGTTAAGGACAAAGAAACGGGTCTGCAATTCCTGATAGACAGCGGTGCTGACGTCAGCGTAATTCCGCCAACTGATAAGGATGTGCCAAGCAACGAATTCTTGCTATATGCTGCAAATGGTTGCAAAAGAGTAACATTTGACACTAAGGTGATCAAAATAGATTTGGGCCTAAGGCGATCCTTTCAGTGGTGTTTCATCATCGCCAACGTGAACAAAGGAATTATTGGAGCTGACTTTTTAAATACTTGACATTAGAAATAAAAGGCTAATTGATAGCATAACTAACCTCTCAATTCGAGGTGATGTCATGTCCATCGACAGCACAAGTATCACCAGCACCATAAACAAGAACGAAAAATATTACAATATATTGGCACAGTTCTCCGAAATAACTAAGCCCAATTTTTTAATAAATAAAGTCAAACATGACGTCGAACATCACATTATTACAAAGGGACAACCAGTTTTCTCGAAACCAAGACCATTGGACCCAATGAAACTGAAATTAGCAAAAGATGAATTCCAGTTCATGCTTAATAATGATATAATCCGCCGATCAAGTTCACAATGGTCAAGTCCACTGCACATGGTCTTGAAGAAAAATGGGACGTTTAGACCTTGTGGTGATTACAGAAGGTTAAATGACTGTACAGTTCCAGATAGATACCCAATTCCGAGATTAAACGATTTTAGTCACATACTGAACAAAAAGAAAATATTTTCAAAGGTCGATCTTTTTAAGACATATTTTCAAATTCCAATAGCCGAAGAAGATAAGCCAAAAACTGCTATTACCACACCTTTTGGATTGTTTGAGTTTAATGTTATGAGCTTTGGACTAAGGAATGCACCATCAACATTCCAGAGATGCATCCACCAAACTCTCCAAAACCTTGATTTTACATTCCCATATCTAGATGATATCCTAATAGCTTCCGAGTCAGAAGAGGAACACCAAAACCATCTGAAAATAGTATTTGAAAGATTTAGCAAATACGGATTGAGAATAAATATGGAAAAATCTGTCTTTGGAGTTAAAGAAATATAATTCTTGAGTTATTTAATTACGCCTGAAGGATTTAGCCCACTTCCAGAACGCGTAAAAGTTATCCAAGAATATAAATTGCCTACTACGATTCAGGAATTACGAGCCTTTTTAGGCATGTTAAATTTCTACCGTCCATTTTTGAAAGATGCTGCGGAAACACAATCCATTTTGCACGATTACCTCAAAGGTTCAAAAAAGAAAGATAAAAGATTAATTAATTGGACCGAAGAAGCAAAATAAATATTCAATAAATGCAAGAATGACCTAGCAAAAGCAACACTGTTAAGCTATCCCAATTCAGAACTACCTCTGTCGCTTTGCACAGATGCTTCAAATTGGGCGATAGGCGCAGTTTTGCAACATTACGAGAATGAATCATGGAAGCCAATTGCATTCTTCTCGAAGAAGCTAAATGAAAGTCAAAAAATTATAGTACTTATGATCGAGAATTACTAAGCATATACATGTCAATCAAACATTTCAAATATATGTTGGAAGGAAGAACATTTAAAATATTTACTGATCATAAGCCCCTCTAGTCTTTGCCTTCAAGCAAAGAAATGATAAGGCATCTCCGAGGCAAGTTAGACAACTACAATACATTTCACAATTCTCTACAGATATCATCTACATCTAGAACAAAACATAGTTGCTGATAATGATCGATTATGATGAGATAGCAAAAGAACAAGATAAAGATAAGGAACTTATAGAACTTATCAATTCGAATAAATCTCTAAAATTCAAACGCTATCCATTACCATCTGGTAAAAGTTTGTGGTGCGACACATCTACTGAAAATATTAGACCATTCGTTCCCAAACAATTCAGAATGAAAAATTTCCAACAAATACATGGATTATCACACCCTGGAATTAAAACATCTGTGAAAGGCATGACATCGAGATTTATATGGCCAGACATAAAAAGAAATATAAAAGAATGGGCGCAAACTTATACAAAGAAATTAAACTTCTTGCCATACAAAATCAGAAATTAAGCAATTTAAAGAACCTGATGAACGTTTCAGCACGGTTCACATAGACTTAATCGGCCACTTAATCCACCCTCCAACGAATATGTTTATTGCCTCACGTGCATAGACCGTTTCACTGGTTGGAATGAAGCAATACCCATACGAAACGAAACTGCCGAAACAGTTGCAAGAGCATTTTACGAAGGATGGATCACCAGATTTGGAATCCCATATGAAGTGATCACCGACCAAGGAAGGCAGTTCACTTCGGAATTGTTTAAAACCTTGGCGACTTTATGTGGAGTGAAACTTAAGCACACCACCGCATATCACCCACAAAGTAACGGAAAAATTGAAAGATTCCATAGAACACTAAAAGCAGCAATAAGGGCGCACAACTCAAATAAATGGACAGAGTCAATTCCCACGGTACTGCTAGGACTAAGAGCATCCTTGAGAAAAGACTCTGACTACTCATTGACACAAATGGTCTATGGAAAAACAATTAAAATTCCATGCGAGTTTTTCGACGCCCCTAAAATTTCAACCACCCCGGAGACATTTCTCCACAAACTGCAAAAGCAGATGGAATCACTCAAGCCCAAGTTAACACGACACAATACGTCCCCCAAAATATTTGTTTTCAAGGACTTAGAGACGTGTTCTCATGTCTTCTTGAAGACATGCAGAGTGAGAAAATCATTGGAGCCTGCCTATGAGGGCCCATTCAAAGTTACTTCTAGGACCGACAAATATTTTTCAATCGAAATTAAAGGAAAGGAAATAAATGTTTCCATTGATAGACTCAAACCAGCCTACATACTAAAAGAGGAAGAGGACATAGCCACCACACCTGGAGTAGCTGGGGACCCAAGACTCGCCCCACCTGGAGAGGATAAAGAACCTTCCACCAGTGCTGCCCCCAAGATGTCAAGATTTTGAAGGACAATAAGAACCCCTGTTCGTTTCAGAGATAAGGTGGAATGTTACCCAGGTTAGGAGTTGTTGTCCTACATGATCCTCATCTCGTAACTTAGTTACTTTGGAGGGAGTGATGTAGGGACACCACTCATTCTCAATAATTATTCTAGAGGGTGTAAATTCAATTTGTATATTTTATTTTTGATTTTAATTGATAGTTTAGAAATTATAATCTTTTTGTAAAAAATATTTGTTATCATCATCAATTATATTGTTGCCTTCGAATTGTAAACAAACTTTGTATATTAAAGACATTTTAAATATAAGATATTGAATTAATATGTGTGAAGAAAAATAAATTGTTTAATTATTCAAAGTTGTAATAATTGAGCCTCAAGAAATGCCCACATAGTAATGGATGATTAGGCAGATCACAATGATAAAGCAAAATATTATTTATTTATGGCGTCAGCACAACTAAGCGACTCTAATTAAAACTAATTAATTAATTTACAGCTAGAAAATATTAAACGAAAAGCTATAAAACATATATGAATATTTCATAAATACAGAGTTATATTATACTCTGTATTTTCATTGAATGAATAAATAATAAAAGAAACATATAAAATTACTAGCGAACCCGGCCACGCGTTGCTGTGGCTAAGTTGTAATATGTTAAATTAATATTATACTAAACTATTCAGTACAGTAAAGTTAATATTCACTTATAAAGATAAAAATGTTTTAGCCGATCTAAAGCCCTACGGGATTGAGAATGGAACGTTACGTTAAAATTTGAAAGTGATTTATATATATATAGATAATATAGCCCTTTATAATCACTGCATTAATAAATGTCAGTGAACTTGTTTATATGTATTGTTTTTTGTTTTTGAGATATTCTAATAGAACGTTCTCACAATTTTTGTAAAATATTTATATATCCACAAACACAGAATTTAAAAATATGTCTTAAAATTTGCTATAATTATTGTTATAAATATTATTTTAAATAATTCGCCAGAAATCGTCCCGGTAGTATACTAAACAACTTCCCAAAGTTTCATGGCAAACATTTAAAATAAAATAATACTTTTAATACTTTGCTACAATATTAAAAAGAGGGGTGCTTAGGTGTTTAAAATGTAAAATGTGCTCTAAATAGTATTACATAGAGCCTTCATAACAAACATATTTAGAATAATCCAATTAAAATATAATAATGCTGTAAAAAAAGACTTTGCTACAATAATATAAAATAAATGAAAATAAAAAAAGACACCCACGCTGAGCCTCGAACCTAGGTTTGTTATAAATATTATTTAAAAATTGTTTATGTTAATTTTTATTTTAAAAAGCCTACATTTTAAATAAAATAATATTTTTAATAATTTGCTACAATAATATAAAAGAAATGAAAAAAAAAAAACACCCACGCTGAGCCTCGAACCTAGGTTGTGGGGATACGAAGCTGTGTACCTAACCTATAGGCTAAGCTTGACGTTACAAATACGCTCATGCGAGGCTATTTCAGGCCATACGCCTGCCGCGAGTGGGCGCTGATTGCGAGTGAATTTACGTTTTATTGTAAATAAAAATGCAACGAAAGGTTATTTCTAAAGAGTAATTAGCCAGAAACCATCCCGGTAGTATACTAAACAACTTCCCAAAGTTTCATCACGATCGGTTGAGCGATGTAGAAGATTATCACTTACGGACGGACCAACAAACATTCATTTTTATATATATAGATTTATTCGCCACAATATATCAATGGCGAAGCCGGATTCATTTAGATAATTATGAATCAAAAGAACTGTGTTATATAGGTTTTTAACTTTTAATTAGACTTTTCTATAAAAAGTCCACGTGTCTAAATTAAAATGAAAAATGTCTAAATTAAAATTGAAAATTCTAAATAAAAATGAAAGTGACTAAATTAAAATATGAAAAATGTCTAAATATAAATTAAAATTGTCTAATTAAAAGTTAAAAACCTATATATCAAAAGATATCATCAAAAGAACAAAATAGTGAGGCGAATTTACCTCCCTTTTTTTTTCTTTTGATAATTTATTGCTCCAGGGAATTATCCAACTCATAAATATATATTGTCATAACCAAAAATGTACATAGCTTGTAACTGTAAATAATACATCGGCAGCTTGGCGAATGTTATGTACCTAAGCCCCGATAGGTGGCGCGCGCTGTCAGCTCGGCAAGTGTTATGTACCTAAGCTCCGATAGATGGCGGGCGCGCTAGGCGGCAAGTTTGTAAACAATAGTCGCCATCTTGAGGGGTGTAGCCGAAAGCCAGCCGTTTGGGTCTCTGACATTACTTCCTTAATTTACCATTATTTTTATCCATTTAACTTAGTTTACCTCTATTTCTTTTTATCCCTCAAACTTATTAACTATTTAAAGTCATCTAATAAATTATTATTTTATTCTACCCAAACGACTCGTCACCTTCATTACTGTGACATCTGGTGGAGACAAGCTGGATCATCCCTTCGCTGCCCAAGCTATAAGAAGAAGTCGTAGAATCCAAGGATTAAACCCATTGGAATATTCTAAGATGCAACACGAAGGAAGAGAGACCCCACAGGGTGAGTACCACTTCAAACATATTAGAAACCCTTCTATATTTTCGGGGGAACCGGGCCAAAGCTCGGAGAAATGGTTGAAAGAGTACCATCGTGTAGCTCGGTTCAACTGCTGGGACAGTTCCATGTGCCTGGCGAATGTTTACTTCTTCCTCTCAGGAACGGCCAAAGTCTGGTTCGAGAATGTAGAGGAACAAATAACCTCATGGGAACTTTTTGAGACAATGTTGTCTCAGGCCTTTGGACATCACGCCAGCGAAAAAGACCAGGTTTTAGAAAAACTAAAAGCCAGGGCCCAAGGAAAGGGAGAGTCTAGTGAGGCGTATATTCAAGACGTCCTCTATTTATGCCGGCAAATTAACCCCAACATGAATGAAAACGAGAAAGTTGCTCATTTAGTCAAGGGGGTCTCTGAGGAAATTTACAGGGCAATTGTCACCTTTGAAATTGCCACCACCGAGGAGTTTATAAGGTGGTGTCGAAAAATCGAACTATCTCAAAAGAAGCGTGTGAACACGCGGATAGTTTTTGATAGACTGCCGAATGCTGCCGCCATCAACCCAGCAGAATCGGAATCTATGGAGGACCTCATTAGACGTATCGTCCGAGAAGAAATCTACCATGCATTGAATCCCGAGCCAGCCACTCTCAAACCATCTTCCCTGGATCTAATTATCCGAGAGGAAGTTGAAAGGAACCTGTCTGCAATTTCGCAGCCCGTTCAAAGGTCAATGCCACGACAACAGTACTCTAACCGACCCCAAATATTCAAACAGACGCCACGACAGCAGTTCCTGAACCAAAGACCACCGGTACTCAACCAGACATCACCACAGAGAAGAACTGATGAATGGAGGACACACGAAAACGTTCCAATATGTTTCCATTGCGGTCGCCCAGGACATGTAGCCCGATATTGCCGGGACAGAAGGCGTGTTTTCGAGGAAGCCAGGGTAAGAAGGCCGACCTACTCTAATAATTACAATACCTGGTTCAATCAAAATGCCGAAGAAGTTGAGTTTGTAGATCGCCGCTTTCGAAACCCGTCGCCCTATCCTGGCCGTGGAAGATCCCCCTCAAGACGAAACGCAACGCCGTCGCCCTCTCGCCGATCCAGTCAATCTCCTCGCCGCCTAAGCCAGGGAAACTAAGAAGAGCGACCGAGACTGGAGGTAAGGCCGCTGACGATAGTAGAAATCCTCCCCCTATTATAACTGCGAACATGAAACGGAACTACGTTGTTATCACCATAAATGGACAGAATGTTGAGGCCTTAGTCGATTCTGGAGCCGATTATTCCGTAATCTCGGAAAGTTTTCGCCGATATTTGAAAATTCCGTTCTTTGCAGAAAAAGGGCCTGTACTGAGAGTCGCCAATAGGAAACACATCGAAACTCTGGGACGATGCAACTTAAAAGTGTCAATTGAAGAACTTGAGATTTATTTTACTTTTGTTGTCTTCTCTGAATGTAGCCATCACATAATACTTGGTCTTGATTTCTTTCGAGCCACAAGTGCAGTGATTGATTGCGGAAGAGGTGAAATACATTTGAAGGAAAGTGTGAACGACGGCCTAGAAGAAGATCTGCCTACACATGCGTTAGAAGACTGTTTTGTTCCAGCTCGCTCAATTAAGAAAATCACGGTTATTAACGAAGATATTCGAGGTGGAAAAGATCTAATGATAGAAGGAAGCAAAGATCTCATCTTAAAAAAAGAATTGGTCATACCATCATCCATAATTAACTTCCATCACGGCAGAGGGGAGATATGGGTAACTAATGGGACTTCTCAGAATCAAATAATCCCAGCTGGTATGCTTGTAGGATACTTGAGGAAAATTGGAAGTAGCGGAATCTACAGTGTTGACACAGCTGAAGACGATAAAACTCAATCAAACATTAAGAATGAAGATAGACGCCAACAAATCTTATCTCTGGTAGACGAGAGATTAAACGAAGAACAAAAGTCAATGATTGCAGAATGTTTAGAAAAGTACTCAGAGGTTTTTGATTTTGATAGAAAATCATTCAGTACAACCTCCAATGTGAAACATAAAATCGACACTTCAGACAGCCGTCCTATTAAACAACGACCATACCGGGTGTCTCCTGTCGAAAGACGAGCTATACAAAGTGAAGTCGATAAAATGATGAAGATGGGAATTGTACAACCGTCCGAAAGTCCTTGGTCGTCCCCAGTAGTTTTGGTTAAAAAGAAAGATGGGTCCTGGAGATTTTGTGTAGACTACCGAAAGCTTAACAAGGTCACCAAAAAGGATGTGTATCCTTTACCTAGAAATGATGATGTTTTGGATAGCTTAACAGGAGCTAAATTCTTTTCCAGCATGGATCTACGTACAGGATACTGGCAGATAGAAATCGACGAGGAAGATCGGGAGAAGACAGCTTTCATCACCCCTGATGGCTTATATGAGTTCCGGGTGATGCCCTTCGGTTTATGCAACGCACCGGCAACATTCGAAAGAATGATGGACAAGCTACTAGCAGGATTGAAATGGACAATTTGTCTTTGTTATTTAGACGATATAATTGTTTATGCTGCATCCTTTAAAGAACACATTGAACGCCTAGGGAAAGTTCTCAGATGCATCCAGCAAGCAGGCTTGTGTATTAATCATGAGAAGTGCCGTTTTGGGTCAAGAGAAATCAAAGTGTTAGGACATCTTGTTACAGAAAGCGGCATTCGCCCTGATCCCGACAAAATCGAAGCAATTACAAATTTCCCGACTCCAAAAACAACAACTGAAGTAAGAAGCTTCATGGGGTTGTGTTCATATTACAGGCGATTTGTGAAAGATTTTGCAAATAAAGCAAAGCCGTTGCACGACCTCCTGAGGAATAACGTGAAGTTCTTTTGGTCGAACGAACAAGAACAATCTTTCCAAATATTAAAATCAGCCCTAACTACCGATCCTGTGCTTGGCCATTTTAAAGAAGATGCTGAGACACTTGTACATACCGACGCGAGTGGATATGGCGTCGGAGCAGTGTTGACCCAACTGGTAGAAGGAAAAGAAAAGCCTATCGCCTATGCATCAAGAACACTTAACGCCGCAGAAAGAAATTATTCCACGACGGAGAGGGAATGCCTAGCTGTAGTTTGGGCCATTTACAAGTTCAGACCATATTTGTTTGGAAAACACTTCACCGTCGTCTCCGACCATCATTCCCTGTGTTGGCTAGCTAATGTAAAGGATCCATCGGGAAGGCTAGCCAGATGGGCCTTGCGACTTCAAGAGTTCGACATATCTATTGTGTATAAGAATGGTAAAAGACACCAAGATGCGGATTGCCTCTCAAGAAATCCTCTCCCCCAATCCAACGAAGATAACATACCAGAATTGTCTTCAATTACCGACATAAGAAAAGAGCAAAGAAGCGATGTCCAGACCAAAAAAATAATTCAGGAAATTGATTCCAAAAGTGAAAGTGGATACAAAATAATCGACGGCATCCTCTACCGCAAAAACTACGATCCCATGGGCAAACCTTGGCTCTTAGTAGTGCCCAAACAAATGAGGGTTGACATTTTGAGGGAAGCCCACGATACACCAATGGCGGGACACCTGGGATTTGCCAAAACATACGACCGCGTTAGAAGAAAGTATTTCTGGCCCGGCTTGCATAGATCTGTGCGACAATATGTGGCACATTGTCGAGAATGTCAACGGCGAAAAGGTTCTACCGAACGTCCACCAGGGCAACTTGTGCCAATTCCGCCGGTATCCCGACCTTTTGAGAAAATAGGGATAGATTTGTTAGGAAGATTCCCTACCTCGAACGATGGCAATAAATGGACCGTGGTCGCGACAGACTATCTAACAAGGTATGCTATGACCAAAGCCATACCAAATGGAAGTTCGGAAGAAGTTGGAAAATTTATAGTAGAAGACGTGATCCTCAAACATGGAGCCCCCAGAGAATTGATTTCAGACCGAGGTCGAACGTTTATATCCCACACAATACGGGATATTAACAACCTCTGTGGAACCGCACATCGCTTTACTTCTGCCTACCACCCCCAGACAAATGGCCTGACCGAGAGACTCAACAAGACACTTGGTGACATGCTGTCTATGTATGTTGATGTAGACCAAAGAAACTGGGATTCAGTTCTCCCTTACGTAACTTTTGCCTATAACACCGCCAAACAGGAAACCACCGGGTTTAGCCCTTTCTATCTTGTACACGGACGCGATGTCGAGACCCCATTGGACACCATCCTGACGTATAGAGAGGAAGCCAATCTGGAAGACTACGTGGATAGTTTGGTCACAAATGCCGAGGACGCACGCCAGCTGGCCCGTTTGAACATCTTAAAGGCGCAAGAAAAAGACAAATCTCGATACGACAAAAGCCATAGACCTGTCCAGTACCGCACGGAAGACCTTGTGTGGGTGTACACACCTGTGCGTAAACAAGGACTGTCGGAGAAGCTACTTAAAAGATACTTCGGCCCCTATAAAGTTGTGAGACAACTGTCTGAAGTAACTTATGAAGTAGAGGCCTTGGAGAGGAGACCCAGACAACGGAATATCAAAGACATCGTCCACGTCCTGCGGATGAAACCATACAGAAGCCCAGAAGAACAAACACAGGACTGATCACATAGTGTAGAATTTTTTTTTTTTTTTTTTTAAGCAGCGGGTCGCTGCTTATTTTTGAAAAGGGGAGTAATGTCATAACCAAAAATGTACATAGCTTGTAACTGTAAATAATACATCGGCAGCTTGGCGAATGTTATGTACCTAAGCCCCGATAGGTGGCGCGCGCTGTCAGCTCGGCAAGTGTTATGTACCTAAGCTCCGATAGATGGCGGGCGCGCTAGGCGGCAAGTTTGTAAACAATAGTCGCCATCTTGAGGGGTGTAGCCGAAAGCCAGCCGTTTGGGTCTCTGACATTACTTCCTTAATTTACCATTATTTTTATCCATTTAACTTAGTTTACCTCTATTTCTTTTTATCCCTCAAACTTATTAACTATTTAAAGTCATCTAATAAATTATTATTTTATTCTACCCAAACGACTCGTCACCTTCATTACTGTGACAATATTAATAAAGGAATATCCTAAATTTGTTATGCTTAAATTAGGTATCCGAAATTGGGTACACTGATAATTTGAACATTTTAGCTTTAAAATTAGTACAGTTTTTTTTTTAATATTTTAAAATAATCTATATTTATAACCATTAATATTTAGTGGTTAATTCTAACAATACATTAAACATTTTTGATAATATGTAAATAAATTTTATTTCTTGTATGAATATTGCTCTAAAATGTATATTTAAATCATTTTCACTCTCTCTCTAAAACTAGAAATAATTTGTATTTATATATATTTTAAAACTATGTACATATTTTAACATTTACACGCAAATATCCACATAGGATAAAGAGTGGTTTTTTAATAAATTAAAAAAATGTAAAAATTAAACTTAAAAGTATAATTCGATTGGGCGAAAAAAAAGGTTTGAGTGTTATAACACATATATTACCACAATATCTTAATAAGACTATATTGTTTGTAAAACAAGTTTAAAATTAAAATATAGTTTTAGAAAAAATGATTTAAAAAGAGGGGTAAAATATATGTACCTTAAATAAAACCCTTCAAAAAATCAATTTTCTATTTATTATTTTTATATATCATTAGAAATATAGTTTAATATCAATATATATATTTTTTCTCTTAGCGGTTTTACTATATAATATGAAATATAGAAAAATTAATAAGTTATGTCATTTAAAAGAATAATTTTCTAAAATAAAAGTATGTTAAAATTAAATAAATAATCATTAATATGTATTATATACATATATTTATGTTTTTAACATGTATATATATATTATATACTATTATTATAATATATACAAAAATATATATAATTTTTATATATTTAAATAAAATATATAATTATTGTATAAACATTGAATATGTGTATATGAATTAAATACACGAAAGCAGCAGATACCTACATGGCATGGCAGACGTTGAACGGATAGAAAAGTGGCGGAATCAACTCGGTTGACTTTCAAGGACAACTTCTTTGTGGTCACCGAGGTTTCCTCTCTTCTATATAGATAATACCGTAACAGAGTTTTCCATTGTAAAGTCCTGAGCTATCTCCTCCGAAGATTCTGAACTACACATAACAATCTATATACCAAAATTTTCGTTATTTTTTTCTTCGTGTCATAGGCCTGTTTTTATTTTCCTAATGTTAACAGTTATTTTTATTTTTTAATTTAATCTATTTTACAATCGTAGATTTTTTGCATTTATCATCATCAATTCTTTTGTTTACAATTGCGTAACTTTTATAGAGAGAAATAAAGAAATACATAATTGATTAGATACAAAAGTGTGAACCAGAAAGTCGATTTTTAAAAATGTTATTATTTAATATAAACTTATTTTAATTTAATTTTGAAATGAAAAGGTAGTGTAAAAGTGTATATGAGGTTAGATTCAAATAGGTTTAATTATGTTAGTTTAATCGCTAAATAAGGTTAGTTTTAGATAAGTTGAATTAGGTTAGTTTCAGATAATTAAAAAAAAATAATGTTCGTTTTTAGAAAAATAATTCGCAATAGTAAGTATATATATTAATATAAAAGATCGAAATGTAAAAATCACTATGTCCAAAATCTTCGCTTTAACTCGTGTAAAACGGCTCGAAGGTACGGCGGTGTCAACGTACAGCGCCGCCTACCAAAGTTACCCTTTTCTGGGAACTCACCAGGTTATATTATTTTTCGAATTGTAGATTGAATTATTACTTTTATTCTATCTTTTATAAGTGTTTGTTATAGTTTTTCATTTGAATTTAGCACAATTTTTGTATCTGGTTATCTTTTTTGGCATCTTTTTTTTCTCATTAATAAGACCTAATCCAAATAATTTAATAGTGTGTGACTTTTTTTTAAATTAAATTATTTGGATTAGGTCTTATTTTCTTTTATTAATTTGTTATAGTTTTTCATTTGAATTTAGCTCCATTTTTGTGTCTGTCTTATTTTTTCTTCTCATAAATAGGCTGATGCTGTATTTGTGTACTCAATTGTTGCTTTTTTTTTATTAAATTATTTGGATTAGGTCTTATTTTCTTTTATTAATTTGTTATAGTTTTTCATTTGAATTTAGCTCCATTTTTGTGTCTGTCTTTTTTTTTCATCTCATAAATAGGCTGATGCTGTATTTGTGTACTCAATTGTTGCTTTTTGTGTCTGGTTTCTTTTTTGCAGTATTTTTTTTTTGAATCCTTTTTTTTTCATCAATTGTTTCCTCACATGCTTGGAATTTTCTTTTTATGCCTGTCCTGGCTTTCAGTTTTATAGATTTCCTCTGCTTGGTTCTTATTTTACCTTTTTTTTTTTGAGCGTCTTCTGTCATGCCTCGGAAAGGCCGTGGAAGACTCACTCCCCTGACCGCTAGGCTATTTCTCTTGTTTACTTTTTTACCAATGCCTATAATTTTTCACCTGAAAGATTTTTTTTTATTTGTTATTCAATAAACTATTATCACTTATTTTTGGTCTTCTTTTTATTTACTTATTTTACTGGGGGTTGGTGGAAGGATGGTCTAAGCCGTTGGTTCGGCTCGAAGGTACGGCGGTGTCAACGTACAGCGCCGCCTACCAAAGTTAACCTTTTCTGGGAACTCACCAGGTTATATTATTTTTCGAATTGTAGATTGAATTATTACTTTTATTCTATCTTTTATAAGTGTTTGTTATAGTTTTTCATTTGAATTTAGCACAATTTTTGTATCTTTTTTGGCATCTTTTTTTTCTCATTAATAAGACCTAATCCAAATAATTTAATAGTGTGTGACTTTTTTTAAATTAAATTATTTGGATTAGGTCTTATTTTCTTTTATTAATTTGTTATAGTTTTTCATTTGAATTTAGCTCCATTTTTGTGTCTGTCTTTTTTTTTCTTCTCATAAATAGGCTGATGCTGTATTTGTGTACTCAATTGTTGCTTTTTTTTTAATTAAGTTATTTGGATTAGGTCTTATTTTCTTTTATTAATTTGTTATAGTTTTTCATTTGAATTTAGCTCCATTTTTGTGTCTGTCTTTTTTTTTCATCTCATAAATAGGCTGATGCTGTATTTGTGTACTCAATTGTTGCTTTTTGTGTCTGGTTTCTTTTTTGCAGTATTTTTTTTGAATCCTTTTTTTTTTTCATCAATTGTTTCCTCACATGCTTGGAATTTTCTTTTTATGCCTGTCCTGGCTTTCAGTTTTATAGATTTCCTCTGCTTGGTTCTTATTTTACCTTTTTTTTTTTGAGCGTCTTCTGTCATGCCTCGGAAAGGCCGTGGAAGACTCACTCCCCTGACCGCTAGGCTATTTCTCTTGTTTACTTTTTTACCAATGCCTATAATTTTTCACCTGAAAGATTTTTTTTTATTTGTTATTCAATAAACTATTATCACTTATTTTTGGTCTTCTTTTTATTTACTTATTTTACTGGGGGTTGGTGGAAGGATGGTCTAAGCCGTTTGTTCGGCTCGAAGGTACGGCGGTGTCAACGTACAGCGCCGCCTACCAAAGTTAACCTTTTCTGGGAACTCACCAGGTTATATTATTTTTCGAATTGTAGATTGAATTATTACTTTTATTCTATCTTTTATAAGTGTTTGTTATAGTTTTTCATTTGAATTTAGCACAATTTTTGTATCTGGTTATCTTTTTTGGCATCTTTTTTTTCTCATTAATAAGACCTAATCCAAATAATTTAATAGTGTGTGACTTTTTTTTTAATTAAATTATTTGGATTAGGTCTTATTTTCTTTTATTAATTTGTTATAGTTTTTCATTTGAATTTAGCTCCATTTTTGTGTCTGTCTTTTTTTTTTTCTCATAAATAGGCTGATGCTGTATTTGTGTACTCAATTGTTGCTTTTTTTTAATTAAATTATTTGGATTAGGTCTTATTTTCTTTTATTAATTTGTTATAGTTTTTCATTTGAATTTAGCTCCATTTTTGTGTCTGTCTTTTTTTTTCATCTCATAAATAGGCTGATGCTGTATTTGTGTACTCAATTGTTGCTTTTTGTGTCTGGTTTCTTTTTTGCAGTATTTTTTTTGAATCCTTTTTTTTTTCATCAATTGTTTCCTCACATGCTTGGAATTTTCTTTTTATGCCTGTCCTGGCTTTCAGTTTTATAGATTTCCTCTGCTTGGTTCTTATTTTACCTTTTTTTTTTTGAGCGTCTTCTGTCATGCCTCGGAAAGGCCGTGGAAGACTCACTCCCCTGACCGCTAGGCTATTTCTCTTGTTTACTTTTTTACCAATGCCTATAATTTTTCACCTGAAAGATTTTTTTTTATTTGTTATTCAATAAACTATTATCACTTATTTTTGGTCTTCTTTTTATTTACTTATTTTACTGGGGGTTGGTGGAAGGATGGTCTAAGCCGTTGGTTCGGCTCGAAGGTACGGCGGTGTCAACGTACAGCGCCGCCTACCAAAGTTAACCTTTTCTGGGAACTCACCAGGTTATATTATTTTTCGAATTGTAGATTGAATTATTACTTTTATTCTATCTTTTATAAGTGTTTGTTATAGTTTTTCATTTGAATTTAGCACAATTTTTGTATCTGGTTATCTTTTTTGGCATCTTTTTTTTCTCATTAATAAGACCTAATCCAAATAATTTAATAGTGTGTGACTTTTTTTTTTATTAAATTATTTGGATTAGGTCTTATTTTCTTTTATTAATTTGTTATAGTTTTTCATTTGAATTTAGCTCCATTTTTGTGTCTGTCTTTTTTTTTTCATCTCATAAATAGGCTGATGCTGTATTTGTGTACTCAATTGTTGCTTTTTGTGTCTGGTTTCTTTTTTGCAGTATTTTTTTTGAATCCTTTTTTTTTTCATCAATTGTTTCCTCACATGCTTGGAATTTTCTTTTTATGCCTGTCCTGGCTTTCAGTTTTATAGATTTCCTCTGCTTGGTTCTTATTTTACCTTTTTTTTTTTGAGCGTCTTCTGTCATGTCTCGGAAAGGCCGTGGAAGACTCACTCCCCTGACCGCTAGGCTATTTCTCTTGTTTACTTTTTTACCAATGCCTATAATTTTTCACCTGAAAGATTTTTTTTTATTTGTTATTCAATAAACTATTATCACTTATTTTTGGTCTTCTTTTTATTTACTTATTTTACTGGGGGTTGGTGGAAGGATGGTCTAAGCCGTTGGTTTTCGACCGCTACGACCCGGGTTCGATTCCCGCATTGGGCACTTTTTTCTGAAAAAATAAAAAAAAAAGCTCCAATGGCTTCTGATTCTTGCAAAAGTCCAACCCCACCAGCAAGCGCAAGTAATCAAACGGGGCTCTGGCACACTTGTACATGCAAAGTCGAACTGCTTTTCATACGTGTACCATTTTCAAAGACCCTGCTTAGGATTAAAACTTCTCAGAAGCATAACAATAGTACCAACCTAGAGGTTAACTGGTGTGGATGCATTCCTCTGGGAGTAAGACTATTGAGAAATTCAGTAGGGAGTTATTTTGCTTCTCCGCATTCTAACACTCCAACTGTTAACACTGTGGAAACACTGACTCATGTTTGGTAAGCAATTTCAGGGAAGAAACTATAGACATTGGATTAAATAAATTATTAATTAAATTGCATTAAATAAAAATTATTAGATTTAAATAAATATTATTCGAGTGAAAAAAAAAAGAAAAAATTAACAAATTAGAAAATAAAATTTCGAAAAATACAACTATATTGCAGATAAGATAAGAGGACCTTATTAAAAAATAAATAAACAAACTGTAATTCGACACTATCGATAATTCGACACTTTCGATAATTCGACACTTTCGATAATTCGACCATTTTAAAAATCAAATTTACAAGGTTGATTGTTGTTTAAATACAACTTTGATTTTGCATGCATAAACACAGGCTCTTGTAGCAAGAACCCAACTTTAGTGAAAACTGATGCCTCTTCAGAATGAATGGAAGACTGAAATCTGAAGGAGCAGAAGATATGGGTCATCTTTACATGTATGCTATCCAATGTTCGCACACTTGAAAAAGCTACATATAAAGTTGTCCGTGCGTAAACACAGGCTCTTGTAGCCAAGGTTTGGCCTTGAGCCTTATTTATAGTCATAGCAAAAGCCAACCTTAGTGAAAACTAACGCCTCTCTAGAATGAAGCGAAGGTTGGTATCCGAAGGGGCCAAAGATATTTCAGACACTATACAGTGTGTTCAACTTTGAGACCTGTCAGTATATGTGCTTCAAGGACATGAGAGCACATGCGCTGAAACACCATACGTGTTCCATCGCAAAGATCCTAAAGGCATTGGTGAAAGTATAAATAAATATTTTGGAAATGAAAAAAAAATACATATATATAAGAAAATAAATTGGAATAAAAATTTACAAACTATATTTCAGAGTGGATACATATTTGAAAGGAAAAAAAAAAAAAAGAAAATTGCAAACAACAAAACTATATTACAGATATGACATGAAAACTAACGCCTCTCTAGAATGAAGCGAAGGTTGGTATCCGAAGGGGCCAAAGATATTTCAGACACTATACAGTGTGTTCAACTTTGGGCACTGTCAGTATATGTGCTTCAAGGACATGAGAGCACATGCGCTGAAACACCATACGCGTTCCATCGCAAAGATCCTAAAGGCATTGGTGAAAGTATAAATGACCCATATATTCTGCTCCTTCAGATTTCAGTCTTCCATTCATTCTGAAGAGGCATCAGTTTTCACTAAAGTTTGCTTTTGCTATGACTATAAATAATATTTGGGTTCTTGCTACAAGAGCCTGTGTTTATGCATGCAAAAGCAAAGTTGTATTTAAACAACAATCAACCTTGTAAATTTGATTTTTAAAAGGGTCGAATTATCGAAAGTGTCGAATTATCGAAAGTGTCGAATTATCGAAAGTGTCGAATTATCGAGTGTCGAATTACAGTTTGTTTATGTATTTTTAATAAGGTCCTCTTATCTTATCTGCAATATAGTTGTATTTTTCGAAATTTTATTTTCTAATTTGTTAATTTCTTTCTTTTTTTTTTCACTCTAATAATATTTATTTAAATCTAATAATTTTTATTTAATGCAATTTAATTAATAATTTATTTAATCCAATGTCTATAGTTTCTTCCCTGAAATTGCTTACCAAACATGAGTCAGTGTTTCCACAGTGTTAACAGTTGGAGTGTTAGAATGCGGAGAAGCAAAATAACTCCCTACTGAATTTCTCAATAGTCTCACTCCCAGAGGAATGCATCCACACCAGTTAACCTCTAGGTTGGTACTATTGTTATGCTTCTGAGAAGTTTTAATCCTAAGCAGGGTCTTTGAAAATGGTATACGTATGGTGATACAGTGCATGTGCTCTCATGTCCTTAAAGTAGTGTAGTTCTGTTGTTTGCAATTTCATTTTCTGATTTGTTAAAATTTTTCTTCTATGGTTTCTCACCTGCGGGTCCTTCGGGTAAACCCGGGGCGTTGCCCGGGTCACTCGGCTAGTTACCTATAATATTCCCCAATGAATATTCAATACCTTTTCAGCGGAAATCCTGTAATTAAATATTTAAATCACGTTTATTCTTGTACTTCTATGAAATTCTATATTGTGTGATATTGAGAAAGTTGTATAAATATATATTTTCAATGTATTTTCTTATATAAAAATCTACTTCCCACTATATTGATTATGCTGATGGTATCTTCTAGAGAAGTTTGGTCCTTATCAGAGGTTGAATTATATTAGAAAACGTCGTTTTTTATTTACAAAAGTCGTCTCTCTTTGAAATGTATTTTTTAAATCAGATTTTTCAAAATTTATTAATCAACCAGGCGTGATATAGAAATATTTGGGCTTAATACAGAAGAAACAAACAAATAAGAACTTAGAATTAAATATTTACAAATTTACATGTATTATTCGACAGAGTTCATAAAATGTATATAGACAAAGTGGCTGATGTAAAATTGTTAGATCATTTAAATGAGGGAACAAAGATGTCTCACTTCTCTAAGGTTCTGACAGTCGTAGATAAGATGAAGAGCAGTTTTTTCCAGATGGTTTATTCTTGGGAGGAATCAATATAGTAGTATATAAATTTAAAAATATAATTATTATGATAAACTATCCTTTAATCCGTTTTAAAATAGACTCATGGACAAAAATTAAGGAATTTTCATATTTTGATGTCACCGGTTGTCTGAGTCTGTTCAGACTTGGTTATCTCGCGCGTCTTCAATAAAGGTTACTGTGTATCAAGTATCTTTCAGAGTTATTGTCTTAATCCCGATATACATGCTAAAAGGTACAACTTCCTTAAATTTTATTCATAAGTGTATATATAAAGATCACCTCCCGTCAAAATAGATATTATTCTATTTATATATATATGTATGTGAAAAGTAAGAAAATAGAAAAAAGGTCAGGTGTTGATATCAAAAATAAAAACCATATTCGACAGCTCCTACATGAGATTTTAGATGGCAGAGCGTCATCTAGTGGAACAGAAATCATCTAAACGTTGATTTAGGCTTGTTCCGTAATATTTGGCCAACCCAATTTCAAGTTAAATAAAGAAATTCCAACCACGCAGTTGTTTCGGGCTGTTGGCCCTGGTGGAAATTACACACTCTCCGATGTAAGCTTCTTGGTAAGCTTGTTCGGAGATCCCTGGTCAGCGTGGTATCACAAAGACCAAATATTTGGTTCAAAAGTTTCCTGAGAAATCAATAAGTGAGTAGTTAACGAGGGACATCAGCTTGTAGAGTGAACATGGTTGACCTTTCTGATTAATCAAGGACATGGGTTGGTAAATAATTTTATGAACAAGCCTAAATGAACGTTTAGTTGTTTTTTGTTCCATTAGATGGCGCTCTGTTATCTAAAATGTTCATGTGTGTGGTCAGGTTATACCTTTTTTTTAATTTTAAAAATATATGTGTACGTGATGATAGTTACCGTGATTGGTTATCCATTTCCCTTCTCTTTCTTATATCCTTCTACCTATAGAATATACTAGCCGAATGACCCGGGCAACGCCCGTGTTTTACCCGATTGAATGTTTTTATTCAAATACTATTTGTTACAATTATAAATTGGCGCCTTTAATATATGCATATATTAGTTAATAACTATAGCCTATGTGCTCTATCTGTCTATGTACTGTTGGCTTCCGTAGGCGTCTCTTACTGGGAAAAAGAAAGAGAAGATTCCATTTAGTTATTAACTAATATATGCATTTATTTAAGGAGCGACCCGCTCCAACACAATACAGTAATCCCTCGTTAAGACGAACTCAAAGGGGGAACGAAATACCCTTTTCGTCTTAAAAGAATATATACCGAATTCGTATAAACCTATTTCGTATTAGACGAATTGAATTCGTGGAATCCGGGGGTTGTACTTATGTACTACTGATGAGTAAGAAAACTACATTTCTGAGGAATAACGAATAAATTTATTTGAAAACAATATTAATGAAAATATTTTATAATTTTAAGGAACAACAATTATGTATATGTATGTACATAAAGTATTTTATTTTAAAAGACAATATGGATAATATAATCACAATGTAAGGCAATAACATGAGAATATAAGTTTATTTTAAAACACAAATAAAAAAGAACAATTTTAAGGCAAGATCAATGGCGCTTTTTTTTTCGCGGTTTAGATGACATGTTTATGTAGGTTTTTTATGGAAGCTCAAACAATTCACACTTCGATTATTTAGAATTTAATAATTTTTATTTCAAGCGCATTATTTTATAATACAGTCGAACTTGGATAATTCGAACCCCAAGGGACCATAAAAAAATTCGAATTATCCAAAAATTCGAATTAAAAACGAAAATTTTATTTATTTCAAATTCTAGGGACCAAGATAAATATTCGAATTAAAGAGGTTTTCGAATTAAAGAAGTTCAAATTATCCAAGTTCTACTGTACAATCAATTAGTCGGTTATAAAAAAGATATAACAAATAGAAATAAGTCCTTTTTCTTCTGAGAGCTCGATTTACACAGATTATTATTCACAGAATATATTTTTATTATTTATATTATATTTAATATTATAAAATATATGTTTTGTATAAAAATAAGAATAATATAATATTCTGTGAAATTCCGTGAGAGCGTGCGCTCCTTGGCTGCTGGCTGGCAGGGGTCACCATGGCCCCTACATTTATCAGTCGAGAAAAACAGCAATACTGGCACAATAGAGTCGAAATTTTCCACTGATTGAGTACATGGAACGACCCCAAGGGGATGGTTTCATGGAAAATGAGTCATCATAACAAACAAAGGACGAATGTTTACACAAAAGACAAAGAGAGCCAATACTTGATATCAACGGCGTTTTTGTTGTTTTAATAGTTTATTGTTTTACTTATAACTCGCCTTTAAAAACATATTAGAATTCGTTTTAACCGATTGATTAGTTCTGCTGGGGGCTAAATTTAATTCGTATTTCGTCATAACCGAATATTTCGTCTTAACCGGCAAAATCTCTTTGGAAAGCATTGAAATTTAACGGGGGAAAATAAACGGTTCGCGCAAACCGAGAGTTCGTATAATCCGAGTTCGTGATAACGAGGGATTACTGTAGTTACAAAAACGAAAAAGCGAGTGGGGGGGGGCATGTTGGGGGGGGGGGGGGGGGGGGGGGCAAAGGTGGCGTGATCGTAGCCAACCAATAGGAGAGCGCCATTCCAATAAAAAAGCAAACGGTGACAGAGATGAAAACTGAGGAATTAAGAGATGAAGAACGCATGACGCTCGTAACTGTATATATGATGTCTAGAGAGAGAGAGAGAATTTAAATGTTGATTTAAGTATATTAGAAGTTGTCCATTATATATGGTACAGCCTACTCCACGCTGACGAGCGCCAACAACGCGAAATGTGTTCGTGGATAGCTTTTTATGATTTATCAAGAAATTGGGTTGGCCAAATATCGGGGAACAGGCTAAATCAATGTTTAGTCGATTTCTGTTCCACCAGAAGACGCTCTGCCTTCTGTAAAGCACATGTGCTCCTGGTCAGGATATGCTTTCTTTATTTTTAATATCAACAACAACAATAGCCTTTATTGGGCACACGTGCCATACAGGATTCTCCCTGTAGAACAAAATAAATAAATAACAAATTAGCATCGTAGTTATATACAAATATAATCGACCAATTATCGAGTTGGATCCGGTGTCACTCTAAATATTTTGATTGAGCTGATTTCCAGTATTTATAAAAAGCGAATGCAAAGGGTCTGGATTTTACGACTTTTACCATTAAAACATAAGGCGAATTGCTATTATAGCCGGGCTCTTGACGAAGAATTTCTCTTTCTTCTTCCATTGCCGTACAGTAGAACATGTAGTGTGGAAAATCGAGACTAAATTCACCGTTTCATAAGGTGCATTTTATGGTCTTAGTTTTCGATAGTGAAACATGATTAATTCTCTGTACTACAAAAAGGCTTCTTATTGTGCAATGATTCTCTTTAAGGCTAGGGGGATATTGTCGTTCAGATAGCATTCCATTGTAGGTGATGAATGAAAGTATTTATAGTGAGAGTAGAGTATTGATTTTCTTATTCTTACATAATCCAGCTGCAAGGACTGATCGGTTGCCGTTCTAATAATTAGGGGGATGTATCTTTGTAGAATATTGAAGTCTGTACACCCAACAAGCCATGAGAATCCGGTGTTATTAAGTAGCTCTGTTATACTTTTTACCAGTCCGATATTCTGTTTTGAAGAAATTGAAATGTCCCACAAATGTGCCAGACAAATTGAAGGTAGCCTGCTATTTTTAATATTGTTAAGAAGAGTTTGAAAGTACATTTTATTTTATCCATTATTGTAAATTTGCCTAACCTAATTTGCATTTATGCTTTTGATTTTCTTTGTTCGCCTGTTTTACATGTTTCTTATTTTTTCTCACCATTATAAATTCCATCTTAACAATCATTAGATTAGATTTTTCCTCGACTTGTCCAGTGGACGGTTGTAAAATAAACAAAATAAACATTTTTTTCCCGCTGTCTCCATGTTTCCTCGCGGCACCCCAGAACACCATCGCAACAATATCGACACCTGACCCACTTATTTTTTATATTTTTTTTATATTGATTTATTCATATATTTATATAATAATGATATATGACAAATTAATTCCGTCTATTATATATAATTTCTATATTTATATCACACACGGTAGCGATAAAAAATATATATAATTCATTTTTTCTACATTAAATTCTGCATAGAATCCTTTATTATAAAATGAATAAAGCTACCACAGGGTTAGGTGTCTTGTGCAACATATTATTTTAAAGCTTTCGGACTTATCAGCCCTTCAACAGGATCCTTTATAAATTTTATTATAACCTTTTTTATGATATCCCAAATACATATTGATTCTGTTTATCCATCTGGCAGAATCTGGTTGAATCTTAATAAAGACTTTGTTGTTGTAATTATGCTGTCCCAAATTTTAGGCTTTATCCTCTTTTAACTCATCTATCCATCCTTTCAGTATTTAAATGCTTGTTGATCACTTGTTTCTATGATAGACTTATATTCGGGCGAAATATAGTATTTTCCTGGTTTAGAAATTTTCTTTAAGTGTTTCTTTTATACAACCTGGTACAACGTCTGATGATACATACAATGATACAATGTTCAACTTGTGCTTGAATTAAAGAAGTAAATCGACGTCTTTAAGAATGATATTCTGTTTGTATCAAATACTTTTTAAAAAAGACCTCTGGAAAAACTCCAGGACTATAATAGAAAAGCTGAGACAATGGGACCTAATGGAGATCGTTTAAATGACTTGAGAAATAAGCAACAACAACAACAGTAATTTACTGAATTGTTAAAGAATTTGACTATTTTTCGAAGAAAATGAATGAAACAATCCCTTTGAACATACTTACAAACGTAATTCTGGCCTTAACTACCCGTTTCATGATTTTTCAGGATGCCTGAAATGACTCGGCCAATGCCGAAGGTTTTAAAGATATTTAATATATAGGGTGTCCCCTATTCCATATGAGAAATAATGCTGGTAGCAAAAAGCAAAGCTTTATATATAGATAAAAATGATATTGATTGATGGATAATGCAGTGAATGGGTTGTGTCGAGAATGGCATATTGAATAGGGTAAATGACCTTCTGGAGATGACTGAAGAAACTATTACTGCATGAGTCATTTCATTGTTGTGTTAATTCTTGTTTTGGTCTTTTGAATTGGTCACCATAGTCATGTGACCCAATGCTATGTACTCATGATTTTCTGTTTTTTTAATTTTAAAGAAGTAAATCGACGTCTTTAAGAATGATATTGTGTCTGCATCAACGAGTTTCAGCCACATTTATTGGAAACGGTCATGGAAAATTTCAATAAAAGAATGTATTAGCTAAACCTTGGATGCTATTATATGCCACTCCATATATAACCATATAATGTATATTTACTTCCCAACTCACCTATTCTGAAATTTCTTCCATCCACAAACTAAAAATAATATCTCTCTGGAAATCCACCCTAAACCACCCCTGGTACACCCCCATTCCTAGCGAATCTTCTTTCCACACCCTTACTAGGGAAGAACAAACGGCGATTTCAAGATTACGAACAGGACATCTTAGAATGCTCAATTTTAATGGAAAAATCAAAACATTCCCGAAATTCCCTAAAGTCTATTCCCAACCAGCCAGTCCTGAACATCTATTGAATTTGTTTTATACAAATGCTCTTTATTTGTCCGGATAAAACTATATAAGCAAAAGTCGTTTTAGGTAACAAGACTATCCCTATTCTCCTCTTGCTGGACTGGCACACACGCTCTATATATAGCTGGCACAAATAGGTTATAACAACTATGCAAATCGTGCCAAACATGCCACGAGCAAATATGCAAAGAGCAAACATGCAAATATACTACACACCTGCTTACATCCCCCTTTTTAAGATCTGAAATATATACATATACATTACAAACTTTAAATGCACAGTATAATCAACAATGAAGGCGATCCACGGGTTTAACAATTCGTCCACTCCGTGTTCTTATCTGGCCGTCATCTGAGTCGCCAGAGGGATAATCCACAGCTGGGGTCTTTTCATTTTTAACCAGTTCCTCCATGTCCCCAGCTCGGCAGCGTCGATCATATCTAGATTTCATATCCCTTCTCCTCCTCTCCTCCCTTCTTTTCAGGGTCCGAGAGTCCACCAACCCTGGACTAAGATTCTCTGGAGCAATTGGCAAGGTCGTTCGGAGCCCACTTCCCATGAGAAGCTCAGCAGGGCTGCAACCGTTCTCCAAAGGGGTCGATCGACACTCCAGGAGTCCAAGCGATGGGTCTTGATTTTTCTTGAGGATCAACTTAGGAATTTTCACACCTGCTTCTGCCATCCCATTGCTCTGCGGGAATCTAGGACTTGAAGCAACATGTGTGAATCCGTACTGCCCTGCGAAATTTGGTACCCGTCGAGGAGTATGCACAGCATATGGGTTTGCTCCAGGTTTCAATTTGATTTCGTAAGGGCTTCCGATCTGTCCCAGTCCTTCAAATACTTCGGGGAATTCCCTGATCGGGTCAATTTTCGTCGCAACCACTTCAATTCGCCTCGCCAGGTTCAAGAGCTCACATGCCCGGCGACTCAGAAGAGGTTCACTCAAACGACGAATGACATAAATCCTCTCCTTGATTTCATAACTGCCATTTCGCAGCGTTGACACAAACATACCCACAGTCTGAAGTTCGGAAAATTCAGCAGCTCTAAGGCTGATGTTACTCTCTACCAGTCGTTGCTGTCCCATTATCGCCTTGAAGAGACACAGAGGAACACATGTAACATCCGCCTGGGAGTCGAGCTTGAACTTCACCTGTTTCCCGTTCACCTGGATTTCTGCTGTCCATCGCCTCCTGTACTCGCCTTCATCATCATCGAGATTAGATGAATCCGCTACAGCTGAGACACCCAGGAGAAAACCAATTTCTTCATCCAGTTCAGAAACAGCTTTGACTTTCGCAGTCTTCGCCTGCTTATCTGGGCAGCTATTTGCAAAATGGCCAGTTTTTGAACATAGGCTACATCTTTTTCCTTCAGCACGGCAAGCCTGTCCTTTCCTGTGGGTGAAACCTCCGCACTTTGGACATCTTGTTCTTGTTTTGGCTGACTTTTCCTTCTTCCCCGAAGGATGCTGTTGTTGCTTCGGTGAAATTTTTCTCGAGTTGAACCTCACCTGGTTTACCATTTGGCTTGTTGAGGGACGCTGCAGGTCGACTTGCTGCTGTCGAACGGCTTCTTGCTGCCGAACCATTTTCACAGCCTTTTCCAAAGTCAGTTCGCTGTCCAACTGCATTCTTTCAGATAACGCCTTGTCCCTCACTCCAACCACTATTCGGTCACGGATCAACTGCTCATGAAGACTCTCGATTTCGCAACTATCAGCCAATTTGTACAATGAAGTGATAAATTCGTCCACTGGCTCTCGATCCTCTTGTACTATTGAGTTAAATTTCGCACGTTCGTAATATTCTTTCCTACACAAAAGTGGCTGTCGAACGCCTTGAGGACGGAATCAAATTTCGTTGCCTCTTCCTCCTTTTCGAACCTAAAGGTCCTGAATATATCATCCGCGCGGTCTCCTATCAAGTACATCAGCAAATCGATCTTGTACGCCTCCTCTTTCTTCTTCATTCCACTGACCACGAGGTATCGTTCGAATCGCTTCCTCCATTTTGGCCATTCGTTGGGAGTCGAGAAGTCGAAAGTTTCTGGAGGTTGAATCAGAGCCATGTTGAATTATCTTCCAAGGTACACCAAAACGCTACTTTGCAATATACGGGTTCGTATTTTATCCAGTCACCGCTGCCACCATGTTTTATGCAAATGCTCTTTATTTGTCCGGATAAAACTATATAAGCAAAAGTCGTTTTAGGTAACAAGACTATCCCTATTCTCCTCTCTCTGGACTGGCACACACGCTCTATATATAGCTGGCACAAATAGGTTATAACAACTATGCAAATCGTGCCAAACATGCCACGAGCAAATATGCAAAGAGCAAGTATGCAAATATACCACACACCTGCTTACAGAATTGTATCAAATACTTCAAAAAAAAAGACCTCTGGAAAAACTCCAGGACTATAATAGAAAAGCTGAGACAATGGAACCTAATGGAGATCGTTTAAATGACTTGAGAAATAAGCAACAACAACAACAGTATATTTACTGAATTGTTGAAGATTTTGAGACTATTTTCGAAGAAAATGAATGAAAAAATCCCTTTGGACATACTTACAAACGTAATTCTGGCCTTAACTACCCGTTTCATCATTTTTCAGGATGCCTGAATGACCAGTTTTTTTAGTCATTGAAGTACAGCTTGCACTATGCTGATGAGGGCCAACAGCCCGAAAATCGTACGTGGTTAGCTTTTATTGATTAATCAAGAATGGGTTTATGGTCAATTCTGGAATAATTAAAAATCAACGAATAGTTGATATTTATTCTGTTATATGGCGCAAGCCATCAGCAACTTTTAGTTATCCGATAAGGAGATGTTTTTTTCTTTTTCCAAAACTTACAAAATTTGCAAAACTTTAAAAGCGTCAATTAAAACTGCGGACATATCGGTATTTGATAACCCACCAGATCCTTCGAGGATTTAAAAATAGAAAATTTACTGAATGATTTATTCTCAAATGATGATGTTTGTTAAGACGGTGTTTACCACATAGCGATTGGAAACTATACAACAGTATATAAAAGTGCCGAAACTATAATTTAATATAACTCTAAAAAATATATAAGAAATTATTATTTCTATATGTATAATAGGAAAGCAACCGTCCCTGATAATATTAGCAATAATAGGAGTACCTACGATTAAATATCTCGCTTCCCAACAAAAGACTAGTTGCACAACATAGAGTTTTATGGCAATTTTTCAGGGAAGAAAGAAAAGACTTCTGGAAAGAAAATGGCCGGAACTGTTTACTTTGTAAGGATCTCATGGATGATAATTTAGTTCATTATTTCTTCCAATGCCCTCTTTTAACAGAAAAACGTACTGAAATTTTCCCAAGCCCTAACTCTGGTCAATTTAGATACCATCGCATATGTCAACTTCTCTCTTCAGCTCTGAATGATGAATTACTGATTGTTAGATACTTTAAGTTCTGCACAGAAGCTGGGCGCATGAGAAAGAATGCAGGGCAAAGGATACTGGAGGATGACCTATCTGTGAATAGGTAACTCAATGTGAGACAAACCTTATTTTGTTGTAAATATTTCCTCTTCCCTCTCCTCTTGTTGACGTGTAAATACGGCGAATCCTATATGGGGCGGAATGCCCTAAATAAAGGCTTTTGTTGTTGCTGTTGTTGTTGTTATTATCAATAATATGATAAACTATACCATAGCACAGATATCTCCAATCCTACTACAAGTATTCAAAAAATGTGTAAGTCTAGGATCTTCCCCTGACTCTTGTAAAATTTCCTGTAAGAAAATAATTTTAAAAACACAGACAAAACAAATTATGATAATAGTAAAAGTTAAATACCAATATCATTAATGTCAAATATTTAAAAATTCTTTGAGAATACAGTTAAACCTGTCTATAGCGCCCTCTCTTGGGACTTACCAAAATAGGGTGCTATAGACGGTCACTTTTAATGTAAAATGTTTACATTTTAATATTTAAAATCGGGCGCTATAGAGAGGAATGCGCTATTTAGAGAGGGCGCTATAGACAGGTTTAACTGTGTAATTAAAAAAAAAACTTATGAGGTATGTGATGGTTAAAACAAATTGATGAGCTTCAGACAACAAAGCATCATCAAACATAAATCAACAATCAGTACAATGAAAGAGTCAACTGTAGCTAACTTGGAACACAAGCAAAGGGAAATGACAGAGCTGATAGCAGTGGACATATCGGGAGCCTTTGATAACACATGAGGGTCAGCATTCATAAACAGAATGGATGTAAATAATGTTCCCACTTCCTTGTTACAAATTATCCAATTATATTTGAATAAAAAAGTAAGATAAATTTGTCTTATTTTGATTAAAACTTAACTAACGGATGTCCTCAAGACGGACCACTGTCTCCATTGTTGTGGAATATACTGCTGAATGATTTCTTAGTGAACTTCAAGTCCTCAAACATCGAGATAATATGTTATGCTGACGACATCTCAATAATATGCTGGCATAAGAACTCGGAGGGACTGAGAGCTGAGTTAGTAAACACCCTGAAATATGTTACTAAACGTTGTTAAACAAACAAACTAAAGATAAATTCTGAAAATCACAACTTGTTACATTTATATTACAAACGAAAGAGAATCCATTGGAAATTCAAAATACTCTCATTAAACCTCTATATAAAATTAAAAATTTTGGAATAAAATTTTCAAATCATAAGTTCAAATACAAAATAATTTTTTTACACCGCAAATTGAAGTGGTTTTACATTTTTTATTTTACCTCAGAGACAAAATGTGGGGAATTAAATCTCCAAAAATAATAAATTTATATAAACTATGTATATTTATAGGCACACATACATTAAGCGGTATGGTTGATTGAACTGGCGAAACCGCTGGGAGGGTTCACCACTGATGAGTCAGGCCCATCCATTAATTTTTCCATTGCAGTAAGGGCAGTAGATATTGTTTAATTTTTAAAAGAATCATACGCGTCTATAATAGTTTCGAATTCAACATTACAATTAAAATTAACAAATTTTAATTATAAAACTATTTTCTCTCTATCAAAATTACTTTCTATGTGAATTTTGAGACAGCCTGATTTTGCTCGAGTATATCCCCACACCTTCCAAACCGAGATGTTGTCTTATTCATTTTGAATACATTACTGGTTAGAATAAATTAAAGTATCAAATAAAGTACCAAATACAGATCTTCGCCGAGACACTCCGTGAAAGAAGAAAGAATCTCGAAGACCCTGACAGCGACATGAAGACGATCTACGACAAGAAAATAGAGGAAGCTGAGTGGATCATGAAGAAGTGGGATGAACAGGAAGATATCTCTAAAGAATTTTACGCGAATATCATGGCAGGAATTTATCCCGGAAAGTAACTACCTCTCGACTGTACTTGCCTTTGTCTAAATAAAGATCGTTTTTATCGTATCAAATAAAACAATAACCCTTTCTACGATTGAGTCCAGAAGAAAAAATCGTATATATTATTTTATTATATTAATCAATGATTGTTGACTATTGACTTGGATTGTTATTATTGAGAGAGTAGAATAGAACGCGAGGTTCAGAATTTTGTACTGGGAAGTTGTCCTTGTCATATAATTAAGTATATATCCTGACTATATTCTTTGCGCATTCACTGGAGATTGTTGTAAATATGAGTGAGGAAAATAATATGATGACCACATTGGTAAACAAGAGAATTTAACAACGTTAAAGGTTAGGTGAATTCTGAATGATTAGAGAGAGAGAGAGAGAGAAGCTTAGCCTAATTTTGTGGAGAGAAAATAGCGGCAAAAAATGATAATTATATATATACATTTTTTTCTTATCCCTAGTACACGTGGTACAGGCCGTTAGAAGTACTGTAAGTGCACTACATGTCTACACATGTGAAAAACAGTTCGACTTTGCACTTACCAATATGCTAGAGCCCCGTTTGGTTACTTGCACTTGATGATGGGATTGGACTTTTGCAAGAATCGGGGGCCATTTTATATTTTCTTTAAATAAAAAAAAATTGCTCAATGCGGGAATCGAACCCGAGTCTTAGCGGTCGAAAACCAGTGGTTTAAACCATCTTCCACCGACCCCATTATTTACATAAACAGTTACGAGCGTTATGCGTTCTTAATTCTTCATCTCTTAATCATTTTTCATCTCTGTCACCGTTTGCTTTTTTTTTGGAATGGCGCCCTCCTATTGGTTGGCTACGATCACGCCACCTTTGCCCCCCCCCCCCCCCCCCCCCATCATGCCCCCTCACTCGCTATTTCGTCTTTGTAACTATTGTGATGAAGCGGGTCGCTCCCTAAATAAATGCATATATTAGATAATAACCAAATGGAATCCTCTCTTTCTTTTTCCCAGTAAGAGACGCCTACGGAAGCCAAGAGTACATAGACAGAAAAAGCACATAGGCTATAGTTATTAACTAACATATGCATTTATTTAAGGCGCCAAATTATAATTGTAACAAATAGTATTTGAATCAAAACATTCAATCGGGTAAAACACGGGCGTTGCCCGGGTCATTCGGCTAGTATATATATACATAACACTATGTACAATGTACATATATGTACATGGCGCCTCTGACACCGCTGCAAAGCCTTGAAGCAAATATACAAATCGTTAATTTAAAAGTCAAAATAAATGTTTAGTTATATGTTCAATGGTTAATAATGATCTATTGCTGAAAATCTCAATTTTGCTGACTCCAATGAATGGGGGATATGATTGATATAAGAGATTTGATTAATATTGAATAGACAAGACTTTCTGCGGAAAGTGAAGATGAGCAAGTATATCCTCTTGTGTAGTTAATGGGTAATGTTAGGAAGAAGAAATATTAATTCAATCTAAATAAAGGCCAAAATTATATATATTCTTGTGAAATATTCCCAAAAATGTACATAATTTAAATAAAATGAAAGATATCTTCTAATCTTACAACAAAAAGTTACTGATGACTTTTACCCAATCGTTGATTTGTTTAAAATTCCAAAATTGGCTAAATGCCCTTTCTTTATTAATTAGGGCCAACAGCCTCAAATGCGTACGTGATTAGTTTTTCTTAATTAATAAGGAAATGATATTGAGGCAATTCTAGCATAATTAAAATTCAACGATAAGTTGATACTTATTCTGACAGCAATCCATCAGTAACTTTCAATTTTACTATCAGGAAATGTCTTAATTTATTAATTTTAACTTTGTACTCTTTTTTTCATATAATTTGAATGAGTTTAACAAGTTTTACCGCAAATTTCAATTTTAAATCGTAATTTTAATTATTTAAAAATAAATAACGACTATTCCTATCCTTAGGGATGAAGTATGAATGGATGAATTGTGAAGAGTAATGATGAATGGGAAAGCGGAACACTGTGGATTCGATTCCCATCCTTGGACACTTTTATTTTTCCGTTTTCAAAATTAAATATAAAATCACCGGCGGCCAACACGAATTCGCGTCCACCAGGATCTTGTCCCATACCTTCTATCTATCAGTGGGTTGTCAGCTGACCTAATTATTACTCTTCTTAAAATAAATTGCGAATATTCGTTCTGTTAAAAAGAAACATTTACGGTAAAACTTGTTAAATGTAGTTCTATAATCATAGCCGCATTATATTGTTTTATAAATTTGAATAAGTACCCAGCTAAGTAGCATGCTGAATAAAGAAAATGTCACAAATATGGACATTACCTAAAATTAGTCAGGACACACACAAATATTAGATTAAAATTTGATGGAGAAATTTAAACATTTCTAGACACAGTTGATCTAAGAAATAATTTTATCACTTTCGACTCGAGGGACGTGAATTCGCGTTCATTCCGATTTTGCATCAGGCTCGAAGAACGAGAATTCGCGTCCTCGATTTTCAAAATTAAATATAAAATCACAGGCGGCCGACACGAATTCACATCTACCAGGATCTTGTCCCATACCTTCTATCTATCAGTGGGTTGTCAGATGACTTAATGTACCTGTAAAGTTTATTATTTCAAAGTGCATAGATTATATTAAAATGAAAATTGCATTTATGAAACGAGTTTTTTATCCATTATTATTTTTAAACAACTCGATTTTCATATGGCCGAGTGGACCATGTAACTGCGGAATCGTCCGTCCTTAAAGTGTTAAAGAAAACTGGACGAATACTTCAGTGTGGGCCATTCAACCATTGTTCATCGTCTCAAAAAGCTATGTAATGGAAGTTAAGAAAACTGGATGTATAGGTTTGGTCCAAGTAAAAGCAGCTTCATTATAAAATTTGAGTAGAATACCGGCCATAGCCATGTCATTACAGACAAGAGTACAAAAGTGAAATGGTACTGGGATTAGGTGGATAGATAAAGAAAAAGGCATCTCCTGATTGTGCAACTAAAAGGTTTCTGATGGCTTACGCCATCTGTCGGAATAAAAATCAACTATTCGACGAAAGCCAACAGCCCGAAAAGGATAAATGGTTAGCTTTTCTTGATTAATCAAGAATGGGTATTTGGAAAATTCTGGAGTAATTAAAAATCACAACGATAGTGATATTGTAATGTAATTAATTAGACAAATTAAACTTATTGATAAGATAAAATTGCAGCGCAGTAAGGACAGTAGAAGTTTGTATTATGTATAAAAGAAACATTCGTGCTTTTAAATCCTTTCATTTTATATATATATAGATGGCGCGTTATTAATTTGTGTTATTTTATGCCTAACTGACCTTGTCTATATTGTTTGCGGAAGAGCATTGCTCGATGCAAATATTTGAATGTAATTCTACTGTCCTATAAGCTTATGTCCATAGTTTTCTTGAAAACCATTTATGAAATTCCATCCTTCAGTGCTGCGTATATGAGCAGAATCGTCCAATACAGTATTAGAGCTCTGAGAAGCGGTCTGGTGGATTAAATTGGCGAAACCGCTGGGAGGGTTCACCACTGATGAGCCAAGCTCTCTCAATATATTTTTTCATCGCAGTAAGGACAGTAGAAGTTTGTATTATGTATAAAAGAAACATTCGTGCTTTTAAATCCTTCATTTTATATAAAATATTTTATTTATGAATCTAAAGATCAAAATCAGAAAAAATGCTAATCACATTAATTCACAAAAAAACAAAACAGAAAGATTCTATATATTTCTGAATCAAGAACAACAGATTATTTAAATTAAATAATTCAGCGATAAATAAATTAAATGTTACATTGCTATAAAATAATTCCTCGCGTCAATATTGAGTAAATTAATCATTCCTCCAGGGAAAAGTGTCTTTTCAAAACATTTTTATTATTCTCTAGATTTCGGGCACGTACGCCCTTCTACAGGAGAAAACCTGGTATAATGATACGCCAATAGAACACGAGTTAAATATAATCGGATACTATTTTACATAATTTTATCAAGTTCTATATAAAAATATGTTATATTAACTACTTTTCCAATAGGGACAAAATATTCTAAAATTATATATCTCTAATAAGAGGACAAACAAATAAATACATATAGGCTACTCGAAAATAACTAAGGTAGCAAGGAATACTAATTTTTCCTGGAGGAATGATTAATTTTACTCAATAAATCCGGGTGAAAGGGCTCCAAAGAAGGCCTTCTTCAAAGACTGTTATGTCAGCCAGAAAGGTAATGGCCACTGTCTTTTGGGATTCCCAAGGAATGTTTTTAATTGGCTGCTTGAAAATATAAACACAATAACAGGAGGGTATTGTATAACACTTCTAGATCGAAGAATTGCGTGCCGAACGTCAGAGATTGGCTCGGATAAAAGTGTTTTTTTCACCACGGTAATGATGCGACCTATAGATCGAATGTAGAATCTTCCAAATTGTTCGAATTAGTTGAGAAAAAGACATCTCCTTATCGTCATCCTGCGTCATCTATCGGAATAAATATCAACTATTCGTTGATTTTTAACTCATCCAGAATTGGCCAAATACCCATTCTTGATTAATCAAGATACGAGGTGTGTTCAAAAAGTATCGCGACTTTTGAATTTTCGCGGGTTACGTATATTCGAATTTCGATCTTTTTGTGGATTTATGTTGGTACTCATGTCTCTCACTTATGCAGACAAGCTCGGCCATTTTGAATGTTCACTTAATTGTTGACAGCTGCTTTGCTTGTAAGTGTTTTGGATAGTCTTCGATTTTTACCTATTAAAAAAATGGATCAAAGAACCTGTATCAAATTTTATGTGAAAAACGAAATTAAGTGCGCGGATGCATTCCTAATGTTGACTTTGGCATACGGAGAAGCTACCTTGGACCGAAGCAACGTTTATCGGTGGTACAAAATGTTCTCAGAAGGCCGAGATGTGAACGACGAAGAGCGTGCCGGACGCCCGAGCACTTCAACAACAGACGAAAAAATTAATGAAGTGGAGAAAATGATATTGGCCAATCGTCGAATCACCGTTAGAGAAGTTGCTGAGGACCTAAACATATCGATTGGCTCGTGCCATTCGATTTTTATCAATGATTTGGGCATGAGACGGGTCGCCGCGAAATTCGTACCAAAATTGCTCAATTGCGACCAAAAACAGCATCGCATGAACATTGCTAATGAGATGTTGGACTCTGTCCGCGACGACCCAAATTTGCTCCAGAGGGTCATAACTGGTGACGAAGCGTGGGTTTATGGTTATGACGTGGAAACCAAAGCTCAATCATCTCAATGGGAGCTGCCGCACGAACCAAGACCGAAATAATCGCGCCAAGTTCGGTCGAATGTGAAAGTTTTTGCTGACAGTTTTCTTCGATTGCAGGGGCGTGGTGCATCATGAGTTCTTGCCACAGGGTAGAACGGTCAATAAGAAATATTACCTGCAAGTTATGCGCAATTTGCGCGAAGCAATCCGCCAGAAACGCACGGATTTGTGGAAGAACAAAAATTCGCTTTTGCACCACGATAACGCCCCTGCTCACACATCGTTGCTTGTGCGCGACCTTTTGGCCAAAAAAACACACTAATGATGCCACAGCCACCGTATTCTCCAGATCTGGCCCCCTGTGACTTTTTCTTGTTCTCTAAACTGAAGAGGCCCATGAAAGGACGACGTTACGCTACGCTTGACGAGATAAAGACGGCATCGAAGGAGGAGCTGAAAAAGATTTTAAAATATGATTTTTTGAAGTGCTTCGAAGATTGGAAAAACCGTTGGCACAAGTGTATAATATCTCATGGGGATTACCTTAAAGGGGACAAAATAGGTATTCATGAATAAATAAATAATTATTGAAAAAACACAAAAGTCGCGATACTTTTTTAACACACCTCGTATGCTAACCGCGTACACATTTCTGGAATAATTAAAAGTCAACGAATAGTTTTTATTTATTCCCAAGATGGCGCAAGCCGTCAGAAACTTTCAGTTTCAAGATAAGGAGATGCAATTTTCTTAATTCCCAGTACAATCTCACATTTTTTCTCAACCTGCAACCCAAAACCACATTATTGACTGTATTAAATCATACATTGATGTGCACTATTCATACCCAGAAGACACCATCAAAAATCTCTAGCTCTACAAGCTTGATGCCCCAATATGATTGAGTGGAGATAAGAAAGAAGAAGAAGACAATTTCATATTTGTACTATTTATTCTTATTGTTCAAATCTTATTCCCCAGATTTGACCTCGTGTGACTTCTTCCCCTTCCTAAATATAAAGAAATAGCTGGGAGGGAGGACATCAAATGAAGAGATTATCGACGATGTAAATGGATATTTTGAGGACCTTGTAACATCAAACTTTTCCAAGTGAATAAACAAATCAGAACATTGCGAAACCAGGTGTATAGAGCTGAATGGGGACTATATTGAAAAATAAAACATCATTTTACAAGAACAAGTATTTTCTTTATTTATTTTTTACCTTTCTTATCGAAAAAAAACCTCGTATTACTGGCAGAGAAAACCAACTTCAAAATTGGTGTTTGATTGGGGAATATTTGAAAGTGAGAAGGTCAATAGAAACAAGCTAAAACAGATCTCACAACTGAAGAACAATGTCATTACTGATATTTGTACAATAAGTGCAGGTATACTGGAGAAAACAATGACAGAATTTCTCCATAGACCTTATCTGTGAAAAGCGTCAAAAGAGAAGGTTTTTACTTGATATTACTTTTCATGTGTAGATCATTTTCCCATATGTGTTTTTATATAGATTTTGAACTTATTGGTAATTTTTATATATTGAATAAATACAAACATTACATATATAACATAATTTTTTCTTTCTCTCCTTTTTTAATATATGAACCTTATCCCAGTACAATATCACATTTGTACTATTTAACACATTGATTTACGTTCTTTCGCAATTCTGGCCTCAACTATCCGTTTCATGATTTTTCAGGATGCCTGAATTACCAGAGTTTTGGTCGTTGAGGTACAGCTTGCACCACGCTGACGAGGGCCAGCAGTCCCAAACTCGTACGTGGTTAGCTTTTCTTGAAGAATCAAGAATAGGTTTTTGGCAAATTCTGGAATAATCAAAATTCAACGAATAGTTTATATTTTTTTTCGATTGAAGGCGCAAGCCATCAGCAACTTTAAGTTGCCCGATAAGGAGATGCCTTTTTTTTTCTTCTTTAAAAAAAAAAATAAATACTAACATTTAAAAGATTTTTTCTGGCTCATCTTATATAACATAATTAACATATTCACGGTTTTACTACGAAAATACCTAGTACTGCGTGTCCTTTAAAATTCATTCGTAGAGTAAGGTATTATTTTATTCGAATATATATTGAAAATATTCAAAATTTGAATACTTATTTCTGATAAAATATTCAGAAAATATAGGTTAAACACCTGTGATATGTGACTTAATCTAATGATACTTTGATTTGCATAAATAGTTGGCTTTTGGGGAGAGGGTTAAATCAGGATTTCAAGTCTGATTTCATAGGGATTTGAGACTTAAATTTAGAGCAATTGTTTATGGCCTCAGAAAGTTGAAATGCTGAAATTCAGAATTCTATTCAGAAAAAGGATAAATCAAATCTAATCATGGTTATATTTTGTAATATAAATCTCTTCTTAATATAACTAATATATGATTAGATATGGATATATATTAAATATGTTCTTTTAAAATTAACAATTTTTTATTAATACAAAGCAATAACGCGCCATCTATGAATATAAAATGAAAGGATTTAAAAGCACGAATGTTTATTTTATACACAATACAAACTTCTACTGTCATTTGTATTGTGTATAAAAAAAGAAGCATTCGTGCTTTCAAATACTTTCATTTTATATGAATTTTATTATTATTTATTTTTTAATTTAGAAAATTCTGTAAATATATCGATGTTTTCGCTCTTGGTTAAAAAACCGTAATTTCTCACAACTATGTATATTTATTTGTATTTATTTCATTGGTTGTTCCTGAGTTGGATGTAAAATCAAGTATGTTTTAATGTCCCTTCCTTTCTTTTCTTCTTTAACTTCTACTCAAACCTTGTAATTCACCAATTGTTCATGTAAAATATTTCTATGAATTTAGTGTTGATATTTGACGCAAGCATCCCTTATGGGGATATCGCGTCTGATTCGATGATATTAAATAAAAATAAATTACCATTTATTGTTAAAACAAATATATAATTAATCCACGTAAAATCTCTCACAAAATATGCGTCTTATTTCATTATTTGAAATGCTCCATAATTGCATTGTCATCGTGAGAACCAAGTGTAAATGTAAACTGAAAAAGTCTAGATGTACAAAAACCTTTTAAAACGAACACTTTTATCTATCTAAAAATAAAAATATTAGTGAATAAGAATTCTATATATTAATTGAATCAGAGAAATTAATGAAATATATTTTTAAAATACATTAGAGAGATATATAGATTTAATGATGCTTTTTCATTGAGCTTGATTAAGGTAAAACCTAATACGGTTATAGACTGGATGTCCTTCTAAACCTGTTTGTTGACGGTCTAATGTTCTCTAAGTATTTATAAAAACCAGGAACATTACCTAGGCGTATATACACTCATGGACAAACTTAGTGGAAAGTCTTTTATGGCGATGGCCGTCCTTTTTTATTTTTAAATAGGACAGAGGTAATTATGTTCACAATGGTTATCTCGTTTATCTTCAATAAAGGTCACTGTAATATCTTTCAGAGTTATTGTCTGAATCCCGATATACATGGTAAAAGGTAAAACTTTTTAAAGTTTTATCCATGAGTGGATATAGGCGATGGCTCCTCTGCCTTTCTATCCGTGTTTAAGCGAGGTATTGTTCAGTTGCCGCTAGAGAGGAAATATGGTTTTACGGGTTACCCTCTAAACAAAATGTATGATATTCGAGACCAGAATTGCCGTTTGTCGTTTAAAATTCCAATGTAATGATTCTACTATTTGTGGTCATCTCCTTGACCCAATCCCAATTTAGAAATTTGTTTAGGAATTTTGTTTTATTTAGACTCACTTGTATGTTGTCTTATTCGGGTATCGCCTAATGTTTTATATGGATTTTACTTTGAGGTTTCTTCAGTTCATTTTATCTAACAAAATATATCTAAAGAAGTCATTGTGTGGAGGTGCATGCTGCTTAGACGGCCTCTCTGTGAGATATTTAGTTAAACTGAAGTACGGTAGACAGATGAATGTCAAAATTTTGATATATATATATTATATAATCTAAAATGCAAATATTTTATTTTTATAAAGCATGTATTTTACTTTCATCATTGACTATTCTTTTATTTTTCATTATAGATTTAGAACATAACACTTTGAATATTCACAATAAAATCCTAAATAATTGCAATAAGATATTTAATGAATGAAAGGAAGAAAAAATTGCAACGAGTTTCTTTAGTCTGAATGTTGGCAAGCTTTCAGGCGTTAGCCTATCTTCAGGCTAACATCCATATATATTTTGCGAAATCGGCCTGAAGATAGGCTAACGCCTGAAAGCTTGCCAACATTCAGAATAAAGAAACTCGTTGCAATTTTTTCTTCCTTTCATTCACTTTGATAATTGTTGTAAATATGTATATAGTTAACCTACCTATTTTTTTTTTGAATTCACGAATATAGAATTCATTTTATAAATTCTATATTACTGTGAAAAATAATTTTATGTGTAATTTGCTTCAAGTAATTGAAAATAAAAACTGCTTGAAAGGTAAATAACTATCTTACTTTTTTCACAACTGCACCTTCAATTCCCTATCTTTTTCAACAAAAAAAAAATATTCATAACATATATATGTGAAAAAATAATAGAAAAAATAATGAAAAGATCAGGTGTTGATATTAAAAATAAAAAAGGCATATCCTGACCAGGAGCATATGTGCTTTTCAGAAGGCAGAGCGCCATCTGTTGGAACAGAAATCAACTAAACATTGATTTAGCCTGTTCCCTTATATTTGGCCAACCCAATTTCTTCAGCGCCAACAGCGCGAAACGCATTCGTGGAAGGCTTTTCTTAATTTATCAAGAAATTGGGTTGGTCAAATATCAGGGAACAGGCTAAATCAATGTTTAGTTGATTTCTGTTCCACTAGATGGCGCTCTGCCATCTAAAAAGCACATGTGCTCCTGGTCAGGATATGCCTTTTTTATTTTTGATATACACAATATAGTAAGTATATATATTTTATTACAAATCAATAACGCGCCATCTATATACAACGATGGAGACATTAAGACGCAAATGTTTCTTTTCACAAATAAATCAAACTTCTATGTCTTAAATGTAATTCTACTGTTAGCTTATGTCCATAGTTTGCTTAAATGTCATTTCTAAGATTACACCCTTCAGTGTGTCATATAAAAGCAGAATGATCTAATACAGTATTAGAGCTCTAAAGAAGCGGTCTGGTAGATTAAAAATTGGCGAAACCGCTGGGAGGGTTCACCATTGATGAGCCAAACTCTTCCAATATTTTTTCTTCGCAGTAAGGACAGTAGAAGTTTGATTTATTTGTGAAAAGAAACATTCGCGTCTTTTTGTCTTCATTCGTTATATACATATATATATCAAAGTTTCTGATGATCTTAAAATATCATTGAGATATAGAATTATGGTGCATTAGCGCGCCATCTGTTATGAAAATTAAAAACTATTTTAGACGCGTATGATTTTTTTTAAATTAAACAATTTCTACTCTCCTTACTGCAATGGAAAAATTAATGGGAGGGCCTGGGTCATCAGTGGTGAACTTCCCAGCGGTTTCGCCAGTTTAATCTACCATACCGCTGTTATATTGCATTTTTCGATCTTCCTTTTTTAGTGATACTGTTGATAGACTCTTGGAATGGGTATTCAAGATGAACTATGGACATAAGCTTTGAGGACAGTAGAATTACATACAATTATAAATATTAAAAATGTTCTAATAAAAGACTCAATTTGGTATTTGTGGAAGAGCGATTGCTCGAGACATATTATATATTTATAATTATATGTAATTCTACTGTCCTCATAGCTTATGTCTATAGTTCATCTAAAATACCATTCCAAGAGTCTAGCATCAGTATTACTATAAAAGGAAGATAGAAAAATGCAATATAACAGCGGTATGGTAGATTAAACTGGCGAAACCGCTGGGAGGGTTCACCACTGATGAGCCAGGCCCTCCCATTAATTTTTCCATTGCAGTAAGGGCAGTAGAAATTGTTTAATTTCAAAAAGAATTCAAAATAAATTTTCAGATATAGAATTATTACTAGCTGATGCTGATTCTTTTGAGTTCTTAAGTATTTTGGTACTGGTGTGCAGTCGTGATATTTTGAAAATATAATAAACACAGTTTTAGTCACAATTTGCTTTAATTGTGCTAATGAAGTATAGAAGAAAATTTAAGAAAGTACTACCTGACTTAAGGCGTAAGGAAAAGGAAAATAAAAGATCACATATTTACATATCTACAGAAAGATATGAGCCGGCCAAAGGAAAACAAGAATAATAGGTTGATAAAGTCTAAAAGCGCATCATCTGGCGGTCGACTTTACAGAGTAGTTTGTTCTTTAGGAAATATAATTTAATTTTAAATAAACATTTTATATAATACATTTATGTGGTATAATAAGGTGGGAAGAGAAATAACATCACATCACAAGTTGAAAGAGGGACCCAGGCAACCAGAGAGAGACGGGACCGGCACAGCCGGGCGGCCGATCGTGTCGCACACAATCCCCAACTGTCTTAAAAGTCTTAAGGGGTTAACTAACGGCCCCCCAGTGGTCGCCCCTTGAAATGTCTCTGATGTCTTAAGTGACCGGACCTTACCCGCCCGTCTCTCTCTGGGTTGTCTGTAGGTTGGCTTTATTATTCCTGGAAGAGTATATATTATGACATATAGGCGCAAGAAATTTGACACAAATGTGCTAAGGGACAATCAACACCATTATTAAAATACAAACAATAGGTCTCCAGGGAAAATTTCTTTTCACAAACCATTTATTTATAAATATCTCTATCTTTCGGGCAAGAAAACCCTTCTACAGGAGAAAATATTTACATTGAACCGCCAATAGAATAAGAAATAAGAATTTCAATTACCGTTCTATCGGGGGTTCAATGTGAATACTTACTCCTGTAGAAGGGTTTTCTTGCCTGATAGCTAGATATATTTATAAATAAATTATTTGTAAAAAAGAAGTGCTGTTATCATTTCTTTTTCTTTTAGCTTGATTAAGGTAAAACTTGATAAGGTTATAGACTGGATATAATTATAAACCTGTTTGTTGAACGATCTAATGTTCTCTATGGATTTATAAACACCAAGAACATCAACCTGCTCGTATATACACTCATGGACAAACAAGTGGAAAGTCTTTTATGGCACCGGCTGTCCTTTTTTTTAATAAGACAGAGTTAATTATGTTCACAATGGTTATCTCATTTATCTTCAATAAATGTCACTGTAATATGAAATAAGAAATAAGAATTTTAATTCTCATTCTATTGGCGGTACAATGTAAACATTTTCTCCTGTAGAAGGGCTTTCTTGCCTGATAGCTAAAGATATTTATAAATAAATGATTTGTGAAAAAGAAACCCATTTCCCTGGAGACCTTTGTTTGTATTTTAATATTGATTCAAGGAATTCCAATTAACACCATGTACGCAGAAACAAAAACAGTCCCTTAAGCAACATAAAAATAAGGTTACAAATAGTTTCGAAAATATTTATCTACGTCATGGGATTCCACAATTTCTATTAGCGACAGAGTCCTGAAATTTATCAGCAATTTGGGAATGATGAAAATGTGCAAAGTTAAATATTGTTTCACAAAGAGCTAACACCCCCAAACTAATAGACCAGCAGAACGGATGAATTGAATATTATTAGCATATTCAACAGGTGAACAAAGAACAGAAAAATTGGAACAAAAAGTTTCCTTTTATTACACATGCGTACAACACTACGATCCTAGAAACAACGGGCTATTCTCCATTTTCTTCTTGTTTGGAAGAAATCCCATGTCCCTCTGGACGATGAAATTATATTGTTCGACCCTATCATAAAAGATTATAATTAATACATAGAAAATACCTGGGATAAAAAATTAACACGATAAAAATAGCCAATGACAATACAAAGAACCCTCAGTAAAGAAAAATACAATAAGAAACACAAAGAAGGGAGTTATTAAACAGGGTAATTAGTAGCGGATTGAAATTAGAAAAAATAGGAAAGTGATAAAAACTACTGAGGAACTATTTGGCAGAGAAGAATATGCCTTGTGTCAATTTTTCAATGGAATTGAAAGATAATCTTGGACAAGATCCGCGGATAGTTCATTTTTCAAGCCTCAAACCTTATTTTGAAAGAATTGATGAGATCATTCACGAGGACGTGACAACCTCTTAAAGGAGTGGAAGTGTTGCATCATGATTCATGCCCCTTTTTGTCAATAAAAGTATATTGCCACGTGGAAAATTAGAGAAGACAAACTTCGGGGTGATACAGCAATTTATTTCAGGCAAGAACAAACTATGATTGATAAAGAAAAAATAAGTAATGATGGAAGTTTACAAAGTAGCAAAATATAAACATAAAAAATGATACCCTGTTAATAAAATAATAAATACTTTGTTACATAGCTCCTTCCCTATGAGAGCTGTGATAAAGCACGATTAAAAATTATTTGAAGGGCTGGCTCATCCGTGGTGAACCCTCCCAGCAATTTCGCCAATTTAATCTACCAGACTGCTTCTTAAAGCTCTGATACTGTATTGGACGATTCTGCTTATATATGTTAAAAAGAAGGATGGAATCTCTGAAATGGTATTTAATCAATCTATGGAAATAAGTTTTAGGACATTAGAATTACTTATAAATATCTTCATCGAACAATGCTCTTCCTCAAACAATGAGACAAGACCAGTTAGGCATAAATTAATATAAAGCAATAACGCGCCATATATATATACGACATGAAAACATTCGTGTCTTAATATTTTCATATCCTAATTTCTTCATTTTTTACTCTTTTTGTTTAGTTTTAATTATGGAAACCCGCTCTGGAAAGGAGTACAACACATAGAAAGAGTATATCAAGGTTGATGAAGCATACAAATTAATATCTGGTATAATAATAATATGAATTTTCTATTCAATTAGAGTAATTTTCAAATTTAATTTTGTAACATGCTTTGTATTTATTTATTTACGTCAAATAGTTAATTATTCTTTGATTTTTCTTCATAGTTAGGTAGTCAGCAGCACTGAACCTACTTATTTTCTCTAATTTTGCAAAGGTTTGTTTTGTTTATATATTTTAACAAAGTATTTATTATTTTATTAGCAGAGTATCATTTTTTATGTTTATATTATGCTATACTCTGTACACTTCTCTCTTTTGCTTATAGTTATAGTAGCAAACTGATGGTTTGTTCTTTCCTGAAATAAATTGTTGTCTTTTCCCGAAGTTGGTCTTCCCTGATTTTCCACATGGCAATATTATGGTTAACCTTGTTGTAATTAAATTATATATATATGGTAATTTAAACCAACAACCCCATATTGTATATAACTTATAACAAAATTTTCATGTTGTATAATAGAAACACATCTGTAAACGCATTATTGACATGTGTCATTACATCATCATATGTAATGTACTTTGTACAAACTGAGGATGAATAAATAAAAATCTGTAATAGATTAAGAGTTGAGCTAAAGCAGAGATAGAGATGTAGCAGTTACAAAACAACAAAGGTCTAAAGATGGAAACTGCCACGGCGCCAGTTTAGAAATTTACCAGACGATCCACGCACTGTCGCATAAGGCCCCCGTCTTAACCTATAAATACAGTCACTTCACCATCTGCGTGACCCCTCGTCGGTTGTACCCCAGGTCCACCTCATCGACCATGTAGCCCAGTAAGAACTCTTCTATCTTCATCTTTCGCTCCTAGCTCAACTTTTATCTGTTTACGGAACTTTCTTAGTGCAACTATGTCTTCGTTTTTTGTGTGGACATCCCCAAGCTTTCCACTCTGCCTCGACCACGACTGCCTGCACTTTGTGAGAACTGTAAAAGGTCTTCCAAGATGCAGAGAGGTACTGGAAAACTCTCCATCCTGACTGTTTCTCTCGGTCAACACAGTATAGTGAGAGTTACAGGGACTCACACCATAGTTATAGTCGACAGGATCTCATTACATATACAGGGTGATCCAAAAGTCCCGCACAACTTTAAAAATTAATAACTCCGCGAATATTTGCGCTAGAGCAATGCCGTAAACACCATTGGGTTCAGGATGCAATGGGATCTTTTATGGCAAATAATGAAAAACTCGAAATTGATTTTAGTGACAACTTTATTCGCTAGATGGCGCTCTACCAGAATCAGCTATTCAGCGGCCAAATTGTGTGATAATTTGAAAAATATAACTGAACGACACGTATTTTTTTCCTTTTTGAATACCAGGAAAGAACCCTAATAATATCAAATGATAAATTAATAAAACACCATTTCGCCAAAAGTTAGAAGAAATGGTTAACGATTTTTAAATACAATCTGAGATATGTAAAATAGGTAAATGCAAATTAAAACATGTAGCAAAAAATATCTATATTTTAGATGGGGTTTTATGAAATAGATTGAATGTTTGAAAAACACTGCTGATATCAATACACGATTTTTTGAAATGTTAATATAGTACCAAAAATTATAATGGCACTACTAATAGGAATTCTTGCTATAAGGAATGTGTAGTTTCTTGACTAATTGGCGACACTTGACTATTTAACTGGATATTTGTCATGATCCAAAAATGAAATATAGAGGGGAGTGACAAAATATATTTGTCGTACTTTATTCCAAATATCCTATGGGTTTGTTAAATGTTATCATTGTTTATTATACTGTACATAATTTTTAAAATGTATCCCCTAAAAAAATCATTTTTAAATCGACCTTTTGCGTTGAAAAACGTGGTAGTAAAATCATTTTGTATTATTTTTTGCGCAAAATTTCTAAAGTTGGTGGGGGGGGGGGGGGGGGGGGGGGGGAACAGAGAATATTCTTATGCTATTTCTTCTAATGAGCGAAAAGCGATAAACTAAACATAGGGGTAAAATTGTGTATACCAGTGCTATCCGAGAAGTTATAACACTTTGGCCTGCACGACATAATACTGTATAAGATGTGGGCAAATGACAAACAAAAAAATTACTGTTCACAGAAAAAAAAGAGTCAAGATGTGAGGACAGCATTTATTATTCCCATAACCCAAAACAAAGAGCTGCAAAATATAACACATGAGGTGACTGCCTTCTCTCTTGTATTAGGTCACAATCCTTGCTCAATGTAGAGCCCTTCATTCTCAAACACCGCCTGCAGACGATAGATGACAGAATGGTCACAATTAAATAGTTGAAATTTATAAAACGTGCCATCTGATTGAAGCCTTCAACATGGCCAATGTGGTAGGCCGGCATCGATAAAAACGCGACTTAATGTACCCCCATAACCGAAATTGTAAGGCGTCAAGTCTGGTGATATTGAAGGCACTGGTATATAAAGTGGCGACTTATCAACGAATTTCACCAAACGTATCCTTCAGCAATTGTTTGGCACCGCGGGAGATATGAGGAGGTCCTCCATCTTGCATGAATGTTATTTCGCTTAGTGCTTGTCTGTCCTGCAATATGGGAATAACCTTTTCTCTCAAAAGTTGAACATTACGTTCACCAGTTACAAAAACGGTTTTAAAAGTTCTTCCATCAAAGAAAAATGGCCAATAATAAAAGAAGTAGTGAACCCACACAAAACTGTAACTCTGGGCTGATGAAGTGGTATTTCTGTAAAATTCCTAGGGTTTTCTGCTGCCAAAATGAGGCAGTTTTGAATGTTAAATTCTCCCTTTAGATAAAAGTGAGCATCATCTGTTCTTAGAACATTTGACAGCCAGTTTTCATCAATATCAATTTGCCGGAAAACCCATGCAGCAAATTCTTGACGCTTCTCAAAATCGCTGACTTTCAACTCGTGAAAACTTTGAATTTTGTTAGGGTATTTTTATATAAAAATTCTAAATGTGTGTTCTCTCCAAACTGTTCAATACGAAATCCCCGTTTGTCGAGAAACTTGTCTAGCACTTACTTCTCCATACGTGGATAACGTTTCAATAGCTTCAGCATTCTGCAAAACCGTAACAGCCACTGACTTGCATGTCGATGGTCTTCCACTCCGAGGTTTTGCTTCCAGAGATCCAGTTTCCTCAAAACTTTTAATCAATCGCTTTAGAGAGAAGCAACTCATTGGTCCCTTACCGCTTCGAATATCTTTAAAGGAACGAAACGCTCGTAAAGCTTCAGTGGCAGATTCTGAATCACAATTAAAAAAATCACCAAGAGTGCTTTATCCTGTAGTGACGGCATTCCAGGGGGAAGGGGAGAAGTCCGACCACACCTCCTTGCGGTCCCCCCTGGACCCTTCGGAATATTTGACCAAATTCTGGTTCGTTTCCAAGATGACTAACGTTGCAACGGCACCCATTTTCAAATGAAGAGCAAAACTGATATCTCCAGTAATGCTACCGCGTCCGGGGTAACCGCCGCGTCAGGAGCTGCAGCTCGAGCTCATGATGAGAAATCTACTACGAGGACACAATTCAATCTACTACAACTCAATATAAATGGTACCCAGAGGAAAATAAAGAGCTGACTTGTCTTCTCTGTGACAACAATGTGCATATTGCTTGTCTTCAGGAGACAAAATTGAATCAGAATCTGAGATTCTATATCAAAGATTATACAACACTACGAAAGGACAGACCGGGAAAATTCGGAGGAGGACTTGCCGTTTTGATTAAAACTCTAGAAATCAAATTTAAGGAAATCGCCTATAATCAGAGTAAGCCTAGAGAAAGCACGACAGAAGCTCAGGCAATAGAAATCTATCTTACAGATAAAACAATTCCAATCATAAATGTTTATCACCACGATAATACTAGCATCAATACAGGCCTGATAGAGACATTAAGTGAAGCGTCTTCGGATATCGCAATCATACTTGGTGATTTTAAAGCCGAAAGACCAACTTGGAGATCACCTGTCCAGGATAACAAAGGTCAGCAGGTTGAGGACATGCTAACCGACCTCGACCTTACACCGTTAAATAACGAAAAGAACACCTATCTATCAAAGTCCACAGACACAGAATCCGCAATAGACATCACAGCGATAAATTACAACATCGCACCCACAACACAATGGAAAATTCAGAAAAGTGCAATCAGTGACCACAGACCAATTTTAACAACCCTAAAATTCAAAATTGAGAATTTCCAACAGAATAAAAGAAAACTGGAAAAAAAAATCACAGAAAAGCTTGAAGAACTGTGCAACGAAGAATTAAATCATAGAACGATTGACAAAAATTGGAAAAATTCTCTTCGAACATATCCAAAGCTGCAAAAGTATCGATACCTAGAGGTAGACGTAAAGACCTGTGAATACTTTACTGGAAGGACCACAATATCGAGGCAATGATTGCAGAGAGAGACAATATCAATGAACTTCTTAAAACAAATAAAACAGAAGAAATCATAAAGGAACTCATTGAAATTAGTCACAAAATAGAACAAGAAATTTGGATATTCAAACAAGAAAAATGGGCAGAATTCTGCGAAAAAAAAAATGGATCCAAAAAAGGAAAGCCATCACCGAAATATAATTAGTGTTATAAAACAATAAAAACCAACACTAATCCTCCAATACTCTGACCGATATGAATAGCGAGAACGAACATACAGATGGCTGAAATAATTGCTGAATATCTTTCAAGCACTTCCAGACTCAGCTATACGAATGAAGGCAGGACTCTAAAAAATAATGTAAACAGGTTAGTTAAACAAGCAAGAATTTACCATCAACAAGATATTTACTCGAGAGACTTCACACTGAATGAGCTAAACTCATCAATAGGAAAGTTAAATACAAGATGTCACCTGGAGATGCTCTAATATTTGGTCAAATGATTAAACACTTTGGAGACAAAGCTAAAAAATCAACTCCTACGAATACTGAAGATTTCATGGCAAACTGGTAAATTACCAAAGAATTTGAAGATATCAATTATAGTGCCAATACTGAAACCAAACAAAGATGCCAAGGAATGCAAGAACTATCGGCCAATTGCTCTTACCAGCATACTTTGTAAAATAACAGAATGAATTATCCACTGTAGGCTCATAGTCTGGCTCACTAACAATAATAAAATAAACTTCTACCAAGCTGCCTAAAAATCCAGACACTGTACACAACTAATAAACTGTTCTACTTCTGTCAATGAATAATAGATTTCTAGGAAAAACCGCCAAAGAAGACAACGGCCGTATTCCTGGATATGACCTCAGCTTTTGATCGAGTGTGAGGGAGAAATTACTTGAAAGGCTGCACAACATCGGAGTAAAAGGAAAAATCTTAATCTGTATTGCAGACTTCTTGAGGGGAAGAAGGATAAAGGTCCGGGTCAATGGAGCATTTTCCAAGGACCGAAGAACATGGGCTGGTGTACCTCAGGGATCTGTGCTCAGTCCTCTACTCTTCTCGCTACATGTTAACTGTTGTTTATGTAAATAGATGAATATTATTTGTATTATTTAAAGCCTCATTATGTAAAAATATATGTATATATAAATTGGACATTTGTTGTTGGCCATGGTCAGGTTTGAGCTCTTGTACGTCTAATTACGACACAACAAAAGTGGCGACGAGGATGCGCGATCTACAGAGCCAGTAAAAAGCTGAGGAAAACGGAGTCTATGAAAGTATAACAACTACATCTTTTAAACTATCTGGATCAAGAATACAAAAGAGTAGAAAAGTTCAGCATGACAAGTTCAAAGTTAATAGTACCTTTTAGATGCTATACTTCGAACTTTTTGTACAAAAATTTGAGGCCTTCTTTTTGGCATCTGAAGGAGGAGATTAAGGTGCTGATTTTTACCTCGCTACCAGATTCTGAAACTTTGAAGCAGGGAAACGACATTTTATTCCTTGTCTAATGGAAGATCAACCCTATGATACTATCATTCAAAGAATTAAGCTTCATTTGGATCCAAAGAAAAAAGTGATACCAGTGGTATCATACCACAGCGATGCAGATTTTTAAAGAGAATTCAACAGGAAGGAGAATCAATTTCGGAATATCTTAGAGAATTGAAACATTTAGCAATAAATTGTAATTTCGGCGATATGCTGGGAACCATAAAGCGAGAAGGTTTTGTGGCTGGAATCAAGTTGGAAAGCCTGCAAAAGAAGCTACTACAAGAATACGACGATGTCACCCTGGATAAAGTTTTGCAGTGGCGATCTCGTTCGAACTGGCGCAGATAAATACAAGAGAATTGCAAGATAAATTAGTGGTCAAGAGATCCCCTGTGAATGGAAAAGATAAAAAGGGTGAGTACAATAATAGTATGGTGCAGCATAGGCCTTTCAGGCAAAGGGGAGAAATAATGTTTTTTAGATATGGTGAAAGACATTCACACGTGGCCTCTGTTTGCCCTCATAGAACAAAGACTTGTTTTAAAATGTAAAAAACTAGGTCATTTAAGTAGGGTCTGGAAAGCTAGTAAAAAAATGTGGGGATGTAAATTTGTACAAGAGGACTCTATATATTCTGTACAGGGCGAAACTGATGCCACAATAAATTTAAGAGTAGATGAATATTCTTTGTGCTTTACAATAGATACAGGAAGTCCAGTTATGTTAATACCTAAATATATTTATAAGATTTATTGGCAAGGTAAAAAATTATTTCCAACAATTTTAAGATTAAAATCCTTTTGTGGTAAATCAATAAATATTATAGGGCAAAGAAATGTTTTTGTAAAAGAAGCCATCCAATATTTACGATTAATAGTTGTAAATGAAAATTCCAGGTGATTTTGTTAGAAAGAGAATGACTCAAACAGTTAAAACTTGATTATTCTAGATTGTTTAGCATTAAAAATTTAAATAATGAATCTAATAGAAATATAGTTTGATTGATAGATATGAAGATTTTCTAACAAAGATTTGGGCTGTCTAAAGGATGTTAAAATAAATTTTAATTTAAAATGTGACTCCTGTGTTTTGTAAGGCCAGAAGTTTACCTTTCTCTCTAAAAAACAAAGTAGAGAATGAAATTGATCGTTTAGTGAATTCTTGCATTTTATAACCTATAGTTCATGCATATTGGGCCGCTCCAATAGTACCGGTATTAAAAAAGAATGGTAGTGTAAGGATATGCGGTGATTTTAGATGTACAGCTAATAAAGCAATAGAATTAGATAGGTATCCCCTTCCTTCTATCGATGAGATATTTTTAAAATTATCTAGAAGTACCGTACTTTCGACTCTAGACCTATCACGGGCTTACTTACAAGTAATGTTAGCGGAAGAAGCCAAAGCTGTTGTTGATATAAACACAACAAAGAGGTTGTTTTCTTATAAAAGACTACCATATGATGTAGCGGTAGCACCAAATAAATGTCAGAGGATTATGGAAGGTCTATTTGCTGATTTGCCAGGTGTGGCCTGCTGCATAGATGATATTTTGGTAGCAGGAAAAAACTTTGAAGATCATGAACAAAGGTTGGATCTAGTGTTTAGAAGATTGCTAGAAAAAGGTTTAAAGTTAAACAGATATAAATGTAAATTTAAAAAGAAATCGGTGGAACTAGAAAAGAAAGCGTTGAGCATAACTTTTGGCGTTGAGAAATTCAGACAATACTTACTGGGACGAAATTTGTATTGGTCACAGACAACCGACCCTTAATTCATATATTTTCACCTCATAAACCAATTCCCATATGTGCATCATCCAGAATTAAAAGATGGTCCTTAAAAATATCTGCATTTGATTATACTGTGGAATTTCGAAAAACTAGTGATAATTCCAATGTTGACGCATTGTCACGTCTTCCTTTAGAATCGAGTGTCAGGGAGTCTCTTGATGAAGACCAGGTACTTCTCAGGAATTTGAATGAGGTACCGTTCTCTTTTATGGAGGTGGCATATGAGACGCCCCAAGATAAAATACTGTCTATAGTATTAAGGAATGTTAGAGAAGGCAACTGGAAATTACCAAGGGTACCGAGAGAAAACCCACTAGCTCCTCATTATAAGATCAATGAGGAATTAAGTTTGGAGTTTGGTTGTCTTCAATGGCGTGAAAGAGTGGTAATTCCCCAAAAATTAATATCTTTAATTTTAAATGACTTGCATGAAATACACATGGGGATTGTTAAAATGAAGATGATTGCCAGACGGTATTTTCTGGTGGCCAGGCATAGACAGTAACATCGAGGAGTTAACTAGAGAATGTATAGTATGCCAAGAATCGGCAAGCATGCCCCCGGCTACCATCTCGGAATGGACTTGGCCCGAAAAACCGTGGCATCGACTTCATCTTGATCTAGCGGGTCCGTTCATGGGAAGAATGTTTTGGGTTCTCGGGAACGCATACTCAAAGTGGATAGAAATTTTTATCATCAAAGATATTACCAGCAAAACGATTATAAATCATCTTAGAGAAATTTTGCCAGATTTGGATTGCCCTAATTTTTGGTTACAGATAACGGAAGACAGTTTGTCTCCGGTGAATTCGAGCGATTTACCAATATGAATGGTATATGGCACACTAAGACCAGTCCATATAATCTTAGTACAAATGGTTTAGCTGAGAGCTATGTAAGAGAGTTTAAAAACCTTTTGAGAAAGAATAACGGGAAGGATGATTTAGAGACGAATCTACAAAGATTCCTATTTGCTCATAGAGCATTCCCCCAAACTGTAATAAAAGAATTCCCCCGCGGAACTGCTAATGAAGAGAAGTTTAAGATCAAGATTCTCGAATTTAATACCAAGATGGGAAATCCGCGAGAGGTATTTCATGAGGCCGTAAGAAGGCAGGAGCAGTTTACTACAGGTTGCGAGGTTTATTTCCGCAACTATGCAACTGGACCTAAACGGTAAAAAGGTACCATTTTGAAATTATTGAGCTACCGTCACTACCTTATAAGTTGCGAGGGCGTCGTGTATAAGAGGCATATCAATCAATTGCGACCTGTGAGAAAGAAACAAGTGGAGACAAGAAATTTGATACTTCCTCGAACATCAGGAGAGAAGCCTGTAGGTGGAAGTCAGAAATAAAGTGAAGAGGAGGTTCCAGAGGTTACATCAGGAAACAAGGAGGAGACTGCCTCTGTGCACGTACCCTCTTGCACTCCTAGACCAGGGCCTGTTGCTGTGCACGTGCCCTCTTGCACTCCTAAACCTGAGCATGCCGCTGTGCAAGTGCCCGTCCGCAGTCCTAGACCTCAGAGAGCCAGGAAACCCCCAGACCGACTGGAGTATTATTAAGGGGGTATTACATATAGTGTATGTAAATAGATGAAGATTATTTGCATTCTTTAAAGTTTCATTATGTAAGAATATATGTGTATATATATTGGACATTTTTTGTGGGCCAAACGAAAATAATAAGAGTTAAATAAAGAGTCATGGTCAAGTTTGAGTTGTTGTACATCTAATTACGACACAACCTTAACAACATCCATCCTCACTGAAGACACAAAGGTTGCCTGTTATGCAGATTATATAGCCATATGGCACACAAGTAGCAGTATAGAAATATCAGAAAAATACTGAACACATCAATGAGAGGACTGGAGAAGTGGGCAATGAAACTCAAAATGACAATAAACCCAATAAACACAAACCTATAGGTCTCCTTCACTGACAGGAAAAAAGGCATGAATTTAACTCCAAAATAAGCATAAAAAACCATATAATTGATAAAATTAGATCTCCAAATTACCTAGGTGTGATACTTGATGAGGAATTGCGATTTACAGAACATATAATTAGCACCTCAAATAGAGCTACCAGAAACCTAAACATTCTGAGAAGGCTATGTGGATCAAATTGGGGAGCAAAACCCAAAATACTCAGAACAACATATATCATCTTAATAAGGCCACCTGTTTGGGCTCCCTAAAGTTCATCACTAAAAAGAAGACTAGACAGTGTTCAAGCAAAAGCGGCCAAATTAATCACTGGTTCTGTTTCAAATACCAACAATTAGAAAATTCAGAGAGAATGTGGTCTAGACCTACTTGAAAGAAGAAGACAATTAAAAACAATAAAATTCACCAATAGCTTAAAAACTAAAGAAACCGAACACATATCCGATAGAACCTATTTAAACTGGACACAAAAAGAGCGGCTCAAAAGCTCTTCAACACTTAGTACGACAACAATATTAGAAAGAGCATAAATATGAAACATAATCAATTTCAAATTCGAGAATGACCAATATTTCCTACCCCATTGCCATCAAATGTAATCATCAATCTTAACCTGAATGAACCCTGCAATAAAAAAAAGAACAAAAACATACTTAAAAAGAAAGGACTTGACACAATTGGTTTATGCGATCAGATAAATTAGCTGTGTTTAACAGCATATACAGATGGATCATCAGACCTTACCATAAGTAATGGAAAAAAGAGATACTTCGGCCAGTATAAATCTTTTTATTACATCGACGTTTCGACAAAAAGCTTTTGTCCTCGTCAGGAGCAAATAAAATTTAAAACATATAGCAAGGCGCTAAAAATTAATCTGAGGCTCTAAGGGCGTTCTCACGCGATATTTGAAATTTTGTACAACATCCAAAGCACGAGTCAAAAAATAAATATTTAACTCACAAAGACTACGATCTTTGAAATAAAATTATGATATACATATTTATATATATTAAGAAATTATAAACAAAAATAAATATAAAAAATAATAATAACATTTAAAAGATTTCACAATAGTATATATTAATCGAAATCTATTATGTACAATTTATACTCACCCCTAACTACTTTTTTAAATTTAAAAATAAATTGTATTGTAGCGGAATATCTTCATATACATTTAAAGTTCTTTTCCCCATTTCCCGTGATACCCACCCCTCTAAAAATAATCTTTCTTTTTTAAATTTTATATTCCTATGAAATATCTCAATATCATTCCAAACTGGCCTATGTCCTGAATATAATGCATGTTCCCCAATTTTGCTTAACGCCCTTCTCCCCATTAAACCCTGTTGGTGTTCTTTAATCCTAGTCTCTAAATTACGGCCTGTTTCTCCTACGTAAATTTTGTCACATTGTGTGCATTTAATTCCATGAATTACATTACTTGGTTTTAATGTGCCTATGTTATCCTTCATTATTCTATTTCTAGTTAAAAATTCCCTTTTTGTCCCCGTACTATACCAAATATTATATTTACATTTTCTCAAAATTCTAGATATTTCGTTATCTATATCTCTCAAATATGGAATAATTATATTATTGCAATCATCTTTATTCCTATTTGAATTTGGCCTATCTATTTCATATCTTCTAATCCATTTGTTTGTGAAACCAACTGGATAATCAGATTGTTCTAGTTCTGCTCGAATTTTCATTATCTCTTTTTTTATAAATATCTCGGTCTGTGCATACTTGTTTGGCTCTTTGTACAAGAGATTTTATCACCTCTCTTTTATGTATCATAGGATTATTGGAATTAAAATTTAGATGTATACCACAGTCTGTTGGCTTTCTGAAAACGCTGGTTAAAATTGAACCATCTTCTTTGCGAGTTAGTCCTGCATCTAAGAATGATAAAAATCCCTCCTTTTCTGTTTCAACCGTGAATTCTATTCCTCTTTCTAAATTATTCAACATGACCATGATTTCATTAAGATTTTCTTTGCGGATCACTGCAAAAACATCATCTATATATCGGCCCCAGATTCTTATTCCCTCAATCAAGATTGCCTTTTTATCTACTGATGCCATTACGATGTCAGCAATGATCATGCTTGTAGGGCAACCCATAGCAGTGCCGTCTTTTTGCTTGTAAAATTTATTCCCATATCTGAAGTAAATATTATCTAAACATAACCTAAAGCCTTCTATCATTTCGTTGATTTCTAATCCCTTGTTTTCGCAATCTTGTCTCTTCACCTCAAAATATTCCCTTATTTCTTTTAGAGCTAGAGTTCTATTGATATTGGTGAAAAGTGATTTGACATCAAAGGATACCATTATTTCATGGTCATTTAACTTCAAATTTTTAGCGATATCTAAAAGCTCTTTCCTATTTCTAATCTCTAACCCGGAAATTTTACTTGTACTCGGTACCTGTTTTTTAAGCCAGTCCGCTAAATGTCTGGTGGGGGCCTTGAATCCTGACACAATGGGCCGTAGGGGAACTCTTTCTTTATGGATCTTTGGTAGTCCTTAAATTAAATTTAAAAAAGTAGTTAGGGGTGAGTATAAATTGTACATAATAGATATCGATTAATATATACTATTGTGAAATCTTTTAAATGTTATTATTATTTTTTATATTTATTTTTGTTTATAATTTCTTAATATATATAAATATGTATATCATAATTTTATTTCAAAGATCGTAGTCTTTGTGAGTTAAATATTAATTTTTTGACTCGTGCTTTGGATGTTGTACAAAATTTCAAATATCGCGTGAGAACGCCCTTAGAGCCTCAGATTAATTTTTAGCGCCTTGCTATATGTTGTAATTTTTATTTGCTCCTGACGAGGACAAAAGCTTTTTGTCGAAACGTCGATGTAATAAAAAGATTTATACTGGCCGAAGTATCTCTTTTTTCAAGAAATATGAATGCCGGCCAGGCAGCCTCTATCTTCACGATAAGTAATGGAGGGGATGGAATTAACATAATACTGCAAGAAGGAACATACATCAAAATCAAAGAAGGAGCAAGAAAGATTTCACTTGTGAATTGACAGCTATCTGGAAAGCCCTTGATGTATGCCTTAATCAACCATCCCTGCATCAAGCAGAAGGAATTATAATATACCGTACAACGATTTCATATCCGATCTAGAAGCAATTTAGAAGGGCAATACTATATTCACACAGAAAATACACTCGTTACTTACTCAACTGATATCATTGGAGAATAACTGCATTCTACAATGGATTCCTGCCAGTGTTTGGATCGGGGTTAATGAAATGGCAGTTGAATTTGCAAAGGAAGCCAGAAGGTTGAGCCAAAGGAAAGTACAAATGCCATTATTTGACGCTGATGCTTTGGAAAAATACAAGATAATTGAACAAAAATAAGGAAAAAATCAAAATACGAAATAAACACTGAGAAAAAAATGACAAAAACTATAACACGGCTTAGAACAAAACACTATAAAGAAATGATAATACATCCAGATGGCACTAGAACCTATAGGACATGCAACAACTGTCCTGGTGTGGAACTAACACCTACTCACATATTCTCATTCCCAGCAATGGCCGCAGCCTTGCAGAAAATTGACATAGACCCAAAGCAGCTGCTTTACACACCCAAGATAGTGGACAATGCTGCTGCTGCTTTGATAGAGATGCATGGAGACATCTGAGGCTCTTTATTGGACACAACAAAAACAACAACGGCATTCCAGAGTAAAATAAATCATCAGAGATAGATAAATATTTTTCAAATGAATTAAAATAAATATAATCGATACTGAGAGAAAGTTGAATTAAAAAAATTAGAATTTTATTATTTTCGAAATTTAAATAGCTGAGAGGATTCCAGCAAACCGAATCTAAAATATCAGGTTTTTTTTTTTGCTACATGTTTTAATTTGCATATACCTATTTTACATATCTCAGATTGTATTTGAAAATCGTTAACCATTTCTTCTAACTTGTGGCGAAATGGTGTTTTATTAATTCATCATTTGCTATTATTAGGGTTCTTTCCTGGTATTCAAAAAGGAAAAATACGTGTCGTTCAGTTATATTTTGCAATTTATCAAACAATTTGGCCGCTGAATCGCTGATTCTGGAAGAGCGCCATCTAGCGAATAAAGTTGTAACTAAAATCAATTTCGAAAAATTTCATTATTTTCCATAAAATATCCCAATGCATCCTGAACACAATGGTGTTTACCCCATTGCTCTAGCGCAAATATTCGCGGAGATATTAATTTTTAAAGTTGTGCGGGACTTTTGGATCACCCTGTATATATAATACAAAGTATTATGTCTATCCCTTATATCCAAATAGAAAACGTTACAAATTTATTATATAAATGAAGTACAATTAGCTATTTTCGACAGGTAAATTGATGGAAGTATCTTTGGCGTCAATTGAGAGAATGTTACAGGGTGATCCAAAAGTCCTGCACAACTTTAAAAATTAATAACTCCGCGAATATTTGCTCTAGAGCAATGCGGTAAACACCATTGTGTTCAGGATGCAATGGGACTTTTTATGGCAAATAATGAAAAATCGAAATTGATTTTAGTTACAATTTTATTCGCTAGATGGCGCTCTACCAGAATCAGAGATTCAGCGGCCAAATTGTTTGATACATTGAAAAATATAACTGAACGACACGTATTTTTCCTTTTTGAATATCAGGAAAGAACCCTAATAATATCAAATGATAAATTAATAAAACACCATTTCGCCAAAAGTTAGAAGAATTGGTTGACGATTTTTAAATACAATCTGAGATATGTAAAATAGGTATATGCAAATTAAAACACGTAGCAAAAAATATTTATATTTTAGATGGAGTTTTGTGGAATAGATTGAATGTTTGAAAATAACTACTGATATCTCAATACACTATTTTTGAAATGTTAATATAGTACCAAAAATTATGATGGCACTACTAATAGGATTTCGTGCTATAAGGAATGTATAGTTTCTTGACTAATTGGCGACACTTGACTATTTAACTGGATATTTGTCATGATCCAAAAATGAAATATAGAGGGGAGTGACAAAATATATTTGTCGTACTTTATTCCAAATATACTATGGGTTTGTCAAATGTTATCATTGTTTATTATACTGTACATAATTTTGAAAATGTATCCCCTCAAAAAAAATCATTTTTAAATCGACCTTTTGCGTTGAAAAACGTGGTAGTAAAAGGGAAACAGAGAATATTCCTTATTCTATTCCTTCTAATAAGCGAAAAGCGATAAAATAAACATAAGGGGTAAAATTGTGTATACCAGTGTTATTCGAGAAGTTATAACACTTTGGCCAGCACGACATAATATAAGATGTGGGCAAATGACAAACAAAAAATTACTGTTCACAGAAAAAAAAGAGTCAAGATGTGAGGACAGCATTTATTATTCCCATAACCCAAAACAAAGAGCTGAAAAATATAACACATGAGGTAACTGCCTTCTCTCTTGTATTAGGTCACAATCCTTGCTCAATGTGGCGCCCTTCATTCTCAAACACCGCCTGCAGACGATAGATGACAGAATGGTCACAATTAAATAGTTGAAATTTATAAAACGTGCCATCTGATAGAAGCCTTCAACATGGCCAATGTGGTAGGCCGGCATCGATAAAAACGCGACTTAATGTACCCCCATAACCGAAATTGTAAGGCGTCAAGTCTGGTGATATTGGAGGACACTGCTATATAAAGTGGCGACTTATCAACGAATTTCACCGAACGTATCCTTCAGCAATTGTTTGACACCGCGGGAGATATGAGGAGGTCCTCCATCTTGCATGAATGTTATTTCGCTTAGTGCTTGTCTGTCCAGCAATATGGGAATAACCTTTACTCTCAAAAGTTGAACTAACGTTCACCAGTTACAAAAACGGTTTTAAAAGTTCTTCCATTGATATTTTCAAAGAAAAATGGCCCAATAATGAAAGAAGAAGTGAGTCCACACAAAACTGTAACTCTGGGCTGATTAAGTGGTATTTCTGTAAAAATCCTAGGGTTTTCTGTTGTCAAAATGAGGTAGTTTTGAATGTTAAATTCTCCCTTTAGATAAAAGTGAGCATCATCTGTTCTTAGAAAATTTGACAGCCAGTTTTCGTCAATATCAATTTGCAGGAAAACCCATGCAGCGAATTCTTGACTCTTCTCAAAATCGCTGACTTTCAACTCGTGAAAACTTTGAATTTTGTTAAGGTATTTTTATAGAAAAATGCTAAATGTGTGTTCTCTCCAAACTGTTCCATACGAAATCCCCGTTTGTCGAGAAACTTGTCTAGCACTTACTTCTCCATACGTGGATAACGTTTCAATAGCTTCAGCATTCTGCAAAACCGTAACAGCCACTGACTTGCATGTCGATGGTCTTCCACTCCCGAGGTTTTGCTTCCAGAGATCCAGTTTCCTCAAAACTTTCAATCAATCGCTTTAGAGAGTAGCAACTCATTGGTCCTTTACCGCTTCGAATATCTTTAAAGGAACGAAACGCTCGTAAAGCTTCAGTGGCAGATTCACCAAGAGTGCTTTATCCTGTAGTGACGGCATTCCAGGGGGAAGGGGAGAAGTCCGACCATACCTCCTTGCGGTCCCCCCTGGACCCTTGGAATATTTGACCAAATTCTGGTTCGTTTCCAAGATGACTAACGTTGCAACGGCACCCATTTTCAAATGAAGAGCAAAACTGATATCTCCAGTAATGCTACCGCATCCGGGGGAACCGCCGCGTCAGGAGCTGCAGCTCGAGCTCATGATAAAAAATCTACTACGAGGACACAATTAAATCTATTACAGCTCAATATAAATGGTACCCAGAGGAAAATAAAGAGCTGACTTGTCTTCTCTGTAACAACAATGTACATATTACTTGTCCTCAGGGGACAAAATTGAATCATAATCTGAGATTCAATATAAAAGATTATACAACACTACGAAAGGACAGCCCGGGAAAATTCGGAGGAGGACTTGCCGTTTTGATTAAAACTCTAGAAAACAAATTTAAGAAAATCGCCTATAATCAGAGTAAGCCTAGAGAAGGCACGACAGAAGCTCAGGCAATAGAAATCTATCTTACAGAAAAAACATTTCCAATCATAAATGTTTATCACCACGATAATACTAGCATCAATACAGGCCTGATAGAGACATTAAGTGAAGCGTCTTCGGATATCGCAATCATACTTGGTAATTTTAACACCGAAAGACCAACTTGGGGATCACCTGTCCAGGATAACAAAGGTCAGCAGGTTGAGGACATGCTAACCGACCTCGACCTTACACCGTTAAATAACGAAAAGAACACCTATCTATCCAAGTCAACAGGCACAGAATCCGCAATAGATATCACAGCGATAAATTACAACATCGCACCCACAACACAATGGAAAATTCTGAAAAGTGCAATCAGTGACCACAGACCAATTTTAACAACTCTAAAATTCAAAATTGAGAATTTCCAACAGAATGAAAGAATACTGGGAAAAATTCACAGAAAAGCTTGAAGAACTGTGCAACGAAGAATTAAATCCCAGAACGATTGACAAAAAATTGGTAAAATTCTCTTCGAACATATCCAAAGCTGCAAAAGTATCGATACCTAGAGGTAGACGTAAAGCCTTGTGAATACTTTACTGGAAGGACCACAATATCGAGGCAATGATTGCAGAGAGAGACAATATCAATGAAATTCTTAAAACAAATAAAACAGAAGAAATCATAAAGGAACTCATTGAAATTAGTCACAAAATAGAACAAGAAATTTGGATATTCAAATAAGAGAGAAAAATGGGCAGAATTCTGCGAAAAAAATGGATCGAAAAAAGGAAAGCCATCACTGGAATATAATTAGTGTTATAAAATAATCAAAACCAACACTAATCCTCCAATACTCTAACCGATATGAATAGCGAGAACGAACAAACAGATGGCTGAAATAATTGCTGAATATCTTTCAAGCACTTCCAGACTCAGCTATACGAATGAAGGCAGGACTCTAAAAAATAATGTAAACAGTTTAGTTAAACAAGCAAGAAATTACCATCAACAAGATATTTTCGCGAGAGACTTCACACTGAATGAGCTAAACTCATAGATAGGAAAGTTAAATCCAAGAGGTCACCTGGAGTTGATCTAATCTTTGGTCAAATGATTAAACACTTTGGAGACGAAGCTAAAAATCAACTCCTACGAATACTGAAGATTTCATGGCAAACTGGTAAACTACCAAAGAATTGGAAGATATCAATTATAGTGCCAATACTGAAACCAAACAAAGATGCCAAGGAATGCATGAGCTATCGGCCAATTGCTCTCACCAGCATACTTTGTAAAATAACAGAATGAATTATCCACTCTAGGCTCATAGTCTGGCTCACTAACAATAATAAAATAAACTTCTACCAAACTGCCTAAAGATCAAGACACTGTACAACTGATAAACTGTTCTACTTCTGTCAATCAATAATAGATTTCTAGGAAAAACCGCCAAAGAAGACAACGGCCGTATTCCTGGATATGACCCCAGCTTTTGATCGAGTTTAGAAATTATTAGAAAGGCTGCACAACATAGGGGTAAGAGGAAAAACCTTAATCTGGATTGCAGACTTCTTAAGGGGAAGAAGGATAAAGGTTCGGGTCAATGGAACATTTTCCAAGGACCGAGGAACATGGGCTGGTGTACCTCAGGGATCTGTGCTCAGTCCTCTACTCTTTTCGCTATATATTAACTGTTGTTTATGTAAATAGATGAATATTATTTGTATTATTTAAAGCCTCATTATGTAAAAATATATGTATATATAAATTGGACATTTTTTGTTGGCCATGGTCAAGTTTGAGCTCTTGTACGTCTAATTACGACACAACAAAAGTGGCAACGAGGATGCGCGATCTACAGAGCCAGTAAAAAGCTGAGGAAAACGGCGTCTATGCAAGTATAACAACTACATCTTTTAAACTATCTGGATCAAGAAAACAAAGGAGTAGAAAAGATCAGCATGACAAGTTCAAAGTTAATAGTACCTTTTAGATGCTATAGCCCAGTGGAGGACACTTCGATCTTTTTGTACAAAAATTTGAGGCTTACTTTTTGGCAACTGAAGGAGGAGATTAAAGTGCTGATTTTTACCTCGCTACCAGATTCTGAAACTTTGAAGCAGGGAAACGACATTTTCTTCCTGGTCTAATGAAAGATCAACCCTATGATACTATCATTCAAAGAATTAAGCTGCATTTGGATCCAAAGAAGAAAGTGATACCACAGCGATGCAGATTTTTAAAGAGAATTCAACAGGAAGGAGAATCAATTTCGGAATATCTTAGAGAATTGAAACATTTAGCAATAAATTGTAATTTCGGCGATATGCTGGGAACCATGACGCGAGACCGTTTTGTGGCTAGAATCAAGTTGGAAAGCCTGCAAGATAAGCTACTACAAGAAAACGACGATGTCACCCTGGATAAAGTTTTGCAGTGGCGATCTCGTTCGAACTGGCGGAGATAAATACAAGAGAATTACAAGATAAATTAGTGGTCAAGATATCCCCTGTGAATGGAAAAGATAAAAAGGGTGAGTACAATAATAGTATGGTGCAGCATAGGCCTTTCAGGCAAAGGGGAGAAATAATGTGTTTTAGATGTGGTGAAAGACATTCACAAGTGGCCTCTGTTTGCCCTCATAGAACAAAGACTTGTTTTAAAATGTAAAAAAACTGGGTCATTTAAGTAGGGTCTGCAAAGCTAGTAAAAAAATGTGGGGATGTAAATTTGTACAAGAGGACTCTATGTATTCTGTACAGGGCGAAACTGATGCCACAATAAATTTAAGAGTAGATGATTTCTTTGTGCTTTACAATAGATACAGGAAGTCCAGTTACGTTAATACCTAAAGATATTTATAAGATTTATTGGAAAGGTAAAAAATTATTTCCAACAAATTTAAGATTAAAATCCTTTTGAGGTAAATCAATAGAGATTATAGGGCAAATAAATGTTTTTGTAAAAGAAGCCAACCAATATTTACGATTAATAGTTGTAAATGAAAAATCCAGGTGATTTTGTTAGAAATAGAATGGCTTAAACAGTTAAAACTTGATTATTCTAGATCGTTTAGCATTAAAAATTTAAATAATGAATCTATTATAAATAGTTTGATTGATAGATATGCAGATTTGTTTAACAAAGATTTGGGCTGTCTAAAGGATGTTAAAATAAATTTTAATTTTAAAAAGGATGTGACTCCTGTGTTTTGTAAGGGCAGAAGTTTACCTTTGTCTCTAAAAAACAAAGTAGAGAATGAAATTGTTCGTTCGTTAGTGTTTCTTTAAATATTTAACATTCCTGGAAATTATTGATCACACTATTTTAACGCCAATTCTAAACTACAACTCTCGGCTATATTATTTCTGTATATATATTACATCTATATTTACATGAATTATGCAAAAGTTGAGTTGATAATGATTGATATGACAAATATTTATGAAATTTTTTAAATGATATTAACTGAATACAATATGACGGGAAAACCTTTCAGACTGTTTCTAATTTTGTCTCATATCAAATATAGTGATGTGAACTTCCTTTAACATATTGCTTGATCGCTACCTCGTTCAGAATGATCCCAAGAAATCCTATGTAATCAATCGTAGCTTGTGTCTTCTACATATCTATATAGATAATCGAAATAAAGATTTGACAAGGTTGGTGTTATTTTGATCGAAACAACCTCATTTGCATAGTTACAAAAGGATGCTGAGAGATACAGGGTGATCCAAAAGTCCCGCACAACTTTAAAAATTAATAACTCCTCAAATATTTGCGCTAGAACAATGCGGTAAACACCATTGTGTTCAGGATGCAATGGGATTTTTTATGGCAAATAATGAAAAATTCGAAATTGATTTTAGTTAAAATTTTATTCGCTAGATGGCGCTCTACCAGAATCAGATATTCAGCGGCTAAATTGTTTGATAAATTGAAAAATATAACTGATCGGCGCGTATTTTTTATTTTTAAATACCAGGAAAGAACCCTAATAATATCAAATGATAAATTAATAAAACACCATTTCGCCAAAAGTTAGAAGAAATGGTTAACGATTTTTAAATACAATCTGAGATATGTAAAATAGGTATATGCAAATTTAAACATGTAGCAAAAAAAAAAGATATTTTAGATGCGGTTTGCTGGAATCCTCTCAGCTTTTTAAATTTCGAAAATAATAATTTTCTATTTTTTTTAAATTCAACTTTCTCTCAGTATCGATTATATTTATTTTAATTCATTTGAAAAATATTTATCTATCTCTGATGATTTATTTTACTCTGGAATGCCGTTGTTGTTTTTGTCGTGTCCAATAAAGAGCCTCAGATGTCTCCATGCATCTCTATCACTGCAGCAGCAGCATTGTCCACTATCTTGGGTGTGTAAAGCAGCTGCTCTGGGTCTATGTCAATTTTCTGCAAGGCTACGGACATGAGAATATGTTGGTAGGTGTTAGTTCCACACCAGGACAGTTGTTGTATGTTCTATAGGTTCTTGTGCCCTCTGGATGTATTGTCATCCTTTATAATGTTTTGTTCTAAATCTTGTTATAGTTTTGTCATTTTTCTCTCGGAGTTTATTTCACATTTTGATCTTTTCTTATTTTTTGTTCAATTATCTTGTATTTTGCAAAAGCATTAGCGTCAAATAATGACATTTGTTCTTTCCTTTGGCTCAACTTTCTGGCTTCTTTTGCAAATTCAACTGCCAATTCATTACCCCCGATCCAAACACTGGCAGGAATCCATTGTAGAATGCAGTTATTCTCCAATGATATCAGTTGAGTAAGTAACGAGTGTATTTTCTGTGTGATCATAGTATTGCTCTTCTGAATTGCTTCTAGATCGGATATGAAGTTGTTGTACGGTATATTATAATTCCTTCTGCTTGATGCAGGGATGGTTGGTTAAGGCATACATCAAGAGCTTTCCAGATAGCTGTCAGTTCACAAGTGAAGTTTGACGAAATCTTTCTTGCTCCTTCTTTGATTTTGATGTATGTTCCATCTTGCAGTATTATGTTAATTCCAGCCCCTCCATTACTTATGGTAAGGTCTGATGATCCATCTGTATATGCTGTTAAATAATTTATCTGATCGCATAAACCAATTGTGTCAAGTCCTTTCTTTTTAAGTATGTTTTTGTTCTCTTTTTTTATTGCAGGGTTCATTCAGGTTAAGATTGATGATTACATTTGATGGCAATGGGGTAGGAAATATTGGTTATTCTCGAATTTGAAATTCATTATGTTTCATTTTTATGCTCTTTCTAATATTGTTGTTGTACTGAAGTGTTGAATATCTTTTGAGCCTTTCTTTTTGTGTCCAGTTTAAATAGGTTCTATGGGATATGTGTTCGGTTTCTTTAGTTTTTAAGCTATTGGTGAATTTTATTGTTTTTATTGTCTTCTGCTTTCAAGTAGGTCTAGACCACATTCTCTCTGAATTTTCTAATTGTTGGTATTTGAAATAGAACCAGTGATTAATTTGGCCGCTTTTGCTTGAACACTGTCTAGTCTTCTTTTTAGTGATGAACTTGAGGGAGCCCAAACAGGTGTTGCATATTCCATTATTGGCCTTATTAAGGTGATATATGTTGTTCTGAGAATTTTGGGTTTTGCTCCCCAATTTGTTCCACATAGCCTTCTCAGAATGTTTAGGTTTCTGGTAGCTCTATTTGAGGTGCTAATTATGTGTTCTGTAAATCGCAATTCCTCATCAAGTATCACACCTAGGTAATTTGCAGATAAAATTTTATCAATTATATGGTTGGTTATGCTTATTTTGGAGTTGAATTCATGCCTTTTTTCCTGTCAGTAAGGGAGACCTATAGGTTTATGTTTATTGGGTTTATTGTCATTTGAGTTTCATTGCCCACTTCTCCAGTCCTCTCATTGATGTGTTCAGTATTTTTCTGATATTTCTGTACTGCTACTTGTGTGCCATATGGCTATATAATTTGCATAACAGGCAACTTTTGTGTCTTCAGTGAGGATGGATGTTGTTAAGGTTGTGTCGTAATTAGATGTACAACAACTCAAACTTGACCATGACTCTTTTTTTAGCTCTTATTCTTTTCGTTTGGCCAACAACAAATGTCCAATTTATATTCACATATATTTTTTACATAATGAGGCTTTAAATAATACGAATAATATTCAACTATTTACATAAACAACAGTTAATATATAGCGAGATGAGTAGAGGACTGAGCACAGATCCCTGAGGTACACCAGCCCATGTTCTTCGGTCCTTGGAAAATGTTCCATTGACCCGAACCTTCATCCTTCTTTCCCTTAAGAAGTCTGTAATCCAGATTATGGTTTTTCCTCTTACTCCGATGTTGTGCAGCCTTTCAAATAATTTCTACACTCGATAAAAATCTGAGGTCTTATCCAGGAATACGGCCGTTGTCTTCTTTGGCGGTTTTTCCTAGAAATCTATTATTGATTGACAGAAGAAGAACAGTTTATCAGTTGTACAGTGTCTGGATCTTTAGGCAGTTTTTGGTAGAAGTTTATTTTATTATTGTTAGTGAGCCAGACTATGAGCCTAGAGGGGATAATTCATTCTGTTATTTTACAAAGTATGCTGGTGAGATCAATTGGCCGATAGTTCTTGTATTCCTTGGCATCTTTGTTTGGTTTCAGTATTGGCACTATAATTGATATCTTCCAATTCTTTGGTAGTTTACCAGTTTGCCATGAAACGTTCAGCATTTGTAGGAGTTGATTTTTAGCTTTGTCTCCAAAGTGTTTAATCATTTAACCAAAAATTAGATTATCTCCTGGTGACCTCTTGGATTTGACTTTTCTATTGATAACTTTAGCTCATTCAGTGTGAAGTCTCTCGAGTAAATATCTTGTGTGTTGATGGTAATTTCTTGCTTGTTTAACTATCCTGTTTATATTATTTTTAGAGTCCTGCCTTCATTTGTATAGCTGAGTCTGGAAGTGCTTGAAAGATATTCAGCAATTATGTCAGCCATCTGTTTGTTCGTTCTCGCTATTCATATCGGTTAGAGTTTTGGAGGATTAGTGTTGGTTTTGATTATTTTATAACACTAATTATATTCTAGTGATGGCTTTCCTTTTTTGGATCCATTTTTTTCGAAGAATTCTGCCCATTTTTCACTTGTTTGAATATACAAATTTCTTGTTCTAATTAGTGACTAATTTCAATGAGTTCCTTTATGATTTCTTCTGTTTTATTTGTTTTAAAAGGTTCATTGATATTGTCTCCTCTGCAATCATTGCCTCGATATTGTGGTCCTTCCAGTAAAGTATTCACAGGTCTTTACGTCTTCCTCTATGTATCGATACTTTTGCAGCTTTGGATATGTTCGAAGAGAATTTTTCCAATTTTTTGTCAATCGTTCTGTGATTTTATTCTTCGCTGCACAGTTCTTCAAGCTTTTCTGTGAATTTTTTTCCAGTGTTCTTTTATTCTGTTGGAAAAATTCTCAATTTTGAATTTTAGGGTTGTTAAAATTGATCTGTGGTCACTGATTGCACTTTTCAGAATTTTCCATTGTGTTGTGGGTGCGATGTTGTAATTTATCGCTCTGATGTCTATTGCGGATTCTGTGCCTGTGGACTTGAATAGATAGGTGTTCTTTTCGTTATTTAACGGTGTAAGGTCGAGGTCGGTTAGCATGTCCTCAACCTGCTGACCTTTGTTATCCTGGACAGGTGATCCCCAAGTTGGTCTTTCGGCGTTAAAATCACCAAGTATGATTGCGATATCCGAAGACGCTTCACTTAATGTCTCTATCAGGCCTGTATTGATGCTATTATTATCGTGGTGATAAACATTTATGATTGGAATTGTTTTATCTGTAAGATAGATTTCTATTGACTGAGCTTCTGTCGTGATTTCTCTAGGCTTACTCTGATTATAGGCGATTTCCTTAAATTTGATTTCTAGAGTTTTAATCAAAACGGCAAGTCCTCCTCCGAATTTTCCCGGTCTGTCCTTTCGTAGTGTTGTATAATATTTGATATTGAATCTCAGATTCTGATTCAATTTTGTCTCCTGAGGACAAGAAATATGTACATTGTTGTCACTGAGAAGACAAGTCAGCTCTTTATTTTCCTCTGGGTACCATTTATATTGAGTTGTAGTAGATTGAATTGTGTCCTCGTAGTAGATTTCTCATCACGAGCTCGAGCTGCAGCTCCTGACGCGGCGGTTACCCCGGACGCGGTAGCATTACTGGAGATATCAGTTTTGCTCTTCATTTGAAAATGGGTGCCGTTGCAACGTTAGTCCTCTTGGAAACGAACCAGAATTTGGTCAAATATTCCAAGGGTCCAGGGGGGACCGCAAGGAGGTGTGGTCGGACTTCTCCCCTTCCCCCTGGAATGCCGTCACTACAGGATAAAGCACTCTTGGTGAATTTTTTAAATTGTGATTCAGAATCTGCCACTGAAGCTTTACGAGCGTTTCGTTCCTTTAAAGATATTCAAAGCGGTAAAGGACCCATGAGTTGCTACTCTCTAAAGCGATTGATAAAAAGTTTTAGGAAACTGGATCTCTGGAAGCAAAACCTCGGAGTGGAAGACCAACGACATGCAAGTCAGTGGCTGTTACGGTTTTTCAGAATGCTGAAGCTATTGAAACGTTATCCACGTATGGAGAGGTAAGTGCTAGACAAGTTTCTCGACAAACAGGGATTTCGTATGGAACAGTTTGGAGAGAACACACATTTAGGATTTTTCTATAAAAATACCCTAACAAAATTCAAAGTTTTCACGAGTTGAAAGTATGCGATTTTGAGAAGCGTCAAGAATTCGCTGCATGGGTTTTCCGGCAAATTGATATTGAAGAAAACTGGCTGTTAAATGTTCTAAGAACAGATGATGCTCACTTTTATCTAAAGGAGGAATTTAACATTCAAATCTGCCTCATTTTGGCAACATTTACAGAAATACCACTTAATCAGCACAGAGTTACAGCTTTGTGTGGGTTCACTTCTTCTTTTATTATTGGGCCATTTTTCTTTGAAAAAATCAATGGAAGAATTTTGAAAACCGTTTTTCTAACTGGTGAACGTTATGTTCAACTTTTGAGAGAAAAGGTTATTCCCGTAATGCAGGGCAGACAAGCACTAAGCGAAATAACATTCATGCAAAATGGAGGACCTCCTGATATCTCCCGCGGTGCCAAACAATTGCTGAAGGATACGTTCGGTGAAATTCGTCGATAAGTCGCCACTTTATATACCAGTGGCCTCCAATATCACCAGACTTGACGCCTTACAATTTCGGTTATGGGGGTACATTAAGTCTCGTTTTTATCGATGCCGGCATACCACATTGGCCATGTTGAAGGCTTCTATCAGATGGCACGTTTTTTTAAATTTCAACTATTTAATTGTGACCATTCTGTCATCTATCGTCTGCAGGCGGTGTTTGAGAATGAAGGGCGCCACATTGAGCAAGGATTGTGACCTAATATAAGAGAGAAAGCAGTTACCTCATGTGTTATATTTTGCAGCTCTTTGTTTTGGGTTATGGAATAATAAATTCTGTCCTCACATCTTGACTCATTTTTTTCTGTGAACAGTAATTTTTTGTTTGTCATTTGCCCACATCTTATATTATGTCGTGCAGGCCAAAGTGTTATAACTTCTCGAATAACACTGGTATACACAATTTTATCCCTTATGTTTAGTTTATCGCTTTTCGCTCATTAGAAGAAATAGCATAAGGAATATTCTCTGTATCCCCCCAACTTTAGAAATTTTGCGCAAAAAATAATACAAAATGATTTTACTACCACGTTTTTCAACGCAAAAGGTCGATTTAAAAATGATTTTTTTGAGGGGATACATTTTCAAAATTATGCACAGTATAATAAACAATGATAACATTTGACAAACCCATAGGATATTTGGAATAAAGTACGACAAATATATTTTGTCATTCTCCTCTATATTTCATTTTTGGATCATGACAAATATCCAGTTAAATAGTCAAGTGTCGCCAATTAGTCAAGAAACTATACATTCCTTATAGCACGAAATCCTATTAGTAGTGCCATCATAATTTTTGGTACTATATTAACATTTCAAAAATCGTGTATTGATATCAGTAGTTATTTTCAAACATTCAATCTATTTCAAAAAACTCCATCTAAAATATTTTTTGCTACATGTTTAATTTGCATATACCTATTTTACATATCTCAGATTGTATTTAAAAATCGTCAACCAATTCTTCTAACTTTTGGCGAAATGGTGTTTTATTAATTTATCATTTGATATTATTAGGGCTCTTTCCTGGTATTCAAAAAGGAAAAATACGTGTCGTTCAGTTATATTTTTCAATTTATCAAACAATTTGGCCGCTGAATCTCTGATTCTGGTAGAGCGCCATCTAGCGAATAAAATTTTAACTAAAATCAATTTCGAATTTTTCATTATTTGCCATAAAAAATCCCATTGCATCCTGAACACAATGGTGTTTACCGCATTGCTCTAGCGCAAATATTCGCGGAGTTATTAATTTTTAAAGTTGTGCGGGACTTTTGGATCACCCTGTATATGATGGATAGAGATTTTATGCAAATAACTTCCTAGGTATTAAATAAACGTCTTGACATTAGCATTCATGTCTGCTATTAGCCGTTAAAAGGACTTGTACCTCAGGTTCCAGAGCGTATTTTGAATTTATTGTCTTCTATTAGCCGTTAAAAGGACTTGTACCTCAGGTTCCAGAGCGTATTTTGAATTTATTGTCTTCTATTAGCCATTAAAAGGACTTGTACCTCAGGTTCCAGAGCGTATTTTGAACTTATTTTCTTCTATTAGCCATTAAAAGGACTTGTACCTCAGGTTCTAGAGCGTATTTTGAACTTATTGTCTTCTATTAGCCGTTAAAAGGACTTGTACCTCAGGTTCTAGAGCGTATTTTGAACTTATTGTCTTCTATTAGCCATTAAAAGGACTTGTACCTCAGGTTCTAGAGCGTATTTTGAACTTATTTTCTTCTATTAGCCATTAAAAGGACTTGTACCTCAGGTTCTAGAGCGTATTTTGAACTTATTGTCTTCTATTAGCCGTTAAAAGGACTTGTACCTCAGGTTCTAGAGCGTATTTTGAACTTATTGTCTTCTATTAGCCGTTAAAAGGACTTGTACCTCAGGTTCTAGAGCGTATTTTGAACTTATTGTCTTCTATTAGCCGTTAAAAGGACTTGTACTTCAGGTTCTAGAGCGTAATTTGAACATATAAAAATTGATCATATACTGTTGGAAATGATTCAGGAAGACGGCTCTAGATGGCGCGCGCCAAGGGATGCGCCACAGAGTCCGTCCACGTGGCATTATACGACTATAAAAGACGGCGAAAAAGGTATGAGATCGGGGGAGAGACTCTGTGTGTGGAGATTGGGAGAGAAAAGGGCATAGTAAAGATTAGAGTGCCTGAGCCTAGAGGCGAGCAACTCAAGTGATCAGGAGAGCAACTCAAGAGATCTAGCGAGCAACTCGGGTGATCAAGCGAGCAACTCAAGTAATTTAGCGAGCAACTCAGGTGATCAAGAGAGCAACTCAAGAGATCTAGCGAGCAACTCGGGTGATCAAGCGAGTAACTCAAGTGAAAAGGCAAAGAAGATAAAGTTAAAGAATAATTGAAGGCAAAGAAGATAAAGTCCATTGAAGAAAGTGAGAGAGCTGAAGTAAAGGAAGCCGAAGCAAGCTTACCCTAATAGATCGAGATTGATTGGATTGATATTAGTTCATTTTTTGTATGTTGCCATATGTAGAATAAAGCCTCATATATTTAAAATCATTGAACCCAGCTGATCATTTCCTCCAGAATAACACCAGCCTATCGCTATAGTAATTATTGCAATAGTTAGAGAAAACAAGGATTATTTAAATTATTAATTATGCCTATCATTTAATTTCCAAATTTCTACTTCTTTTTTACATATACCTTCAGAACGAACTTATGAATATAATACTTACTTATCAAAGAGGAAATATTAGACTTCGGTGATAAATATCTTTTTTAAAACCATTTATTCAATAAGTTTCTAGCTTTCGGGAACTAAATCCCTTCTACAGAAAAGAAACACTCTGAAATAAATCGCCAATAGAACTAGAGTTGAAATAAAATCAAATACATACCTTGTTTACAGTCATTTGAATGCAGATATAACGCGGTTCTCCACTGCGTGTGGTTATCGTATTGGCTGATTAGAGGCCATTTCTTTATTTGGAAGTTATTGAGTAACGATTTATTAAGAGTGTTTTTTCATAAAGAAGCACTTTAGTGCCCGAAAGTTATAGATTTATTAATATAAATGGTTTTAAAAAGACACTTATACCCGGAGAAACTTAATATTGTCACGTGGTTAATTCATTTACATTATTTTTAGATTGTAAAGATTTACATAAGTTTTTAATTGTGCCATACCTATATAAATGCACGTAGATACACTTTTAAAGTAGACCATTAAAGAGAATGAAGTCCGTTCGTGTTTACATCTCATCGCGTCTATTTTGCAACGCGACAATATTTTCATCTTGATATTGGACAAGGGATTGGTTTTTTGAAATTTGCTCCTCAATTTTTTGTGTCGGAGAAAAACAAATCAACAATAGTTTAACTCCCGATGTTTCAATGACTTTCTCTGTTACTCTCTTAAGGGGAATGTTTATTTTGAATCCTTAGTTCTACGTCGGGAGTTAAACTATTAGTTGATGTGGCTGGGTTTATCTCCGAATCGACTTTCCAAACCAACTAACGATCCTTAATTGTTAAAACCTGTTGAGAAACCTTGGAGTAGTTCTCCAAGTACAATTAATTTCCACTTATTTCAATCATTGCTGTTATTTTCACTTATATTTGTCTAACTAGTAGTTTGTCGAACTGAAGATTTGTCACATTTGTAGGATAAATAGTTTTTAAAACTGTACATAGATGGCGCTGTTAATACAAACCTTAGCTAATTGTACATTATGTTTATTTATTCCCAAACCTTTTATGTTTATATTTATATATACTTTTTCTATTCCTAAAACTATATTTAGTTCTTAAGTTAATTAATATTTCTGTTAACTACCCACTTCCTCATATTTCAAAAGAATATGTACTGTGAATAAAAATTTAATGAACTAGTTATTTGTTGGCGAATCGTGTTTGTGATCATTTACCATAATACCACACATTCATGTAATGGTGACTAGTAGGAATGTGGTCGTTTTCACAGGTATCATTATAGATGTAATTTCTCTAGATTTTCGCATTTTTCGTACTTCTAATTTTGAAAAGCTGTAATAACAACTGATTTTAGTTTGGTACATATTTTGTAATCATTTACAGTTAAACCTGTCTATAGCGCCCCCTCTAAATAACGCCTTCCATTCTATAGCATCCGATTTTAAACAATAAAATGTAAACATTTTACATTAAAAGTGAACTGTCTATAGCATCCCCTCTCTATAGCAGCCTATAGGCGGTCCCAAGAGGGGGCGCTATAGACAGGTTTAACTGTATATGTTGATGTGATTATAATTATTATGTTTAAAAACTTATTCTTATTTCGGTCAAACAATCCTTGATAGAAATCTAGGGCTATGCCGAGTATATTTGCCTATTTATATATATTTTGTTATAAATATAGAGTTATATGGATGCATTTTTTTGCCGAAGAAAATTATCTATAAAAGCAAAGGTCTCCTCTCCCGTCAAAATAAACGTCAAAACTAGATGTCATCTATTGACCGTCACTGCAAACTAGCGACCTCAGGTCGGTGACAAAGCCACAACACCGGGCTAAACAAACTGAGACATGTCCACCTAGACAATTGACAATTAAAATAATTTTATTGACATCTTGTCAATACATGCAAAGTAAACAGTCTGCGTAATTAAAAAAAAAAGATAATATGCAGTATATACACTATGTGCAAAGAATATGACGCCTCTGCCAGCGCTGTAGAGTTTGGTGGAGAATCGCCAGTGGGTCTCCAGCGACACCATGTATTTCGCGATCTACGAAGAATCCCGATGTCCACCTAGAGACCATGGTTAGGGCTAATGACTCTCGTCAGTCTAGGGAGGGATTTATATCATAAGATCCACAAGGTGTCAAATAGAATCTTCACAATCTGCCAAAGAGGTGTTCAGCTGACAAAGTGACTAGGCCAAATCTATGGCTTCTAGTTTTTTGACGAAAGAGGCGACCTTTTTATAGATAAATTTTCTCCTGGCATAAAAATCCCATTTTGATCATAAATTTGACCCAGCCACTTTGCCAGATAAACATCGCTTTGGCAGAATGTGAAGATTTCACTTGACCGCTTGTGGATCTCATGGAATAAAGTACTCTCGAAACCATACTTTCCAGATTAATACTTCTCAGTTTACCAAAGCTGGTGTTGTAGATTTGCCACTGCCCCGAGTCCGCTAGTTTGTGGACGCTAGTATATGTATATATGTATATTATATTTGAAAATACATATATTTGATCAAAAATAAATCTACCCCTAATCAATTATTTTTAATCTAATATATACCTTTTTAATTAAAGGAATATTTATGGATTGCGGGCTCTATTTTGAAAATAGATATGCATATAATTATACATCAATTTAAAAACCCTGTAAGATTTATAAATGAGTTAAACAAAGCATCAAGGGCTGCGCATCTTTTATTAGAACGAATATAAAACGAGCTTTCGGGCACATACGCCCTTCTACAGGAATTAATAAAACAATTATCCAACTAGTCTGAAATAGGATTTTTATACACGTAACTATTGTTTTGCATATCGGCTTAATTAAAAATTATTAAAATGTTTAAATTTACATACAGGTGTAATGATTTGTAAAAACTAAATCTAATTAATATGCGGTAATATGATATGTTCTTGTTTAAGGCAATCTCATTTTGTATTTTAAATTTTACAAATTTCACACTTGCAAGGGATCCCATCAGACTTGTGATATCTTTTATTGTGAATGTAACTGTTTTATCTTATTTTATTTAGGTCTATTGATTCATATGCTTCTGGTAATTTTTTTTTTGTTTATGTATCTTCTGTGTTCTGTGATTCTATTATGTAACTTTCTCCCTGTCTCCCCCACATATCTGGCGTTACAGTTATTGCATTCTATTGAATAAACTACCTCTTTTTTATATGATATACATTCGGTTTGCCTGTTTTTTTTTTTTTTTGTAATCGGGTTTCTTAGGATATCTGATAAGTTGGGAGAGTTACTATAAAAGGTTTTTATTCCATATTTATCTAGTGTTCTGGAAATGTAGATGGATTTCGGGGAATATGGGATGTAGCAATTTTGCCTGTATACTTTAGTTTTTTGCGCTAACATGTTAGATGTGACTTGTGCCTGATAGAAATGTTTTAAAATGAATGTTTTGCGGTAACCATCTGTTGTTAAATTTTGGATAACGGTTTGTGTTTCATGCGTTTTGTATTGATTTAACGAACAATGAGTATATAATTCTTTTAGTTAACGTTTTCACTGTGTTAATTTTATGACTGATGGGGCAAAATGAAGATATATTATATATGGGGGTCAATGAAGGTTTGTAGTAAACTGTTGTTTGCAATTTATTGTCTATTTTAATTATTTTAATATCTAAAAATGGCAATGTGCAATTATCTTCTTTTTCTATTGTGAAACGTAAGCTATTGTTATAATTGTTGAGTGAGGCTAAGATGTTGGGAATCTGTTTGTCTGTACAAATGAAAAATATATCATCTATGTATCGTCTGTATAATATGATGTCTGCGGGGTATGATGAAGTGATCCAATTGTCTATTTCTCTCATAACTATTTCGGCTAGTGGAGTTGATAATGGGCTTCCCATAGGGAAACCCTTGATTTGTTTATACTGTTTTTGGTCAAAAGCAAATATGTTAACCTTAAGACATAATGTAATTAAACCTATTATTTTATCTATCGTGTTAGAGTCTATCCTATTGTTATCTAAAAAGGTTTTTGTAGTTTCAAGTATTAAGTTATGGGGGAGACTGGGATATAAGGCCTCTACGTCGAATGATACTAAAATGTGATCTCCAAATATCAACTCCATTAGCCGAAATAGTTATGAGAGAAATAGACAATTGGATCACTTCATCATACCCCGCAGACATCATATTATACAGACGATATATAGATGATATATTTTGCATTTGTACAGACAAACAGATTCCCAACATCTTAGCCTCACTCAACAATTATAACAATAGCTTACGTTTCACAATAGAAAAAGAAGATAATTGCACATTGCCATTTTTAGATATTAAAATAATGAAAATAGAAAATAAATTGCAAACAACAGTTTACTACAAACCTTCATTCACCCCCAATTATATAAAATTTCTTCATTTTGCCCCATCAGTCATAAAATTAACACAGTAAAAACTTTAACTAAAAGAATTTATACTCATTGTTCGTTAAATCAATACAAAACGCACGAAACACAAACCGTTATCCAAAATTTAACAACAGCTGGTTACCCCAAAACATTCATTTTAAAACATATCTATCAGGCACAAGTCACATCTAACATGTTAGCGCAAAAAACTAAAGTATACAGGCAAAATTGCTACATCCCATATTCCCCGAAATCCATCTACATTTCCAGAACACTAGATAAATATGGAATAAAAACCTTTTATAGTAACTCTCCCAACTTATCGGATATCCTAAGAAACCCGATTACAAAAAACAGGCAAACCGAATGTATATCATATAAAAAAGAGGTAGTTTATTCAATAGAATGCAATGACTGTAACGCCAGATATGTGGGGGAGACAGGGAGAAAGTTAAATAATAGAATCACAGAACACAGAAGATAGATAAACAAAAATGACCCATTATCATTAATAGTACAGCACTCTGATTCAACAGGACACACTTTTAACTAAAATGAACCTAAAGTACATTACAACAACATCAATAACAAATATCAAAGATTAATAATTGAAGCAATAGTTTCCAAACAATATAGCAGTATAAATCGCAGAATCGATTTACCAGAAGCATATGAATCAATAGACCTAAATAAAATAAGATAAAACAGTTACATTCACAATAAAAGATATCACAAGTCTGATGGGATCACTTGCAAGTGGGAAATTGGTAAAATTTAAAATTTAAAATACAAAATGAGATTGCCTTAAACAAGAACATATCATATTACCGCATATTAATTAGATTTAGTTTTTCCAAATCATTACACCTGTATGTAAATTTAAACATTTTAATAATTTTCAATTAAGCCGATATGCAAAACAATAGTTACGTGTATAAAAATCCTATTTCAGACTAGTTGGATAATTGTTTTATTAATTCCTGTCGAAGAGCGTATGTGCCCGAAAGCTAGTTTTATATTCGTTCTAATAAAAGATACGCAGCCCTTGATGCTTTGTGTGACTCGTTTATAAGCGCATAGCGCATGTATTTGTGAAAAATAAATTTGAAGATATATTTGGTTTATTTACAATAGATATTTAGAATTATAAACCGAAGGTTATCCCGAAATATATAGTAACAAAGTATTTATTATTTTATTAACAGAGTAGTATTTTTTAAGTTAATATTTTGCTATACTCTGTATACTTCCCTCTTTTGCTTATCTTTTGTTTATCACTCATAGTTTGTTCTTGCCTGAAATAAATTATTGTCTCATCCCGAAGTTAGTCTTTCCTAATTTTCCTCGCGTGGCAATATTTTCAAATACTTTTGGTAGAAAAAAATTAAATCTAATATTTGGTTTAAGAAATTTTAGTAAGATAGAAAAATATATAACCCAGCAATAAACTTTGTAATTCTTTTTTACAAAAAGGTATCTCTACCCCTTCTATAAAACTCCTTTAAAAATCAAATTTCTATATAACAACTAAACATTCGATAAAATAGAGGTTTTGGCTCCTCCAATTTCGATATATAGCAAATATTTACCCTTAAAACTATTTCTAATATTTAAAAAAATGCACAGTAACACAAATAAAATTTCATATTGTGTGTGTGTGAAAATAATATAATTTTTAAAATATGTATATTAAAAAATTAATAAAATATCATTAAAATATTTAATATGTAAATAAAAGTGAATAATAAAATAGATATTTGCGCCAAACGAAATTTATATCTAAGCAGAAGATACCTACATGGCATTGCAGACGACTGTTGGCAACCCTGGCAAGATTTAAAAGTGACATACAATCTTGTGACCTTCAAGGACAATTTGTTTGGTTGATTAAGGGATGTTGACTCTCTCTCTGTGTCGACTGCATCCATACGTTATTTGAATATTGCCACGTAGAGAACTAGGAAATACAAACTCCAGGATAACACGGTCATTTATTTAGGGCACAAACAAAATCAACATTTCTAAGATATAAGATAAGCAATGAGGGAAGTTTCCAGAAGAGTAAATACAGTATTAGAGCTCTGAAAAGTGGTTTGATGGATTAAATTCGGCGAAACCGCTGGGAGGGTTCACCACTGATGAGCCAAGCCCTCCCAATATATATTTTCATCGCAGTAAGGGCAGTTGAAGTTTGTATTATGTTTAAAAGAAACATTCGTGCTTTTAAATCCTTTAAAATTTACATCCCCTGACACCCGTACATTCATCCTATTGAGGAGGGTGGCAGTTTTAAATATTTATATATAAATATTTTTTAAATATTAAAAAAATCTGAACATGAAATATAATAAATACTTTGCTACATAGCTCCTTCCCTATGAGAGCTGTGACCCACAGCTTGCAAATATTGTAGACTAGACGAATGGCCCGGGCAACGCCCGGGGTTTACCCGAGTGCGAATATATTCTAAAAACGTTGACTTGGGTGGTCGCTATTAACAGGGTGGTCTGTATAGACAGGTGGATGTATCACACAGCTGATAACAGGGTTGTCTAGAGTGGTCGCTATAGACAGGGTGGTCTGTATAGACAGGTTTATGAGAGAGGCACAAACTTACAGGTTGTTGACGCCGCAATCCCCAGAGAGAGTGTTTTTTGTTGCATCATGCTGTGACTCACACGACGACCCAAGGTCAACAGGGGTGGAGCAGCAAGCTTAAGCCTATCACCGTCTGGCGGCGCTGCTTGCGAGTTATATCTACAATTCTGCAAATAACTCTAAGGATATTCAAGATATTCAAGAAATTATTTTTCGAAAACCTTTCCGGGGATATACCTAATAATATCCCAGAATTTCATGGCGATTGGATGTATGGTTTTTGAATAACAGGGTTGTCTAGAGGGGGGCAGGGAGGACACGTGTTCCCTTGCAGCCAATGAGCGCGCATTCTATCTGTGAGCTTCAGACAAACAGACAAACAGACAAACAAACAGACAGAATAAGGCAAATATATAAGTAGATACTGACATGGATATGACGTGCTTCTGCCAAGAATTCCTTGGAGTCTTGAAACTTTGTCCCTAGTAGCTTAGCTACCTTGCGGCGTGTAAAGTGGCTTCGGAGTTCAATAGGGACATCGCATTCTTGTAGGGAAGCCTTGACTTTGACAAGGCGGTGGAATCCTGGAGCCAGTCTTGGAAAATGTAGATCACAGCACCCAAGGCCTCTAGGTCTTCTCGGCGATATTCAGTTTGTCTTCCCTAATCTACCCAGCATCTCCACCAAATGTAATGTAGAAAATTAGGAAAGAGAAACTTCAGGATGACACAGCAATTTATTTAAGGCCAAAAACAAAATCAACATTTATAAGATACAAGAGAAGCAATGAGGGAAGTATCCAGAGTAGCCAAATATAAATAATATAAATTTCAAAATTAATATTTTGTATATGTTATAATAAATATTTTGCTACAATATTTAATAACTCTCTACTTTCAGTAGTAACTCGGTTATTTCATTTATATATAATTAGATCAATCAAATATCCTAAATTATGTTTATATAAAAAGGCATACCTGGATCTGTAAAGAAATAAAAACAATTTTATCTAAAAATATTTCGAGATATTGCTCCCTTTTTATTAATTTATTGTACAGTAAACTTGACTTGATTGATGGATCGCCTTTTGACTAAAATCTTAAATTATGTAAATTTGTTTGGTTTCATGAAATCAGATATTTATAATGGTTAAGTCTTTGATTATAATAATCTTTATTAATATTAGTTTCTTTTACCAGCGTAGTAACTGTCACTTTTTCCTATATATTGCTGTTTCTAGTTAATTATTTATTTGAGAGTGTTGGGAAGTTGTCCACCTTATCTCTCCAATTTACCGTTAGTCCTTGTACATAAGCTGCTGTCCTTCTTTCCCCATTGATCGTTTTATCTATTCCCCCGGAAGCAAGTCAATTAACCTGATTTTAGATCAATCTTTGATGTAGAGAAAGTGTAACCATTTTTTATTGAATTTGTACATTGCTAGTCGAATATCCCATAAGTGAGACCCGCCCATCTGTATATTAAACTCTTGTTTTGAAAAGTATTTTCTGGTTTGGAGATTGTTTAAATAAATGATATAGCTACATGAACCGTGTACATCCTGACACCCGTACATTCATCCCATTGAGGAGGGTATACAGTAAGCCACTGAAACGTCTCGATAAATATATAAAGAACGGTAATATCTTTTCAAATTACACTCTTGGTCTCTCCTGGAAGTGATCGTTCATCAGAGGTCTGATTAGATTATAATAATTCGATTTTTTTAGTACATATGTGGTCTCTCTAAGGAATAGGATCACTTATGAGATGGGTCGTTCGTGATAAGATTTACTGTATCAGCATCATATAAAAATTACCAATTATAATCATCATGATAACCCCTTATATATATAACCGGTTTATATATATATATGTGGTAATATAGTAGTAATAATGTGGTGAGGAGAGAAATAATCACACGACGAGTTGGAAGAGGAATCTGGAAGCCATCCGAGAGAGAGAGAGGGAGCGAGAGCGCTGTCCGCTGAACGACTGCCTGTGTGGCCACCACCCGACTACCAAAATAGTCCCCAGGTGTTGACGGGCGGGCCCCTTTTGCCGCCCCTTTGGAATGTCGTGATGTCTAAAGTGTCTCGCTTTAGCTGCCCATCTCTCTCTCGTTGACTGTAGGTTTGTTTTATTGATCCTGGAAGAGCATATATTATGACATATATATAAGTCATCACCTGACCTCTCACATGAGAATTTTATATTTCTCTCTCGGAATTTTAGTTTTTCAACCCACATAATATCAACGATTTTTTTAGGTTCAATATTTATAAATAAAATATATATAACTATTTGTATATTTTTAGAGAAATTTATTTGTTGCTTTTAAAAATTTAATTTTCTCGATATATATGCAGTTATGTGACGCTTTACATGTATTTTAGAAAATTGTGTATATATATAAGTAGAAATAGACTTCAAAATAATATTTCCCTTAGGAGAGTGACAGCAAGTCATTGAAACGTTGGGGATTTAATATATCATTGGTTGATGTGGTATATATATATTTCCTAATATATAATATATAGATGGAAAATTTGCCGGGAGGAAATTAATCCAATGGGCGCTTCTCCCGCCATGGAATAAAGTCCGCCCTAGACTGACGAGGGCCATTAGCCCGAAACCATGGTCTCTAGGTGGACGCTTCTCAGTTTGCCAAAGCTGGTGACCAACTAGACCAACCTTTTTTCAGGTGAAATTTTAGCCTAATTTCATATTGAAATTTTATTTATTATTAGACTCATTGTACCCTTATAATAATGAAAATATTCTTTAACTTTATAATTAACGTGAATTTCTAATAGGAAAGTAGAAAACGTAACTGTTGTGATATGTTAAATAACCTCTAATAATGGTACTTAGTGTATTTATTATTGACTATGTAAAATCATGGCATTTTTCAATTGTTTTAACTTTATGTAAAATATTTCCTCTTTGCCTCTATTTTTCTATTTTGTATAAAAGGAGATTACTGGATGAAATAAACATTTAGTTCAACTTGTAAAGCTGGAACGAGTCTTATTCCGATAACACTTAACTATTATAACAGTAACAATGTACAAAATTGCTAATAATAATATCAGGAATTTTGAATATTTATGAGGAGGTTTTCAGAATTTAATATATATATATATTTTTTCCAATAAATGAAACATAATATAAATAATAATTTCATTCGCGAGCTACGACGTAGCAATATCGTTATTTAAAAAATGAAACACCTCTCTCTCCTGGATCAATAAAATCTTTAATCTTGATGGAATTATAACTTATTCACCTTGTACCAGGCTGTAGAAAAAAATTGTTCCTAAAGCCCAATATAAAATCAATTATATAAATATATAGCGCCAGTTGGCGCTCTGCCTTCTGTAAAGCACATGTGCTCCTGGTCAGGATATGCCATTTTTAATATTGATTTCAACACCTGATCTTTTTATCTTTTATTTTTTTCTTTCGTTTTTTAATGTGCTAAGCGTATTTACGCAAGTTTGGCCTTAAATACCCATTTCTTGTTTTTTCGGGAAGCCATTGGGACCAAAAAATATTTTTTGGTCGCAGTGGTTCAGCCTACTCCACACTGACGAGCGCCAAAAGCGCGAAACGCGTTCGTGGATGGCTTTTCTTGATTTATCAAGAAATTGGGTTGGCCAAATATCAGAGAACAGGCTAAATCAATGTTTAGTTGATTTCTGTTCCACCAGATGGCGCTCTGCCTTCTGTAAAGCACATGTGCTCCTGGTCAGGATATGCCATTTTTAATATAAATATATATATATATATCTATATTAATAAAAATGGAAATTTCATAAGTGTTGTTCACTAAAAACTTTCGTTACAATGCATCAATTTCGACCAAATTTTCAACATTTATGTAAAACGAGATGGAGCAGGTTTTGCTTAACATCAAAATATTTTTCCTAACTTTAACATACATAACTTTGCTGTTATCGATAAAATACAAAAAAAATCAACAGAGTTAAAGTGTTTACACTTTCAAAAGTGTTTACACTTTAGCGCTTCTTTGAAAATAAGTTTTAATCTTTTTTATATATATTTTAATAACTTTTATACATGGTAAGATACATTTATTTTATAGTTTTCATATTTTATACCAAAAAAATTGAAGCCTTACTTGATGAGATCAATTTTATTTTTTAGATAAATTTTTAGGCTTTTCGAAAGTGTTTACACTTTTGAACTTCTTGGAAAATTAGTTTTAATCTTTTTTATATATATTTTAATAACTTTTATACATGGTAAGATACTTTTATTTTATAGTTTTCATATTTTATACCAAAAAAAGTTGAAGCCTTACTTGATGAGATCAATTTTATAATTTAGATAAATTTTTAGGCTAATTTTAATTTATTTCTTTTTTATTTTATATACAGATTATATATGCTATTTATAACTTACGTGGTTAGTATTTTTATAAGACTAAGGTTATTTATATTATTTTTTACAAAAAAAGATTGAAATTTCATTAATGTGCTCAATTTTAGGTCTTTTTTGAGGACCTTAACAAAATTTTTAATTAATTGTTTAGATATTTTAATAACAGATTATTTATGGTGTTTTCCACTTATATGGGTTGTTTTGTAAAAAAAATTGGGTTATTTCTATTTTTTTTTTCACTAAAAAGCTTGAAATTTCATTAATGAGCTCAATTTTATGTCTTTTTTGAGGACCTTAACAAAATTTTAACTAATTGCTTAGATATTTTAAAAGTAGATTATTTATGTTTTTTTAACATATAGGGGTTGTATTTTGTATTTTAGAAAATTATTTCTATTTTTTAGCTCAAAAAAGCATGCTTTTTCATTGCCGTATCCAGCGGTTGGTCTATTTTTGAAGCTTTTTAATGATAACTGGTTTTGTACATTAATTTTTTGGTAATATATATAATATTATGATTTTAGTTTTTTAAAATCTTTTTAACATATCTGAGGGTTATTTTTTGAAAAAAAATTTAAAAATTTTGATTTTTACCTCAAAAAGACAGGACATTTTTATGCTTTGTTTAGAAATTGCTGGTTTTGAAGCTTTTGTTATTAATCTCAATCTAAATTTTTTTTTCAGAATATGCCATACAGTTTATTTATTATATTTTCTACATATATGGGTTGTATCTAAAAAATAGGTTATTTATATTTTTAAATAAGCAAGGGATTTCTTTTACGAATTCATTTATTTGTCTTTTTGAAGTCCTTTTTCAAAATTTTTTTAAAGATATTTTAATTTATTTAATTAAATATTTTATATTTAGATTATTAATAGTTTTTTTTAACATATAGGGGTTTTATTTTGTATTTTAGAAAATTATTTCTATTTTTTTAGCTCAAAAAAAGCATGCTTTTTCATTGCCGTATCCAGCGGTTGGTCTATTTTTGAAGCTTTTTAATGATAACTGGTTTTGTACATTAATTTTTTGGTAATATATAATATTATGATTTTAGTTTTTTTGAATCTTTTTAACATATCTGAAGGTTATTTTGAATAAAAAATATAAAAATTTTGATTTTTACCTAAAAAAGACAGGAAATATTTATGCTTTGTTTAGAAATTGCTTGTTTTGAAGCTTTTGTTATTAATCTCAATCTAAATTTTTTTTCAGAATATGCCTCGGTACAGCCGACGTTTACTTGGTAGGAATACGGCTACTTCCAGGAGATATAGGAATGCTAGAGCTATTGAGACACCACTTCAAAGTGAGACGCGTCGTGCGCTTCGCCGTCTTAGGTATTCTGAAGCCCGCGTCGCAGCTACACAAACTATGCAAGTTCCTGTTCAGCGTATTCAGCTTTGGACTCATAAGCCTTTTTCAGGTTTGCAGTATAATGCCCATATTGATTATAAAACTGATTCATCTGTCGATATAGGCCAAATGTCTCGGGTATGCCAAACTTAAAACTATATATTCAAATTATTCTACTTAGCTCACGAACAGCGCCCTCTATCAAAGATTTGATTAAATTAGGCTGATGCAAACAAATAGATAATGCTAATAACAAACAATTATTAAAAAAAAATCTTATCTGAATATATATCACTCGGGTAGATATGCACACGGGTCAATCCCGGGGCGAAGCCCGGGCCATTCGTCTAGTATATATATATACCAATATAAATAAATAAAGGTTCGATCATACGGTAGATGAGCATCCCCACGTGATTAAAATAACGTAATAGGGTTTATAATAGCATTTCACTATTCTAGTAGTGAGATAAAAAAATGTGAGATCAATGAATAACGATCTGAGTACTATTTCTCTTCTTTTAGAAAGAAGGGCAAAATACAAATATGGCGACAAAATAAATATGAAAAGTGGAAGGGAAAGGAAAAGTCAATAAAAGGACAGCTTCAAAATGGTTCAAGAGATTTAGAGAAGGAAACCTCAGCTTTGAGGACAAACCTCGAATGGGACGACCACATGTGACGGATATTAAGACCCTACGATTTCTGGTGATGGACAACTCACAACAATCTACATGTGAAATGTCAGCCAGACTTGGACAATCCAAAGATAGATCAACCGAACTCTGCACAAGCTGCACTGTGTTAGCAAAAGCCTAAGACAAGATCCCCATGACCTGAATGGTTACCCTGTGATCAAGAGGCTAAACCTTTAGTTAAACAGGATGCTTTGGCCATGAAGTGATGTTGTCTGTATGGTGGAACATCGATGGTATTGTACACTACGAACTTGTTCCTGATGGTCGTGCAGTTAATGCCGATCTGTACTCAGTACAACTCAGCCGAGTATATGAAGTTTAGAAGACTCGATAATTTGCTTTGATCAACTATCAACTTACTTTCTTCAACTACAAACTCGACAATATTTACTCACATGCTATACGTCGCACCCTTTTGGGCACTTAACAAAATAAAAGTAGTTGACCAAGTTCACAATATCTTTTTAAGACGCTACCTGAATTTACCAAAATACACTCCGGGCTTTATGTTAAGAATGGAGTGTAGACGAGTATCACTGGAATTTGTCATCATTAAATATAATTTGGTATGAGGATCATGAAAATGAAAGAAATCAAGTTGCCTCGCGTATGTTTGGCACACCTCTGGACATTGCACAACCATCAAAGAGCAGGTTGCAAATTTGTCTAAAATCTGTCAACTATTTTAGACTCAAAGGGCTTCTCATTTTTCAAGGATTGTACGGACTATGCTGTTACACATACTAAAATACTTGGTATTATTCGAATAGCAACTGAACAAAGCATTCAAATCGACAAAGCACAAATCTTAAATACCTCTCATTACATTCACTTTAAATACTTTAAAAATTCAATAAGAGCAGAACTATATCTACTCACACATACTCCTCTGGTAATTAAAAGACTTATTGCGAAACTGAGATTCCTATGGGTGTTATTCCCAGAAAATAGATCAAAGCGCTGGAAGGCTTATTGCCCTATAACTTGTGATCTGTGTAATAGAAGATTACATAATGAAATCTTGCATACAATATTTAGTTGCTGTTACTTGGAGAAACAGAGAAATTAACTGGGTGACTTATCCTTTGTCTCAATCCGATAGTCTACAAATATATAACTGTTTAAATACAATAATTTTGATTAAGGTCTTCTATTTGGTTTATATAAATTCTACAAGGCCGCAGTCACCGTTCGGAAGAGATTAATAGAATCGCCGAATGCCGTGGTCTATTTGGATGAGGAAAGCGAATACTAGAACGTGGCTGATTCCACACTCGTCTTTTCAGTGATACGCTAACCTATGCACGGTGGATTCTGTAACCAATGAACATGCGTCGGACCTGGAGGCTGTTGGACTCTGCGTTCTTTGGAGTATAGGAGCTCCATCTATGCTTCCTTCCTGTGATGAATCTGTTAAAGACTGGTGGTCTTAATAAAGCTGTATGTGTATGTGTGATATCGTCAGCAAATTGAAAACCTGGCAAAAAGATGGCTGGCTGTTTTTGAATGAAAGTCTCTACTTAAATGAATAAATATTTTTTGTTTGTATATTATTTAATGGGTGTATTAACATTTTATTTTTGGAAACAAACTTACATAACAGAGTGGTAATAGCGGTTATTTCCTTAACTAGAAAACGTGGTTGAAGGTTAAAGAGTTTTTGTATGGTCAGCTTGGAACCTGTATTTATTAAGGTGTTAATGGTATTGAGTTTTTCTTCAATGTGGTTGCGAAATGCGGAATTGATGCATAATCATTAAGATGACATAATAGCTTTCATAATACTTAGATGCATAATATCTCTTTCATAATATGTGTACAATACTTTACGTCATCTTTCTTGTGATTTTTATATATCAGTGATATTTCAGTTGTATTTTAAAATTACAGTTGTCTTTGTAGCGCCTGTTCATACAAGGTTGACCCAAAAGTTCGTAAACACTTGCAAATAATTGAAATACCAATATCATTCGGCGTAATTTGTTCAATTTTTTTCTATATATAAGTCAACAGAAGTTGTTCTTTGTCATTACCCCAACCCTGCGTCCGCGATTAAGAGAGCGGTAAAATTGATATTTCTAATTCCTTCCAGAAATTGGAAGATAGTACTGACAATTATGTAAAACGTTGTGTAGTTTTAAATAAAAAAATAAAAACTCGTAGTTCGAGGTAACAATGAGAATAATTCCAATGGAAATTCCATATTTTCATGATAAACAATCAATTAAAATAACACAATTTTTTATTACGTCGAAAAATAAAGATAATTCAAATTGGGCAGACCGAGTAGAAACTTCCGAAAAGGAGTCCAATTAACAAGGTTGGCTAAAGCCTGAAACTCCTGAAATAATAGTCCTGGAAGTCCAGCCCGTGAAAATCACGTAGACTGAATCCTTCGCTGCCAGGCTATCTCTGCAACCAAGGAAGTAACAAAGAAATCCAGTCACACAGGTAAAAAACAGCAGACAGCAGCGCAGGATCTATTCAAGGCAAGGTCGGCATTGGCGACCTTGGTGCTCCGTCGAGTGGAGTGCGGACTTCCATCCAGCCCAATACATGATGGCGCAGGAACAGTTGCTGGGAAAGTCATCAGTGTACCAGGTGATGTCCGTCCAGGTACTGCTCGGGCTGGCCAGCGTTGACTTGGCAGAGCGCCTGGTTGAGGAGGGTCTCACCATCGGAACCACCTGAAGGCTTTTCCATTTAGGAAGAGGGCGAAAAAGATAATACAAGTGTCCGTAAACTTTCTCTAGTCAACTCCATTGTATCTAATGCAATGTTTAAAATTACCGCTGCCGCTGTAAACAAAGGCGCGCCCTTTAGGAATCATTGTTGTTACTATTTTATCAAAATGTTTATGTTTAGTAAAAAGGCATGTAGATTCTAATGGTATAATTAATATTTTAATTATTTAACATTGATTGCAAAAACTTTTGCAGGACGTCCACGCGATGCTCTGCGGCTCTACTTCACACACAAAATAGTGTCCAACGTCGGTTACATCTGGACAATCGGCGACAGGAAAGCCCTCTTTCTTCTGAAAGAAGAGTGCAAACTCCAATCAGCTCCCTGTCAAGCTGATGATCGTCTCTAAAGGATATTCTACGCCCGCCTGTATAACCTACGGCGTAGGGTGTAGCAGATTCCACTAAAAGAAACACCGGGGAGCCTTCTGCCTCTTGAGAAACCATGGGAGTGGTCCACTCCAAAACTCCCAGTGAACCAGTGTCGACGCCTCATTTTCCCACAAATCCGCAGCGCCTACTTCGGCTGCGGGAGTTCTGACACCATCTAGCAGACCCTTTGACACTCTCTAGTCCTGTCGTGTCTTCGCCCGCGGTGAACTATCCCGTCCCTCCCCAGGACACCAAGTCTTCACTCCGGCGCCGAGCTCTATTAGGATTCTGTTATAATACACACATACAGCTTTATTAAGACCATCGGCCTTATACAGAATCACTACAGGAAGAAATCATAGATGGGGCTCCTATACTCCAGGCAGCGTAGAGCACAACAGCCTCTATGTCCGACGTATGTCTAGTGGCCACAGAATCCATCGTGTGTGTCTTCACGAAACACCTGAGATATCAAATTGTGACAACATACAGTTCCTATGACAATATTCATTGTTCCCAAATACGAAAGTCAAAGTTCTATTTTCTGGTTAATGTTTTTTTTTCTTTTCATCTTGAAAAATGATCATAGCTATGACTAGTTATTTTTCTGAATCGTACATGTTTAATGTTTGTAAAGGCCGCAGTCACTGTTCGGAGAAGATTATTTGAATCGCCCAATGTCGTAGTCCATTTGGACAATGAAAGCGAAGACTAGAACGCGGCTGATTCCACACTAGCCTGTTCAGTGATTCGCTAACCTTGACGTATGCATGAAGGAACGTGTGGCCATTGAACATGCGTCGGACCTGGAGGCTGTTGTTGGGTGCTGCGCTGCCTGGAGTATAGGAGCTCCATCTATTATTTTTTTCTGTGGTGAATCTGTATAAGACCGCTGGTTTTAATAAAGCTTTGTGTGTGTGTGTTTAATGTTTGTATTTGTTCGTCATTCCTGATAGTTGGCTATACGTGGTTCCAGAAATTCGAATTACCTCAAGAGGGAGACAATTAACATATTTTTATTCTTGTCAATAGAGGAAAGTGCAGTGTCCGCAATAATTAAGAGAAATTAACAATAATGAAAATGATGATAAAAACGAAATATAGATATAAAAAATATACTATATACAATGACATTGTACATGGCGCCTCAGCCACCGCTGCAGAGCTTGGTGGAAGATCGCCAGAGGGTCCCCAGCGATAGATTTCGCGATCTACGAAGAAAGAGAGAGAGAGAGAGATTGAGATTGAAACTGATTTATCATAACGTCCATATAGGATTATATAAGGTTGAATACATAAAATGAAAAAATAAGATTAATAATGATAGATATATGAATAAGTAGATAAAATAATTTATAAATATGCATATATATATATAGAGAGAGAGCTGAGTCATTTAAAAATATATTATTATTATACACGCTGACGAGCGCCAAAAGCGCGAAACGCGTTCGTGGATGGCTTTTCTTGATTTATCGAGAAATTGGGTTAGCCAAATATCAGGGAACAGGCTAAATCAATGTTTAGGTTATTTCTTTTCCATCAGATGGCGCTCTGCCTTCTGTAAAGCACATGTGCTCCTGGTCAGGATATGTCATTTTTAATATTGATTTCAACACCTGATCTTTTTATCTTTTTTTTTTTTCTTTCGTTTTTTCATTCTTATACACCTATCCCCCGATTTGCACGGTAGATACGTTCCTGAGAAAAACGTGTAAATCGGGGGATAGGTGTACACAGAAATAAAAATGCATTGACAGGTTAAAATATGTAGTCAGCACATGAGCTCGGGATTCCTCGTGAGATGTGTACACAGCGCATGTGTTCAATCACAGTAGCATTCAGTATAGTGCGATAAAAACAAAAAACAAAACTTATTTGGAAAACCGTGTAAAAGCGAAAACGTATAAAACAAGTACCGTGTAAATCGGGGGATAGGTGTATTTATAATTATAAAAATGATTTTAATGTATTCTTTTGTCATTAAGACTGTGGAAGCACTACTCAGTAGCAGGCCACTGACTTAGTGAATTCAACCAATATATCCAGAAAGATTGTCAATCCTGTATCTTATTGAAGTTTTACCCCTTAATAAAGATGACTAATAATAATTAATTTAATCAATAATAATAATAAAACGGCCTTCAATGGCAAGTTTCTGTCTTTATTTATACATTATCTCAAGTTTTCTTGTATTGTAAACCTTTCTATAGGGGTAAATGACAATATATATTGTCCTGTAGTGAGAGGTTTATAATACCAGAAAACTTGAGATAATATATAAATAAAGACAGAAACTTATCCTCGAAGGCTGTTCTGTATTAATATTGATTACATTTCAGAGGTTTCTATCTTTCGAGATTTTATATATTTCAACCCCAGATATTATAAATCATAATTATTTTCTCTATATACATCCTTTATTAGTCATCTTTATTAAGGTAAAATTTCAATAAGGTACAGAATCGACTATCCTTCTGGATATATTGGTTGAATTCACTAAGTCAGTGGCCTGTTACTGGGTAGTGCTTCCAGTCTCAATGACAAAAGAATACGCATTCTACTTCACCAATTTCTTTATGGATGTTACCTCTACAAGCTTGATACCGTAATATGATTGAGTGGAGATAAGAAAGAAGACTAAGTCAGTGGCCTGCTACTGAGTAGTGCTTCCAGTCTTAATGACAAACGAATACGCATTCTACTTCACCAATTTCTTTATGGATGTTACCTCTACAAGCTTGATACCGTAATATGATTGAGTGGAGATAAGAAAGAAGACTAAGTCAGTGGCCTGCTACTGAGTAGTGCTTCCAGTCTTAATGACAAAAGAATACGCATTCTACTTCACCAATTTCTTTATGGATGTTACCTCTACAAGCTTGATACCCTAATATGATTGAGTGGAGATAAGAAAGAAGACTAAGTCTGTGGCCTGCTACTGGGTAGTGCTTCCAGTCTTAATGACAAAATAATACGCATTCTACTTCACCAATTTCTTTATGGATGTTACCCCTACAAGCTTGATACCCTAATATGATTGAGTGGAGATAAGAAAGAAGACTAAGTCAGTGGCCTGCTACTGGGTAGTGCTTCCAGTCTTAATGACAAAAGAATACGCATTCTACTTCACCAATTTCTTTATGGATGTTACCTCTACAAGCTTGATACCGTAATATGATTGAGTGGAGATAAGATAGAATAAGAAGAAATTGGTTTCAAGTAATAACTTTAAATGCTCAGTTGTATGTCGCTTAAATGCACCAATGGAAGGAGGAAATTTTGTTAGAAAACAAAATAAAAATGTTTAAGAGGGATATATATAGATATATAATTGTGTTATTTTAGATGATGTGTTTTACAACACCTTGAAAAAAAATGAAATTGATCAGACTGGTCTGCGGTTAATTTTCCTCAAATTGTTCAGGTGGAAAAAGTTCACCTATCCATTATTCATGTAAAAATGTGAAATTATTCATTCTATTGCTGTCAGCCATTCACTTTCCAAGCTGATTAGTATTACTTATTTATCTTTGTGTGTTTGATTGGAATTAATAATTTGATTTGGCTTTATTAAAAACTAAGATAATTAGGGAAATTTGATACAAATGTGTTATTTCTATAAATGATGTTCTAACACCAACACACTAGGGTGAACAAAACATTGATGATGATAATAAAAATGTTTAAAAAGATATTTCACAGAATATACACTGTATACATACTAAGACTAAAATATTGTGGGTTGGATGTAATATCAAGCATGATTTGGATGTCCTTTCCTTTCTTTTCTTCTTCAACTTCTACTCAAACCTTGTAATTCACCAATTGTTTATGTAATATAGTCTCTGAATTTAGTGTTGTTTCTTGACGCAAGCATCCCTTGTAGGGATATATCGTGTCTGATATGATGATAATAAATATTATGTGGCGAAAATTATTATATTTACACAAATTTTATTTAATTAATCCATGAAATTACTCTACAGAATATTACTCTGTATTTGTGTAATCATCATATATGTTCCATAGCTTGGTTGTTTAATATTCTCTAGCTGTTGTGACTGCGTTTTTAGCGTTCTGCGCTCCAGGAACCTGGGTTATTTATATATATCTAGCTGTAGGAGAATTGCTTCCACTCCAAGCCATCTCCTCAAATTTCTACCAAAAATCCGTCATGGAGAGGCCTCCACCACCATCCTCACAGGCCATATACTGGCAGACATTACACATGTGAATCCCGAAACAGACCCTACCTGCATCCACTGTTCAGAAGAGCCACAGAGAGTCGATCATCTTCTCTTCAGCTGTCCAGCATTCCTGAGACATAGGATACAAACAGCTATCCTTCTTGGACTGACCAACCTCAACGGCCTCTATGGCCAGCCTTCCAGACTCAACCTCAGCATGGAAATCTTTGGTCAACTGGTTCAACACAGCAATCAAAACAGGACGCGAGTAAAAGCGCTCAAAACTAGTCCATACTAGTGAGCTGGACTTCCCGGATAGTTGGCGTTCTGCGCTCCAGGAACTGGGTTATAAATATCTCTTTCTAGCTGTATATAGTTTTTTTTTGTTTGTTGATAGTTGTGGACTAGTCGTGCTGACGTCATATTTTACATCTTAAGATATACAAAAACATTATTTCTTCGGTACAATATTATCTACTGCTAGAAATAGAATTAGACCATCGATTGTGTAAGACAGAATATGTATAGAATACTTAAACCTAAAACTATTTTTCGATATATAAAAAATAGCTATTTACACACTCCGCTAATACACTGCGTGACATTGAAAATGGAACACCAAGAAATAGTGGCCAGAAAGTGATGAAACTCGGCAGACAGAGAGAGACAGGGACGAACAATAAGTGATCTTTATTTCAAAATGATAGTCATAATACAGAGCGAGAACGGCGTCGGCTTAGTAGCAAGTAGGACCACCGCGGACGGCGATGCACGCAGCAACACGTCTAGGTAGAGAGTCAATCAGAGTACGGATGGCGTCCTGAGGGATGGCTCTCCATTCCCTCTCAACCATTTGCCACAGTTCGTCTTCTGAACGCGGCTGTGGCAAGGCACGCAAACGGCGTCCAATGATGTCCCAGACGTGCTCGATTGGTGAGAGATCAGGAGAGTACGGTGGCCAGGGAAGCATCTGTACATCTTGCAGAGCTTGTTGGCTAATGCGAGCAGTGTGCGGTCGGGCGTTATCCTGCTGATAAAGGGCATTGGGTACCCCCTGAATGGTAGGGGAGTGTCACCGGTCGCAGCACATCATCAACGTATCGTTGGGCCGTCATAGTGCCCTGAATACGAAGTAAAGGTGACCTGGAATCATACGCGATTGCGCCCCAAACCATGATTCCACGTTGTCGCACGGTGGGGCGTTCCACAATTGCTGCCGGATTGGACCTTTCTCCACGTCGACGCCACACGCGTACACGGCGACTATCACTGTACAAGCAGAAACGCGACTCATCTGAGAACACGACCCTGTGCCATTCCGTCATCCACGTCGATCTAGCCCGGCACCATTCCAAACGTTGGCGCCTATTCGGTGGGGTCAATGGCAGTCTTCTTAGCGGACGGCATGAGTGCAAGCCATTAGCAACCAATCGACGGGAAATGGTTCTGGTCGAGATGGAATGATCTAGGGTGTCTTGCACATGTTGCAGGATGGCGGTACAAGTGGTTTGTGGGGCCGCCACTGCTTGTCGAAGGATACGCCGATCCACACGTGCTGTCGTCACTCTGGTTGCACCGACATTCCTATAAATTGCCACATTTCCTTGTTCCAACCATCTTCTCCACAGTCGGTGCACCGTGGACGCACCAAGGTGTGTATCAGCTGCGATTTGACGTATGGACCAACCTGCCCTTTTCAGTCCGATCACCATGCCCCTCGTAAAAGCGTCTGTCTGCTTGAACTGCCTCCGTTTACGATGACCTGGCATTCTCTGTTATTACACGTGTCTTTTGACACAAGAACAAAATTTCTACAATGATTTTCCTTGAAGAAATAACGACACGAATACTGTCCTTTCTGCAAGTTCCTTCCCTTATATCTTACTCCATGTGCGCACGAGAGCTGCGCATTTTACATCATTTGCATAACTCGGTTAGGCGCGTCTACCCTGAAATTTGCATAATTTTCTGGCCACTATTTCTTGGTGTTCCATTTTCAATGTCATAAGAAGTTTAAATAATACAACAGGGTTCTGTAGATTAGTAGCTAGCAGTGTTTATTATTATTCGTTTTATATACTCCGATAGAAGGGCAGAGATGCCAGAAAGTTTTAGATTACATTAATAAATATTGTAGCGTTATTTGTTGTATTGTTTTACATAATTAAGTTTTAGATTTTGTTTGGGTTTGTTTTGCATATATTGAATTAATGATTCGTATATGTGTGGCAATATTATAATAATGTGGGGAGAGAGAAATAAGGAAACCACAAGTTTGGAAGAGAAATTCCAGGCAACCAGCGAGAGAGAGGGAGCGCGAGGGGATGTCACCGCTGAACGACCGTTCGTGTCGCACACCACCCCCCAACTGTCCAAAAATAGTCCTGAGGTTCTACGAAAATGGGCCCCTTGGAATGTGACTGATATATCAAGTGACCGGCCTTTACATCCTCCTCTCTACGTCTCTCTCTGGTCGACTGTAGATTTACTTTATTATTCCTGGAAGGGTAATATTATGACATATATATATTCGTGTATTCTTTGATTTGAGTAGCCTTCTCGTTGGCAGCAATAAACGATTATTGTTCGATTTATCTTCGCCTGTTGCTTGCGATTCTTACCGTGACAATATGAATAGAAACTCATCTTCAGAAACCTATTGTATTATCTAATTTATATACAGGATGTTCCAAAATCACTTTATTAGGTACCGCTAAAGAGAAACCTAGTTTATGATATTTGCTACAATGTGTGAAGGTCATTCACATATTAAACAAAATGTTAACGCGGGATCCCGGTTCATGGCTGTCGGGAATCGAGGGTGTTACCCACTCGTCCACCGACTCTTCTCTTTATATCCAGGAGATTTTTTAATTAATTGATATGAAAAAATAAGATCAAGCAAATGGGGTTAGATTCTATTAAATACGAATAAAATATATATAATTTTTTTTTTAAAGCACAGATTGACTAACAAAAAAAAGGAATATTTTTTATATTGCGTAAAATGGAGAACTTCCTAGAATCGAAACAATGGTCTTGTATTTAATATAGAATTTCGGTGTTGAATATTTCTAAGCAGAATAAACACTGCGCGCTGATTGGCTAGTGAAATTAGCCAATTAAAAGGACGAATAAAACGGGTTCCACATATATATATATATATATATATATAGTTTATTTTAAACTGTATAATAATGACACTTTTAGTATATTTCACATATCTTTCAATTAGTTAGAGCCGATACTTTATAATATTATACCCTTCTATTAAAATGTACACTGCTCCTATTTGCTACCACCCTCATATTTTGTATATATGCTATATATTTTTATTAATATACTCTGTACACCTCTATTTGTATTTAAACTAAAAATGGTGACGTCAGTATGACGAAGTCCAAAGAGCGGTCAGCTGCGGACCAGAGGGGAGGAAAAAGTCAACGTCCAGCCCAGATGGGTCCCTCTCCAGGGACTTTTCATAGACCACCCCTGTCAACAGGTTTGAGCAGGGGGTCAGGGCAGTAGGTTCTACAGTGTGTCCATCGGCAGACGGCTTCTGTCTAACACACAGTCTCTCTCTCCATGTCTCGGTGATAAGCATCCAAGTTTGTATCATGGTCTCTACGTCTGTCCCGTGGGCTGTCCCCGATCCCTCTCGGTGCTAACATCTAGCCCTGCCTCTGCTGCTTGTTGTCCGCGTGTGGGAAGAACATCAACACTCGCCTCACGTACGCGACTGCCAGTTTACCCATACGTCGACAGGATCATTTGCAACAATGTTACATATTTGTCCACACATTGTGCTTGAAATAGAGAGAGATTTATATACAACAGTGTAACCGTAAATAATTGTGTGCATACATATTAATTCTAAATCAATGATAAATTTTTGAAAGCAAAATAAATGAGTAAATTAAAAGTATATACATGGTTATTTATAAACAATTAAGATATGAATTCTTCATAAATTTCTGGAAAACCAATTTTTCTGTTTATATTCTGTTTATCTTCGGCAGAAGCCCAACTTTCTAAAAACAGTCTACAATGCTTTTCTGTAATATTTTTGTATATAATTGATGCTTGTTTGAAATCTGGTATATGGCTATTGTTTAGAGAGTGGTCAACTATTAGGGATAATGGTTTGTAGTTTTTTAAAGCTGCTTTATGTTGATTGATACGATCCTTTAGTGATTTACCGGTTTCTCCAATATAAGTAGCTTGACATGTTTGGCAGGGAATTTTATAAATTACATTGGTTTGATGTATTTTTGTATCTGAGTGGCGGAAGAGATTTGTCGAAGATTTTGTGCAGATTGATATGTTGTAATTATATCTCTTTAAAATTCGGGCAATTCTCTCTGAGCCGTAGCTATATGGAATAGAGCAATATCTTTTTTGAGACTGAACATGACTATTATTTGAAGGTATAGCTCTATGTTTATGAAAATGTTTTTCAATAATTTTTTTAGGATAATTATTATTTATCAATTCTTTGAAAATTCTATTTCTTTCTTCTGTTGCAATATTTCTATTTGAGTAATGTGTTTCTATTCTTTTGGAAAGAGATTTCACTACGGCGATTTTATTATGTATAGGGCCAAAGGAGCTGAAATTCAAATAGTATATATATATATATTTTTTTAAAATAATGAAGGCATATCCTGACCAAAAGCACGTGTGCTTTTTAGATGGCAGAGCGCCAACTAGTGGAACAGAAATCAACAAAACCTTGATTTAACCTGTTCCCTGATATTTGGCCAACTCAATTTCTTGATAAATCAAGAAAAGTCAACCACGAACGCCTTTCGCGCTGTTGGAGCTCGTCAGCGTGGAGTATTTTATTATTTATTTTATTTTTCTATTGTTTTTTTTGATATCTTATATATATATAAGTCAATGTCTGTTTCGCGATAAACTTAAAAACTACTGAACCAATTGGTACCAAATTTTGCATGTCGTTTTTTCTAAACCTGAGGAATATTTCGGCTACATTTTGTTTAGTATTTTTGGCTATTCATTTTTTCATTTGAAGAACTTTTTTTTACGCGGAATAAATACGAGGCGAAATAACAACAGACCAATTAAGCGACCAATGAGCGTTCTATTTTTTTTTTTTTCAAGTTGCTTGCGAACTTTTTTTTGAAATATCTTTTTATACAAGTGTTACTTTTTTTAACAAAAGTATTGAGTATTAAGAGAGAAATTTATATTACTAACAAATTACGGTAAGTGCACACAATGCAATTTGAAAAAAGCTTTACAAAATAACGGCTTTCATATTTTTTATTAATTTTTGTTCTGGCCTTTGTTTTTTTTTATCTCTTTTTTAAAAATTCGTTCAAAATGCGGTCGCAGTCATTAATAAACACATATGTTTGCCTAATTTCCATGTGCTCTTTCATTTTATAGAGAAAAATATTCACATGCCCGTATTTAGGATTAATTTTTTTATAAACCTATTTTTACTTATTCTTATTGAGAAGATGGGCATCGCAGTCAAGATCCATCGCAGTCACTCACTCAACTCAGGCAATTTCAAGGGTTAATGTGCTGGGGCGGGTACCTCGGGGGTTGGGTGGAAAAACTGCCATCTATATAAACTATATTGATTTTGAAACAACTAAATGGATTGCAAAAAATAATTAAATCAAATACCTAAACACTATTATAATACAATTTTTGCCATCACACACACCTTTTGCCTGTGGTTTATGTGTTACTACTGTATTGCTATTCTATGGCACTTCTAAAATTTATTATTGCTGTACTTTAAGTATGAAGGAAATTGCACTCGGGAGAATTCTCGGGCGAAGCCGGGTCATTTGTCTAGTATATATTTATACACAAGGTAGGATCAAAAAGTTTCCGAAGCTTTCTAAAAATTAATTATTAATTCATAGTATAGTAATTTAAACATCATTTTTTCAAAATAGGAGCCTTGGTTATCTACACATTTTTCCAACGTGAAAAAAAGCTGTTGAAATGCTAGTTCAAAGTCAATTTTTCTAAGCTTGTTTAGCTCCACCGTCGCATTTTCAATTACTTCTGATGACGATGAAAAGCGTCTCCCTTTTAACGTCATTTTAAGTTTTGGAAAGAAGAATAAATCACATGGGGCGATATCAGGAGAGTAAGGAGGATGCGGCAAGACATATACAGAGTGTTTGGCTAAATAGCCTTGAAAAATAATGGCTCTATGAGCAGGGGCATAATCATGTAGCAATTTTCACTGTTTTGATTTAAAGAGTTGGTTTCTTTTTCTTCTTATCGCATCACGAAGGCACACAAGTATTTCTTTGTATGCCTGTTTATTAATAATAACCCCATCTTTAATAAATTCATAATAGACAAGTCCTTGATAATCGAAAAACACTACAACCATTACTTTTCCTTTGGACTTTCTTCTTCCTAGGAGAACTTGGTGTGTGCCATTCGAATGATTGTTTTTTGGTTTGTGGATCAAAAAGAAAGCACCATGTTTCATCACCAGTTATTATTGTTTTTAAAAAATCAGAATCATTATTTGCCGTTTCAATTAAATCTTTGCAAATTGATAATCTGGTTTCTCTTTGTTGATCTGTTAAATTTCGTGGGATAAAATAACCATAGTTCCATGTTTAAATGTTCACCAATATTGTTGCGATGGTGTTCTGGGGTGCCGCGAGGAAACATGGAGACAGCGGGAAATAAATGTTTATTTTGTTTATTGTACAACCGTCCACTGGACAAGTCGAGGAAAAATCTAATCTAATGATTGTTAAGATGGAATTTATAATGGTGAAAAAATAAGAAACATGTAAAACAGGCGAACAAAGAAAATTAAAAGCATAAATGCAAATTAGGTTAGGCAAATTTACAATAATGGATAAAATAAAATGTACTTTCAAACTCTTCTTAACATTACTCTCCCCCTTGAAAAAGACTTGTCCTCAAGTCTGGGGTCCGGTACAGTTTCATTCTTGACACATGTACAATTTTCTTGCCTCTTCCCGTGACTTCTTTTCCTTCATAATTTACTGGTGATGTCTTCCTAATTATCTTGAATGGTCCGATGTAATTTTTCTGTAGTTTGTCCGCTCTTCCAACTTTTCTTATCGGTGTCCAAATCAGTACTAGGTCGTCTGGTGAAAAGTTAACTTCTCTGCGATGTTTGTCGTATACTTGTTTGGATTTATCTTGTCGTGCCATTGTTCTAGCCATTGAAATCCTTTTTGATTCTTCAACTACGGTTAGGAGATTTGATATGTAGTCATCAAAGTCTCCGGGTTTAGGCGGTACTTCCGGCCAGTCAAATGTAGAGTCCAGAAATGTCAACGGTTCTCTTCCGTGAATCAGAAAATATGGGGAATAGCCGGTCGTCTCTTGTACCGAGGAATTGTAGGCGAAAGTAACAAACGGGAGAATCTCGTCCCAATTTTGGTGCTTCTCGTCAATGTACATTGATATCATATCTGTCAGCGTACGGTTCATTCTTTCCGTTTGGCCATTTGTCTGTGGATGGTAACTTGTCGTTTTCTTATGTATCGTATTGCAAATTTTCAAAACTTGTGTGAGTAGTTTGCTCAAGAAAGAACTCCCGCGGTTCAGAAATTAAAATTTTCGGTGCTCCATGTCTTAGTACTATTCTTTTCAAGAAAAAATCGGCAATTTCTGTGGCAATTCCTCGAGGTAGCGCCGCTGTTTCAACATGCCTTGAGTAATAGTCTGTGCAAACAACGATCCACCTATTTCCGTTGATGGACTTGGGAAATCTACCCAAAAGGTCTATTCCTATTCGTTCGAACGGTCTAGACGCTGGTGGTATCGGTTGCAATTGTCCCGATGGTTGTTGGGATGGGGTCTTACGAAACTGGCATTCAGGGCAACTGGAAACATATTTCTCCACTGTTTTGAACATTGAAGACCAAAAATATTTATCTTTTATTCGGCTGTATGTTCTTTTTATACCCATGTGGCCCGATGTAGGATGATCATGCATCTGTTCCAAGAGTTCTAGTTGTTTGGTCTTTGGGATGACCAGTAACCACGGGTTGCCTGTTGGGGTAGGATTATTTTTATAAATTTTTCCGTTATGTTTGGTGAAGTTTTCTCCGTAGCTGTTTGGGTGTTGGTCGATCATGTTGTTAATTTTCTTAATGTAAGCGTCGTAGTCTTCGGTGTTATAATTAATTTGTTAAATTTTAATTTTATCTGGAATTGGGCACCGCGATAATCCATCAGCATCTAAATGTGTTTTTCCAGATTTATAATTTATAGTAAAATCGTAGGCTTGCAATTCCAACGACCAACGCGCCAAACGTCCAGCTAATTTTTTTGCTTTGGCCATCCAGCAGAGACTATGGTGATCGGTATAAACGATGAATTTACGGCCGTAAAGATAAGGCCTGAATTTCCCAATTGCCCATATAATAGCCAAGCATTCCCTTTCCTTAGTTGAATAGTTGGTCTCAGCCTTCTGCAATGTTCTGCTGGCATATGAAATTGGACGCTCTCTACCATTGTCTTCAACATGAATGAGCACTGCCCCAAGTCCTTGATCGCTTGCGTCGGTGTGGAGGCCTATGGGTTTATTTGGATCATGTTGGACACCTGCCAGCGCTGCCACTCAAGTATAACACGTGACCGGAAGGATGACGTCGGCACCCCCCCCCCCCCCTCCAACTGACTGTAAATGTTTAGCCTGACAACGCTGTTGCTTGTTTACCGGAGGATGTAACCTCTTTGTTTCTCTCTTTCCCTTTTTTTAATCTTTATATCACCTATGCTTTAATGAATTAGTTAGTGCAAGGCTCTTGTCCTAAGTGTAACCAAGTACCTTGTCTACACCCCTACAAGAGATCATAATGAGTTAGGACCTCCGGTGAACTCAGCTTTTCTTTTAAAGTTAGAAAAGATGATTCTTGTTCTTTTCCCCATACAAACGGCTGGTTTTTACGAGTTCGAATTTGTAATGGATATGCTATTTTTGAAAATTATTTAATGAACCTTCTATAATAAGAACATAGTCCGAAAAAGCTCTGACATTTTTAATTGTTTTGAGGGCTGGGAAATCCTTTATGCTCGCAATTTTTTCTGGATCGGGTGTAATTCCTTCTTTTGACACAACGTGCCCCAATAAAAGGAGCTCTTCATAAGCGAATCTGCATTTTGAAAGATTGAGTGTCAATCCTGCTTTTCTTAAGCATCCCAAAATGGTCTTCAATCTTGTCAAATGCGATGGTAGATCTTCAGAGAAAACTATCACATCGTCAAGGTAGCACAAGCAGATTTTCCATTTATGGGTCCTCAATATATTATCCATTAGTCTTTCAAAGGTTGCTGGGCCGTTGCATAAACCAAAAGGTAAGACGTTGAAGTGGTAAAGTCCGTCAGGTGTCACAAAAGCAGTTTTCTCCCGATCTTGTTCTTCAACTTCCACCTGCCAGTATCCTGAACACAGGTCCAGTGATGTGAAGTATCTAGATCCATGGAGAGAGTCGAAGCAGTCGTCTATACAAGGAAGCGGATATTGATCTTTAACAGTGATAGAGTTTAAATTTCTGTAGTCCACACAGAATCTAAATGTTCCGTCTTTCTTCTTAACGAGAATTACAGGAGATGCCCATGGACTCGATGAATGAGAAATTATACCTTTTTTCAACATCTTATCTATTTGATTATTAATTATTTCGCGTTCTCTCAAAGACACTCTGTAGGGGTTCTTTCTTATGGGAATATCGCTGTTTGTTTTGATTTTATGTCTGACAAGGTGAGTTCTCCCTTTGTAATCGTCTGGTGCGGCGAACATTTCTTTGTATTCGTAGAGTAGCATCAAAACCTGAATACGTTCCTCGGAAGATAAATCGGGATTTATGTCAAAATTAAGATCAATGGAGGAAACTGCTCGATGGTCTGTCTTGTACATCCTGTCTACTTCCGATATTATCCCTATTTTCATGTGCCGATGAATTTTTATAGGTTTTGAAGAAGGGTTCAAAAGCCAAATATCAGGGAACCTTGTATTTTTCAGCAAAGATCTTGTTGTTATCAGGCCATATTTCGATGTTAGCGATGAGAGATTCTCTATCAATATTTCCTTGTCATCAATAGTTGGTTCGCAATAGCCCTTAACCAGACATAGGCTGAATTCAGGAATTATTCTATCTTCAACCACCCTAGCATATTTTAAACTTGTATCATCTTGGTCCATATTATTTGGGGATTCAATCCATAAAGTATTGTTTCGGCAGTTTATTAAGGCTTTGTAATGGCTTAAGAAATCGTCTCCCAGAATTATTTTGGGGTTACATTTTTCTAACACTATCATCTGAATTGTATATTTTTCCTGATCCATATTGAATGATACCATTGACCTTCCTTTTGCATTAAGTTTCTGATCACCTGCAGCTTTCAAATTCAGATTATTATCTTTGACAACTTTTAATTTTAGTTTATATGAGAGTTCCTCGTCAATACAGCTAACCACCGCTCCGGTGTCGATTAATGCCTCAACCGTATAATCATTGATTTCTATCTGAGTCGTTTTATTTCTTTGAAGATTCATCACCAAGTTTATTCGACCACCAGAAGCCCGAGATCCATTCAGTCGGGTTAGTTTTTTGACGCTTCTCCCAAAGTAGGAAAATCGTCTTCGCTATTCACATCAAAGTCCGGTTCCTGTTGCCTCGAATCATCGATTCCTCTACAATTTTTTAAATAGTCCTCATTTACAGAGTTGGTTTCGTCTCTCTCTCTCTATAATCGTATTTATTCATATTTTTATTTAATCTGTATTTAATCTTATAATCTTATATGGACGTTATAATAAATCAGTTTCAATCTCAATCTCTCTCTCTCTCTCTCTCTCCATGGACCTTGAAAACTGCCGCTGTATTGGTCTGATATTGTAAGTCGGTCGTTCAGTGTTACGAGGGCAATACCTCGATATGTGTCCCTGTTCGGAGCAGTTCCAGCATATTCTTCGATCCTGGTATAATGGCCTTTGATAACGCCTGTTACTTGGGGGCGTCGTGTACGTATGCCTCCTGGGATACTGCTCGGGGGTTCTGTTGGTTGGGGTTGGTGCTGAGCTCCTATAATTGTTTCCAACCGGTTCCATCCCTGTGTCATTAGGTCTAGCCCTCTCGAATCTACCTGGGGCGAAGGTTGGTCTACTGTCACTTGCGATTGGTCTTCTATCATTTGCGAACGATCCTTTTTGGAATCGAGGAATGTCGAAACCACGACTATGGTCTGTTTGGTTGTTTTAGTTTCGGTTATTTTGCCTGAAGCTTCTTCGTTGCTCAAAATCCACTAGATGTTGATCTATTCGCCTCGCTAGTTCCAAAAAGTCTTTGACCGTGCTTCAAGGTGTTATCATCATAATGAGTGACAGGTATTTGTTTAGACCAGTCTTCATGTAGTATAATTTATCGTCCGTTGTCATTTTGGGGTTGACCTTGTTACAGAGGTTGAGGACATCCTCGGCGTAACGCAGAGTTGACTCATTGGGCTGCTGGATTCTGTTTTGCAGGTCCATTATTAATTTAAATTTGGCAGTATCTGTCCTCCTGAAATCTCTCAGGAGTGCCTTTTTGAATACACTCCAGGCCGAAAAGATGTGAGGGCTGTTGAGTTTTGCCCATTTCTTCGCAGGTCCGTCCATGTAGCTCCGGGCATATGCCAGCATGACATCGTCTGGCCATCGTTGTTGTCTTTCTAACAACTCGATTTCTTCCAGCCATTCTGAAGGATCTTCGTCTGAGTATCCGCCAAATACTTCCAGACTTGGAGGAGGTGGCTGGCAGAAGAAAATGTTGTTGCAAGGTGTAGCGTCATCTTGATTCACAATGGCGCGTCTTGTTGGAGAGGCACTGAAGGATCTCATTGGAGGTTGTTCTCGTAGACGACGGCTTCTTCTTAAGGTAGCTTCATTTTTGATGGTAGGATCAGCATCTCCACCAGTGTTGCGATGGTGTTCTGGGGTGCCGCGAGGAAACATGGAGACAGCGGGAAATAAATGTTTATTTTGTTTATTGTACAACCGTCCACTGGACAAGTCGAGGAAAAATCTAATCTAATGATTGTTAAGATGGAATTTATAATGGTGAAAAAATAAGAAACATGTAAAACAGGCGAACAAAGAAAATTAAAAGCATAAATGCAAATTAGGTTAGGCAAATTTACAATAATGGATAAAATAAAATGTACTTTCAAACTCTTCTTAACAATATTTTTTTGGCAAATACCATACGAAATTCCAAGTATTTATGATATATTATCAATAGTAATTTTTCTATTAGCAATAATTGCAACATCTGTTGTTGACGTCAATGGCCGACCTGACCTTGAATCATCTGCGATGCTCTTACGGCCATCTTTAAAACGTTTATACCAGAAATAAACTTGCGTTCGTGACATTATTTCGTCTTCATAAGCTTCATTCATCAATGCTAATGTCTCTGTGAAAGACTTTTTAAAATTTTATACAAATATGGGTGATGGAAAACTTCTGATTTCATTTTTGAAATCAGCATGAAAAGTTACATTAGAATCAACATCAGGTGTTCTCCGGCAAAAAAAAAAGTTTTTTTTTTTAGACCTGTGTAATATGAGCGTCATTTAGTTGATTTCTGTTCCACTAGATGGCGCTCTGTCATCTATAAAACGCTCATGCTAGTGTCCAGAATATGTATAATTTGTCTTTAATATATATATGAAAAATCAATAGAAAAAAATAAAATAAGTGAGTCAGGTGTTGATATTAAAAATAAAGAAAGCATATCCTAACCAGGAGCACATGTGCTTTACAGAAGGCAGAGCGCCATCTGGTGGAACAGAAATCAACTAAACATTGATTTAGCCTGTTCCCTGATATTTGGCCAACCCAATTTCTTGATAAATCAAGAATAGTGATCCACGAACGCGCTGTTGGCGCTCGTCAGCGTGGAATAGGCTGTACCACTGCGACCAAAATTCATAGTGGTACAGCCTACTCCACGCTGATGAGCGCCAACAGCGCTAAACGCGTTCGTGGATGGCTTTTCTTTATTTATCAAGAAATTGGGTTGGCTAAATATCAGGGAACAGGCTAAATCAATGTTTAGTTGATTTCTGTTCCACCAGATGGCGCTCTGCCTTCTGTAAAGCACATGTGCTCCAGGTTAGGATATGCTTTCTTTATATTTAATATATATGTAATAAGGTGAAGTTCTGGTAGCTCTTGTAGAATTCTGTCGACTAAATATGTGATGAGGTATCCAGTCGACTTTAACTATGGTGTGAGTCCCTGTAACTCTCGCTATACTCTGTTGACCGAGAGAAACAGTCAGGATGGGGAGTTTTCCAGTACCTCTCTGCACCTTGGAAGACCTTTAAAAGTTCTCACAAAGTACAGGCAGTCGTGGTCGAGGCAGAGTGGAAAGCTTGGGAATGTCCACACAAAAAACTAAGACACAGTTGCACTAAGAAAGTTCCGTGAACAGATAAAAGTTGATCTAGGAGCGAAAGATGGGGAGATAGAAGTTTCTTACTGGTCTACATGATGGATGAGATGGACCTGGGGTACAACCGACGAGAGCTGACGCAGATGGTAAACGAACTGTATTTTTAGCTAGGACGGGGGCTTTATGTACCTTTTCTGAGAAAGGGGGTTTTGCATGTCACCAGATGTGAGAGGGGGTCGTCTGGTGACATTCTACTGGCGCCGTCCTGACAGCTTCCAATCAATCTTTAGATGCTGCTTTGTGGCTTCCATCTATCTCGAATTTAGACGTGTTTGATTTCTATCTCTCTAGCTCAACTCTTAATCTATTACAGAGTTTTATTTATTATCCTCAGTTTGTACAAATTACATTACATATGATGATGTAATGACACATGTCAATCATGCATATAACCATTTACAGATGTGTTTCTATTATACAACATTAAAATCTTGTTATAAGTTATATACAATATGGGGTTGTTGGCTTAAATTACTATATATATATATCTCCGTAGTAATAGAATTATACAAGAAGAGATCAGATAAGGGATCTATACATAATTCCATAAAATTCCTTATTGAAAGTGTTTCGCAATTATAGACGAAGGAAAATATTCAAATGAGAACCATATAGAAGCTATTATTTTGTAGGGTCTACCAGAAGCTTATGGACTTGGTTACAGAGCTAGAGTTCGATAGCAAATCCAATCTATATTATGTTTAAGAAAGAGGTTTCCTGGCCGGCATTCATTGTTCTTAATAATAGACACTTGGAACTCCACCTTTGCCGGTCCCAAGCCCGGATGAAAAAGGAGGAGGGGGAGCAGTAACAAGCTCACTAAAAAAACCTGGGTTCAGCTGGTCCGGCTGATAGTACCCTGTAAGGGCTCCTAATCCAGGGCTACAGGATGAGCAGCGTTTGTACTCTATGTTAGAAGCAGCTGCACATGGCGTCTGTTCCTCATGTCAGAGGCGGCCATTTCTTTTGAAGCTAAGTTTGCCTGCCACTAAGTAGTGCTCCCAGTCTTAATGACAAAGGTAGACGCATTCTACTTCACCCAGTCATGATGGCTGTTAAACAGACACCATCAAGGGTCACAATTTGATACCCTAATATGTTTGAGTGGAGATAAGAAAGAAGAAGATAGACACTTGCGCCTGTAAAGTGAAAATAAAAACTTTTACTAACCGAAGTTTCTCCAATCACAATTGTATATGGTAACAGACAATATAATTACTGAGCATTACATAGAAAGCAAGATCAACCTGCATTGAATCTGCGTTATATTTATTTATACCTACGTATAGCGTCAAATGTTCAACTGTGTTATTATGGCAATAAAACCGTTTTAAATAGTGAACGAAACAAAATCAAAATTCAGTTTAAAATAATCATAATTCGAAATATATAGTAAATAAGAATTAGACAGAAATGAAACATATTTTTGTTTTAGAACAAGCAATGAATGGTATGAATGGTAGAATTGGTATTAAGGGGAAAACATCAGACTTTCCAAGGATAAATTTATTTTCTAAAATTTCAATTCACAAATCTCTAGCTTATCGATTAAATAGCCAAATCTGTGGCGACCACACTTTGCCTCAGCGAGCGCGAACTGGGACAACACCTCAATCTTAAATCTTATCAGCGGCCTTTTTCCACTAGCCACACCACCACGCACGCCACCATCCCACAAATCCTTATTATACTTTTTAAAAGAACTAATTTTTGAGGGCAAAATTTAATAATCAAACATTTGGTTCTCAAAATGTTAGTTTTTTAAAAAGGTGTAATAAGGATTTAATTCTATCTCTTTTTATTCAATATTTAACCATATATAGTCTTATATGAACTATGTAATAAATAAGTTTCAATCTCAATCTCTCTCTCTATCTAATTGATCATCTTGATATTTGAATCAAAATATTTGAATGAGAAACTTTTTCTTGAAACCTGATGTTTTCCCCTTAATATTGATATAAAAGATCATACAATTTTTGTTTGCTGTTACTTGGAGAAACAAAGAGGGGAACTCTTGGGTGATTTATCCTTGTCTCAATCCGATAGTCAACAAATTTATAACTGGATGAATACAATGATGTTTGATCAAGGTCTTCTCTTTGGTTTATATAAATTCTACAAGGCCGCAGTCACCGTTCGGAGGAGATTAATAGAATCGCAGAATGCCGTGGTCCAATTGGATGAGGAAAGCGAAGACTAGAACGCGGCTGATTCCATAGGAGCTCCATCTATTATTCCTTCCTGTGATGAATCTTTATAATACCGCTGGTCTTAATAAATATTTGTGTGTGTATATGAAAGATTATTCTATTGAATTGTAAATGCTGGTATATTGATTCTGGAGGAACATTTCACATGACTGTAAATGCTATAAATGTAAATGCTTTTAAAATAAGGTATGGTTCTAAAATTGAAATCATACTTGCTGTTTGAAATTGTATTTGGGCAGAAACTATAGGTGAAGAAAACGATGAAAAGTTGTCAAATGTGAGGTTAGAAGTTTTATAATTTAATGAGATTTACTTTTGATAATTTGTTGGAATACCACACAGAGTAACAATGGCTATAGATGAGCTCGTGTTTGAAAAGGAACTTGTATGTATATAATAATTATTATTTTTTGTTGTTTTCACGTATAAAAAATACCAAGATTTGTTTTGTATAATTGCTATCAATAATAAACAATATGCAAAGTTAAATTGGTTAAGGATTCATCCTTCTTACTTACTACAATTACATAACAAATATCTAGTAAAAAGAAAATTTAATTCCATTTAAGAGAGGTTGACAGAAGTATTGTTTGCAATAAAAATAACAATGGAAATGAATGCAGATATGAAATTGACTTTATATATATAGATGCAGTTAAAGATAACTATTCCAATAGTGTTTGCATTAAATAGAGCTTGTATGAAATTGAAATCTGTAAAGATTGTGGCAAAAGGTTTATGCATAAAAATTTAGAAGCCATTAAATATTCATTAAGAAATAATTTAGGATACGGAATAAAATATTAGAGCAAGCATTTAATTATAATATAAAATTTTACATATGTGAATTTTTTATACTGTCAATAATGACTAGAAATCAATGCAGTGAAAGATACAGATAAATATCTTGAGGTTTACTTTAAAAATTATTTAGCAACCAGCGTACACGTTCCTTAGATCTATGAACTCCACTCAATGGTTAGGAAATTGGTCGATTTATATATATATAACTTAGCAACCATTGGACACTTATCTTCTCAATGTCATATATCCATTGGTAGGATCAAATTGTCGAAAATCTTGAAACCTACACCATGAATTCTTTAGCAATCATTGGAAACGTGCTTTATCTCGATGGACTATATCCGATATCTAAAGAGTATAAATATTCAAATAGCTCAAAGGTTGCATCATGAATAAATTAGGAACCATTTTATTATCGCCTTATCTCATTGACCTCTATCCAGGTGTGGGTACAAATAGTCAACTTTCTCCAGTGTTATACCATAAATATCATGACGATAACAGACTCTAAATCATTCCTAGAGGCAATAGAGAGGGGAGAATAGATCTAACCAATACAGAACATGAATTCATAAGCCGACTTGACACAATAGGCAAATGATGTACCATGAAATGGACACCAGCCCATGTTGGAATAGAGTGCAATGAACAGGCTGATGGCCTAGTGAAGGAAGGACGAAAACAAGCACTGGAAACCAGTTCAATACCACTGAAAGACGCAAATAAAATAGCAGAAGCAAAATTCATTACAAAAAAAAAATAATCCAGCCCATATGCAATCTCAATATTAACAACAACAATTTCAAGAATCAGAACAGGACATTTTAAAGGAATGAAGATAAACCTAGACATGACTAGATCCTACAGGAACTGCAATAACTGTCTCAAAACCCAACTCACTTCGGACCATATATACAGTTGCCCCGGCCTACAGCCCTCTATATGGCAGACATCAATCCAGAAAAGGACATCCATACGAACAAGGCACCTGTTGTCTTGTCTTAAATTTGAAAAAAAAGACAATACAAGGTCCCGATGGCTTAACCTGAACTAAAAGCTCCTAGCTTTACAGTAATGCTGGAAACTGACTTGAAAATTATAAATGGATGGCGAGGCCTAAAGTAGAAAACAGTGATGAATAATTTAATACTTATTGGAAGAAATATTTATTTAAAATCACACAAATTAATATTAATACAAATATTATCCAAAACCAATTATTAAAATTTATGAGAGATAGTTCTTTTTCAGGCCTGTCAAAACCAAACGTTGGCGTCGAGACAGCTTTGTTTACCGGAGATGCGAGGTATTCTTTTTTGCTCTCGCATGCGCGGGGGGCAGCGGGTGCAGTGTTGCCAGCGCTCGGTTGGCCCAAAAGTACCTATGGTCGCGTCAGCACCTTTTTTGGCTGGTATTGTGATCAGGGTGCATGGACTGATCTGATCTGCTCCATGGACAAGACACCACCACCATGAAATCACTGTAGAATCTACTTATTCCAATGAACACACTATACAAAGGTGGATACAAATGGAAAGTATATATATCTCTTCTGGTTACAACATAATTAACATAACAGTAGAATAAACACAGGTCGTTTGAAGGGAAATTCTCTTAACAAATTTATCACTGACTATTATAGACACTTGAGTGTCTGAAATTTTGTACACTTGCAATGTTAGTAAGATTGAACTAGTTTATTTAATATAAGACATATATATGGTCTGCAAGTATTGTATTTGATTACGAAGAGTGAATCGAACTGGCTTTGGCCTCCTGGCACTAAGGAGGAATCACCGCCTAATTCTTATTTTAACGCTGGTTTTAATTATATGCTTCTTGACTCAGCGAGCTAACTATAACTCCTTCAAACTTGAATAACTGCTATTGTCTCGTCTCACCAATTCTAATGACTCAACCTCGTATACTTTAATAACTCACTTTATTTTCTAAAATCAAGATTATATACATTTCTAAAATTTACATAATTTAACAATAATTAACAAAAGTAAATTCTAACAATTTTGCATATTTAAGGCTGGAACATACTCCCCCCGGCCGCTGAACCCTGGTTCAGATTTGAAGGGAAGCGGAGCCAACTTCGTAATAGGTCGTAGGTAGACTCTGGTAGCAGCCCGAACTTGGGCAACTCGCACCTCCTGGTCAGGGCCCGGATATACCTCGAGGATCCTGGCCAGACGCCAATGTAGAGGTGGAAGATTATCTTCTTTTATTAGCACTAACTGATTAGGCTTCAAATTGTCTTGTGACAACCTCCATTTATTTCTCTGTTGCAAAGAGTTAATGTACTCTCTTGTCCATCTTGACCAGAAAGAGTTCCTCAGACCTTGTACCATATTCCATCTTGACCGTAAATCTACTCGCTCATAATTTTGCAATCCTGGGTCCTCAATCAGAGGGGAGCCAATCAAGAAATGTCCCGTATTTCTTAGATCCTGCATTTCTTCTCCGAATTCGTCCTCCTGAATCCATCCAATAATCCTAATCACTGCATTTTCTAACTTCTTCTTCGACAATGTTCCAATTTCTCTTTTCTTCAGCGACACCCGACAGTTAGTGATGAATCTCAAACACCAGGCTATGATTCGCCTCGTCTTGATAAAAGTGGAATATTTTGTTACAATCTCTGGACAGACTGAAACTCGGGACTGGCAAGCTAAGGCTACTTTTTCTTCCTCATGGCATTCTCGGCCATAGCAATTATCCTGATTCTGAACAAAGTTGTTATCTTTCAACCAAGTCGGTCCTTGCCACCACAGTGTATGTCCAGATAACGCAGCAGGCATTATTCCCCTAGAGGCACAATCGGCGGGATTATCCTTCCCAGACACGTGACGCCATGAGTTTCTGTCAGACAGTTGCTGTATTTTCACAACTCTATTGTGTATAAAGGTCTTCCATCTGTTAGGATCCGATTTGATCCAACTCAATGAGATCTGAGAATCTGACCACAAATATGTCCTGCCAATATCAATCTTCAATGAATCAACAACAGATCTGTAGAGCTGAGACAGGAGGAGAGCCGCGCACAATTCCAATCTAGGTAGAGTTAGAGACTTACATGGGACAACTCTAGTTTTTGCTGCAAGCATTGATATATGGACTTGTCCATCCAGAGAGACTGTTCTTAAGTAGCACACAGCCGAATAAGCTACACTTGACGCGTCACAAAATCCGTGGAGTTGAACATCTCGATCCCCTTCACATGCCCATACGTATCTTGGGATACTCAACTCCCCTAATTTTAGTAATTCGGCTCTAAAATTATTCCACTTTTCCTTGATGTCGTTCGGAATATGCTCATCCCAGCCTGTCCCACTTCTCCATAACTCCTGCATTATTATTTTCAAAGCCACTGTAGTAGGTGAGAGGAAACCAAGTGGATCGAAAATCATCGCAATATTGGAGAGAAGATCTCTTTTGGTAACAACTTCTTCAGGAAGAGTTATATTAACTCTAAACGTATCTTGTACATGATCCCATACAATTCCTAAAATCTTGGATATGGCTCCTTTCTCCAAGTTAATTTTCTTCTCTTCGTTCATTTCCTCGACATGAGACACTATCTCGTGGCAATTTGAATTCCACTTTTTTAAGTGAAACCCTCCCCTTTTCATTAAGTCTTTTAATTGGTCTATTAGTTCTTTGGTTTCAGCAATCGTTTGAGCTCCTGTTAGCAGATCATCGACATAGAAATCATTCAAGGTCACCCTAGAAGCTTCAGGATAATTTTGGCCTTCATCTTCTGCTAACTGTTGTAATGTTCTCATTGCCAAAAATGGAGCCGAAGTTGTACCATAGGTAACAGTCAGTAGTCGATAGTCCACCACAGGCTCTTCTGGCGATGGTCTCCACAATATCCTCTGATAGTCCGCATCTTCTGGATGAATTCTTATCTGGCGGTACATCTTTTCTATATCAGCAGTTATGGCGACAGGATACGTTCTGAATCTGAGGAGAATGAAAAATACATCCTGTTGAATTTTTGGTCCCTTGTGCAAAAATTGATTTAAAGAAACATTATTTTCAGATTTAGCTGATGCATCAAACACAACTCTCATTTTGGTTGTAGTGGATTGCTCTCTAATTACTGGATGATGAGGCATGTAATAGCATCTGCACAATTCTCGCTTCACTTCTGCAATTGGGACCCTTTCCATGTGGTTTAAGTATTCATATTCCTTCATGAATCCCCGGTATTGGTCATATAATTTCACATTCTTACACAATTTTCTTTCCAACAAAAGGAACCTTCTTAAAGCCTTTTCTCTTGATTCACCCAGAAGCGGTCGATGTTGTCTGAATGGAAATTTTACCCAATACCTTCCATGGCTATCTCTGCCATGGTTATTCGAAAATAACCTTTCACAATCTTCGTCCTGTGTGCAAAGATCCGGTGACGGCACAGATTCAGTTTCCCAGAATCTTTTCATTACGAATTCTAGTTCTGGTTCAGATTGTAAACTCAGGTTACAGACTTCTGTATTACTCTCCGATGTTCCCATGAGTTTTCCTAGAAGTACCCAACCTAGTCTTGTATTAATAGCCATTGGCAATCCTTCTCCGAGAGATATAGGGCCATTCAACATAAGTTCAGTGTATATATCTGCTCCCAATATCATATCTATTGGGGCTTGTATGTAGAACTCTGGGTCTGCCAATTCGAGGTTCTTCAAAGTTGGCCAATTAGGGTCTTTCAACCTGAAGTTCGGAATTTCTGAAGTGAGCACTCCCGTGACTACTGCCTCCACCGAGAATTCCTCAGAATTATTCAGTGGACAAAATGTCACACTTACTGTCGACGAAGAATGCTGCACTGGTGTGTTTCCAACCCCTATAATCATCCGATCTGATTTCCTTTGGACAAGTCCCAATCTTTCGCAGCATCCTTTTGTTATCATGGTGACTTGGGAACCGCTGTCCAGTAGGGCTCTGCAGGTGCATAACTTTCCGAGTCCATTTTTTATCTTGATTCCTGCTGTTGCGAGTAGTACGTGGCTATCATTGCAGTTTGCCTGTTGAGTATTAGTCAAATTGATAGCACTTTCATGTTCCTTCGGAGTTGTGTTCTCCACTTGGGCCGAAGCGCCTTCCGTGCTCGGTTTATCATAATGAATCATCGTGTGGTGCTTCCCCTTGCATACTTTGCATCGTTGGTTCAGCCTACAATTCCATGAGAAATGGCCTTTCCTCAAGCAATTGAAGCACAATTTATGACTCTTTACTACATTTAATTTTTCTTTTAAAGGCATTTTGCAAAATAAGTTGCACATGTATAGTGGATGATGCTTAGATTTGCATAATATGCAAGTGTCCGAACTCTCAATTAGCATCCCGTAGCTTTGGCATTTGGGAAATCTTGATCAGGTGGTTTCTTCCTTTTTTGAACATTCCTTGACAGCACAAGACATGCTTCTCGCATGTCTGGAAATGAACGCTATGAACTTGTCATAAGAAGGAAGAGTGTTGTCCACTGACAGTTCCCAATCCAACCTTAGATTTTCACTCAACTTCTGCTGGAGAAAGTGCACCAGGATCACATCCACTAATTGATTTCTCTTCAATTCCAGCGTTTCTAAGTTTCTTATGGCTTCATTACAAACATCCATGAATTCATGGAGACACTTAGCCGATGAATTCTTAATTGCCCGGAGAGAAAAGAATTTTGACACCTGGGCATAAGCTAGCTCTCTCGGGTTATCATATCTTGATAACAGTGTATTCCATGCTTGGCCATAATTTTCACTTAGTAAAGGGAAACCCCTTATTAATCTGGCCGCTTCGCCTTTTACTGCAGAATTCAAATATTGTAACTTCTGTATATTAGTTAACCCTGGATGTGCATCGATGGTGGTGAGGAATAGCTCTTTGAAGTTGATCCAAGTGCCCATATCTCCATCATATATCGGCAAGTCAAATTGAGGCAATTTTATATTTGCCTGAGAGCCATTTGGCTTTATGTCCGCCAGTTTGTCTTTGAGTTTTCTTTCATTTTCTATTTTTACCCTCAAGTTTCCAATCTTGTTCATTGAACTATCATATGCCTCACTTTCTTTATCTATATCAACTTCATCCAAAGAAAACAGCTCATCGTAAAGTTTCTCAATTTTTTCTTTGATCTCCTTTAATTCTTCACCCATTATTTCTAAGCGTACTGTTTCACCTGCCTCAATAATTGAATCCACAGTTTCAATAAATCCATCAATTCGCCTTATTTGGCAACTTAACTTTCTTTGGAGGATCCTTTCGTCTCGAGACATTTCGCAATTGTATTCTCGCTGAGTTTTTGCCTAAATTTCTTCTGTTTCAAATCCTAATCCGTGCTCCGAGGGACCCTGAATCGAACTGGCTTTGGCCTCCTGGCACTAAGGAGGAATCACCGCCTAATTCTTATTTTAACGCTGGTTTTAATTATATGCTTCTTGACTCAGCGAGCTAACTATAACTCCTTCAAACTTGAATAACTGCTATTGTCTCGTCTCACCAATTCTAATGACTCAACCTCGTATACTTTAATAACTCACTTTATTTTCTAAAATCAAGATTATATACATTTCTAAAATTTACATAATTTAACAATAATTAACAAAAGTAAATTCTAACAATTTTGCATATTTAAGGCTGGAACAAAGAGCTTCTTTACGAAAACGATCGTACAAGCTTTCGGGAAAGCCTCCTTTCTACAGGTACTTAGCAATCTTTGTAAACCAGCATCTGAATGAACTCTATTCATAGTGAGTTCAAATGATAAATTACCTAGAGATAGAGTGTTATATCATAAATACCTTAGCATCAATTGTAATATTCGCTCTAAGGTATTTACGATATAACACTCTCTCTCTCTTTCTCTAGGTAATTTACCATTTAAACTCACTATGGGTAGATTTCTTCAAATAAAAGACACTTCGGCCAGTAAATATTTTTATTGTCTTCTCTAGTTGCCTTGCCATCTTGAATACCTCGAGACCAAAACTGGTCTTGATTATCGTAAAGATAGAAGCTGCCTAGCCGAAGTGTCTTATATTTGAAGAAATATGAATGCCGGCTAGGCAGCCTTTATCTTCACTATGATAGAATTCGTTCAGAGGCTGGTTGACAAAGACTGCTAAGTACCCGTAGAAAGGAGACTTTCCCTAAAGCTTATACGATCGTTTTCGTAAAGAAGCTCTTCGTGATCAATTATGATACTTGCAGAGACCATATGTATGTCTTATATTTAATAAACTAGTTCAATCTTACTAACATTGCAAGTGTACAAAATTTCTGACTTCTAAGTGTCTATAATAGTCAGTGATAGACTAGTAAAGAGAATCTTCTTTCAAACAACCTGTGTTTCTTCTACTGATAAGTTAATTAAGTTAATTAATTAGGTATAACTACCATTAGTTACAGATATGGTAATAGATCGAATGTTACAAGTGATGCTATTACCATATCTGTAACTAGTGGTAGTTATACCTAATCAATTATTTCAAGAATTTCACTATAGATAGTTTAGCCACAAGTATATTCTATTCAGAGAAAAACACAGCCATATCAAACAATAGTTTATTTTAACTTCCGATGTTTAAGTGACTTCCTGTCATTCTCATCAGGGGAGAGGATAAACTTTTGTTATTTTGTTCAATCATCTATAATCAACACAGAAACGCCAGTTTCACCAAAAGAGCGGCTCTCGGGGTTCTCTAACTGATCCCGACATCCAACCTTCCGCCCACTTCCTGTTGGATTGCTTGGTGTTCTACTTGGAATACTCTGTAAGGGCTGTTCGTTAATAGATAGATAGCGCAAGCCATCAGCAATTTTCAGTTGCACGATAAGGAGATGCCTTTTTCTTAATTTATGCACCTTATCCCAGTACAATATCACATTTGCACTTTTTTTTTTTTTCACATTGTGTAGCATTCTCACGCAATTCTGGCCTTAACTACCCGTTTAATGATTTTCAGGATGCCTGAATGACCAATTTTTTTGGTCGTTGAGGTACAGCTTACACCACGCTGATGAGGGCCAACAACCCGAAACGCGTCCGTTGTAGCTTTTCTTGATTAATCAATAATGGGTATTCTGAAATAATTAAAATCAACAAGAAGAGTTGATATTTATTGCGATAGATGGCGCAAGCCATCAGCAACTTTCATTTGCACGATAAGGAGATGCCTTTTTCTTAAAATAATGTTCTTAATTAGGTTGATGGTTCCGTGTCTTAATTTAATGTTTGGTTAGTAAGTCTGCTCTACTGAGTCATTACCTGCATCAAATATCAATTTGTTTTAAAACTGATAACATTTCATATTGTTTTACTGTTGATAAGTCATCACTGTTAAAGTTTTGCAAAGTTCAAAATCACTTTGTCAACATTACCAAAGTGAATAAAATTTTTCACCTTACTAAGAGGTTTTGAACAAAAACTCAGAAATTACAGTAATTTTTACTGAACACATTCCTTTAGAAACCAGTTAGGCTGTAACCTATAATTTGTGATCCAGACTTTTTCTATATTTTGATAAAGCATTACTAATGGGGGGCAGGAAGTTATAAACCTGTTCCAAACAATACTTCTTGAAATTTTAGCTCTATTCGCGTGACATATATTTGATTGATTTCCTGTGGAAACTGGAAAATATTTTTTAATTTTAGCCTCTTCCATTCTTTTAATTCGATGCGTCCACAATCAATTACAGCGTTTGTTGCTTCTAAAGATTCCATCCTAAAATTATACCTGGATTTCAATTTGGGAAAACAACAAATTCAAGCGGGTATTTACACTTAAACTGATCGTGCATCAACC
>CP092868.1:64068931-64089368 GCA_030710605.1 Cordylochernes scorpioides
AACTGCTGAAACAGTTGCAAGAGCATTTTACGAAGGATGGATCACCAGATTTGGAATCCCATATGAAGTGATCACCGACCAAGGAAGGCAGTTCACTTCGGAATTGTTTAAAACCTTGGCGACTTTATGTGGAGTGAAACTTAAGCACACCACCGCATATCACCCACAAAGTAACGGAAAAATTGAAAGATTCCATAGAACACTAAAAGCAGCAATAAGGGCGCACAACTCAAATAAATGGACAGAGTCAATTCCCACGGTACTGCTAGGACTAAGAGCATCCTTGAGAAAGACTCTGACTACTCATTGACACAAATGGTCTATGGAAAAACAATTAAAATTCCATGCGAGTTTTTCGACGCCCCTAAAATTTCAACCACCCCCGGAGACATTCTCCACAAACTGCAAAAGCAGATGGAATCACTCAAGCCCAAGTTAACACGACACAATACGTCCCCCAAAATATTTGTTTTCAAGGACTTAGAGACGTGTTCTCATGTCTTCTTGAAGACATGCAGAGTGAGAAAATCATTGGAGCCTGCCTATGAGGGCCCCATTCAAAGTTACTTCTAGGACCCGACAAATATTTTTCAAATCGAAATTAAAGGAAAGGGAAATAAATGTTTCATTGATAGACTCAAACCAGCCCTACATACTAAAAGAGGAGAGGACATAGCCACCACACCTGGAGTAGCTGGGGACCCAAGACTCGCCCCACCTGGAGAGGATAAAGAACCTTCCACCAGTGCTGCCCCCAAGGATGTCAAGATTTTTGAAGGACAATAAGAACCCCTGTTCGTTTCAGAGATAAGGTGGAATGTTACCCAGGTTAGGAGTTGTTGTCCTACATGATCCTCATCTCCGTAACTTAGTTACTTTGGAGGGAGTGAGTGTAGGGACACCACTCATTCTCAATAATTATTCTAGAGGGTGTAAATTCAATTTGTATATTTTATTTTTGATTTTAATTGATAGTTTAGAAATTATAATCTTTTTGTAAAAAATAGTTTGTTATCATCATCAATTATATTGTTGCCTTCGAATTGTAAACAAACTTTGTATATTAAAGACATTTTAAATATAAGATATTGAATTAATATGTGTGAAGAAAAAATAAATTGTTTAATTATTCAAAGTTGTAATAATTGAGCCTCAAGAAATGCCCACATAGTAATGGATGATTAGGCAGATCACAATGATAAAGCAAAATATTATTTATTTATGGCGTCAGCACAACTAAGCGACTCTAATTAAAACTAATTAATTAATTTACAGCTAGAAAATATTAAACGAAAAGCTATAAAACATATATGAATATTTCATAAATACAGAGTTATATTATACTCTGTATTTTCCATTGAATGAATAAATAATAAAAGAAACATATAAAATTACTAGCGAACCCGGCCACGCGTTGCTGTGGCTAAGTTGTAATATGTTAAATTAATATTATACTAAACTATTCAGTACAGTAAAGTTAATATTCACTTATAAAGATAAAAATGTTTTAGCCGATCTAAAGCCCTACGGGATTGAGAATGGAACGTTACGTTAAAATTTGAAAGTGATTTATATATATATAGATAATATAGCCCTTTATAATCACTGCATTAATAAATGTCAGTGAACTTGTTTATATGTATTGTTTTTTTGTTTTTGAGATATTCTAATAGAACGTTCTCACAATTTTTGTAAAATATTTATATATCCACAAACACAGAATTTAAAAATATGTCTTAAAATTTGCTATAATTATTGTTATAAATATTATTTTAAAATAATTCGCCAGAAATCGTCCCGGTAGTATACTAAACAACTTCCCAAAGTTTCATGGCAAACATCTAAAATAAAATAATACTTTTAATACTTTGCTACAATATTAAAAAGAGGGGTGCTTAGGTGTTTAAAATGTAAAATGTGCTCTAAATAGTATTACATAGAGCCTTCATAACAAACATATTTAGAATAATCCAATTAAAATATAATAATGCTGTAAAAAAAGACTTTGCTACAATAATATAAAATAAATGAAAATAAAAAAAGACACCACGCTGAGCCTCGAACCTAGGTTTGTTATAAATATTATTTAAAAAATTGTTTATGTTAATTTTTATTTTAAAAAGCCCTACATTTTAAATAAAATAATATTTTTAATAATTTGCTACAATAATATAAAAGAAATGAAAAAAAAAAAACACCCACGCTGAGCCTCGAACCTAGGTTGTGGGGATACGAAGCTGTGTACCTAACTATAGGCTAAGCTTGACGTTACAAATACGCTCATGCGAGGCTATTTCAGGCCATACGCCTGCCGCGAGGGGGGCGCTGATTGCGAGTGAATTTACGTTTTATTGTAAATAAAAATGCAACGAAAGGTTATTTCTAAGAGTAATTAGCCAGAAACCATCCCGGTAGTATACTAAACAACTTCCCAAAGTTTCATCACGATCGGTTGAGCGATGTAGAAGATTATCACTTACGGACGGACCAACAAACATTCATTTATATATATATAGATTTATTCGCCACAATATATCAATGGCGAAGCCGGATTCATTGTAGATAATTATGAATCAAAAGAACTGTGTTATATAGGTTTTTAACTTTTAATAGACTTTTTCTATAAAAAGTCCACGGTCTAAATTAAAATGAAAAATGTCTAAATTAAAAATTGAAAATGTCTAAATAAAAATGAAAGTGACTAAATTAAAATATGAAAAATGTCTAAATATAAATTAAAATTGTCTAATTAAAAGTTAAAAAACCTATATATCAAAAGAGTATCATCAAAAGAACAAAATAGTGAGGCGAATTACCTCAGCTTTTTTTTTTCTTTTGATAATTTATTGCTCCAGGGAATTATCCAACTCATAAATATATATTAATAAAGGAATATCCTAAATTTGTTATGCTTAAATTAGGTATCCGAAATTGGGTACACTAATAATTTGAACATTTTAGCTTTAAAATTAGTACAGTTTTTTTTTTTATATTTTAAAATAATCTATATTTATAACCATTAATATTTAGTGGTTAATTCTAACAATACATTAAACATTTTTGATAATATGTAAATAAATTTTATTTCTTGTATGAATATTGCTCTAAAATGTATATTTAAATCATTTTCACTCTCTCTCTAAAACTAGAAATAATTTGTATTTATATATATTTAAAACTATGTACATATTTTTAACATTTACACGCAAATATCCACATAGGATAAAGAGTGGTTTTTAATAAATTAAAAAAATGTAAAAATTAAACTTAAAAGTATAATTCGATTGGGCGAAAAAAAAAGGTTTGAGTGTTATAACACATATATTACCACAATATCTTAATAAGACTATATTGTTTGTAAAACAAGTTTAAAATTAAAATATAGTTTTAGAAAAAATGATTTAAAAAGAGGGGTAAAATATATGTACCTTAAATAAAACCCTTCAAAAAATCAATTTTCTATTTATTATTTTTATATATCATTAGAAATATAGTTTAATATCAATATATATATTTTTTCTCTTAGCGGTTTTACTATATAATATGAAATATAGAAAAATTAATAAGTTATGTCATTTAAAAGAATAATTTTCTAAAATAAAAGTATGTTAAAATTAAATAAATAATCATTAATATGTATTATATACATATATTTATGTTTTTAACATGTATATATATATTTTATACTATTATTATAATATATACAAAAATATATATAATTTTTATATATTTAAATAAAATATATAATTATTGTATAAACATTGAATATGTGTATATGAATTAAATACACGAAAGCAGCAGATACCTACATGGCATGGCAGACGTTGAACGGATAGAAAAGTGGCGGAATCAACTCGGTTGACTTTCAAGGACAACTTCTTTGTGGTCACCGAGGTTTCCTCTCTTTACCTATAATATTCCCCAATGAATATTCAATACCTTTTCAGCGGAAATCCTGTAATTAAATATTTAAATCACGTTTATTCTTGTACTTCAATGAAATTCTATATTGTGTGATATTGAGAAAGTTGTATAAAATATATATTTTCAATGTATTTTCTTATATAAAAATCTACTTCCCACTATATTGATTATGCTGATGGTATCTTCTAGAGAAGTTTGGTCCTTATCAGAGGTTGAATTATATTAGAAAACGTCGTTTTTTATTTACAAAAGTCGTCTCTCTTTGAAATGTATTTTTTAAATCAGATTTTTCAAAATTTATTAATCAACCAGGCGTGATATAGAAATATTTTGGGCTTAATACAGAAGAAACAAACAAATAAGAACTTAGAATTAAATATTTACAAATTTACATGTATTATTCGACAGAGTTCATAAAATGTATATAGACAAAGTGGCTGATGTAAAATTGTTAGATCATTTTAAATGAGGGAACAAAGATGTCTCACTTCTCTAAGGTTCTGACAGTCGTAGATAAGATGAAGAGCAGTTTTTTCCAGATGGTTTATTCTTGGGAGGAATCAATATAGTAGTATATAAATTTAAAAATATAATTATTATGATAAACTATCCTTTAATCCGTTTTAAAATAGACTCATGGACAAAAATTAAGGAATTTTCATATTTTGATGTCACCGGTTGTCTGAGTCTGTTCAGACTTGGTTATCTCGCGCGTCTTCAATAAAGGTTACTGTGTATCAAGTATCTTTCAGAGTTATTGTCTTAATCCCGATATACATGCTAAAAGGTACAACTTCCTTAAATTTTATTCATAAGTGTATATATAAAGATCACCTCCCGTCAAAATAGATATTATTCTATTTATATATATATGTATGTGAAAAGTAAGAAAATAGAAAAAAGGTCAGGTGTTGATATCAAAAATAAAAACCATATTCGACAGCTCCTACATGAGATTTTAGATGGCAGAGCGTCATCTAGTGGAACAGAAATCATCTAAACGTTGATTTAGGCTTGTTCCGTAATATTTGGCCAACCCAATTTCAAGTTAAATAAAGAAATTCCAACCACGCAGTTGTTCGGGCTGTTGGCCCTGGTGGAAATTACACACTCTCCCGCTGTAAGCTTCTTGGTAAGCTTGTTCGGAGATCCTGGTCAGCGTGGTATCACAAAGACCAAATATTTGGTTCAAAAGTTTCCTGAGAAATCAATAAGTGAGTAGTTAACGAGGGACATCAGCTTGTAGAGTGAACATGGTTGACCTTTCTGATTAATCAAGGACATGGGTTGGTAAATAATTTTATGAACAAGCCTAAATGAACGTTTAGTTGTTTTTTGTTCCATTAGATGGCGCTCTGTTATCTAAAATGTTCATGTGTGTGGTCAGGTTATACCTTTTTTTTTAATTTTAAAAATATATGTGTACGTGATGATAGTTACCGTGATTGGTTATCCATTTCCCTTCTCTTTCTTATATCCTTCTACCTATAGAATATACTAGCCGAATGACCCGGGCAACGCCCGTGTTTTACCCGATTGAATGTTTTTATTCAAATACTATTTGTTACAATTATAAATTGGCGCCTTTAATATATGCATATATTAGTTAATAACTATAGCCTATGTGCTCTATCTGTCTATGTACTGTTGGCTTCCGTAGGCGTCTCTTACTGGGAAAAAGAAAGAGAAGATTCCATTTAGTTATTAACTAATATATGCATTTATTTAAGGAGCGACCCGCTCCAACACAATACAGTAATCCCTCGTTAAGACGAACTCAAAGGGGGAACGAAATACCCTTTTCGTCTTAAAAGAATATATACCGAATTCGTATAAACCTATTTCGTATTAGACGAATTGAATTCGTGGAATCCGGGGGTTGTACTTATGTACTACTGATGAGTAAGAAAACTACATTTCTGAGGAATAACGAATAAATTTATTTGAAAACAATATTAATGAAAATATTTTATAATTTTAAGGAACAACAATTATGTATATGTATGTACATAAAGTATTTTATTTTAAAAGACAATATGGATAATATAATCACAATGTAAGGCAATAACATGAGAATATAAGTTTATTTTAAAACACAAATAAAAAAGAACAATTTTAAGGCAAGATCAATGGCGCTTTTTTTTTCGCGGTTTAGATGACATGTTTATGTAGGTTTTTTATGGAAGCTCAAACAATTCACACTTCGATTATTTAGAATTTAATAATTTTTATTTCAAGCGCATTATTTTATAATACAGTCGAACTTGGATAATTCGAACCCCAAGGGACCATAAAAAAATTCGAATTATCCAAAAATTCGAATTAAAAACGAAAATTTTATTTATTTCAAATTCTAGGGACCAAGATAAATATTCGAATTAAAGAGGTTTTCGAATTAAAGAAGTTCAAATTATCCAAGTTCTACTGTACAATCAATTAGTCGGTTATAAAAAAGATATAACAAATAGAAATAAGTCCTTTTTCTTCTGAGAGCTCGATTTACACAGATTATTATTCACAGAATATATTTTTATTATTTATATTATATTTAATATTTTAAAATATATGTTTTGTATAAAAATAAGAATAATATAATATTCTGTGAAATTCCGTGAGAGCGTGCGCTCCTTGGCTGCTGGCTGGCAGGGGTCACCATGGCCCCTACATTTATCAGTCGAGAAAAACAGCAATACTGGCACAATAGAGTCGAAATTTTCCACTGATTGAGTACATGGAACGACCCCAAGGGGATGGTTTCATAGAAAATGAGTCATCATAACAAACAAAGGACGAATGTTTACACAAAAGACAAAGAGAGCCAATACTTGATATCAACGGCGTTTTTGTTGTTTTAATAGTTTATTGTTTTACTTATAACTCGCCTTTAAAAACATATTAGAATTCGTTTTAACCGATTGATTAGTTCTGCTGGGGGCTAAATTTAATTCGTATTTCGTCATAACCGAATATTTCGTCTTAACCGGCAAAATCTCTTTGGAAAGCATTGAAATTTAACGGGGGAAAATAAAACGGTTCGCGCAAACCGAGAGTTCGTATAATCCGAGTTCGTGATAACGAGGGATTACTGTAGTTACAAAAACGAAAAAGCGAGTGGGGGGGGGGGGGCATGTTGGGGGGGGGGGGGCAAAGGTGGCGTGATCGTAGCCAACCAATAGGAGAGCGCCATTCCAATAAAAAAGCAAACGGTGACAGAGATGAAAACTGAGGAATTAAGAGATGAAGAACGCATGACGCTCGTAACTGTATATATGATGTCTAGAGAGAGAGAGAGAGAATTTAAATGTTGATTTAAGTATATTAGAAGTTGTCCATTATATATTGGTACAGCCTACTCCACGCTGACGAGCGCCAACAACGCGAAATGTGTTCGTGGATAGCTTTTTATGATTTATCAAGAAATTGGGTTGGCCAAATATCGGGGAACAGGCTAAATCAATGTTTAGTCGATTTCTGTTCCACCAGAAGACGCTCTGCCTTCTGTAAAGCACATGTGCTCCTGGTCAGGATATGCTTTCTTTATTTTTAATATCAACAACAACAATAGCCTTTATTGGGCACACGTGCCATACAGGATTCTCCCTGTAGAACAAAATAAATAAATAACAAATTAGCATCGTAGTTATATACAAATATAATCGACCAATTATCGAGTTGGATCCGGTGTCACTCTAAATATTTTGATTGAGCTGATTTCCAGTATTTATAAAAAGCGAATGCAAAGGGTCTGGATTTTACGACTTTTACCATTAAAAACATAAGGCGAATTGCTATTATAGCCGGTCTCTTGACGAAGAATTTCTCTTTCTTCTTCCATTGCCGTACAGTAGAACATGTAGTGTGGAAAATCGAGACTAAATTCACCGTTTCATAAGGTGCATTTTATGGTCTTAGTTTTCGATAGTGAAACATGATTAATTCTCTGTACTACAAAAAGGCTTCTTATTTGTGCAATGATTCTCTTTAAGGCTAGGGGGATATTGTCGTTCAGATAGCATTCCATTGTAGGTGATGAATGAAAGTATTTATAGTGAGAGTAGAGTATTGATTTTCTTATTCTTACATAATCCAGCTGCAAGGACTGATCGGTTGCCGTTCTAATAATTAGGGGGATGTATCTTTGTAGAATATTGAAGTCTGTACACCCAACAAGCCATGAGAATCCGGTGTTATTAAGTAGCTCTGTTATACTTTTTACCAGTCCGATATTCTGTTTTGAAGAAATTGAAATGTCCCACAAATGTGCCAGACAAATTGAAGGTAGCCTGCTATTTTTAATATTGTTAAGAAGAGTTTGAAAGTACATTTTATTTTATCCATATTGTAAATTTGCCTAACCTAATTTGCATTTATGCTTTTGATTTTCTTTGTTCGCCTGTTTTACATGTTTCTTATTTTTTCTCACCATTATAAATTCCATCTTAACAATCATTAGATTAGATTTTTCCTCGACTTGTCCAGTGGACGGTTGTAAAATAAACAAAATAAACATTTTTTTCCCGCTGTCTCCATGTTTCCTCGCGGCACCCCAGAACACCATCGCAACAATATCGACACCTGACCCACTTATTTTTTATATTTTTTTTATATTGATTTATTCATATATTTATATAATAATGATATATGACAAATTAATTCCGTCTATTATATATAATTTCTATATTTATATCACACACGGTAGCGATAAAAAATATATATAATTCATTTTTTCTACATTAAATTCTGCATAGAATCCTTTATTATAAAATGAATAAAGCTACCACAGGGTTAGGTGTCTTGTGCAACATATTGTCGCGGAGATAAATAAAGCAAGGGCAAGTTTGGGGATAATTAATTTATTATAAGGAGTATATGGAGTATAAGGAGTATAGGGAGAGAGAGAGTTTGTACGACTTACCCCCAGTTAAGGTTTATCCTGAATGAACGGCGTTAGCCACCATCCCGTTTTCCTTATTTACAGATCAGCCTCCCAGCAGCCCCCACACCGGTGGTCCCCCCCGGGGTCCCAGGGATGATTGACAGTTGTCCCATCTGGATGGAGCTACTTGACATTACACCCTCTTTAGAAAAAGCAGCGACCCGCTGATTAGCTTGTCTCAGCCCTTGTTCTGGAAGGAAATCTATCACGGCCTGTGTTCCCTAGCAGAATGGAATGTTGTTCTTCAGGGTCCAGGTAGGGCTTCATCCGAATGACATGAACGATATCCTTGGATTTCCGTGATCGGGGAGACGGGTCCACGGGCTCTACTTCATACGTAACTTCTGAAAGCTTCTTGGTCACCTTGTAGGGACCGAAGTATCTCTTCAGTAGCTTTTCTGAGAGCCCTACTTTTCGGATGGGAGTAAAAACCCACACAAGATCATCCTTCTGGTAATAGACTGGAGTATGTTTCTGGTCGTAAAGTCTACGGTCTTTCGCCTGTGATTGTAGAAGGCGTGATCGGGAGAGTTGACGCGCTTCCTCAGCTCTGGTCACAAGTTCCCCAACGTAGTCGTTAGAGATCTCATCTGGTAGGTAGGGTAGTACGGCATCGATGTAGGTCTCGGCCTCGCGGGCGTGGACAAGAAAGAACGGAGTGTAGCCGGTCGCCTCCTGTTTAGCAGTGTTGTAAGCAAAAGTCACGTAGGGTAAAACTTGGTCCCAGTCCTTCTGCTCGACACCTGTGTACATGGACAAAATGTCTCCCAGAGTTTTGTTGAACCTTTCAGTCAGGCCGTTGGTCTGGGGATGGTAGGCCGTTGTAAATCTGTGCACAATTCCGCACAGAGCATTGATCTCTTTTATTACTTGAGAAATGAAATTTCTTCCGCGATCTGTTATAATTTCTCTAGGAGCTCCATGCTTCAAGATAACATCTTCAACCAGGAACTTAGCTGTTTCGATTGCTCCTCCGTCTGGGATCGCTTTCGTTATGGCATACCTTGTCATATAATCGGTGCACACAATGATCCAACGGTTTCCATCTTTAGAAACTGGAAATCTTCCAAGGAGATCGACCCCGACCTTATAGAATGGCTTTTCTACGGGCGGTATGGATACAAGTTGTCCAGCCGGACGTCGAGGTAATTTCTTCCTTCGTTGACACTCCCGACAATGGCTTACATATTGGCGAACAGTTCTATAAAGGCCAGGCCAATAGAATCGTTTCTTGACTTTGTCATACGTTCGGGCGAAACCCAAATGCCCAGCTGTAGGAGCGTCATGTAAATCTGCCATAACTTCCGATCTTAAGTGCTTAGGGATCATCATAAGCCAGGGTCTTCCAGTTGTGCTATAGTTTTTCTTGTATAAGATGCCGTCGATAATGCTGAATTCCTTTCTGGTGTAGCCCGAGTTTAAATTATCGATTATTTTAGCTAAATCCGGGTCTTTAGTCTGCTCTATATCGACGTTGGTTAGTGACATCACAGCACTTGGTGGATCGTTCTCAAGCGGGCTCCTTGACAGACAATCGGCATCCTTATGTTTGCGTCCGCTCTTGTAGATAACGGTCACGTCAAATTCTTGCAACTTCAGCGCCCATCTTGCCAAACGGCCAGAAGGATCTTTCTGCCCTACCAACCAACATAGAGAATGATGGTCAGTGACAACCGTGAATGGTCGACCAAACAAATATGGGCGGAATTTGCTAATAGACCAGACTACAGCAAGGCATTCTTTTTCCGTTGTAGAATAGTTATTTTCAGCCTTTGTCAAGCTTCTAGATGCATAAGCTATAGGCCGCTCCTTTCCACCTTGTATTTGTAGAAGAACAGCTCCAATACCATGTCCGCTTGCATCCGTGTGTAGATGGGTATCAGCGGATTCATCAAAGTGTCCTAAGACAGGCTCTGAAATTAGAGCTGTTTTGAGGACTTCAAACGCTTTCTCTTGAGCTGCATCCCAATAAAATTGTTTTTCAGTCTTCAGTAGGTCATGCAAAGATCTAGCTTTGTCGGCAAAGTTCTCAATAAATCTTCGGTAATAGGAACATAATCCAAGAAAGCTCTTCAGTTCAGAGATATTCCTTGGCCTCGGAAATTTAGAGACGGCTTCAACTTTATCTGGATCTGGATGAATTCCATTGGCGTCAACAAGGTGTCCCAAAATCTTTATCCTCCTTGATCCAAAAAGACACTTTTTGTGGTTCAAGCTTAGTCCAGCTTTCTGGATGCAGCTTAATACAAGTTATAGACGACGTAGATGTTCTTCAAAGGTAGGTGCGTAAACTACGATGTCGTCCAGGTAGCAAAGGCACATGTTCCATTTAAGACTGCCCAGAACACTATCTATCATCCTTTCAAACGTTGCTGGAGCATTGCAAAGACCGAAAGGCATTACTTGGAATTCATACAGCCCATCTGGAGTGATGAAAGCAGTTTTCTCCCTGTCTTTTTCGTCCACTTCAATCTGCCAATACCCGGACCGAAGATCCATCGTGGAGAAGTAACTAGAGCCGGCTAAACTGTCCAAGGCATCGTCAATGCGTGGCAGCGGGTAAACATCTTTTTTTGTTATCTTATTTAATCGACGGTAATCTACGCAGAATCTCCAGGTCCCGTCTTTCTTTCGAACTAGAATAACTGGAGATGACCAAGGACTTTCAGAGGGCTTCACGATGTGATTTTCAATCATCTTGTTCACTTCATCTTGAATTAGTCGTCGTTCACTTGGTGCTACTCTATAGGGCCGCTGTTTGATAGGAGACTGGTCGCCTGTGTTTATCTTGTGCTTCACAGTACTGGTGGGCTTAATAGGAGTACTCCCAAAGTCAAATATGTCAACAAACTCGTCAAGGCATGAAACAAGCTGTAACCTTTGAATTTCAGACAGCCCTGGATCTAGAGTAAGGTTTATCTTCTGTGACCATTCACGTGACTTTAGCTGCGTTTCTTGTAACTTATCGCTGGATTCAATAAGACTGCAGATATTCCCATTCTCATAACTTTCCATGGTGCACATATTCATTCCTGATGGAATCAGTTGCGGCCAAGACGCTCCATTCGCCACCCAAATGCTACCTCGGCCGTGTCGAAATGTAACCAATGAGTTTGGTATAAGAACTTCCTTTCTTAATAATAAGTCCTTAGAAGTTGAGACTAAAACATCTCTAACACCGCATACTTCCTCGTTTATCACACTGATCTTCTTTATTGATTTAGGCGGGATGACAAAGTCGTCGGAAGCAAACAATCTCTGGTTTTCCTCCTCTCGAGATTCCAGGACGGAGGTTTCCCCGAGATGGAGTTCATTTCTGCCACAATCAATGACGGCTTCGGTGGCCTTGAAGAAGTCCCATCCGAATATGATGTCATGGCTGCATTCCACCATAACAACGAATTCAAAGGATATCTTCAGACCATTAACTTCTATGTTCAGGACACATTTTCCTATGGTCTCTATTAAATTTTTATTTGCGGCTTTAAGAATGGGGACCTGGTTCTTTGAAGAGAGGTGTCTTTAGTTCGCGTCGAAATTTGTCTGAAATAACAGAAAAGTCGGCTCCTGAATCCACCAATGCTTTAATTTTGCGTCCATTTATTTCGACCATAACAAAATTTTCTTTTAATTTAGCGGCGATATACCCTGGAGGATTTTCCTCAATGGCGACCTCACCCCCGTTAGAAGCCGCTCCACTTAGTTTTTCACATTCTGAGGCATGGGAGAACGGCTGAAACGACGGGCTGGCGACTGGGATTGTCTTCGGGCTGGCGACCTTGCGCGGCTTGGATGTGGGAAGAGCTCCGGTAGAAGTACGTCGAGGTTTGGGGCGTTACATAGTCGTCGTCGGCGTCATATCTCGGGGGTCGACTCGAAAATCCAACATTTCTTCCTTCTCCGCCATTCCTTGACCTGGCTTCAGCGAAGACCTGCCGTCGTTCCCTACAATAACGGACGACATGTCCGGGTCGTCCGCAGTGGAAGCAGATAGGTTTGTCGTCGTAGGTTCTCCAATGTTCCGTCTTCCTGGGTTGGATTGGTCGGTCGATATTATAATAGGGCGTTCGTGGTTGTTGTTGTACCACGTTGACTTGTGGTCTGGTAGGTTGTAGAGCACGGCTGACCTCTTCCCTCACAGTCTGTTCCAGGGCGTTCACCTCTCGGAGAGGATTGACCACTTCAGGTGCTGAGAAAACCTTTTGTATCTCTTCTCTAACGATGCGGCGAATTAAGCGGCCAAGTCGTCTGAGTCGTCAACACACGAAATGGGCATTACGTTTGACAACCTGGCGAATTTCGTACGGCCGATCCTGCGCTGCTTGACGGTTGTCAGATGACGACAAAACTTCAGGATCTCATCTACTGTCTGTATGTCTTTCGCCACCAATACCTGGTATGTGTCTTCCGAAATTCCCTTTATAATGTGAGCAACTATCTCACCTTCTTCCATGCGAGGGTTCACCTGGTGGCAGAGACTAAGAATCTCCTGGATGTATGACTCGCTGGATTCCTCGGCCTTCTGTGCTCTTGACTTCAGAACTTCCTCGGCGCGTCGAGCAGAATCCTCCTGCAGTCCGAACACACCGCGGAATGCGTCTTCAAAGCTTCTCCACGAGTTGAGTGATTCTTCGTTATTATCAAACCACCTTCCAGCAGTTCCGTTCAAGTAAAATACGACGTTGGCAAGCTTCATGGTCTCGTCCCATCTGTTGTACTTCGACACTCTCTCGTACTCTTTCAACCATTGTCCAGGGTTTATATTTCCATCTCCCGAAAAGGTAGAAGGATCTCGTTGGCGCTGACAAGGGAGGTAGGATCCGCTAACAGTAGGTCTGTGGTCGTCTTCCATTTCTATTCGTTGTGGCAAAGGTTGAAGAATTGGTTCACGTCCCTGTAGACGTCGACTTCTTCGAAGTTCCGTCACGCTACCCAGCGTCTCCACCAAAATATGTCGCGGAGATAAATAAAGCAAGGGCAAGTTTGGGGATAATTAATTTATTATAAGGAGTATATGGAGTATAAGGAGTATAGGGAGAGAGAGAGTTTGTACGACTTACCCCCAGTTAAGGTTTATCCTGAATGAACGGCGTTAGCCACCATCCCGTTTTCCTTATTTACAGATCAGCCTCCCAGCAGCCCCCACACCGGTGGTCCCCCCCGGGGTCCAGGGATGATTGACAGTTGTCCCATCTGGATGGAGCTACTTGACAATATTATTTAAAGCTTTCGGACTTATCAGCCCTTCAACAGGATCCTTTATAAATTTTATTATAACCTTTTTTATGATATCCCAAATACATATTGATTCTGTTTATCCATCTGGCAGAATCTGGTTGAATCTTAATAAAGACTTTGTTGTTGTAATTATGCTGTCCCAAATTTTAGGCTTTATCCTCTTTTAACTCATCTATCCATCCTTTCAGTATTTAAATGCTTGTTGATCACTTGTTTCTATGATAGACTTATATTCGGGCGAAATATAGTATTTTCCTGGTTTAGAAATTTTCTTTAAGTGTTTCTTTTATACAACCTGGTACAACGTCTGATGATACATACAATGATACAATGTTCAACTTGTGCTTGAATTAAAGAAGTAAATCGACGTCTTTAAGAATGATATTCTGTTTGTATCAAATACTTTTTAAAAAAGACCTCTGGAAAAACTCCAGGACTATAATAGAAAAGCTGAGACAATGGGACCTAATGGAGATCGTTTAAATGACTTGAGAAATAAGCAACAACAACAACAGTAATTTACTGAATTGTTAAAGAATTTGACTATTTTTCGAAGAAAATGAATGAAACAATCCCTTTGAACATACTTACAAACGTAATTCTGGCCTTAACTACCCGTTTCATGATTTTTCAGGATGCCTGAAATGACTCGGCCAATGCCGAAGGTTTTAAAGATATTTAATATATAGGGTGTCCCCTATTCCATATGAGAAATAATGCTGGTAGCAAAAAGCAAAGCTTTATATATAGATAAAAATGATATTGATTGATGGATAATGCAGTGAATGGGTTGTGTCGAGAATGGCATATTGAATAGGGTAAATGACCTTCTGGAGATGACTGAAGAAACTATTACTGCATGAGTCATTTCATTGTTGTGTTAATTCTTGTTTTGGTCTTTTGAATTGGTCACCATAGTCATGTGACCCAATGCTATGTACTCATGATTTTCTGTTTTTTTAATTTTAAAGAAGTAAATCGACGTCTTTAAGAATTGATATTGTGTCTGCATCAACGAGTTTCAGCCACATTTATTGGAAACGGTCATGGAAAATTTCAATAAAAGAATGTATTAGCTAAACCTTGGATGCTATTATATGCCACTCCATATATAACCATATAATGTATATTTACTTCCCAACTCACCTATTCTGAAATTTCTTCCATCCACAAACTAAAAATAATATCTCTCTGGAAATCCACCCTAAACCACCCTGGTACACCCCCATTCCTAGCGAATCTTCTTTCCACACCCTTACTAGGGAAGAACAAACGGCGATTTCAAGATTACGAACAGGACATCTTAGAATGCTCAATTTTAATGGAAAAATCAAAACATTCCCGAAATTCCCTAAAGTCTATTCCCAACCAGCCAGTCCTGAACATCTATTGAATTTGTTTTATACAAATGCTCTTTATTTGTCCGGATAAAACTATATAAGCAAAAGTCGTTTTAGGTAACAAGACTATCCCTATTCTCCTCTTGCTGGACTGGCACACACGCTCTATATATAGCTGGCACAAATAGGTTATAACAACTATGCAAATCGTGCCAAACATGCCACGAGCAAATATGCAAAGAGCAAACATGCAAATATACTACACACCTGCTTACATCCCCCTTTTTAAGATCTGAAATATATACATATACATTACAAACTTTAAATGCACAGTATAATCAACAATGAAGGCGATCCACGGGTTTAACAATTCGTCCACTCCGTGTTCTTATCTGGCCGTCATCTGAGTCGCCAGAGGGATAATCCACAGCTGGGGTCTTTTCATTTTTAACCAGTTCCTCCATGTCCCCAGCTCGGCAGCGTCGATCATATCTAGATTTCATATCCCTTCTCCTCCTCTCCTCCCTTCTTTTCAGGGTCCGAGAGTCCACCAACCCTGGACTAAGATTCTCTGGAGCAATTGGCAAGGTCGTTCGGAGCCCACTTCCCATGAGAAGCTCAGCAGGGCTGCAACCGTTCTCCAAAGGGGTCGATCGACACTCCAGGAGTCCAAGCGATGGGTCTTGATTTTTCTTGAGGATCAACTTAGGAATTTTCACACCTGCTTCTGCCATCCCATTGCTCTGCGGGAATCTAGGACTTGAAGCAACATGTGTGAATCCGTACTGCCCTGCGAAATTTGGTACCCGTCGAGGAGTATGCACAGCATATGGGTTTGCTCCAGGTTTCAATTTGATTTCGTAAGGGCTTCCGATCTGTCCCAGTCCTTCAAATACTTCGGGGAATTCCCTGATCGGGTCAATTTTCGTCGCAACCACTTCAATTCGCCTCGCCAGGTTCAAGAGCTCACATGCCCGGCGACTCAGAAGAGGTTCACTCAAACGACGAATGACATAAATCCTCTCCTTGATTTCATAACTGCCATTTCGCAGCGTTGACACAAACATACCCACAGTCTGAAGTTCGGAAAATTCAGCAGCTCTAAGGCTGATGTTACTCTCTACCAGTCGTTGCTGTCCCATTATCGCCTTGAAGAGACACAGAGGAACACATGTAACATCCGCCTGGGAGTCGAGCTTGAACTTCACCTGTTTCCCGTTCACCTGGATTTCTGCTGTCCATCGCCTCCTGTACTCGCCTTCATCATCATCGAGATTAGATGAATCCGCTACAGCTGAGACACCCAGGAGAAAACCAATTTCTTCATCCAGTTCAGAAACAGCTTTGACTTTCGCAGTCTTCGCCTGCTTATCTGGGCAGCTATTTGCAAAATGGCCAGTTTTTGAACATAGGCTACATCTTTTTCCTTCAGCACGGCAAGCCTGTCCTTTCCTGTGGGTGAAACCTCCGCACTTTGGACATCTTGTTCTTGTTTTGGCTGACTTTTCCTTCTTCCCCGAAGGATGCTGTTGTTGCTTCGGTGAAATTTTTCTCGAGTTGAACCTCACCTGGTTTACCATTTGGCTTGTTGAGGGACGCTGCAGGTCGACTTGCTGCTGTCGAACGGCTTCTTGCTGCCGAACCATTTTCACAGCCTTTTCCAAAGTCAGTTCGCTGTCCAACTGCATTCTTTCAGATAACGCCTTGTCCCTCACTCCAACCACTATTCGGTCACGGATCAACTGCTCATGAAGACTCTCGATTTCGCAACTATCAGCCAATTTGTACAATGAAGTGATAAATTCGTCCACTGGCTCTCGATCCTCTTGTACTATTGAGTTAAATTTCGCACGTTCGTAATATTCTTTCCTACACAAAGTGGCTGTCGAACGCCTTGAGGACGGAATCAAATTTCGTTGCCTCTTCCTCCTTTTCGAACCTAAAGGTCCTGAATATATCATCCGCGCGGTCTCCTATCAAGTACATCAGCAAATCGATCTTGTACGCCTCCTCTTTCTTCTTCATTCCACTGACCACGAGGTATCGTTCGAATCGCTTCCTCCATTTTGGCCATTCGTTGGGAGTCGAGAAGTCGAAAGTTTCTGGAGGTTGAATCAGAGCCATGTTGAATTATCTTCCAAGGTACACCAAAACGCTACTTTGCAATATACGGGTTCGTATTTTATCCAGTCACCGCTGCCACCATGTTTTATGCAAATGCTCTTTATTTGTCCGGATAAAACTATATAAGCAAAAGTCGTTTTAGGTAACAAGACTATCCCTATTCTCCTCTCTCTGGACTGGCACACACGCTCTATATATAGCTGGCACAAATAGGTTATAACAACTATGCAAATCGTGCCAAACATGCCACGAGCAAATATGCAAAGAGCAAGTATGCAAATATACCACACACCTGCTTACAGAATTGTATCAAATACTTCAAAAAAAAAGACCTCTGGAAAAACTCCAGGACTATAATAGAAAAGCTGAGACAATGGAACCTAATGGAGATCGTTTAAATGACTTGAGAAATAAGCAACAACAACAACAGTATATTTACTGAATTGTTGAAGATTTTGAGACTATTTTCGAAGAAAATGAATGAAAAAATCCCTTTGGACATACTTACAAACGTAATTCTGGCCTTAACTACCCGTTTCATCATTTTTCAGGATGCCTGAATGACCAGTTTTTTTAGTCATTGAAGTACAGCTTGCACTATGCTGATGAGGGCCAACAGCCCGAAAATCGTACGTGGTTAGCTTTTATTGATTAATCAAGAATGGGTTTATGGTCAATTCTGGAATAATTAAAAATCAACGAATAGTTGATATTTATTCTGTTATATGGCGCAAGCCATCAGCAACTTTTAGTTATCCGATAAGGAGATGTTTTTTTCTTTTTCCAAAACTTACAAAATTTGCAAAACTTTAAAAGCGTCAATTAAAACTGCGGACATATCGGTATTTGATAACCCACCAGATCCTTCGAGGATTTAAAAATAGAAAATTTACTGAATGATTTATTCTCAAATGATGATGTTTGTTAAGACGGTGTTTACCACATAGCGATTGGAAACTATACAACAGTATATAAAAGTGCCGAAACTATAATTTAATATAACTCTAAAAAATATATAAGAAATTATTTTTCTATATGTATAATAGGAAAGCAACCGTCCCTGATAATATTAGCAATAATAGGAGTACCTACGATTAAATATCTCGCTTCCCAACAAAAGACTAGTTGCACAACATAGAGTTTTATGGCAATTTTTCAGGGAAGAAAGAAAAGACTTCTGGAAAGAAAATGGCCGGAACTGTTTACTTTGTAAGGATCTCAGGATGATAATTTAGTTCATTATTTCTTCCAATGCCCTCTTTTAACAGAAAAACGTACTGAAATTTTCCCAAGCCCTAACTCTGGTCAATTTAGATACCATCGCATATGTCAACTTCTCTCTTCAGCTCTGAATGATGAATTACTGATTGTTAGATACTTTAAGTTCTGCACAGAAGCTGGGCGCATGAGAAAGAATGCAGGGCAAAGGATACTGGAGGATGACCTATCTGTGAATAGGTAACTCAATGTGAGACAAACCTTATTTTGTTGTAAATATTTCCTCTTCCCTCTCCTCTTGTTGACGTGTAAATACGGCGAATCCTATATGGGGCGGAATGCCCTAAATAAAGGCTTTTGTTGTTGCTGTTGTTGTTGTTATTATCAATAATATGATAAACTATACCATAGCACAGATATCTCCAATCCTACTACAAGTATTCAAAAAATGTGTAAGTCTAGGATCTTCCCCTGACTCTTGTAAAATTTCCTGTAAGAAAATAATTTTAAAAACACAGACAAAACAAATTATGATAATAGTAAAAGTTAAATACCAATATCATTAATGTCAAATATTTAAAAATTCTTTGAGAATACAGTTAAACCTGTCTATAGCGCCCTCTCTTGGGACTTACCAAAATAGGGTGCTATAGACGGTCACTTTTAATGTAAAATGTTTACATTTTAATATTTAAAATCGGGCGCTATAGAGAGGAATGCGCTATTTAGAGAGGGCGCTATAGACAGGTTTAACTGTGTAATTAAAAAAAAAACTTATGAGGTATGTGATGGTTAAAACAAATTGATGAGCTTCAGACAACAAAGCATCATCAAACATAAATCAACAATCAGTACAATGAAAGAGTCAACTGTAGCTAACTTGGAACACAAGCAAAGGGAAATGACAGAGCTGATAGCAGTGGACATATCGGGAGCCTTTGATAACACATGAGGGTCAGCATTCATAAACAGAATGGATGTAAATAATGTTCCCACTTCCTTGTTACAAATTATCCAATTATATTTGAATAAAAAAGTAAGATAAATTTGTCTTATTTTGATTAAAACTTAACTAACGGATGTCCTCAAGACGGACCACTGTCTCCATTGTTGTGGAATATACTGCTGAATGATTTCTTAGTGAACTTCAAGTCCTCAAACATCGAGATAATATGTTTATGCTGACGACATCTCAATAATATGCTGGCATAAGAACTCGGAGGGACTGAGAGCTGAGTTAGTAAACACCCTGAAATATGTTACTAAACGTTGTTAAACAAACAAACTAAAGATAAATTCTGAAAATCACAACTTGTTACATTTATATTACAAACGAAAGAGAATCCATTGGAAATTCAAAATACTCTCATTAAACCTCTATATAAAATTAAAAATTTTGGAATAAAATTTCAAATCATAAGTTCAAATACAAAATAATTTTTTTACACCGCAAATTGAAGTGGTTTTACATTTTTTATTTTACCTCAGAGACAAAATGTGGGGAATTAAATCTCCAAAAATAATAAATTTATATAAACTATGTATATTTATAGGCACACATACATTAAGCGGTATGGTTGATTGAACTGGCGAAACCGCTGGGAGGGTTCACCACTGATGAGTCAGGCCCATCCATTAATTTTTCCATTGCAGTAAG